>CM076944.1:2400000-3600000 GCA_039566865.1 Aurelia coerulea | reverse complement strand
TTCTCCGTTTTCTAGGATAATCGTGTTGGTTCATAACGTCTTCAAGTTCAAGCGTTCCAACCAGGCTGTCATCAGTGTCCGTGAAGGACATTGCAGTTTCGGTGTTTTCGTTTTCCATGCTACAAGAACAAGGTACAGTGTTAGGAAGAGCTAGGAAATTGATTTAGGAGCCACAACAGTCCGGAGGGCATTGGTTCAAGTCGAGACGCAAATCACTCCAAAAAGCCTCACATTTTCTTCGCATAAATCTCACTAAATCTTCGAAAAATCTCGAAAAATCTTGAAAATGCCAGAAGTCTTGGAACATCTCCAAAAACCCCAAAATCTTCGAAAAATACGAGAGATTTACGAAATTCTATAGAAATCCTAGAGTAAGCTACTGTATCTTTGAAGTGATTTGCCCTTCGGTTCGAGTCCCCATTGCACCACATTACATCACACAACATCAGCGTCCCCATTACATTACAAGGGGGTTGCGCACATGATCAGCGCTTCTTTACTTCTCCGATTCCAGTTCTTGGAGGTTAAAACCACAACTTCACCTTCATTGATACTGTCCGACCTGGACGGTGGGGGCAGTCTCACAAGTGTCACAAATAAGCATGGGATAGCATGCTAAACGTGTCTTAGAAGAGTAGAATACACTCTCCATCAATAGACCATTTAGCTATTCTGAAACAGCGTTCGAATCGAACGATATCATAATACATTTTGATGAATTTTCGAATGTGCACAATAGTGATAGAAGCTCCAACGCCACTCGATCGAACTTCGCGTATGAAAATGTATAAAAATAACGCTCGATCCAGGCTCTTTTATAGAATAGCTAAAAGGTCTATTATCTAAAAATCTTCACTGCTGCTGTGGACGGATCTTGCGAAGTGCAGAGAGAATGGAAGGACGCAATGGATTCGCCAGACCAGACCTACTTGGGCGACGTCTCTATGATAAGTGATTCTTGGACTCTACCAAGAAGCAGGCGCAAAATAAACACTACCATAAATGCAACGGGTTATTACAAAAAATCTTTCAAATCACCAAAATATCTGTCTCTCTAATTGCACTGCAAAATGGCCAGAAATGATTGAAACTCCTCGCGTTGAGTTTTTGTGAATTTCTAGTGAGGATGACTGCTGCATATCACCTTGCTTCACGAAATAAATGTCTTGGAAAAAGACAACATCTTCCCTTACTGTGGAAGTATTTCATCCTTCTTAGAATGTACATCTACAGCTGCTTCTCCAAAGTCATAGACTCCCATGGATTTATTTAAATATCACTGACATCAATATGCAGAAAACACCTGTATATGGGTGGAAATATAGCGATAAGCTTAGCCAGAAAGTAATCATTAACGTCACAAAATGGAAGAATTAAGAAATTGTTCCCAGGAAAAAACCTGCTTTAACCATCGACTGTCTGTTCTTAAATCAGATTATCACTCAGTTTAAGCTTAACGTAGTACAAATTTCTGTGCTCACATGTTTCATCTGTTGTAGCTATAAGTACACCGCATTACAATATTTATTTCAGCTAATCCGCCAAGTACCAAGTACATCATTGGAAAATCGAGTTGTTCTTCGCTCTCCTGCATACACAATGATAACAAATCTTTCTTCAAGAAGGACAAACCAATTGTCTTTGGTATTCTGTTCCATCGTCTTTGGTATTCCGTTTGAACAAAACCCATTGTATTTGGTAATCTGTTCCATCGTCTTTGGTATTCCGTTTGAACAAAACCCATTGTATTTGGTAATCTGTTCCATTGTCTTTGGTATTCCGTTTGAACAAAACCAATTGTCTTTGGTATTCTGTTCCATTGTCTTTGGTATTCCGTTTGAACAAAACCCATTGTATTTGGTGTTCCGCTAAAAGCTCTATCCAAATATTTCCAATAGTCACTATTTACTCAGAAAGTATTAAAGGAAGGAAGGTCAACGCAAATTTCAGAACATTTCAAGTGACAAGATGGTTGTCTTTTGATTACAGCATTCCAAAGGCAAATTCTTCCAGGAAAATTTGTATTCGTTCAGCCAGTAAATGATATCTCCCATCTACGCTACTGAAGACATTTAAAAGCACTTTCTTCTTGCTAATCCCAACTCCAGTGGTGGAAAAAATATTGTCTTCCTGCGAGGGAACGTCAAACCAGAATTCTTCCTTCCATTGTTTTATCAATTTTCTGTAGTCCCATATTTCAGTGTAGTTGTTAATCCACTAGGAACTGAAACTACGTTTAAAACTTCTTGAGGTCACAAAACTGTAAAAGAAAAGAGCATAATCCAAACATTGATTTTCTTCTTTTCTTTCCTTCCTTTAGTCCTTCCTGTCTCTTCATATTTTCAATTTTTGTTTTCTTTGTCATCCTATCTTTCTTCCATCCACCGTCATCCTATCTTCCTTCCATCCACCCATCCTTCTTTCTTCCTCCTCTCCTTTTTCTTTCCAACCTGTTTCCTTTCATTTCTTTATTCCTTCCTTCATCGTTTTCTTTCTTTTCCTTCCTTCTATTCTGCCTTCTCTCTTTCCTTCCCTTTTATTCCTTCCAGACAAGAGAGGAAGAAAGAAGAAAGGCTTCGCGGCTTCACGCACATTTTCCACCTCTGCCCAACTCGCAAACAGGCTAATGTGAGTACAGTAATTAAATCTCATTTTCGACTTTTCACTAATTGAATGCTTTGAAAAACCTCCTCAGATATGAATCAAGCTTAACAAAAAGTACGGCAGATTTCACTTGATAAACCAACTAGAAAACAGTGAATCTTTAAAGAGCCTTAAAAACAAAAAATTGCAAAAGCTTTGCTTTCAAAGCCACATTAAAACATTCACTTCCTCGCAAAAATCACTGTATCTTTGCTACAAAGCCGGTGTAAAAAAGCAGAATATCAAAACATTACATACTTACTGGGCTCTGCTTGAACAACTAGCTAAGTTCTACCTGGATAACAATCGTTCAGCAGGTCTTTTGCCAACTTTAACTTATCCAGCGGCTTCAAAAAGGATCAATTTTACAGTGATATGTTAATTGCATTTCACCGAAAAAAACCAAAATCCATTCTGATTTGCAATAATGTATTTATCTACTAGCAGAGAAAAACATCTCGTTGGTGATTAAAAAACACTTTTTGGATCACACAGGCCTGAAACTACAAGTGTTTGAGAATTTGTCTAAAATTACAGATGTTTGCGTCAAGTAAAACCATGCTTCTCCATCACTAATGAGTAGATTAGCCTTCTGCGACATGGCTACAAGACTCAATATCTCAGGCCCAGTTTAAACCAGGGGATTACGTTTAAACGTCGTTTTTATGCCGTGTCGAATCAAACTGTATTTAAAAACGGCAGAATCTGCCGTGTCGAAAAATCTGATTTAAACATCGTTTTTGCCGTGTCGGATTGAAATTAAAATGGTTAAAATGGCCATTTTTCAAAATGCATAAGCGCAGTGGCTGATCACACGTAGAAACCGGGGACCGTAGCGTAGAAGTGAGTGATTAAAGGAGGCAGAAATACGATGTTTAAATCAAGTCGTTTTCTGTCATTCGATACGACAGAGCTGGTGAACTCCTGAAGTTTTATCTATTTAAAACGGCAGTGATTTAAGTATCATTTTTATGTCGAACTTAATTGACACTTAAACGTTTTTAGCAGCATCTATTAAATTCGACACGTCAAAAAAACGTCGTTTAAACTGGGCCTCGGGATTGGTTGAAAAAACTGCACTTTTGTGAAGTTTTATCATGAGCGATAGTACACCAAGTGTGTGCTACCTTAACGTTTTTTTGGTAGCGAGCCACCTTAATCAATTTTTTTAGTGTTTTTGCCTATTTTTACTTGGTAGTGAGCCACCTTATCGGGGTTTCGTCATTTTGAAATTTTTGGTAGTGAGCCACCTTAAGTGCAGATCCACCTTAACCGTTAAGGTGGCACACACTGGGTGTCCTATCGCTCATGGTTTTATATCTATATTTCTGCCTAGCATATGAAGGCAGTTTTAGGACATAAAAAAGTTAAGCTTATCGACGCAGTGTCCTGGTCCTTCCTCTTGATGTGACCATACCTCATGATTCCTTTTGCCTGGAATTACAAAGAGTTGGTGACTCTCCTCACTCTTTGTAGCAGGTTTGGCAGGGTGGGGACTCCCACCATCAACCCTCAGATCGGTAGTCAAGCGTGCTACAGCATAGGTTCCAAATCTTTATCTCGGCGTAAAAGGGTGGGTGTAAAATTCAATGACCTATTTCTTCTGTTTGACTGGCTTGAAACAAACTTTAGTTACTTATCTTTAATTCTACTGTTGAACACTTCAGAAGTTCTGAATATTTTTCGAAGTTTCAGCGTATGTTACATTTCAACTCATTTGAGGGTGTGACGTCATCAAATTTCTAAATCTTAAACCAGATGAGTAACGGACTTTTGCTTGATACCATGATCCATAAACTATGGTTTTCTTCGAAATTATCTCATGTTGCTTCAAACAGTTTAGAAATTACAATGGTTTTAAGTTTTTTTGAAAATTTCCTTGAATTCTTGAAAAAGTAGAGAAACGCTCTTATTTTGAAAATATTGAAGATTGCAGAAAAGCCCAACGGTAGAATTCTAGAGAAATAGCTAAAGTTTCTTTGAAGTCATTCAGTTCAAAGCAATAAGTAACTGAATTTTACACCAGCCTTTTCAAAGATTTGAAACCTATGCTTAAGATCGGTAGTCAAGCGCGCTACTACTGAGCCATCTCAATAAGTACAATGCTCCTGCTATGCAACAACAACTAAAAATCAAAAATATTTGATATGAGAAGAAATGCAATTTAAACATAAACTACTAACCGTTGAGTTGCGGGTTGTGATGGACTTCTGTTGACTTCTGGAGCAACTCCTGCATTCAAGTGTGCTTCATGGCTCCATTTCAAACAATAATCACTTATTTCCCTTGATTCTCTTGGGGGTGATGCCATGACAGAGTCTGCATTCATATGGGTATGCCGTATCATCTGTGATACTTCATTCAAATGTGAATCATCATCTTCCAACAATGGCATTGCAAAAGTGCCCAGATCTTGCTGCAGAAATAGTCAAAAATTTTATAAAACCAAAGCATTTAATAACATTCTGGAAGTTACTTAACTTTTACAGTCTTGAAGGGCATACATGATATAACTATTTCTATTCAGGAAAGAGAAGTTTGAGACACAACTTCCTTTGTGAATTTGGAAAACATGACAACTGCTTTCATTGAAGAAACAGTGGAAAGCAATTACTTAGGTATGGTGGATAAACTTCATGATGAAAAAGTTTCCACCATAAATGTCTACCACAAAGTTTACACAATTCAAATGTATATACAGTACAGGCCTTGCGCACATTAAACTTACAAGAATTCTCAAAACTTATTAAGAACTTGCAAGAATTTGTACATTTTCATAAAAACTCTTGAGCCATATGAAATGCTGTCATTTTTTTAAACAAGAATTCTTAAGAAAATGAAAACATTCTCAAAGAATTCTGTGCACAAGACCTGTATTGTACCATATTTTTCTCAATAAAGAGCTGAACCAAAGGGCAGTTTGTGTAAGAGGAATCTGTTATCAATGAGCTGAAGTAACTTTTAAGATTCTTGTAATGTTAATGTGCACAAGGCCAATACTGTTTGTAAGGGAGTACAGTGCTTTTGCAATGAAAAAAGCCAGTAAATCTTCATAGGTGAAGGTGAAGTTGTGGTTTTTAGCGCCAAGAGCTGGGATTGTAGAAGTAGAATAGGCCTAATCAAGTCTGTGACCCCTTGTCATGACGCTCAAGTGATGGGGCTCTACTGGGTATCGAGTCCTGTGCACCTGACCGTTCTGGATGCAAAGTCAGTGGATTACACCACAACACCTTCATACCAAATATGGTGGCTACAAAAATTTTGAGATCAGTATATTCTATAAACTTATCACTATTCTTTGAACAAGACCACTTATCATATTGTTTAACTGTGCAAATTCAAGATCAAAGAACTGATTTCACAATATTTGAAGCAGATTGTAAACAATCCAGGTTACCAACAGTAACAGATCTTAGGTACAAACAATGAGGAAGATTTACATCTGCAACAAACAGTTTATACAGGTTGTGGAAAACCAATTTGTGTCTAAGAAGGGCTGTTGGTATTTTGAACAGTTAAACAATCAGTTGAAAGATACCATATGCCTTAAACCTCACACAAAAAGGAATATGACAGATGGAGAATTGGTAAATACAGTACGGGCCAAGTGTATGTTAATTCTCAAGGAATTCTTAGGAACTCTCCAATACAGCCTTGTTTTGAGAGTTTGTGACAACTACTTCATACAAAACTTCTGACCACAGATTGGATTCAACACCTTAAGTTTAATCTTGATTGAAATGTTCATTATCCTTAGTATTTGTGATTTTGGGGTGATTTTGATTTCACAATTTGACAGGTATTTGACCATGAAAATCATTTAAGGGTTTAACTTTACACCCTCAGTCATTCTCCATGGTCAATCGCTCATAGATTTACTAATCCATCATTGTCATAAAAATTAAATCGCTAGCACTGAGATTATGAAATTTGCAGTTAGGCTAAAATTTGGGTTCTGAATCTCAATCTGAGGTCAGAAATTTCATATAGCAATTAGAAGAAATTTGAAAAGCTCAAAAATTGGTATGCAAGACTGCAAGAACCTTCAGACAAGAATCCTTATGAATTTCCTTGAAAAGGGTGTTACACTACCTAACGCCTTCCAACACCTGTAGCCTGTACTGCAGCTTTGCATTAAAATCAGTACAGTTGAGATCTCATTAGAATACTCAAAAAGTTGTATTCTTGAGAATTTTCCAGTGAGAAATATATCTTCATTCTAATCTATTATTTTCACAAATTGTAATTTTTAAGTTCTGATCAAATGAATTTTAAAAGGATCTTGTTATACTGTATTTCTCGACCTGAAGCTGCAATTACAGCTTTACTAGCATCACTGATGGCACAGACATCCTTTGTTCATCAATATAAAAACAAACAGCTTTTTCCAAATTATGCATAGCCTATGGATATCACACATCTACAATATCATGTTTCAGGATTGCTGGACTTGGTGGCAAGAAAAAGCCACCAGACTAATTTTTGATCAAATATATCTTGGGGAACAAAGGTGAAGTAAGGTGATGTTGCAGGTTTTAGCATCAAGCACTGGGATTGCAGAAGTAGAGATGACCTTGTCATGATGCTCAAGTGGTGAGGCTTGGGATCAAACACTGTCCGCCTGACTGTTCTGGTTGCAAAGTCAGAGGATTACAACATGGCGCCACAACACCTTCAAAGCAGAGCATTGCAAAGTTATCAGTTTGCTCCGTGGCAAAGTCTACGGCAACTCTTAATGTTGTTTAAATTGAATTTAATCTCTTGTTGCATCCTTTTACAAATTTTCATCTATTTTTTATTTGTCCTATTTGAGTAAAAGAAAATGGACCTGGACCAAGTCAGAAGAGACTGTCAAACAGGCCAATGGCCTAAGTCGATAATACTATTATATTACAGTATATTATATCATAATTACATTTATTTCATATTGAAGCCTTGTAGGCATAGCTTAATATTAAATGAATTTGAACTTGACTTCATAAAGATTTGCATCACCAATCATTCTCCACACCAAACTGCAGCAATCAACTGTGTATTTTGTCTTGCTGTGTCTACATTACTTGGTGCACCAGTGTTGAAAATTTGGCTCAATATCTGTGCGGTCCAAATAGGTGGAAAACAATGTCTTCCTACGAATCAAATGAATGGATACTAAACCTGCATTGTTTTAGGTCATGTAAACTGCTTTGACCAAAATTTGCTGTGGACTGAACTATTTTGACAATGGAATATCATAGCATTTCCTGTAAGGGTGCTGGCATGCTTGCTTACTTTTTACAGTAGTGGACATGCACAACCAATCTACTACTTGCTTACTTCTTATGGTAATTGATATGCACAACCAAAATTCTATACTATTGTTCGCTGCACTACAGATGGCACCAGGAAATTTCTTACCATGATTGTTTTGCGTTCCATGATACATCCAGACCACTGATCTATCCAAACTCTTTCAGGTGCAAAGGATTATATGGTAAAAATTTCATTAACACCATCTTTTTTGGCACAGACATCTGTTTTTTCTGTTTTTTTATTATCATGACAGGTGTTTTTGAGGCAAGGTTTTAAAATTAAAATTTTGCAAAATTGCTCTTTAAAAAATGTTCTACATGTCATAATCACCCTATTATATAGTGGCATTGATACTGCCTATCACAGTATGCTAAATTAGCGGTAGATAAAACAATGGATTTAATTCCTTGGTGATATTGTCTTGTGGAGAAAACCTTTGCAAAGATTGACTGTAACGCATTTACGATCAATTATACTTTGCTGCATTCACGATCTATCTTGCTCTAATGCTCTTGGTTGGGTTCTTTGTTTGGCTTTGCAGCGAAATATTTCCGTTTCGTATCAAGTAATAAAAGCCCTGTTGTTTGCAATCGATTATTTGAAGGATACATCTTCTCCTGGATAGGACAGACAGGACGCAACAATTTGCAACGTCTGCAGGCAAAGAGGTCATTTGTTTGTGATATGGCCTAAATTGCTCAGCTTTACCCTTTGTCAAAATAGGCCGACTTTTGGGGCTGAGATTCCGCTGAAGAAATTCTTATTTCTCACTGCAAAAATATCAGAATAATGCAGATATACCTCAGCATATGCTTGCTTGTCTCCCATTTCTTCTTTGTGTCTGCTCTAGCGAGCTATTCAATAAACTTTCATGGGACTAAATCCCCACTTTCGATCAGCGAGCAGCAGCAGTCTTCTCTATCGTTCGACTGTGGACTTCTCCTTTGTGACACAAAAATCCTTTCTTTCAGGCCAACGTGAACCAGTTGTTCTGTCCCAAAGTTTCACATGGTCACCTTAGCAAAGAATGATGTCATTGACATTTGATATTACGTTATAGAATACAAGATTTAACTGATTTAAGTTCCTCAATTTGGAGCGAGCGACCACAGCTTCGTGTTCAGGCGACCTTTGCACCAAGAACGTCGAGTGACTTTGACTTGCACATTCCTCTTGCGAAAGAGAGGTCACATTTTGGGGGGTCAAGTGGTCATTTGGCTGGTGCTCGGCGCTCCCTGAAGAAAACGGTCTAGCTTCCCTCCAGCGTAACAAATTGCCATTTCAAAATTGAAGATTTTTGCATAAAGCATAGTTTTTGAGACTTCAAGTTTTTCAAATTTCAGCTTTATAGATAGATGAGATCATGCTAAAAAGCATGTTATTCTACAAAAAAATTGCATCAGCAAAAAATTCCTTTCTCTTTGTGAAAAATTCCAAGTTTTTGTCAGACATCGTCCTATCTTATTTCTAGGCTTTGGTTCCTTGTCGCACTTCTCTACAGTTTCCTTTAATTTTGTGGCCATCGTAAAACAAAATTGAATGTTGTAAGAATATATCTCATAGAAGCTTTTTTCAATATGGACATTGCAATGATACATTCTAAACGCACCAAACTTTGACTGACTGCACATTGTTTTTGCAACAGTGTAGAACAGACATGCTAAAAACAGCAAAGCTGTTTGAAGCAAGTTATGCACATGCAGCAATAAAGAATAGACTTTACACGAGGTTCTACGGTTTGTGTCCTAAAGTAGCCTTGAGGTTGCACGCAGGATGTCCTAAGCTGCTAATGCACGTCACGAACATAAACATTCTTCTACAACATCGCCTTGTGTGAACAAAAAATGCAGCTGCACGTGGAATAAAATAATGAAGCCAAAGAAGCCACGAGCAAACTAATACCCCATTCAAACTGAAGTTGCACACGCGCAATGGGCTATATGGGCATCCAAAGAAACAGTGCTCAACCAACTCTTTCTATTTCAGGTCTGAGGTGAAGGTTAAGAGAGGACCCTTAGTCCCTTGAATTGTTTGGTCTATTCATGGACTTACTCCACGTCTTCCTCTTTCAATAAACAAACGGGAGGGGGGAAGAGGAAGAAAAGGGAGAAGTAATTTCCTTTCTTTCTTTCTTTCTTTTTCTTTCTCTTCTTCCCCGTGCCCTCTCCCTTCCCCCTCCCATTTGTGTATTGATTAAGAGCGAGACTTGGAGCAAGTCTGATCAACAAATCAAGTTCGTATCGTTGCAAAAAATGTAACTTGTTTCAAATTTTTCTCTTGGCATCTGGTCGCATCAAGATTGGTTAGCCCTCAGCCACGGATCCATGAAAGTTCCTGCATTATGAATCCAATGTTACAATAAAACTACCAGGGCACAAAGAAAGTAAACACAACATTTTGTGAATCAAGCATACTGCATTATATACACACAATTCCAGAAATTAAGATACTAGCATTTATAATTGTGTCCGAAGGAGCAAAAAATAATGAAAAATACACGGAAAAATGAAACATAAATTTCTAGTGATGTCGTGATGATTTTAGCGGTGGTGAAAGGATATATCATTGCTTGGTAAAAAAATGAAATGATCGAAGGACATGGACAATTTTGGATACGACCATGTACCGAAAACTATACTACATCTGAAAAAAACTTGATTTCAAAAATATGTAATTGCTGCGCATTAACATCGTGGCAATGATCTTCTGTTTTGTAAAAGATGAATTAGGTTCCCAGGTATGGAAAGAAAATATCCACTCTGTATAGACCCTTAAATCTATTTTAGATTGTTGTTTGAGTCATTCTGAGACTACTGTATTTTAATACTTTCTAAATGCAGTTAAATCGGTAAAAAATGTGTTATTCTCATCATTTCACTCTTTGGTCAGTGACAATTTTTCAACTCAGTTACATGTGTTGATTCTGTTTGATAATAGGTATAAAAAATTCATTGATTTGGTGATCATTTCACACACAGTTTATAAGTTCGTACTTCGTATATATTCTGTATTCTACTAAATCCATAAACGCGAAAAAAAACACCGTAATGTGTAGAAAGAAGACTGTTATTACAAGATTACGGTGTTTTTGTTGCGTTAATGGGTTTAGTACGATGAGTCCGTTATTCAAAGCTATTTTCAAATTTTGTACCAGAAATCATTTGTTTGCATAGTCTGCATTCTGGACAAATTGACGAGGTTATCAGAATCTTTATTATGCTAGCTTTTTTCAGAGGACCTCCGCAGATTGAGGACTATCGACGTTGCCTATTCCATCTCTACAAAAAGTCTACAGTGAACCACTAGCTTCACTGCACAGCAGCCCAAAAGCGTAATTTCATATTCTCAGCTAAATTTCATATCTTACATTTTAGGGAGCGTCCCCATATATTTACAAATGATTGACAGCATAACTTCGTCAGCTCCTCCGCCAATCGACATCAGCCTGAAATCACGGAACATTCGAGAAATATCAATGTCTGTGTATCCCATTCCACCCCAATACTGCAAACAGGCGTCAGGGATTTCTCGAGATAGGCGACCTGCTTTTAACTTGAGCATGGATGCAAGTTTGGTAACATCTCTTCCTTTTATGTACAATCCTGTCGAGTGAAGAATAACGGAAAGGTTTTAGTTTCAAATGATAAGTCCTCGAGCTGGGAATCCCCTAAAAAATCCAATACAGAGTAGAAAAGTACCACCTTAGTTTTAATAGGTTGATGGTTGATTCTACGCCTGAACGAAAAAAGGGAAGAGCAACATTTAGAAAAAGAACTCAAAAGTAGCCATATTCTAATATCCAAGATAATAAACAGGAGTCTTTTCAGAGTGTCTTTGGATAAGAGCATTGTTTCTGGACAAAAATACATAATGAAGTAACGCTCAAAGAAAGCTTTAAAAAGATGGCTGAAAAATATATTTACCGCACCTTTCAGCCTTTAGATCCACAATCTAGTTGGTCAAAATCTCAAGTTACGAGCGATTCACTTAGATTCTCGCCACAGAATGTATCATGACGGTCCAAAAACTCTCAGTGACATGTAGAAATGAAGTTATTAACTCACCAGTCGCTCTGTACAGCAGAGATCGCAATAACTCCACTTCGGTCTGCAATTCACTAAGCCTGTAATGCACAACTTGATTATCAAGAACTGATTTTCCAAAGATCTTCCTCTGGCTGCAATACTTGGCTGTCTCGTTAATGCACTTCTCGAATGCGACAAGACCTACGATGAAATCAAAGGCATTTAATATCATGAAATTTTCAATGAGCAAACTGGTAAATTAGGAATAATTTTTGCTGTAACTGCTAAGTAACGAAAGGACTCCCATGTATTCGATAGGTGATAAATAAAAGCTCAATCCTCATTCTTAACGCTAAGCTTTTAAACCTACATTCCCAATAATTTGGTTACACACTACCTTAACTTGTAGCTTCGTTTCATTTCCCGTTTGTACATTTAAGTTTCCTTTCCAAAAGGATATCCAGTTATGTGCAGTTTTATGTTGTTGTTTATTACTTTACTCACGTAGTAGCCCCAATGCTTTGCTCCTTGCGGTATCATTGTTGATACTAATAAGTCTTATTTGCAGCTGTGGGAACGATTCAAACTTTAAGTAAAATAGTAAACAATAAAACTTTTTTACATGCTATATCGTTGGTTGTATCACTTAATTTCAAAGCTTACGATAAAATATTGCGTCGAAATAGTATCCCAGTAGTTGGAAGTAACGAAAACAAACTTCCCCTGGACATAATATGACAAATCTTATTGTGCCCAATGACAATATCAGTCATTTTGCAAAGAAACCCTGACAGATAACAACTGTTCCAAACAAAATCTATTAAGCTGTGTTTTTTTGCAAATTTTTGGGTCAATCAAAGGATTTTCTCATGCCTGCCTACACTGAAAGAAAAGTGGGACAAACGAAATGCAATGGTTTCTCAAAAGTTCATAGACTAAATATACATTTTCAGCTGATATCACGCAATTAGAGACACTGCAGTTTTTCACTTTTTAGAATTAGGTATTCAAACAAACAATTCATCCTCGGAAATTGTTGGAATCTAAATGTACTGTAGAAAAAATTGAAAAAAGCGACGGTTTCGAGCAATATGAAGATTGAGGGGTGTATCACTCTGTGAAAAGCATAACGAGACTTAGAAAAAGGATTTCAAGGGATTTTAAAAGGATTTTTACCCCCGGGGGGTACATAACATGTTCAAGGTACGGGTATGTGCCGCCCATATGGGTGGTTTTTGGGCCCAAAATTCTCTAAACAAGGGTCCTTTTTCGGCAGATTTTTCATAAACATGGGTGAGCTTTCGGTGAAATTCGCAAAAATAGTAGAAAATGGGCTGTTTTCCGCTAAAATTCATCATAATCGTAATTAGAAGAGGGCAGCTTTCTGAAAACCGGGCGGTAGACCCCCGTCCATCCAAAAATCAGGTACCCCCGGGGGGATTTTACCAAGGGTTTACAAAGTTTACAAATTCCGTTTGTCCCATTTTCCTTTGAGATTTCTACAGAGTGTTATATATATGCCTCTTGACGGAAACAAAACCAACAATACAAGCATAAAAATTACATGTAGCTCCTGCAAAAAGTCTCTCCTCCTGAAACTGGAACATTTGGTATTGGAATCCCAACCCTTCTTCGCCAATTCTGAACTTCTGTGGAACCCTGATGTCATCAAAATGTGTTTGCACAGTGTCAGATGACCACATCCCCAGTTTGTTGATCTTCTTCTCAACGACAAATCCCTCCGCATTGGTTGGTATGATTATAAGTGACTTGTTTCTGTGTGCTGGCCCATCACTTGTGTTGGCAAGAATACACATCCAGTCCGCCTGTCCACCATTTGTTGTCCACATTTTGCCACCATTGATTATGTAGTCATCTGTGAATTAAAAGGTATGCCTCATTTACACAAAGTTTTGCACAAATAGATTTCATACACACGACTTTCAGGAAAAATATTTCCAGGCGTTTTTCACACAAATTTTGGATGACTATCATTTATGAAAAACGGTCTACTAACAGTTTGCTTTGCTTACTTAGCTCAATAAATGGAAAATCTTTGGTAACCTCCGGAATTTGATATAAGTGGGGGGCTTCATAGAGAGGGGGGCTATTCAAAATTTTGGCTCAGAGAAGAGAGGTTTATTAGAGACGGGGGCTAAATATAGCTTTTATGGTAATGTTACCTCAAAACATACCTCCATCTTTCACAGCTTTTGTTTTTATTGATGCCACATCTGAGCCAGCTCCAGTTTCACTAACGGCAACACAGCCAACGTAATCACCAGAAATACTTGGTGCTAAGAAAAGTTCTCTGAGTTCATCACTACCAAATTTTGCCAATGCAGGTGTGCACATGTCTGTCTGAACACCAACAGCCATTGGCACTGCACCACAGCGAATGTTGCCTATTTATGAAAATAAATCTGTATCATATCATGAATAAGAGTATGTATTATGATAGTTTTACATCAGTAGTGAACCACTTTAACCCATTTTGTACGTGTTTGGAATCTTTTTGGGAACCCAAAAACTAAATTTGTTAGTAGCAAACCACCTTCAGTGCAGGCAGATTTCAGATCCACCTTAAGGCTACTGTAACCCTTCAGACAAAAAATTCTTGAGCTTTTGTTTTCATAACAATCTGATGGTACAAGCATTTGGAGTAGTGAGACTTGGACAAGTCCATAGCTGCAATTACTTGGAAATTCAGGCATCTTAAAGGGAGCAATCCTGTTTCTCAGAAATTGTGGGAATATATAGAGGATTAACATACAGTAAACTCACTTGACCTTGCAGCTACATTCATAACATCTGATCATCCTGCTCGTTATTGACATAATGTTATACCAAGACTGCGCATAAGCCTTATTGCTTGACCTTTTGTGCATAATCATTTTTCCTGCAATTTTTGCTTCATTTTGATAAAAGCCTGATTTCTCAAAACAGGATTCTGGAGTACTGGTGGGTACTAAAAATCTTTGTGTACCAACAGGCCAAATGAATCGCTTGAAACTTGGCACACAGGTTCACAAAGCACATAACTACAAAACAGTGTCAGTAATTTGTGATAGATCCACTGGTCCGATTTTTACAAAGGTTTGAAAGTTAAAAAAGACATTTAAGCCATTTACATTTATTTAAAATGGTATTATTTCAAGACAGTACGTTTTATCAAAACTATGCAACATTATTTGCAGTTCAGGACCTTAAGTTTTTGGTAAATAGATAGTTGTGGTCCAACAACGATCAATGGTTTTTAGTAAGGGTGGTAAATTTTGCCTAAAATCTAGAATAAATCATTTGTGATTTCATTGAATTAACTGAATATATTTTCACGATACTCTGTGTTTAATTCTGTGTTGAATGATGCATGAGTTTGTTTGGTATATTTGACAAACGGCAGTGGTACACAGAGTTTTTTCATCACCGCCTGATGGGTTAACCTTAAGCATAGACTTCCACAAGCTGTGGAACCTATGTGCCTAAATGGTGGACAATCCTACAGTGGGTGGGTTATATCTTATACTGGGTGGGTTATTATCTTAAATGGGTGTGTTAATATCCAACATGGGGGTGGGTTATCATCCTAAATGGGTGGGTTATTATCCTAAATGCAGCGGATAACCTTGTACTTGGGTGGGTTATGATGTTATACAAAATTTCTTGATCCACGCGTCTAACCTTTTTGAGGGTTTAAGTGCATTTAAGTGTGCTTACTCATGAAAAAACACCCACATCATACTCACTGAGGGCTTTGACTTAAATACACTTGGATTTATGCATTTATTAAAAGCTCAGTGAGTACCAAGCTTATACCCATATTTCGACATATAAAATGACGCTAAGAAAGGACTTTTGTGTGGTTCAACTTTAAATATGATATCATGTCATGGCAGTAGAAGAGACTTTAAAATGTTATGATTTCTTTTCTACTTTGGCCTAATTACCTAATTCCTCTGCAACTGCAACAGAGTAGGAATAATCAAGACCAAGACCACCATAATCAACTGGTTTCGTTACTCCAAGTAGCCCTGCATCCCCAAGCTTTTTGAAGACCTGATGGGCTGGGAAGTGGCCTTCTTTTTCCCATTCATCAACGTAAGGATTTATGTCTTTTTCGATGATACGGTTCAGTGTGTTTCTCATTTGTAAATGCTGATCATTGAAAATGTGTTCATCGCATAGATCATCTGTCGCTGTTGTTGGATTCTCATATGCTGGTTGAGCTTTAGATGATGCTTTTCCTGAGTGAAACGCAGCAATTGAGCCAACAGGGGCTCTAAACAAGTGACGAACTGCAGTCTTCAACATCGCCATCTTGCTTGTTATGAAAGAGTGATCAAAGTTCATCACCCTCGCATTCGCTTTTGTCAATATTCTGAAACGAGGCAACTTGCTGCGACGAAATGCGCGTGGAAATGCGCCGAAAAAGTTTGGTAACTGAAACTGAAAGTAGCTGTAGGGGTCATCTTGAGATTTGCGATAACGCTAAATTGAACGTGTATGACACTTAAAGGCACACTGTCGTGGCACTGATTGGATGAATAAGACAATACAAAATAAATAGAATTAGGCAAGCTTCAGTAATTACGCTGTACACTGAAATTCATGAAGGCGATAAAGATCTGACTCCCTTTATTCTCGAAACAAAGTATGACCCAAGAGCATAAAGGCTTAGCAATTGTTCAGAGGCCAGGTTGTTTTTAGTTCTTTCAACATTACGACTGGCCAATCACAGCCACGACAGTGTGCCTTTAATTGTTGTTGAAATGTTCTTCACAGGCATTTTCGCCAGAAATTAAATTTGAAACAGACTATATTCTACGCAGTGATAATGTTTTAGCCGGCGGTCTCTGGTTTAAGCATACCTTTTGCGATTGTCGCATGCTGCCCTAAGGGCCTGTTCCCGGGGGGGGCACTCCCATACTTGACCTGACGGGATGTGCCGCTCAACAGGGTGTCCTTTTGCGGTAAAAATTATGCGACAGGGTGTCCTTTTCTAACGAAATTTATGCGACAGGGTATTATAATAGGTAAAAAAATTATGCGACAGGGTATCACTAAGCAAAAATTGCGTTCTACACTGTATTTTAGAGGCAAAATTTTTATGCGACAGGGCATCACAAGCAAAAATTGTGTTCTACAATGTATTTGAGGGGCAAAATTTTTATGCGACAGGGTATCACAAGCAAAAATTGATGCGACAGGGTATACTTTTGGCCTATTTTTTATGCGACAGGGTACAGGGTGTGGAGAGGTTTTCCGCACACCTCCGTCACTTCCCTAGTCAAGTACCCCCCCCGGGGGCCTGTTCATATGGAGAAAGTTTCCCCGGCATTTCCCCGGTGAAGCGGGATTCCCGTTCAACCGAGATCTTGCCTCATATAGCGCTACCACATAAAATAGAACGAGCGTTCACATGAGAAAACATTTCCCCGGCTAGCCGAGATCTCGCTTGAGCTCTACCGGGATCCCGCCTAGCCGAGGAAATATTTTCCCATATGAACACATTTTCCCGGCTAGGCGGGGAAACTTCTTTTGTTTATCGTTAATCCTTTCGAATTCTTTGGCGTCAGAGACAAAGCGATATTGTTTTATTTCCCCGGCTTGCCGGGGAAACTTCTCTCATATGAATGGTCGATGAATATTTCCACGGCTAGCCGGGAATCCCGCTTCACCGGGGAAATGCCGGGGAAACTTTCTCCATATGAACAGGCCCTAAAAGCCTTGACGTTGTTTTATAACAAGGTGTCACTGGTTCTAGATTCACTTGAAAAATATTTACATTCCCACAAGTGTTCAATCAATATATCAATCCTGGGTTCCACATCTCCTGCAAAGAGCCTTTTTGAATCTTCCCCTATAATTTGCTTTTTACACTTTCCATATTTTTTCATTCCAGACTTACAATCTTTTTTTAATGTTAGTTTAGTCATATTGTTACTTTTAATATGCAGCAGCAGGAAACTTACAAAAACTGATCAAAATTTCTACGGAATGATTCAAGAAGATAGGTGGACACTTGAAGATCTTACATCTCAGTTAAAAAAAACCTTTACAGCTCATATCTGTCAGGGCAAAAATTATTGTTAACAGTTTTGATAATACTTGCCTTGCTGTCATACTTTACACAATATCTTTCTGTCTTTCTGTCAGTCTTGTGCGTAATGTTAGTGAAACCGAATGTGCAGCTTCAAGATTGTGTCGTGAGTCTGAGAAGTAAGCAGTCTCATCTGGTGTCAATCTTCTGGTGTGATACCAAGTCACTCGACAAAATTCGTCGGCTGGTTTACGAAACAACGGTTTTAACTCTTTCCAGAGCTTCACGCCGTTCAAATTCTTGAAGTCAGTTTCGATATCAAACTGTTGCAAGCTGATATAGACATGTAAAATACAGATATGCGCTCGGCTCCTTGCTAGTGATGCCTGGTTGACCGTTATGACTTTTCTATGTCAGTTTTGAAGCAGTGATAATAATTAAGACAATGGCTGCGAAAATACAATATTTTCTGGAGCTTACCGATCAGAAGTTGCAAGGTGTTGTAAAAGATTTAATGCCTACTAGGCTCTTCAGAAACAAATAAATCCAGACTTTGCATAGACTTACTACATGAGTGGTATGTTTCGCTTCTTTGAGATGCTGGTCACAACAATAATCCATCAAATAGAACAAGAGATCATACGTGGCAATCTTTTCATGGAGTGGCCAACCACATATCAAAAGAGTGGAAACATGCCAATCAGATAGTGAACCAAGATTTCAAACACAACATTTTCGCTTTATCTAACTGCCCTCGGCCACCTATAAAGTGCAACTTTATTGAAGAATACACTAAGATCTGCAGGTATCGTGTGACTCACCAACAAAGCTTTACTAAAAACTGTGTTCGTTCTTTGATGACAAAATGTTTTGCCACTGAGGCCCTTTTAATTCTGGGCTGCAATCTTCATTTTACGCACATTCTTTTCACACTTCCATGGCTTGTCAAATTATAAAGCGCAGACACAAATGAATTAGTGTATACACGCTCGATGGCATCAAAAACAGAGACGTTTCTCCTTAATTCATAATTTTCATTCTTGTTTCTGTTACATGGCATATATTTCACGCCTTTCAAAACATAAAGTTATAATGTTATCTCTTATCAATTTTTTGTTTTACATTTTTTGTCACCAAGTTATTGTAAAATCGTTTTATCAAATCATAGTGCCACAAAGATAGCAGAGGTCCTTATCAATTTATCAAATTCCCTAAAAATGCATTCCAGTCATGGAACAGCGTGATACAGTCTTGTAAAGTGATTCACAAATGCTTGTAGCGAGCAGTCGTAATTCTGTGGGAGAGAGTCAAGAGTTATGAAAGTAAACGAGAAAAACATTTTCAGTGAGTTATTCTATTTTATTTTAATTTACGTCTATTTCTGGTCATCAAACTCTGTAATCTACAACTTTTAAATTACGTGAACACACCCATCAGTTGCAACAGTCTTCTCTATGTGCATACAACATAAATCTACATTATATTCTTCTCTAAACTCTAGTCTATCAATGTAATTCAGTACCTTCAAAGTAAAGGGCGAGTCGAGAAAAATATTTGGAAATTTGCTGACGTGTACATCTGTTAATTCCTTATTTATCTCCATAGATCATACATTGTATTATAGCCCAAGGCTAACTTAGATGTGCAAATCTTTTGATTAAGGCAACTCTGCCATCCACTCCAGTGAGTAGCGAGTTACTGTTATGGAAAACCACCCTCCTCAGGAATGAGATAATTTCTCGAATACTGTTCGGCCTATCGAAATGTAAAGAGGATGTTGTCAATCAAAACATCTATACATCGCAATGGAATTTTATACATCTGTTTAGCTACTTTTCGACAAAAAATGGGGGAAACATTGGTCCTCTGGCGTCAATGGCAAAACAAATACATCTCTTGAGTATTGCATATTCGATCATTGAACCTTTTAGCTTCTCGGAGGACAAATGATGTTATTGACATTATTTCAAAGCTGGGAGCTGCACGAAATTTTGTTGACCCTTCAAGTCCTTCTTAAGCATCTAAAGGACTCCTCTCATAAGTTTAGGGAGTCATGGAAGATTTTGGCGAATCAAGTATAAACATCTAAGTTGGAAAATTCACAACTGCACACCACAGCAAAACCCAAATTTTCTTGACTCACCTGGTTATTTCGTATGTCCACTCAGTCTAACAAAAAAACCAACGTACTCTAGCTACAGCAAAAACTGTCGACAGTAGAAGCGTTCTCTAAACAATAAAGTACGATGTAAGTTTCAATCCGCAGAGTACTGGCATCGTAGGCAGAGTTGTCACGAAGTTAGTGCAAGATGCCTTTGATTAGTGGTGTGCGATAAGTTCTTGGAAATCGTACTGTATAAGAAAGATCTGCAATGGGGGTGTGTGCATTGAGATGGGTTAGCGTTTGGCGTTTTAAGGTACACTACCTCTCCCAGTATCTCTGTATCTGTAAGCGTCACTTCTGTGTCATTGCGATCCAACTTGAAATATTTTTCGTGAATAAGACTCGACAAACAGTCCTTTGTAAGTCTTTCCGTAAATGTTGATCCGTGTACGACTTATAATATGACTCTTGTCTCTCTCCCTCTCGTTCTCAAGTATGTCCACGTTGTGTATCAGCAGGTCAAAGGCCATTCGAGTGTCACAGGACAGCAATTGTTACGATATCATAAGCCATAGGCCAACGATCAAAGTTCTCATCTTTACAGTGTAATGTTCGAAGTCGTTTAAAGTTCGTTAGAAAACAACCTTCTACGTTTCAATGACAAAACAAAACAAAACGGAAGACAAACAAACTTTATCATAAAACAAACTTTAAAAAGCAAAAACAAACAGTCAATTTTCTTAAATGTCGATGAATGCCATGTTTTATAGTTTTATAGTGAAACGTACCGCAATCAAGCTCTGCAACCTTAAACAGTAGACCTTAGTTGCCTGTATTTCTTAAAGTCATTTTGTGTGAATGGTGCAAGAGAATAATAGTTCTTCCAAAAATGACTTGGAAGAAGCAACGAGTTTCATCATCATTCCCAGCAACCACGGCAAAGAAAATTTCAACAATTCCTTAAATGGAAGACTGTTTCCTAGATCTATAAACATAACTTCGCAGCCTTTTAACAAGTCTGAAAATCTGTATTTTACCGTTATACAGTCACAGTGGGCTTTTTATGTATTCTGTCAACTTATTCCAAAAAGCAATCTCGGGGAATTTTTGATTTAGCATTCTTCTTTGACGACACGTAAAGTAATCTCTTTGTCAAATAATTAAATTCCATAAATAAGTGCCATAACGTCTTATGAAACATTTTTGCTTATCACCACACGGACTTCATTCTTGGAATTTCGATAGGGGTACTTCAAATTCATCTTTCAAGAAAACTGAAAACAATTTGCAATGCTATGAAAATCAAACAAATAAAATGAACGCAAAATAAAACGCGTTTATCCACAAGATAACCGTAGTTCATTCATGAAGGAGACTAAAGGTCCTATCATGTAAATTTGCGAAAAAATGACACTAAAGTCACTGCGAATAGTATCAGCACAAGACATTCATTCATTGCAAACATTCTTTTCAGGCGCAATTTTTCAAAGTGTATAAATGAGCAATTGCAACAAAACTCAATGGCTCTACATTTTGCCATTTTTGACAACAAATCGTGGATAAAAGCTTCATAACATGAACTGTCGTTGTTCCCTCCGAAGGCGCAAATAAACTATCCTACCTTTAAGCCTCACATTCATGAAGCTACGAAATAAATTGTGAATAAGACCAAAAAGACCAAATACCGAAAGACCTACCTCGACATCAGCGAAAACTGCATTCCAAGGACCAAACATCGGCTCTATTCTACAGAAACTCAAACCAATACGAGTCTCGGGGGCTGCGGCTCAACAAATCAAGTGCGAGGCCTCTTTCTTGCAGGGTCATGTGATTTTGGAGGGTCAGCAGGCAAAACCTTCAACTTCATGCCCATAACCTCTTCTCCATTAAGAGTCTCCATTGCACTTTTGGCTGCACCCTTAGTGGCGTATTTTGCGTAACCGAAGTTTTTGTTTTTCAACATGTAAACATCGATTAGATCTCCAAAGCGACAGAACACATCTTTCAATGACTTATCACCTGGCGATGCAGGCGTGCAGACAATGAACAGTCGATCAGCCACCTCTGTTCTTGAATCTACGAGTGGTTTTTGGGCGGGTAATGTTGCTGTCGTGTACAGCTTCGTGTGGCTAGGCCCTGCGACGACAGGTGCAGCTGGTTGGCCAAAATCAGCAACAGGAACTGAATAACCATCATCATCTGGGGCATAACGCACAACTAACTTGCTACCAGGGGGATATTCAAACCCATTTAATTTCTCTTTGGCATACACTGCAGAGCCAACACTATTGTAGACAACAAAAGCTACACCTTTTGATTCCCCCGTTTGGAAATTCTTTTTGAGGTCGCATAACTCCATGCCGGGGATCAGATCAAACAAACGGGCCAGTTGGTCTTGGGTTACATTCGTTGCTGCCATTATCTGAAGCCGATTGCACACACCCCCTGCAGATCTTGCATCAGGGAAGGCCAAACTCATAGCAAATGCGGGGGGAGCATAGGCATCTTGAGCTTGCGTGGTATAACCTGGCTCAAGTTGTGATCCCATACCAGGAATATATGACACAGAGCCTGCTTCTGACATGGACTCTCGCTTGATCTTTGCAGATTTTGGCTCAGCCATCACGGCTTTGAAAGATCGGTCACATCCCTCTAATGCCAGAGCAGCATAATGGGGTTTCCTGAAATTAACATATCCAAAACCTTTTGATTCTCTCGTCTTCCTATCTTTGACAACTTGGACATATTCGACCTCCCCGAATTCTTCAAAAACGTTTCTTAAATCTAATTCTTCCATTTTCTTCGGGATCACAATGAAAAGCCTCGTCAAGGCTGTAGCATCTTCAAAGTCTTCTGTAGACTTACTTGATTTTGGCTTGGCAATGATGGCCTGAGGGAAGTAATATGGGTTACAAACAAGGGTTACAAACAAGAAAGTTCGAATCGTTAAGGTTTCAGAATAAAATACAGAAAGGAAAACGAGAGAGAAGGAAGTCTGAATTCTAGATTTTTATGGTCTATCACATAATCATTTTAATGATTTTTGAACAATTTTTACTCTTTATCGGGTAACCTGGTAAATATCATTTTTATTCCATCACTAAAGAGGCCTTTCCTGCATGCACAAAATTTCTGACATTGACTTGTCGAATGGAAACGATGGATGATGAAGGGTGAAGATTTCTACCTTGCATTCTTGCATGAAACTTTCTGATGTAAAAAACTTAGTTCATCACTGTGATACTGCCCCCAGGAATCACCTCTATTCTCAAAAACATTTTGACCTTCTTTTCGCAAGGATCATGCAAAAGAATACACCTTTTCATGACAAGAATTACAGCACTTGGGCGTGATAAAATGCCTTATAAAGGTTGGGGCTGGACTATCTTCCAATATAATTCTTAGATCTTGATAGAAACCTAACCATCAAGCAAACTTAGATATTCTCCTCATAAAATCTACATTTGAAGCAGACTGAAACAGCTGTTGCTTTGCTTTTGTCTTCACAGTCTGCTGAGAAATTCTCATCTGGTAAAGCTGGTTGTAAGAGTGTTACCAAATGTCTTAGACACAGCTTTCTATTTAATACTTCTTAGACAGACAACAACCCTACTTAAAGTTTCTGCTGGGTTACGCTTTGGGAGGGGCGAGATAACAAAGAAATCCTAGGCAGATAAAAATTGCCCACAAAAATGTATGTTGAGAAATGGCATTTTTGGCTTTCATTCAGTTCATTCATTTGCTCTGCTATTTGACTGGAGAGAGCTACAAACACATATATGGAATATGATCTAGTCACTTGGCATTTTCTCACATAGATCATGGCATCATCTTGGAGGCAATACTATATTTGGAAAAAATACAATACCCTTATCAACTGCTGACAGGTGTTCTTCAGCTTTCAATCCAATAAAAAGATTTTCAACTGATCCGGGTTTTGGATAAAAAGCATGAATTATGAATTATAAGATGCTGACTCCTCTTACCACTATAGTGGCAGACACATTCTTAACTTATCACCTCATGAATAAAAACAGGACAATACCTTGATAGGCTTTGAGTCATCATCAATCGGTTTGCCATCCAATTCATCAACAGCATAAGTTGCCTCTGACATTTTAGAGAATTTGATGTATGCAACACCTCTGCTTTCTTTTGTGAATTTATCTCGTACAACCCAAACATCTTCAAGGGTGCCATACTTCTCAAACGCAGCTCTTAAATCATCAGCTGTGTGATTTCTGCTGCACACAACAAATACCCTGTAAAAACGAAATAAAAATTGATTGAAATCTGTTACACAAGGTCCACAACAGACAAAAAAATATACATTTAAATGTCTAAAACATTAACTGAGAACAAAAGATTTGTTGCTGAAAGTATTGAAAAAGTGTACCACTATTAACCCTATTTGTACTGCGCCCCCCCCCCCCCCCCTAACAGACTTTGCTGCATTACACTAAAACGACCAGAGATCTGATTTCCAAATGAAAACTGAATCCGACCACCAGCTTTTGTGAAATTAATAAAATTCAATAAGCAATTGATTTCAACATTGCATTGTCCTAACTCTGATGATGTGACCACAGTAATATCATATTTGGAGAGTGGTAAACAAAAAAAGGTTAAAACATCCATAGTGTTTGTATCGTTTGTCCGATTGATCTCAAACATACACCATTCAATTGCTTTTGATTAGTACTTTCATTTGATATATATTTTTCATATTTGCTAGCATCAGCAAAATTTAATATGTATGACATCATTCACATATCTTCAATTTTCAGCCAGGGCTGGAAGAATTTGTGATGCCCATCTACCAGAGGGCTGAAACTTACGAATGTAATCACAAACTCAGTTTTACAAAGAGATGACTGGAGTGGAGTGCTGAGTTTTCAATCCAATTAACCGGGCTGAAATTCCAGTCCGGGCTGAAAATCCTCATATGATCAACCCTTTAGAACCTGATTACATGAAATGAGCTGGCCTGGTTAACCGGGCTGGCTCTCCTAAGAGGCTTGAAATAATCTAAACGATAACATGGAGAATTCCAGCCAGGGCTGTAAAATCTTTGGCGCCATGATAGTATAATCTGTTCATAAAGTGCATGAGTTGCAGAATTCTCAGATCGCTTTGCAAGGCCAGCCGAGTCTGAAATTCATTACATGACAGAAATGTGATGTGCAACCCTCAGCCTGTTTTGCTGGGGTAGCACAGTAGGCAGCGGAAGGGATCTCGGCTAACCGAGTCAGCCTGCTTGCCATGCAATCGAAAGTATACAAAACATTGTATTTGCCTTTTTTGAGGGCAAATGGCTTGAAAACTCGTTATGAGTTATTTTCACTTGCCTTCTTCAGCACCTTTAGTAAGATGTAAACGTTCTTTCCCAGAAAAAGTATCATCTTTTCATATAAGACAACATGTAAGCTTAGCTGGGAATATTCATGAAATTGAAACTTCTATTGACTCGGGGATGACAGGAAGACTTTTCACACATCGCAGGATTTTCATAAATGCACAAAACCAATATTCTTAGCTTTTCATTATGTTTCAGCTGCTGGATGTAAAATTTGCTTGCTTGATGTGCACCATACTACCTTGAGATCAGGCTCGCCATATTTTTCAGTGAGCCTGATCTCTGGCTAGATTTACACAAAGGATCATCTGTTTTACAGTGTTTCAAGGAAGCTATGTGTCCTACTGAGGAAGGTACATAGCTGTTATGTATAAGGGGTTTGAGCAATCTAAAGATAGCCTCTTGAATAGATAGATATTCATAGATTGCATTTTATGCTCTCCAACAATGATCATCAAGCAAGTAGACAATAAAATGGCTCCTGGCTTTGAGCATCATTATGAATCATCACTTTCAACAAACTGAATTGTTAGCAACAATTGTCCTTCCCTGTGGATACTTTTTCAATTAAGTTTCCTTTCCTATCCTAAAGAATCTTGAATCAATATCAAATTATGATTCATTCCTGAAATCTATAAACACTAACAACCTGTATTAGGCAGTTCGAAAAAGGAACATATATTATCAATTCCATGATCAAACATTCGCACATGCTTTTAATGGTTAGTTTAGTCTTCATGCTAACAATCATCCTACTTTTATTGTCTGTCCAAGGTCGGTTAGCGTGACCAAACGAGAACTGATCTGATCAAAAATATTTGTTTTACTTTCCAAACGCGAACACAACTCCCAGTTGCTTCTAAATAGGACAATGTTCACCACGTAGACAGGTTGACTTTGTTTTGAATCTAAAACGTATTTGTGATCAGCTGACATGTGGAAAACATGCTGCGACCTGCAACGCGTTCAAATGAGATCTGGCTGGAAATGTGATGAAATATGGCCTAAAATTCTTTATCAAAATCGATAGGTACTCCTGGCGACATTTATACCTTGAAAATGGCGGGTCATCATGGTTTACTTGACCAGATTTTGAAAATCCAGCTTCTCTTCCATTTCCCAAAGGAACTGTTGGCATCTGTGGTGAGATATAACCCGTTTGATCGTAATAATTGGAAGCCATAAATTGAGCGTTGCCTACAGCTGCCATCTTCTTCCTTCAGCGTGACCAGACAGTGATTCTATTTCTAACGCAAGCGCACACCTTTGTTCAAGATAAAACAGGGGGTTGGTACATTCGGTACATTCGAATATCACAATTCAATTCAATTCAAATTTTTACAGAAACGAGGGTCGTTTGGGGGGGGTATATGTTCCCCTGTTCCCTGTTAAATTTCCGCTTGTTCCCCTGTTCCTTTGAGAAAATCCGCTTGTTCCCCGGAGTTTTGGTAGGCATATCTTTCACATTGATAGTTGATATTTTAACTATGCTTATTTTTGAAAGTTTTTCCAAGAGGAAGACGAGCGTAAAAATGTGAAGAAACCTGGGTTGACTTTTGATAAAACATTGAAAAACGTTATAAAATAAAAAATGACCGGCCAAAGTATTGTTAAATGTTATGCGGCTACTTCTTAAAGTATTGCAACGAAAATAATTTCAACATTTGCATCAGTATCACAAGTTAGTATTCGCACAATCAGGAGAGAGGCAAACATCTCAAAATGTGCTCCCGGGAGTTTTCTTTTTCTTTTGTTATCATTCTCATTCCTTCAAATTGTGTAAATCCTGGAAAATTCTTTACTGCTTCCGATGAGCGTCATATCTTTTCATTTGTGGTGTGGTTCCTCCTCTTCCTCTGGTAATTTATTTTACTCTTGCTTGATTTCTATGTTCTAAGACATATGCCAGGAGATTGTGATACGCCTCTTCTTGGATAGTCAATTCTGATTTATCTTCTGAATAAGATCCTGGAGGGGAGGGTGTACGTAACCTAAACATGTACTGGGATGTGCCCACGAAAAAAAAATTATCCGGCTCCAGAATTGTTCCCTTCAAATGATAGCCGATTGTACAAAAAACTCGGTCAAAAGTATACTCCAAAACACACAAAATTGACTAAATAACAACCCGATCTAACAACATTTCCCCTTGTGACATGTTTTGACAACCAGCTCCAAAAAAGTTGCCTTCTTTTTGATACACTGCTCAAGAAAAAAATTGGTAAAAACGATACCCTGAAAAACGGCACATCCCCGTCGGACAAATATACTACCCCCCCCCCCCCGCCCCCTCGACATAACAGATAATACCTTTGGTGTGATTAGCTACCTTTCCTCCTTTGTGTAGTGGCGTGGCCAGGGTAAATTATGTGGGGGTATTGAAATGAAGGGGTCTGTGGGCGAGGTACCCAAGAAAATTTTTGGGACCACGCCCTTTACTTTGGCTTAGAATGCATTTTCCAATGTCATGCATGCTTCCCATTAGCGACGAGGAAACTTTGATAGTTTTGTGACAGTTATCCTATAAATCAAGAGCACGAGAAAAAGTGACATTTCTTGAAAAATTCTTACCCAACCTATACCCAGCTATTTTGTCTTTGTTTTTAAAGGAATCTCGAGGGCCGTCTTTCGAAATGATACTTGATTTCTGGGAAGTGCAACATATCCTTAAAAATGAGTATGAAAATGGACTGAAAATCCTTAACCATAGGTCTTCCCCTAATGAGTGGGATCGAGGGCGAAGCCTCCAGGAAAATTGCTGAGGTCATGCCCTTTACTTTGGCTGGGAACAGTCCTACCGATACCATGTTAGCCAATGCTAAACATAATTGTTGATCATTTGATAACAGTTGCTTTTATAGATTGGCATCCCCAGGCAAAAATGTTTTTAAGATAAGTTGATTTTTTAGAATGTCTGTCTTCATCCCATCTCCGCCACCAGTGCCAAATTAGAAACGTTCATAATTTTGTAAAAGTTGTTCGTGAATCACCACATTGGAGAAAGTGTGGGCCAAAACCACATCACACATTCCCGGTTCCTTTGTTTGCATTTGTCACAATCCAATTTGCTTGTCCCCAAAATGGAAGTCTTGACGATTCTGTGATAGTTTGTCAAGGAAAATTTTCAAAAAGACACCGTTACTTTGGCTTAAAATGAATCTCAAGGACCATCTTTCGATTTGGCAGAAGTAAATTCCATTGAATGTAAAAATCCTTAAATTAATTATTACAAATAGAAATTTCCCTGATCCCTGGATAAGATCTGAAGTTCCCTTTTTCCTTTTTAATTTTGGCCATGTTCCCTTGTTCCCTGGATATATTTCGCATGTCCCCCTGTTCCCTGGAACCCCTAAACGACCCTCAGAAACCGCTGAAAAGACACTCGGCTCTCAGGTACATGACACATCGAGGGTGGGGGTATGTGCCGCGTTTTGGGGCCCAAAATTCTCTAAACAAAGGTCCATTTTCGGCAAATTTTCTTGAACATGAGTGGGTTTGGTTGAAATTGGCAAAAGGTAGTTAAAAATTGATAGTTTTTCTCCGAAATTCATCATAAAAGGGGTATCAAGGCAAGTTTTGGCAATTAGGAAAGGGTAGTTTTCTGACAACTGGGTAGCAGACCCCCGTCCATCAGTCATGTACCCCCCCCCCCCCAATGAACTTCACAGAGAAGAGTAAGATACTCCAGTACTGGGAAAATATAACTTAGAAACTATTTTAGTGAAGGAAATCCTTGGCAGATTTTTATTTTAGTTTCACTTGTTTTCTGTAACATATTACTCGAAAGTTTTGAAAGTTATGTTTTAATAAAACATTTCGACGTGAATATTGTCATGGAACCTAAATTTTCTCTCTTGAACCTTTCACTGCATTGTTTTCCTACATAGGCTGGAATCTTTTTTCTGAAAAATTAAAAATGTTTTGAAGACCCAATATCATTACTACGAACTACAAATTAAAGCTACAAATTAAATATCAGCCATCATATGAAAAGTATGCCGTTGTTTATTGTTTTAGGTTATGTATCTTCAAGTGAATTTTTCTTGATCTCGTGTTTGAGTCTATATTTTTATATTGAGCCAATTGATTACTTTTATCAATGTTTCGATGCAGAATTGAATGCTGATTTCAAAAATGGCACTTAGATTTCTGTAAGTATTTTAGGAGCAGAGATATTCAACTTTTCGAAAGATCGTAATGATTCTTATGTCTCACTTCAGATAGAATATTCTTATATTGACTGAATTGATTTCTTCTAGCAATGTTTCGATGCAGAATTGAATGCTGGTTTCAGAAATGTCAATTTGATTTCTGTAAGCATTTTAGAAGCAGAGATATTCAACTTTTCGAAAGATCGTAATGATTCTAATTTCCCATTTCAGATAGATTATTCTTATATTGCACTGTATGATTTGCTATAGCAATGTTTCGATGCAGAATTGAATGCTGATTTCAAAAATGTCAATAAGAAGTCTGTAAATATTTTAGGAGCAGAGATATTTAACTTTTCGATAGATCGTAACGATTATAGCGTCCCAATTCAGAAGTATTACTCTTATATTTAAATAAATGATTTCTTTCAGCAATGTGTCGATGCAGAATTGAATGCTGAGTTCAAAAATGTCAATAAGAAGTCTGCAAGTATTTTAGAAGCAGATATATTTAACTTTTCGATAGATCGTAACGATTATAACGTCCTGTTTCAGAATGATTATTCTTATATTGCAATAAAAGATTTCTTTTATCAATGTTTCGATGCAAAATTGAATGCTGATTTCAAAAATGGCACTTATATTTCTGTTAGTATTTTAGGAGCAGAGATATGCTACTTTTCAAAAGATCGCAATGATTCTAATGTTTCCATTTCAGATAGAATATTCTTATGTCTCATTCAGATTGACTGAAATGATTTCTTCTAGCAATGTTTCGATGCAGAATTGAATGCTGGTTTCAGAAATATTAATTTGATTTCTGTAAGCATTTTAGAACCTGAGATATTCAACTTTTCAAAAGATCGTAATGATTCTAATGTCCCATTTCAGAAGTATTACTCTTATATTTAAATAAATGATTTCTTTCAGCAATGGGTCGATGCAGAATTGAATGCTGAGTTCAAAAATGTCAATAAAAAGTCTGCAAGTATTTCAGGAGCAGATATATTTAACTTTTCGATAGATCGTAACGATTATAACGTCCTGTTTCAGAATGATTATTCTTATATTGCAATGAAAGATTTCTTTTATCAATGTTTCGATGCAGAATTGAATGCTGAGTTCAAAAATGTCAATACAAGATCTGTAAGTATTTTAGGAGCAGAGATATTTAACTTTTCGATAGATCCCAGCAATTGGAAGACTATATAGACTTCGTCCCATTTCAAAAAGGTTTTTTTTATATTGAGCCAATTGATTACTTTTATCAATGTTTCGATGCAGAATTGAATGCTGATTTCAAAAATGGCACTTAGATTTCTGTAAGTATTTTAGGAGCAGAGATATTCAACTTTTCGATAGATCCCAGCAATTGGAAGACTATATAGACTTCGTCCCATTTCAAAAAGGTTTTTTTTATATTGAGCCAATTGATTACTTTTATCAATGTTTCGATGCAGAATTGAATGCTGATTTCAAAAATGGCACTTAGATTTCTGTAAGTATTTTAGGAGCAGAGATATTCAACTTTTCGATAGATCCCAGCAATTGGAAGACTATATAGACTTCGTCCCATTTCAAAAAGGTTTTTTTTATATTGAGCCAATTGATTACTTTTATCAATGTTTCGATGCAGAATTGAATGCTGATTTCAAAAATGGCACTTAGATTTCTGTAAGTATTTTAGGAGCAGAGATATTCAACTTTTCGATAGATCCCAGCAATTGGAAGACTATATAGACTTCGTCCCATTTCAAAAAGGTTTTTTTTATATTGAGCCAATTGATTACTTTTATCAATGTTTCGATGCAGAATTGAATGCTGAGTTCAAAAATGTCAATACAGAAGTCTGTAAGTATTTTAGGAGCAGAGATATTTAACTTTTCGATAGATCCCAGCAATTGGAAGACTATCTAGACTTCGTCCCATTTCAAAAAGGTTTTTTTTTATATTGAGCCAATTGATTACTTTTATCAATGTTTCGATGCAGAATTGAATGCTGATTTCAAAAATGGCACTTAGATTTCTGTAAGTATTTTAGGAGCAGAGATATTTAACTTTTCGATAGATCCCAGCAATTGGAAGACTATATAGACTTCGTCCCATTTCAAAAAGGTTTTTTTTATATTGAGCCAATTGATTACTTTTATCAATGTTTCGATGCAGAATTGAATGCTGATTTCAAAAATGGCACTTAGATTTCTGTAAGTATTTTAGGATCAGAGATATTTAACTTTTCGATAGATCCCAGCAATTGGAAGACTATATAGACTTCGTCCCATTTCAAAAAGGTATTTTTTTATATTGAGCCAATTGATTACTTTTATCAATGTTTCGATGCAGAATTGAATGCTGATTTCAAAAATGGCACTTAGATTTCTGTAAGTATTTTAGAAGCAGAGATATTAAACTTTTCGATAGATCCCAGCAATTGGAAGACTATATAGACTTCGTCCCATTTCAAAAAGGTATTTTTTTATATTGAGCCAATTGATTACTTTTATCAATGTTTCGATGCAGAATGGAATGCTGAGTTCAAAAATGTCAATACGAAGTCTGTAAGTATTTTAGGAGCAGAGATATTTAACTTTTCGATAGATCCCAGCAATTGGAAGACTATATAGACTTCGTCCCATTTCAAAAAGGTATTTTTTTATATTGAGCCAATTGATTACTTTTATCAATGTTTCGATGCAGAATTGAATGCTGAGTTCAAAAATGGCACTTAGATTTCTGTAAGTATTTTAGGAGCAGAGATATTTAACTTTTCGAAAGATCGTAATGATTCTAATGTCCCATTTCAGATAGATTATTCTTATATTGCACTATATGATTTGCTATAGCAATGTTTCGATGCAGAATTGAATGCTGAGTTCAAAAAAGTGAGCCAGACTGCTGTAACTGTAGCAGGAGTAGAGATATTCAGCTTTAATCCAACAGATTGCAATAGATGTGAGAATTTGGTAGAGAATCACTACCACAGAAAAACATCTATTCAGAAATTAATAGAGAATCATTAATTGATTTCTCTGATTTCACTAAAGTCATTTAGATTCTATAACTATTCTAGAGGCAGAGATATTCAACTTTTCGAAAGATCGTAATGATTCTAATCTCCCATTTCAGATAGATTATTCTTATATTGCACTGTATGATTTACTATAGCAATGTTTCGATTCAGAATTGAATGCTGGTTTCAGAAATGTCAATTTGATTTCTGTAAGCATTTTAGGAGCAGAGATATTCAACTTTTCGAAAGATCGTAATGATTCTAATCTTCAATTTCAGAATTAGATTATTCTTATATTGCACTGTATGATTTCTTTAGCAATGTTTCGATGCAGAATTGAATGCTGGTTTCAGAAATGTCAATTTGATTTCTGTAAGCAATTTAGAAGCAGAGATATTCAACTTTTCGAAAGATCGTAATGATTCTAATCTCCCATTTCAGATAGATTATTCTTATATTGCACCATATGATTTGCTATAGCAATGTTTCGATGCAGAATTGAATGCTGATTTCAGAAATGTCAATTTGATTTCTGTAAGCATTTTAGGAGCAGAGATATTCAACTTTTCGAAAGATCGTAATGATTCTAATGTCCCATTTCAGATAGATTATTCTTATATTGCACTATATGATTTGCTACAGCAATGTTTCGATGCAGAATTGAATGCTGATTTCAAAAATGTCAATTAGATTTCTGTAAGTATTTTAGGAGCAGAGATATTCAACTTTTCGAAAGATCGTAATGATTCTAATGTCCCATTTCAGATAGATTATTCTTATATTGCACTATATGATTTGCTATAGCAATGTTTCGATGCAGAATTGAATGCTGATTTCAAAAATGTCAATTTGATTTCTGTAAGTATTTTAGGAGCAGAGATATTCAACTTTTCGAAAGATCGTAATGATTCTAATGTCCCATTTCAGATAGATTATTCTTATATTGCACTATATGATTTGCTACAGCAATGTTTGATGCAGAATTGAATGCTGATTTCAAAAATGGCACTTAGATTTCAGTAAGTATTTTAGGAGCAGAGATATTCAACTTTTCAAAAGATCGTAATGATTCTAATGTCCCATTTCAGATACCTCATGGTCTAAGAAATCTGTTCTTCATATTTGTAACTATGCGATCCATTATCAAATTGAACGTATTGACGCATGACAGCAGCGTGACAGCAGGTCGTCAACAATTGCTTCATCCTGGCATTGCTCACCTTCTAAGCGCTTTTTCCTACGCACTATCTTTTTTTGTAAGGCAGTACCCACTTCCAAATTTGATTCCTCCAATGCTTTATTTGTTACGTCACAAAAGTCTTTGGCTGGTTTTCATGTGAATGCCCTCGAAATCTCTTGATGTAAAAATGTCGTTTATCTGTTTGCTTGTCGTTTCAATCATCCTCCATGCTTGGAGCATGTCGAAGCCTTTTTGTCTGCAGATACAAAGACAATTGCGTTGTTATACTGTAGACTCTCAAGAATACGAAAGCTGTTAGGATCGTCTCGAATTTCTGAAAGTGCTGCGAGTTGTCCATAGCTTCATAGAATGAAATGTTATGTTACTAGCTATTGCACCAAGCGCCAAAAGATTTCAGCATATAGGGCTATGTGTGATGCTGAATAAGTGCCAAATATCTTGGTCAGGGCTTGGGACTCTGAAAGCCATCTGGTTTCACCAATAGGGCCGAGCCTTCTTGGCATTCTTGAAGGTCTTCCTACTTTTTCCAGCGTTTGTTCTCAAACATCCATTCTCTTGTGCCCCCACCAAAGGAATCTCGCACACAGTTTCTTACGTCTAGCCTAGGTTGTGTTTCACGAACAGTGACTTTCCACTGGTGGATGTTGCTTTCACAAGTGAAAGCAGGAGTCGTGACATTTATCTGTTTAGGCAAAGACCCATAACTGATGGGCTAATTTCGATCTACAAATTTCGTGATGAAGAAGACAAGAGTTCGCAACCGAAACAAACATGGCACAACCTCTCAATATATTGCAGAGATGGATTGATAAGTTAAGTTTTAAAAATATCAATATACAGTAGGGCCTTTGATTGCTTACTTTGGCCTCTCTTACAAAAGAAGGGATAAATTAACGAAAGATACGAGCCATTCATTGCTCATCACGATTTATAAACAACTAGAAAACCTGTAAATTTGTTTCCAGTTTAGCTTCAGGGGGCCCATATTTGTAAGATTTATGGGGGCCACCGAGAAATTTCCCGGTGTCCCGGTGGGCCACGCCGCCCCTGCCACATATATTGCAATCTTTCGGATTAAAGCTGAATATCTCTACTCCTGCAACAGTTACAGCAGTCTAAGTGACGTTTTTGAACTCAGCATTCAATTGTGCATCAAAACTTTGCTCTAGCAAATCATATAATGATTTTCTATAAATTTCTCAGCCTTAATGGAATAACCATTGTTTGCAGAAAAATTATTCAAGAAATGTTGATGGGGTGGGTTTGTTGATGATGAGAAATTTGTTACAGGGGTTCTCCTCCTTTCTTGTAAGTACAGATGATAATAAATTTGTTTTCACTCAATTGGTGTAGTTTACGTTTTACTTACCCTGGGAACTTTTTCTTTTTTAGTATATTTTGTTTTTTGCTGGCTCTGGTACCCAGGGAAGGGTACGTTTTAATTTAGTGCCACATAACTTTCATAAAAATCTTGCTTTCAAAACGTTTTTCAGAATCGTTTTACTGCAGAGCTACATTTTGTGAATAACGTGATATAAGTGGAGCCATTACAGAAAGTTTCTTGAAATTATCAGATTTTGAATACTAAGAGTTTCCTACAAGTTTCTTGCGAGAACAACCTTTGAGTTGATTCATACGTGCCTTCGTGAACACTACCAAATGAAGTTCTGTGTCACGTATCTTCCGAGAAATGTGACACAGACAAAAATGAGAATGAGATAATCAGAATTTCCTTTTTTATTTCTTGCCAGCGCTTTGTTAATCTATCTTGATTTCATTGGGCCAGATATAAATCTTTGTTTGATACCAATAATAAGTAAGTGATGGTATATGATTGATAACATTTGAAATTTCACTATCTTGGTGACAACACACGTCACACGTGATACTATAAACTTGGCTGGATGTTATCAATTCAGTTTATCTTATATGTATTATAGCATCAGATTATTTTAATTTATAGATTATCTATAGCATCAATTGTTAATCTTTTCTCTTTTATTCTATCCGCCACTTTCTGTACTAAATTAAATCTCTCTTTCACCCAAGGACCCAAATCACCAACCAGCTTTCTGCAGCTGAGAACCCTAATTTTTCCTCTGTGTGACTCTTTTCGCCGTTTGCAGCACTAAAATGCCCAGTTGAAAAGCCCCTCGTGGAGAGTGACGGATAAAACGCTTTTAGGCCTATCCTTGCGCAAGTATGGCCGATTTTTGTGAAATTTTTCAGTCTCCTGATTCCTACATGGGTTCTGCCCCCTTTTTGGTCTGGCACCCAATGATAATTGTCCCCTCTTCCCCTCTGCCCCGATTGTTTTGACAGACACATGTTTTGAAACAAATGCATGCTCTCTCCTCTAGGGGCCTGGGCCGACGCGGTTTCTCTTCTCAAATGCTCCGCTTGGGTCCAGTCTGTTTGTTGTACTTGCAGCTCAAAATGGAAATGGTTGGCGGGTGTTGTGTCTGTTTAGATGAGCGTGGATGGGATGAAAACCCTCTAGTTTATTGCGATGGACATGGATGCAATGTCGCTGTTCATCAAGGTAAAGTATGTGGTTATGATAGATGTACTGTGCTAGTTTTAACTGCATTTATTTGTGAAGAACAGAGGCGAGGCATTGATTAGTGAGGTAGGCCCGAAAATGACAGGAGGGCCTAAGTACTAAGGCCTAAACATACCAGGCCTGAAAAGAAAGCTGAACTGTTATTGTAGATAGCATCAACTGAACCGAAAGAATCACGTCAGAACGAAAAAATACATGGTTATAATAACGAGTAATTGAAAAGCGTGAAGTTGAGATTTTCACACCTTGTTCAATTTTGTGAATAGAGTACTGTCGCCCTGAATGGGTCTAATGGCTAATGCCGTTTTTCGTCAGAATCGCATGCTCTTCTTTCGACGGAGATACAAGGCGCCTGGATTTAAGATTTTTCAAAAACACAACAAAAATGTTTTGCTGACGCCTTTCTTTACAATATTCTTTGCTTGTGTTTCGTTGAAGAAGATATTTCCGAAAATATCAAGTTTTTCAGGCAGACTATCTTCCGTGGACTCGCAAGTTTCATCAAATCTTTTTTCCGGTTCAAATGGGTTGAATGAGTCAGCCTTTAATTTTTCATTTTTGCACATTTGATATCCAGTTAAACTGTTTCGCAGGTCATGCCAACCTTTTAAGAGTAAATTGTAACGTTTATCAAAACATCTCGTCAATCTTTGTTGCCGAAGTGCGTATTTTTCCAAAGGAAAATAAATCGGGAAAAATTCGCCCTGAATGGGTCTATCTTTTTCAAACGACTCCACGTAGCGATCCAAGTTTGTGTGTGCTGGTATTGTGTCAGTTTGGAAAGGAAACGTGCTACTAAAGTTATTTTGACATATTTTGAGGGTTTCATCAACTTTGGTGTTTCGTGAGCTTTAAAAATTATCATAACAGTTGAGTTTTACGTAAATTTGAGCTTCATCGGTGCAGGAAAAGCTATAGCTGTCCGTGAACGTTTTCTATTGCCAAGATTGCCAAGAGCCAGATAATACAAACATTCCCTTAAAGTTCATTCAGTGTGGTATCTGTGGAGATAAGCTTGGCTTTCCTGCTAGTAAAATTTCCCTGCTGAGGCCTAAACATTATTTAGACCCATTCAGGGCAAAAATTGGAGAAAGTATTATTTTGACTACTGCTGATGTTAGGCTCAGTTTCAAGAGGAAACAAGAGTAAATATATCTTTGGCCTAGAAGTAACGCTTGGCAAGGAAATGAAGTCTATATTCATGAAGAAAATATTTCCAAGAGACATGCACTTTGATAAGAAAATCAATTTTTTTGTGATTAGACCCATTCAGGGCGACAGTACTCTTTACAGTATAATTGTGTTAAGGTTACTGTAACTGTTCAGACGACAAATTTTCGATTTTTCGTTTTTGTCATAATCTGATCGTATAAGTATTTGAGGACTGTTTAAACCAACTCACTTCCAGAAATAGTCACAATTACTTGGACATTTGAGTATTTTAAAAGGAGCAATCCTGTTTCTCAAAAATTGCGGGAATATACATAAGCGGATTAAAGTAAACTCACTTGACCTTGCAGCTATGTTCATGACATCCCGTGCTGCTGTGTTATTGACATAATGCTTTACCAATACCGCGCTTAAGCCTAATTGCTTGACCTTTCATGCATAATCGTATTTCCCGCAATTTTTGCTTCATTTTGATAAAAGCCTGATTTCTCGAAACAGGATTCCCGAGTACTGGTGGGTAATAAAAAATCTTTGTGTACCCAACAGGCCAATCGAATCGCTTGAAACTTGTTAATTGTAGAATTTGAAATAATTTTTATCGAAATAGTAGGGTCGACCCTCCAGCCAGCGAACACATCATTCAGCTGGTAGTTATCACTAAAATTGTGGGGTAAAGGGCAGTTTAGCGGGTGGCATTCAAATGTTGTGCTCTTGTTTGTATGTCATACAATAAGGGTTAGAGTTACGTAGTTTCAGAAAAGCTTTTTCAGAGTGATTTAGTGTTAGGGTAAGTTAGGGTTAGTCAAGGTTAGTTAGGGTTGTTAAGGGTAAGTTAGGGTTAGGGTTGGAATATGACATTTACACATATTTTTTTTTCAAGAAACTATTTTTTACGAGAATCATGAGAGCTCTCATGGGAATTAGAAAACAAAGCATGGTCAAACAATCAGATTGTGAAAAAAGTCTCAACGGAACATTTTGCTATGATTCACTGGTTTATTGACTGATGCTGGCAATGGAAAGGATTCATGGCATGAAGCATGCACTGAATATTGCTACTGCTAGTTGTAAACTTGTTTATATCTTGTTTCATTCATAGCGTGTTATGGAATTGTCAAAGTGCCAAGTGGTCCATGGTTTTGTTGCAAATGTCAGTCAACGGAAAGAGTTGCTAGAGTGGTTTGTATCATTACTACTATTATTATTAGTTATCATCATTATTGTTAATAATATTAAAATAATAATATAATATTATATTACAATAATATTATAATAATATTATTATTATTATATTTTCTGCTTTAAGCACTGGCAGTTCTCATCGCCGAATTTACATCCCAAGGGAGCGGGTCACAACCCATGACCAAGGGTCCCTTGGGGTCATTCTCTTTTAGTACTCAAGTACTTTTCTCAATATCCTGGCTGTTCCTAATAGCGTCGTCTTCTGTAGGATTGCTGTATTTATTGTGATGTCCAGTTTTTCCAGCCATTCATCCAGTTTCTTGGTTACACTTCCAAGTGCACCGACAATCACAGGTACTACTATCACACTTCTCATGTTCCAAATCCTCTTGATTTCCCTTTTCAAATCTTGATATTTATCCACTTTCTCTTTTTCCTTGTCACTAGTCCTACTATCACCTGGCACAGCAATGTCAATTATAGTGCATTTTCTTTCACCTTTATTCACAACAACTATGTCCGGTCTCCTTGCCTCGATTACATGATCACATTGAATGTTCACATCCCATAGTAGCTTTACCTCGTCAGTTTCAACTACACCGTCAGGGGAATGCTCATACCATTTGTCTGCCCTTTCTAGATCATATTTCTTGCATAAATGCCAATGCACCATTCTCGCAACATTGTCGTGTCTTCGTTTATATTCTTTCTGTGCCAACTTCTTGCACTCACTGACAATGTGATGTACAGTTTCGCCTTTCTCTTCGCACATCCTACAAAGTGGTGACTCTGCTGATTTGTCAATATGGTGTTTAACATAATTTGTTCGGAGGGCCTGTTCTTGGCTGCACACAAAAGTGACTCCGTTTGTATCTTTAGATCAGCTTTTCTCAGCCACTTCTATGTCTCCTTTGCATCGATTGATTCCGGCATCTCTCTAGCAAACTGACCATACATTCTTTTTTCCTTCCATCCTTGTTCTTTCTCATTCATCCATATCCTTTTGAACTCATCCTTACTGACAACATATTCAGTGTCTGTCACTTTAGCAAGCCTAACACCTCGAATCAATGACTCAACAGAATTCCTGACATACCACCCCAAATTATTCTCCTCACTTCTAACGCAATCCTCGCAGCTAATCAGTCCACGTCCCCCTTTCTCTCTAGTCAAATATAACCTGTCTGTATCACTCTTAGGGTGAAATGCACCATGTATTGTCATGATCTTCCTCGATTTCCTATCCATTCTCTTTAATTCATCCTTTGTCCATTTCAGGATACCTGCTCCATATCTCAATACTGATACAGCCCACGTGTTAATTGCCAAGATCTTATTCCTGCCATTCAATTTCGATTTTAAAACCAATTTCAACCTCCTTTTATATTCGCTTGCAAACTTGTCTTTCATGTCCGTTCCTTTGATCTTATCCATTTCCACAATACCCAGATACTTGTATCCATTTTCATCGATTTCTTTCATAATTTGCCCATTCGGAAGCGCAATACCATTTTGGTTCACAGCTTTTCCTCTCTTCATTACCAGCACTCCACACTTTTTTAAACCGAATTGCATCCCGATGTCTTCGCTGAAGAGATGTACAGTTTGTACAAGTGAATCTATTTGATATTATTATTATTATTATTAATTATTATTATTATTATTATTATTATTATTATTGTACAGTGAAGAGAAATTTTGATTTATCTTTGGATCAGGTAGCCATGGCAGAAATAATGTGCATGTATACAATGTCAAGGAAATTGATAAACTCTATTGCACGGTTGAAAATATCATCCACCTGAATAGCAGTCATTACTGATACATCGGATTTCGATTAACATCCTCAAGGTCATTTCTTTCCATTCCTGTTCTGTTTGTTTCCACATAAACCGCCAGGTCTCCATAAACATGCAGAGTTATTTCAAAACTCACCTGGAGCAGAGATGCACTGCAAAGTTTGAAAAGTTCACAAAGGCGTCCTTGATGATTAAGATAATTTATGCACCTGGGGGGGGGGGGTAACTTCCATGTGTAGAGCAATGGGTACATGCCACCCATAAGGATCAGACCTTCTCGTTTTACGCGAGCGATCACGTCAGCACTCGTGCAAACCAAATCGTGGGAGCCTTTGGTCGCTCCCGCAAAACGAAAAAATCAGGTCAAATATCATTCCGTAATTTTTAGAAAAAAATCATTAGTCCCATTTCAAAATGTGTGAAAGTTTCGTCAACAAACGCAAGACCCAAGCAAATGACACAGACAATTCAAAGGCGGCACATCAAAACACAGGAAACAACAATGAATTAGCAATGTCTCTATGGAAAATGACAATTGAATACTTCTGAAATCAACATGATTGTGTGTAAATATTTACCTGAGCGATCGCTCGCGCAAAAGGAATCACGGGAGCGTTTGTCCACTCGCGTGAGCTATTTCTTACAAAAAGGCCTGAGGATGGACCTCGAAAATCCCTAAATATGGGTCTCAAAATGTATAACTGTTCCACTAGAAATGGGTAGCTTTTTGAATTGTAACAAAAACTTTTTGAGATTTTTATTTTCATGGTTGGATTTTCTTCATCTTAATGCTGAAAATTGGTTTGTGGTAAGTGTATCTTCCATCAATGTTCCTTCAAAGTGAAATATGAAACTTGATTTCTAGGAAGTTCAACAGGCTTTTCCCCCTAAAATTTTAAAAATGGGTATAAAAATCAACCAAAAATTGTTAAATACACCTGTTCTGAAGCATTTTTACATCTCAATTTTGCTTTCTTGCAAGAGAAAATTTAAGGTATCAGAAGTTGTTTTTATTCTTAAATCTGGACCATTCTTACTTTGTGGGGATTTATTTTCCCTAGAAGTGTGAACTATGTCCATTCAAAGAAGGTGCACTGAAAAGAACTGACAATGGTGGTAAGTTTATTTATTTATTGCTAGTCCATTTTATTTTGCATCTAAAGTAGCTATATCTTGATGGGGGGAGGGTCAGTTGTTGTATGGACACCAGCAGACATTGAAAATGTTCGTATGTCATATTATTTGCATTCCTAAATTCATCAATTTCTACAGAGAGAAAAATATCCTTTGCAACAATCATTTCAAAATTAGGTTCTCAAGTACAAATACAAGATTTATATGTAATGTTGTTAATTTTGAAAGGACTCTAGTTGACAGATTTTTAGCTTCTTATAACTAATGCCAACTTCCAACTCAAGTTAATGATATTTTTCTATCAAGCATGAGTGGCAAGATAAAATATTGATTTCATTCTTTAAAGGGGCCTTTTCAACTGTCATGTTTACATCCTCTGTGGTCTTTATGTTGTTACCATTAAAATGGCCCACAACAAAGAATATGTGCAAGGCATTATTTGAGCTTTATGTTATTTTTTTGCATTTCATTTTTGAGATCATCTATGAACACTTTCTAAATACTTTTTATTTGCCTTGCCCAAATCTCTTCAATTCATTATGACCTTTTCAATAGGCTGGGCACACGTTGTCTGTGCTCTCTACATACCAGAAGTCAGATTTGGAAATGTTTCTACCATGGAACCAATAAAGATGTCTTCTGTTCCCCATGAGAGGTTTTTAAAGGTAATGAATCTGAAAGTTAACCTTTTGAACATTTCAAATCTTGACATTTGAACCTTAACTGATTTCACAATGAATACAGATTACTAATTTGAGAGAATCTTGACTTCTTGCTACTGAAGAACCTCAAAGGGAATTGTTGAAATGGTGAAATATATTGATGAGAGAAAATCGGTTATTTATAGAATATATTTGAATACATTCGATTCCAGAAGTCCCAGACAGTAAAAGTTTCAGGCAAAATTTTGTTCCACAGTATTTTGTCTGAATTTCAGTTAAAGCCATCTAAAAATTTGTTAGCAAAATTTGTTGATGAAGATTTCTTCTATTTTGAAGCTTTCAATGCTGTTCTTTGGTGGTTCAAATTATGTTAATTCATGCAAATTTAACCCCTTTAACTTTTATAAGCTGCTGCAAAAGGACATTGTTTTGATTTTGCAAAAAATATCCAAACGTTTGTCTGAAGTTTTTGTCTGAAAAATGTTGATGTTAATGAGACAAAAGGTCAAATTATCCATATATCAGTGTATCATTTTGTTACAGACTTGCTACATATGTGAAGAAAGTGGAAGGGAGAGCAAGACATCAAATGGAGCATGTATGGCATGTAATAAACCAGGCTGCAAGCTAAATTTTCATGTCACATGGTAGGCATTTGATTTAAAACTCATTTTGATATACTGTACAGGTTGTTTCAGAAAAAATGCAACCCAATTAGAATGGGAAATCTTGAATAATGATAACATTTCAGTAGATGTGATGTATACCGTCTGAAAGTAAATTCTTTCTGCTTTTCTAATGATATGCAGTTTAGATACATTAATGGAACTATTTATCATTTATTTTATATTTTAGTAGGTATGGCCAATTTCAAATGCAGTGGCACATAATCAAAGATCGAAGTAGTGCAATTTTGTGACTTACCCAACTATTTTGGCCAAGATTGTAGCTTTGAAAGGGTTGCACATTAGAGAGTGTGAAGACCTTTGGAGAAAAATCTTTGTTGACCCCAGGAAAACGAGCAACTGAGTTAACTGTTATTTTGTCGTTAGCAATTTCAACACCATAAGTTTGCCCAACAGCTTTGGAGATTTCTGTGACAAAATATCATAAGTTTGTGACATATTTGGCACACAAACAGGGTCTGTAAGTGACTCACTAAGTAAGATCTGCTAGACTCCTGTGAACGATGCTGGGAGAAATGCGTATTGTGTTTGTTTTTTGCTTGCTTGTTTATTTGTTTGTTTTTTATCGTAGTAGATTTAATTTCTTGATGTTTAGCTTTATCATTGCAGTGCACAATCAAAGAGGATGCTTTGTGAAGAAGCTGGCCATTATGGGAATGTCCAGTATGTTGGGTACTGTTCACAACATTGGGCCAAAAAGGTAGAAAGTTTATGTTTTTGCCAATAGGCTATAGCTCAAATTTATGTATTTTTCTCAACAGACCTTCTTGGTTATTCTACAAAAGAATCTTGATCGAACGATATTTTGATCCATTTTGTTGAATTATCAAATGTGCACAAAAGCGATAGGAGCTGTAACGCCACTCAATCGAACACTCAGTTTGATAATGTATAAAAACATGGCTCTATTCAGACTCTTTTGCAGAAAAGCTAAAAAGTCTATTAATGTGTTGAATAATTGATAAAGCTATTTTCTGTTCGAAAAATGAAGGCTTCATCTGTAAGACGTATAAGCTCTTGAATGAAGTTTGGTCTGAAAAAATGTTCAATTTTCAGTTCATTTGTTTACATGTTTTATTACTTTTTAAAGAAAAGGATTTATCATATTTTTGAATAAATTTGATCCTGAGCATAGTTTCAAGATATGCTTCATCTTGCTAAATCCATATTTATTGCTGAAGAATTGGTTTACAGGGGAAAGCATTGTATCTTTGAAACCCAGTGACCGAAATGATAAGATTATTTTTCCAGGGGATCTTTTTGCAGCATATTCTTTACTTGCTTTCTAGTTTGGAGCAAGACCTATTCCTGTTGCTGATCCCGAAAAGAAACCTAAAGAAAAGAAACGTGCGAGGCAAGATAGCGTATCAAGCACTGATGGATCTACTACAAAACCAAAGAAGAAACCAACTACTTCAACCAGCACTGCACCAAAATCTGCATTGAACAGCAGTGAAACATCAGAGCATGCATCTTTACCGCAGAGCGTAGGAACTGCAGAGAAATCCGCTGCCGAATCACTTAATTTACTGCAACAAATGTCAGGAATGCCAGAATATTTCCCAAACCCCCAAGGGCCTAAAACTCCTTTGAATTCATTTATCGCTGGAGAAACTCCTGCAGCCTCAAACAGCAAATTTAACATGGCAAGTATATTGAATGCGCCGCAAAGTGGAATTAGCAAAATGCCATCAAATGGCGAGTATGTTGATGTAGAGACTGTTACAAAGCCAGCTTCAGTTCATAATTTAAGTGAAAAGCACAGCCAGTCGCAGAAATCAGAGGTGAAACATAAATCGTCCTCAGGGCATAACGATAAAGAGACACCCTCGACAAGCAAGAGCACGTCACAGTCAAAGAAACTATCATCTTCTTCAAAGAGTAGTGGACTTAGTTGTAAGCCAGGCAGCTCAGAAAGTAAAAAGAGAAAGACACCGACTGATGCTGACAAAGCAATGAAGAAAAGGAGAGTAGAAGAAAAGAGGAAATTACAAATGAAAAAGAAAACGGAAAAACAAAGTAGCTCTGCTATTCCGAAGCCATCAAAGATGAATCTGTTTGAGGATGATCGTCTCCCATCGTTATTTCCAAAATCATATGGGTATGTTCCTTTGTTTGAAGTCTCAACATTTTTGTTAGGATAGCAGGAATGGCTCAGTTGTAGCGCGCTTGACTACCAATCTGAAGGCTGGTGGTTTGAGTCCTCACCCGCCGAACCTGCTACAAAGTGTGAGGAGAGTCGCCAACTGTCTGTAATTCCAGGCTAAAGGAATCACGAGGTGTGGTCACATCGAGAGGAAGAACGAGGATGCTGCTTCGATAAGCTCAGCTTCTCAGCGTTCTAAAACTACCTTCGGATGCTCGGTAGGAATGTATACATAGATGATTACGGAAAAGGTATAGAGGGGCATTTACAAGTATTAATCACGTTCATGATATTTTTGTTCAGATCCCATGTTTTAATGAAATGAATTGATGTTAGTCAATTGGTGGGCTGTAACTGGGTTTTCTAGGTCTTATTCACCTGCATATAGAATCATTCTTGCAAACGAAAGTTGAAAAAGAGATTTTTATCCAAAACGTGATCCAAACCAACAAACGCACAAGAGTAAAACATCGATATTTCACAAGACCGGTCTGAAATTTGAATTTTTGGCCACGTCTTGCTTTGCATTATTTCCACATGTTCTTGGTGTTGTATCGTTGAAACCCAGTTGATGTCAGTGTTGTATCGTTGCTTCCACATGATGAAATAAGAATTATATAAATGTCGTATTCCATCTTTTGAGAGCCCCAAGAGTTATCCAAATAAAGCCCAGTTTATGGTACAGTAAAAACCCGCACATAAGAACCTAAGATTTTGAACGCAGCCTGTTTAGGTTCTTATGCAATGAGGGACACCCAGTAATCAGGGTGTAGGTTCTTAACAAAGGGAAATATGTGAATCTAAATCTTAGCCAAACTTATTTACACTCTTGGCCCTATCCATTTCAATCCAAACTTACCCAGTTTACCCCTGCAGGCCCTGCCTTTCACAGTTCTGCAAGTAATGTTTTGGAGTTCACGAAAGAGGTCGATCGGTAAACAGATTGCATTTATTTCCCAATGAATGAATGAAACCCTTTATTAAGAACCTAGTTATGATATCAGGCTGAAATGGTTCTTATCCATTGGGTACAAAATATATGATTTCAGGCTGTAGGTTCTTATAAATGAGGGTTCTTATGTGCGGGTTTTTACTGTATATGATATGCTGTCTCTTTTAACAGAGAGAGAAGTCCGGAATCATTCCAAGATCTACTTGAATCACAGTGGAATCAAGGAGCTCAGTTCCTCATTCAAAAAGCTACAAATCACGATGGTATGAAAATAGTGTTTCTTGATTTTGTACTGATCCATGGTGCCATGTTTTGATCAAACCTTAGTTGGTTAGCATATGGCTCAAATCTTTAAAAAGGTCGGTGTAAAATTCTTTTGCAGTTTTCTTTGAATTGGATTGCTTGAAAGGAACTTATGGTACTTTGCTGTAAATCTGCCGTGGAAATTTTTTGATATCTTGATTTTTTTCAAAATAGCGGCAATTTCACTATTTTGAAAAAATTCATGGAAAATTTTGAAAAAAAATTAAGCACTCGTAAATACTAAACTAATAGAGCCAACATTATATAACCTCCAAAGAAACCATAGTTTATGAAGGTCTACAGTATGATGGCAAGCAGAAATCTGCAGCTCTTCTAGTTTAGGATTTAGAAATTTGATGACGTCATAGCCTCAAATTTAATAAATGCCGCCATATTGAAACTAATAAAGATATCAATAAATTGCCATGGCAGATTTACAGCAAAAAGCGCGAAGTTCCTTTCAAGGCATTTATTTAAAAGAAAACTGCAATAGAATTTTACACCGACCTTTTTAAAAAAATTTGAGCCCTATGTTTAGTTGGTTTCGATTTGCGTCAGGTGCAGATCTAGTCAACTTACTCTGCATACACCGGGTGGGTAAAAATAAGCAATCACTTAGATATCCAAAGATAAGATCTAAAAATAGCCTTAAATAACGGACTCATCATATTAAACCTATAAACGCAACAAAAACACCGAAATCAGTAGAAAGAAGACTATTAACTCCTGTAAAAGAAACAATAACCAAAATAAGCCAAAATAATCAATAATGATAATATCGGCGAATATATCGTTTAATGGTGGGCATGTTCAAATCCGTTTTAAAATTTACCGTACTAAAAGCAGCCTATCTGTTCAGAAATCATGTTGTAGACCTTCGTAAACTATGGTTTTCTTGAAAGTTATGTCATTTTTCCTCTGTCGGTTTAGGATTTACGATGATTTTAATTTTTTTTGCAAAATTTTCCATGAATTTTTTCAAAAGTAATTATGTCGCCGCCATTTTGAAAGAAATCAAGATATCAAAAAATTCCCAAGGCAGATTTACAGCAAAGTACCATAGGTTCCTTTCAAGCCATTCAATTCAATGAGACATGTCATAGAATTGTACAGCCACCTTTTTAAAGATTTGAAAGATTTGAGCCCTATGCTGTAAAAACGTTGTTTCTCCATCTATTTTTCGGAAAACGTTTGGTTTAAATTGTGATTCATGCTTTATCATTTGCAGTTGGTTCGCTGTTATCCTGCTTATATCAACTACGAGCTGAAAACGATGACCTTGAAAAACGTCTGGAGCAACTCTCAGGAAGGCGTGACAGACTGATTGCAGCTACATCGCGACTATCGACCCCTGTCGCTGAATCGACGGATTCAGAACGACCAGTACCTTTATCTGCGATGCTTGCAAAGCTAAAAAGTGAACCAACGGAGAACAGCACGGAAACTACTAAAGGCAAGAAATCGTCAAAGAGCAAAGAAACCTTGCACGATGCTCACCGAGCTGAGAGAACTACGCCAAATTCCGCGACTTCGAAAAAGAAGAAGCTTTCAAACGGCCTAAATGGTGAAAGCAGTAATCGAAAAGAGACGAATAATAATCACGAGTTTAATGGTGATGATTTGGACTGCAACGAGGTGCTGTCGGAGGATAATTCTTTAAATACGCCGCCGAAAGACTCGAAATCAAATAAACAAGTAAAGAAAGAGCAAGAGACTAAAAGAGACAAAAAGGATAGCGATAAAAACCAAAATAATTCCCGACAGCATACTCCAACGAGTCTGCAAACTTCGCTCATACAGCCCCCAATATCCAATCCGGTTGACCCACGTGTCATTGGGGTTGTGGGAGGAAGTACATCATTCTCACAGAACCCCGCAGAGTTTATTCATCAAGTTATGAGACAACAACAAATTGATCCAAACCATTTTGGACCTCATCACAGCCCATCGAATTTGTTGAATTTCATCAACGGTCATTCTGCTGGGATGATCGGAAGTTTCAAGATGAATGGTTTTAGTCACAGCACCCCCAATCGGGATAATCACAGCACATCGAATAAATAATGGAAGTCTTTGTTGATGGTGTTTTCAAACAGGGGGTAAGTTATGAGTACAGTGGAGAAATTTTTGAACCATTTGCTAGACTTTTTTGTTTTGGATCGAACGAAAACTAAAATTTCTTCGGAGTACTCACCAAGTCTATCGTTTTGAGCTACAAAGCCGGTTTTCCACTTGGTGAATTTTTCACTCGAAGTGAATATTCTCGCCCACAAAGAAGCTCCAGCAGGCGTTTTGTTAAAGGGAGTACAAAGACCAGCATGCTTTTCGCGAAATCAGCGACTTACTCTGCACAGCTTCCAGAATAACTGACTGTACGAAATTCACAAATCAAAAACAAACGATGGCAAAGGCTGCTGGTCTTTGTACTCCCTTTATGGATATATCTCCTATTCACACGAATACGGCTTATATTTTGCCGGCACAATTTCAAAGCGGAAGAATTTGAAAACAGAGCTCTAACCAGAACTCTGAAAACGGCGTCGTGTGAGCACTCGAAAGCGATGAAAACATTTGTCAACATTTTTGCAACGTGGCTAATTTGATTATTTAGGTCTAGATGAATCTCTTTGTTGTCAAGCTTTTTTTTGTTGTCAAATGTTTGTTTGTTGAATATCGTTGTTGTTGTTGTCAGCCTCCTTGTCACAGAGAGATTGTTACTGTTTAAGTTTCTATCGTTTTTAAATTGTGCTGGTATCGTGTGAACATTAGCTGAAATTTTGGTATCGTCACATTTGTTACCGTTTTCAAATTGTTCGAGCATCCTGTGAACGTATTCTCGGTCCTTCCCTAAAGCGAACAGCCTCAGAAAGCGGTTCCTAGAACAGTAGCAGCCTTTGCCACCGTTTGTCTTGGTTTTTGTGAATTTTGATGTTAGCTGTGCATGTTTATGCTCGAAGAAAAGTTGCTTTGTACGAAAAGTCATTTGATGGAAAACTGGTTTAAAGCGACAATGACTTGCTTGACGTACATTTGTGTAACAAAGCAGGCGATCATAGCCTGCATGCAGACTCTACCGATTCCCTTTCAACGAGCTTTCTCCTCCAATAGACTCTACTGGAGGAGAAACTACTCTGGAAAGAAGTCAGTAGAGTTATATATTCCAAATAAAATTTACAATACAGATTACGAACTACATTACTTACAAAATTACTCTACAATACTACTAGGACGATCAACCCCAGGGAGCGAAAGGCTGTGTCTACCCCGAGACCATTAAATAAAGATAATAAAGGAAAGGAAACTACTTTAACTATGGGACAAAATCGGGTGGCTTATGAAGGGATGGGTAGGTGGCTACAGAAATTCACTCGAATCGACCAGTTTCATGGATAAAATGTAGCGTTCGCTCAAGAATATGCCTATTTAGTGAAATAGGAAAATCTTTATTGCCATACAATAATAGTTGTAGTAAAGCTTCATTTGCAAGAATTACATATCCAAGTGGTCGTATTAATGCATAGATTCCAGCGAGGAGGTCTCGTCTTTGTACATCAAAACAAGGGCAGAGCAACGAGGGCTAGGCAATGAAGGCTTTGGGAAAGATTTTTAGGCTCCGCTAAAGACAATGTTCCATCATTCCCCTGCTTTAATGAATTCTATTTTATCTTTTGTAGATGTAAATAAAAAAGGCCCTCAATGCAGCAGATCACCATTTGAAAGAAAGAGGTATCAACAAACTGTCTTTTAATCGAATATCTATTGTAAAAAACTTGCTACAAGGTATGACAATATTTTTGTTGGATGATTTGTTGATCTGATGTATATAATGAATTGTTGTTGAGTTGTGAGAAGTGATTTTGTTCTCAAACAGTGAATGTGAATTATTTGTTTGTTGTGAATCTAATGAGAATTAATTAGGTCATCGAGGAGGAGATCGCCAACTTGCATCAGGTAGAAAAGCATAGCCTCCAGATTTTTAAAAGGTTGATGTGAAATTCTTTGACCTACTTTTCATTGAATGACTCAAAAGAACCTTTAGTTACTTTGTTATGTTCTACTGTTGGACTTTCAGAAACCTTAAATATTTCCGAAATTACGGTGTATTTCATACCGAGTGACCCAAAAAGTGACCCAACGCAATTTGTCACAGATTGGGTGATTGAAATGCTTCAAACGTTGTTCTGTCGCTAAAAGACTAGCCTATGCTTTGAGTATTTTTTGCAATTTTTTTCGGTCCGGTAAATTTCCAAAATTAAGGATTTCGAGGAAAAGGGCCTGCCTGAAATCCTCTAAAAGTCGTCAAAAACGGGGGATCGATTTACCGCCATTTCAACTCTTCAAAACAACGAGGAGCGTGTTTCATTTCAGCCTGGGATTAGGCAACCCAGTCGGAAGTCTTCAGGGCAATTTTATAGTCCCTAGGTATTTAAAAATATTTTCAGGCAAAATGAAACACGCTCTTCGTTGTTTTGAAGATCTGAAATGGCTTTAAATCGATCCCCTGTTTTTGATGACTTTTTGAGCATTTCACGCCTGCCCTTTTCATCAAAATCCTTAATTCAGGAACTTTACTGTATTCAAAAAAATTTCGAAAACTACTCATCATGTAGGCTAGTCTTTTGGTGATAGAACAACGTTTGAAATATTTCAATCGGCCACTTACTTTTTTTTCTATAACAGATTGCGTTGGGTCACTTTTTTCTGGGTCACCCGGTATTTTAACCAACTTGAGGATATGACGTCATCGGATCTCTAAATCGTAAACCAGAAGACATTTGCTTGATATCTTGTTGTAGACAGTCATAGACTAAGGTTTTTTTTGAAAATGATTTTCTGATTTCTCAAAAAGTTTAGACATTATGATGGTTTAAGTTTTTTCCCAAAAATCTCTTGAATTGTTAAAAGAGAAGAAAAACACTCTAGTTCTGAAAATATTGAAGATTTCAAAAAAGTCCAACGGTAGAAATATAGCCAAATAGCTTGGAGCCATTCACTTCAAAAAACTGTTCAAGGAAATTTTACACCAACCTTTTTAAAGATTGGGTCTGAATTTGCCGAAAGCGATATTTCAAGGTTGCAATGAACTGACACTATGGCCATGATATTCTTCAAAAATTTCTTGAATTCTTGAAAATGAAGAGAAACATTCTAATTCTGGAAATGTTGATGACTTTGTGAAAAATGATAGATTTATAGCAAGGTAGCTAAGGTTTATTTCCAGCCATTCAATTCAAGCAAGACCACTTGATTCAAGGAAATGGGTCAGAATTTACTCCAACCTTTTTAGAAATTTGGTACCTGCTCTAATAGAAAAAGCATAGGAGAATTATTGTCTTTGTACGAAATTGCTCTTTGCAAACGGTTCTTGGTTTTCTGGCCAAATTTTGGTTTTATATTCACTGAAATACAGTTTTGCCGGTTCTATTCACCAAATTCTTATTTTTTTACGAGCTACAGCATTTTGGAAATTTTGAATGTATATGTGAACAGACCATTTCGACAATCGAAAAAAAAGAGGCTGGAGAGAGCGGTTTTTTCTGGTAAATGGCGGACACAAATCTGGCAAATGGCTGCCGTGGAGCTTCTACAATTGATAGATTTCGCTACATATACCTGCTGGGTTAAATTCATGGTTGAAAGTAAGAAGCCTTGAGAAATAATTGCCTCTTGGCACCATTTCAAGAATAAGGATAAGATTATTAATATCAGGCATTCACTTGTTATTATCCCCTCTATTCTGTTTGTACCGTGCATTAACGAGTCTTTCGTTTCCACCCTTCTAACCCAAATTAGTTCAACATTAGGAAGCAGGATACTATAGTTTGCATTTTACAATTCCTCTCCCATTTGTTAGCAAATGTTCAAACTGTTCAACAACTAAAGTGGTCTTCATTTCTAAATTGTCGGCTTGATTCTCAGTTTCACACAGGCCGCCAAAAACAAGACTGTTTTCGGGGAACCAAGTTAGAGAGCTTAAACTCTAAGGACAACGTTTAATCTTCAATATCTCTCAAAGCCTTTGGCCAAACAACTCAAGACAACCTGCAGAGAGCTTGTTGCTACACGTGGTTAAGCAGGTGTGGACAGTCTTTAGTTCTAGATGTTTTGGTCTTTCCAGGGAAGCTCTATCGTTAGCTTCTATATAGAAATAAGCAATTCACCCATCCTCGTACTCTTGGCAGTTAGAACAGAGTGATCGTTCTGTTATTTTAATTGGTATCAATGAGCTGATTGTTTTTATTTATAATTAAGCTAGAATATATATCCAACGTTAAACAAAGAATTAAAAACGTTGTCTTGCATGGTACCCTCTTTTAAAGAAAGGAGCTGAAGGACATACCCTGAAAACACAATATTTTTTACAACTCCCTGTTTGTTTAAATCAAGGAAATAATTGGGGGAACTGGATCAATCAAAATTTCGTCCTTTTCATTTGTCGTGAGATCCATTTCTCTCTGTTTTATTCTCCAGATTAGTTTTCCAACGAAATTTCAGGCAATTTGTCCATATTTGTTTGATTGTGCTTCAATAATTTTTATTCGTTAAAAGCTAGGTTTATGAAAAATGAAATGTGAATTAACATCACCTGGGAGACATCGATTACTGAGCAGAGCTCCTGCAAGCCGTTTTTGAAAAGAATACGGTTTTATCCAATCCTTTGAACTTTATCTGAATATTTCTGGATTTGGATTGAAATTATTGAAAATCTGACTTATCAAAAATCTTTAACATGTATTCATAGGCACCGCACTTTGCTTACTGCTGGCAAGCAATAACGATATTATTACAGAGGCGATGAGCTCTTACTAATCTTAAAAGAGCTTCACGATTTGAGCTCAAAGAAATACGCAAATGAAGAGAAAACAGAAAGACGAGTGTCAAGGGTCAGCTTTCAACGACTGTAAAATATAGTGATTTTTATCCATAAATATTCAAGCACAAAGGCATATGTTGCTGTTATGATTTTGAAGGTTCGAGCATAAAGATATCGATCAGAGGTGATAGGAGCCGGTTGTTATGCCGCGAAGAAGGTACGCCAAGATTAATGATACCGTAAGGTTTCCTGCAAATCAGATGATCCGTTTGACCTGTGAAACGAGATGTTCAAGGACAAGGAAGTTGAGTGGCACTCACCGATTGTTTCCCTCCAATGCAATCGATTATACGGTAAGAGAATTCTGTTTCTCACCAAATCGACACATGTTACTGTTGCCATGCCTATATTTATATATTATAGCATGCCTATATTTATCTATATCTGTTGTCTTTTGCAGTTTGTTTGGTGGCTGCACCCAAGCCACCAAAAGGTGTCCGTTAAAGTCCACTTATATCTGAGAAATCATAAAAGATATGAATGTTTGATTTATTCCTCTGTGAAGTATAAGGATTTATCTTCAAAATTAAGCTTTCGTTTTTGAAACGCAGATGACAAGTCTGTGCGATATTGCCCATCAAAAAAGTGTATCGCCATTTCAAAATCACTCTTTTTGGTGGATCAAGTTACACTCATCGCATTGAGTTGAATTGTTGTTGTTGTCACTGCACTTTGCAGTCTCTTTCCATGCAAGAAGTCATGGAAAGTTTTGAAAAATATGAGAATCATCGTAACGTTAACGGTGCAACCTATAAGAAAATCGTTGTTTACGAAGGTTTATGATATGGCTGTAAGCAGAAATCTGTCGCTTTTCATATGGCAATTCGATGACATCACAACCTCAAAGCCAGCAGAAATGTAAAAGTTGTTTTAATTCTTAGAATTATAATGATTTCAAGAAATACCATCTCTGGGATTATGGGAAATAACCCAAAATTCCCCTCGAACAATTCAATTGAGAGAAAAGTGCAACATCTTTGTTTCTCGAGTACTTTTAGAGTTTTGTAAAGATTACGCCCATGGGTTTTTTCATATGAAGCTGTGTAGACGTCCAGCTGTCAGACAGAAGGTTGCCTGTGTTGGTAAAGACTTTACTGTATAAAGTAACATTAATTTGCTGAATTCGTGTGTATAGATGTATTCTGGTTCTGTGAGAAAAACACAATCCTAAACTTGTTGGGCAGACAAGATCGCTTTGTCCGAGGAAACTTATGTGTCCCCCGTGCAGTGGGTTAAAGCGCATGCGCTCGTCAGCGCTTCAACCCCAAAACGCTACTGCGCATGAGCTTTAACCTACTGCACAGGGGAAAGCATGTTTTCCTCGGGCGAAGCGTATCTCGTCTCCCAACAAAAACATTTCGTTCAAGCTCATGGGAACGATTTCCAGGGAAGAATACTTTGCCACACCTGCGAAAGACACACTATGAGCGTATTAACATTAATAATTTATGTTTGTGAGTTTTGAGGCGCGGAACCTTGACAGTTTTTTTATCGTCCTGTTCTTTTTCGAGGTGAAGACATATTACGAGATCAGATGTTTCAGATGTTTCTGCAGTTCGAACGTATGACAAATATCACGTAAGTTGTCATATTTTAGTATAAATCTTAATGCTTTTTCAGTCGCCAGAACATGTGTTTTCAGCTGGTGTTTTGTAGATCTTTGTCAAGCAAATAGAGATACTAAAATGGATATCATTTGGAATCAGGCTTGACATCAGGCTAGTTTTAATTCCTACTGATGCAGCTGAAGACATGTAAATATATTCTTTAAAGTTACAGGTTTTATTCCCAACGTCTTATTTTAGGGAGTGGTTGATCGGTAATTCCAAGCCTACCAAATTCTGAAAAACAGTAGACTTCGCAGAGATGGAAATATATTTCCCAATCAAACAAAAAAATCTTGAAACGGTTGGTTTCGGATACACCATCAGAGTTTGCTAATAAATGCGAGAATCTCTCCAAAGTCTACTAACCTTCTGCCTTTTGGAGTAGAAGCACGGATGAAGGAATGCTGAATTCAAAAATGGTTTATGTGTGATACATCAAGTTATTCCTATCCTAATATGGATATCATATGGATAATATGGATATCCTAATATATCATTTCGTTCGTGATATATCGACTTGTTTTCCTTCTGTGTCTACCTCTCCTGCGAAGGCGCCAGTAGGAAAGCAAGTCGATATATCACGAACGAAATAATATATTAGGATAGGAACAACTCGATGTATCATACATAAACCATTTTTAAATTCAGCGCTTCCTACAGTCCGTTTCAAACCTACCCACAGTGATCCAGAATGCAAAAATAAAGGAAGAAAATACAAAATATCGCAAAAATCAAATTTAATCAAAACCGTCGTAGTGATATATGGTCTTAAAGAGGATATGTTAAGGATCAAAACCAAGCAAAAAGTCGACTTTTGTGACTTCTGAGTCCGGAGATATTCACTTGCAAAGTTGGGTGAAAATGACATTGTTTACTTTTCATGTAATTTTTGGTCGATTTCTACAGAGTGCTCATTACAACAACAAGTTCATTTACTAATATCTTTGCCCAGGGTTATCCGATTTTAATTCTGTTTGTTTTAATTGATAGAACAACATGTCCGCTTACAAGAGAGTCCCTCATTGCTTCTTCCAGAACCCATTTTTTTGTTTTCTTGTTATTTTTCCTAAATGCGCTTATTTTCCTGAAATAGACACCAAAAACGCATAATTTGAGATTAAAAGTACAAAATAGAAAAATTCAGGACGAATATGTCTACCAAACCTAAATTTTATAACAGTAGCACATTTCAGCAGATAGTCTGCCAAAGCAATCACTCAGGATCGTGCAGGGAAAAAAGTTATATGATTTTGAAAGTGGCCACTACCACTTTTTTGCTATTTTGAGCCCCCATTATTTTCATGTGCACCTTCAGACAAACGCAAATCCTGCAACTCATGCTTACCTTATACCATTCTGAATGGTTTTATCCTTGTTAACAAGTCTTCTGGCATTTCGAAAAGTAAAATTAAATTCACTATCTCCTCCGCAGAGGCGTTGTATACTTTTTTTTGATGGAACTATCTTAAACATTGGGAACTATCTTAAACATATCTGTATGCAATTACCAAAAACATTGTAATAATAGTTTCTTTAATGTTTTTTCAACTCGCACAAATAAAAATGATCCACACAAAGTTGAAGATGTCATCAGCGATGGTTCCTCAAGACTGGTAGAGTTGGAACTGTGAAATGTTATCGTTTTGACTTGATTACATCCATTTCATGGCAATTACTGAAGTGAAATGATCAGGATGCTCACAAAAACATCACAAATAACATTGTCCATATAATATTGCCTTGTATTGAAGCTGGTTGGCTACAAAACGTTCCTGGTGTACTTTTTCAAGGCTAAAATTGCATGTTCAGACCATGCTATCTAAGGGGTCAAGACAGTTTAGTTAGAGAGCCACAAAATGCCGCTGCGGAGGAGCCTTTTCATCCAATTTTACTATCACTTTTGTCAGAACACTTGTTGAAAAAGGATAAAACCATTCAAAATGATATATTTTAAGCATGAGCTACAGGATTTGCGTTTGTCTGAAGGTGCACATGAAAATAATGGGGGCTCAAAATAGCAAAAAAGTGGTAGTGGCCACTTTCAAAATAGAATAACTTTTTTTCCTGCACGATCCTGAGTGATTGCTTTGGGAGACTATCTGCTGAAATGTGCTGCTGTGATAAAATCTAGGTTTGGTAGACATATTCGTCCTTAATTCTTTTATTTCGTACTTTTAATCTGAAATAACGCATTTTTGGTGTCCATTTCAGGAAAATAAGTGCATTTAGGAGAAACAACAAGAGAACAAAAAATTGGGACCCAGTTTAAGCAATGAGCAACTCCCTTGCAAGGCGACAAGTATTTCTATCAATTAAAAGAAACAGAGCTAAAATCGGATAAACCTGGGCAAAGATATTAGTAAATGAACTTGTTGTGGTAATGAGCATTCTGTAGAAATTGACCAAAAATTACATGAAAAGTAAACAATGTCAATTTCATCCAACTTTACAAGTGAATATCTCCGGAATCAGAAGTCACAAAAGTCTACTTTTTGCTTTGTTTTGATCCTTAACATATATTCTTTAAGACCATATATCATTACGACGGTTTTGATTAAATTTGATTTTTGCGATATTTTGTATTTTCTTCCTTTATTTTTGCATTCTAGATCACTGTGACCAAACCTACCGTTCTGAGATATTTGGAGTCAGTCAAGCACCATTTACAAGTCTACCAAGTCTATCGTTTCCAGAATTGGTACCAATCAAGCACATTCGTTGTTTGTCTATTTGTCTACCGTTTTGAGATATTTTGAGTCAGTCAAGCACCATTTACAAGTCTACCAAGTCTATCGTTTCCAGAATTGGTACCAATCAAGCACATTCGTTGTTTGTCTATTTGTCTACCGTTTTGAGATATTTTGAGTCGGTCAAGCACCATTTACAAGTCTACCAAGTCTATCGTTTCCAGAATTGGTACCAATCAAACACATTCGTTGTTTGTCTATTTGTCTACCGTTCTGAGATATTTTGAGTCAGTCAAGCACCATTTACAAGTCTACCAAGTCTATCGTTTCCAGAATTGGTACCAATCAAACACATTCGTTGTTTGTCTATTTGTCTACCGTTTTGAGATATTTTGAGTCAGTCAAGCACCATTTACAAGTCTACCAAGTCTATCGTTTCCAGAATTGGTACCAATCAAACACATTCGTTGTTTGTCTATTTGTTTATTTTGAGCTACGACACGACTCTCTTGCGTTACTCGTGGTATTTGTCGATACTAATGCTCTAATGCTCTGACACGTTAAAAACAATTGCCTCATCGGTTAAAGATGTTTTCGGAACTGACAACAAATCGTCAGCTGTCCTCATTAAAAATATTCTGTGCCTGCGAGCAATTGGCTTCAAAATATGTCCCTGTCATCGCAACGCTCTGATTACACGTACTAGCAACTAATAAGGCCTGATCGTCAGCTTCAACTGGAACACGAGGGAATACATTCTCCATGGCTTTATTAAAGGGCAGACTAATGACTGAAGAATCTGATTAGGATTTGTGCAACAACTGCTCTAAGCAATTCCGTTTAAACCAAACAAGGACATACTTTGTAACTATATCATCAGTTGTTTTTGACTGACACGCCGTTTCAAAGCAATAAGCGTTTGCAGACATGGGAAATTCTCTCAAAGGGGTTGGCTCACGTAAAATAAACAAACTTCTTTCGAAACGACGATGTTGTAGTTTTTTTGACAGGCCATATCACACAAATGTTCCACTATTTTTCTCAAAATGAAAGTGCTATTTTGAAGATGAATTCTTGAATTTCAGAGAAAAACAAACGAAATACCCATATGCTGTAAGATTGCAACGATATTGATGGATTTTTAGTAGTAACTTTATTGTGGATTCACACCATCCACCAAAATTTGTCCAGAACACAATGGACACGTGTGGGCAACAATATAGATAATAGAGATAACAGGTTTGTTTACGGTTGCGTGACCCAGCAACAAATCATAACAAACGAAGCAACAAAAGATGCACTGAAAGTGGGTGTGGCCAACCATCTTGTTATGCACACGAAAAGGGATTGTCAAGAGATGTCACGAGTATATGTCGAAAAAAGGGAGAAACTCTAAACATTATGTGCCTCGGGCATTTTATTTATCTTGTTATCTGCAATCATTAATCGCTTTGAAATGGTGTGTCAATGAAAAGCTACTGAATGCTATTGTTGCAATTTGTGCCCTCGTTTTTAACCCACAAGATTTAGTTATCATTTCATTGTTAGTGGAAGGTGAACGTGAAGTTGCGCCTTTCAGCACCAAGCGCTGGGATGGCCGAAGTAGAGAAGACCTAATCGAGTCCACAACCCTTTGTCGTGACGCTCCATTGCTGGGGCTCTACCTTGGATCGGATTGGATCCTGTCCGCCTGACTGTTCTGGCTGCAAAGTCAGAGGGTTGCACCGCTGCGCGACAACACCTTCAAGGAAGCAAGGAGCAGTACTAGGAAGTACTAGGGAGTGCTTCTGTAACTGCCCCGTTGACCCAACGCATCATGCAAAACAGAGCCCTCCCGTCTTGCTTCAAATGAACAGCCAGCGTCAATACATTTCTCCTCCTTTCAATTCTTGAGTAAGGATATTTTATAAATTCATGCACCTGTCAAACCAGTTTAATTTACATCTCAAAATCTTGGCTATCATTTCAATTCATCTGTCGGGTAATTATGATTGCAGAGTCGTGTATTATATAGCAGAATTTGAATCAAGGATCAATAATGTAAGCCGAAGACCTGCTCTTTCCTATCACCACAATCCAAACTCAACGAGTGAACTGATTCATATTGAAATTAGGACTGCAATCGATGCTAATCGCTCTTCGCTCACACTTGTAATATATCTCTTGTACAGTCATCAAAACAATGCTGTAGTAGCTAGGGCTGTTTTAGAGTTGAGTGGATGGCTAGAGCTGTTAACAGTTTGTATCGTCATTGAAGTAAGGTGAGCAATTAATGCTAAAGCTCTTTCACTCACAGTTTTAATATATCTCTTGTACAGTCATCAAAACAATGTTGTAGTAGCTAGGGCTGTTTTAGAGTTGAGTGGATGGCTAGAGCTGTTAACAGTTTGTATCGTCATTGAAGTAAGGTGAGCAATTAATGCTAAAGCTCTTTCACTCACAGTTTTAATATATCTCTTCGCAGAATGATTCAATGAATTTTGTAGCAAGAAATATGGATGGTTAGGCCGCTATTGATTCAGTCAAGATATCAAAGTTTCAGGCGCGGATCCAGCGATTTCGGTGACCGGGTTATTGCGCCGAAGGCGCAATGAAATTGGGGGTCCGGGGGCGAAGCCCCCGGAAAAATTTTTGGGCCACGCCCTTTTTGCTTCTTAGGAAACGCCCTTTCTTTTTAGGCAACGCCCTTTTGAAAATGAAACGCCTAGTTTCAATAAATCCTATAGCAATGTGATATTACGGCCATCCAACTACTTAGGGTTCTTATTTTTTATGCCTGAAACTACCCTCAATAAGTGCACTGTAATTTTGTATCCATGAGTATATTGTAGTAAAGTGCATCTATCTGCAGCATTATCACGAAAAACAGCACAATGTTCTTTCTCTAATCTCTACATTCCTAAATTTTATAAGATTCGTTCTCCAGATTTGCAGACTCACAATACTGAAGAATATTGTACGGTGCGACTACTCTCCTCCGTCGGTTTCTAGTTCCGAAGTCCATGGTTCTTGGCTCCGTAGTTCTGTAGTCCATGGTTCTATGGTCCGTAGTGTTTGACTACAACTACTGAAAAACCTATGGAGCATATGGAGCTGCCTTGCGCAATTTTGAGCGGGTTTGACCGAGTTCTGACCGGGTCAGAAGCTCGAAATGAATGGGTGACCGGGTCAGAATTTCCTTCCCTTGCGCAAGACTAAATTCCTTTATGAGTAAGACAATATTCGTATTGAAATAACAAACGCCGGCTTGTTGACTGCTATTCTCACTCAATTAGCGAGGATTATGTTGCATTGAATCTTGAAAAGATAACTTGCACTGATATCATCGATAAGTTGGTACTGAAATTCAATATTGCGCCTTCGCATAATGCCCATTTCACAACGAGGAACTCGTATTCTCGTTTGGTCTGCGAGTCAGGCTAATTTCACGCATATGATAAAACTTTAGAGACAAAATGAAAATATTCATTATTCTGAAAATCTGACCGGTTTGTGCAAACCGTTCAACCCGGTCTAGATCCGCATTCGATGGCATGTCACGTTTGTTTACTAAAATCTTGTACAGACCCTCTAATGCTTCTCGTCGCTGAGCTTTCAGATGATCTCTTTCGGTTTCTTTACTTTGCTCGGAAATGAGAAACTAATCGAAAGTGATTCCAAAAGTCTGCTTTGGAAATCGAAACCATCGTGAAACATACTGGAAGCTTTCGGTATCATTCTCCATTTACTTCTCAAAGCAATCTGAAGATACCGTTTTTGACCAACTCTTGAGTTTCAAAATACACGATGCTGAGTTTGCGGACTATTGGATTGAGTTTAGCTTCAAAAGGTCTTTTCTGGTTGTTTTGTTCAATTCTTCATTCATTAACAAAGTATCACACTTGAAGAAACAGGTAAAATCTCAAATTTGAGTTAGTTGTAACCCCAGTCATATGAAGGAGTTAGAATTTCAGTTTCATGGTTTAGGCAGTGGCAGCATGAAAGATTGGACAAAGAGCAGTGGGTTTTGATGTATCATCAGCAAATATGGAGATATTGCTGTAAAAGCTACGATTCGATGAGTATTCTGCAAAATAGTAGTGTCCCGCATGTAAGAAAAAACTTTTTCAATTTCAGGTTTATTTATTTTATTTTATTTTAAACATATTTACCCTGGGATACAATTCAGTAGAATAATTAAGCAACTGCTTTCCAATTGACCCAGCAACAAAACAAAATAGCTAATAAACCTAAAGATACAACCTATTTACAAAATTTTCCTATTAAATAGCTACTAAATGTGAAAAAGAAAAATAAAGATAATACTTTCGATACAGATCAGCTTTCCTTGAATATTCTCAATTCAAAGCTTTTAGTTTCGTTTTAAATGACTGAATCGAAGGGGCTAATTTAATTTCTGAGTCGAGTTTATTCCATGCATTGGCTCCACGAAACGCAAATGATTTTTGGCCGTAAGCTGTTCTCATTTTTGGTACAGCAAGATTGCACTTGTTATTGCGTAAAACCCTGGTATGAACATCAGACAATCTGGAGAAAATGTTTTCTAGGTTTTCAGGTGCGAGGTAATTTAAAGATTTATATACCTCTATTTATATAGGTCTGATGTGTTTCTTATAATATGAGATAAACTTCAAATCAAGGTAAAGTTTCTTATTAGAAAAATCGTGTACTATCGATCATCTACTCAGACACGAGCTCTATGATTGTGATATAAAACAGATTGTTTTGATTCATATTTGTAGATTTTCATTTCCAGGAGATACTACAATTATTCCAGAAAGGTGTTTTTACTTAATTTGCATAAACATGTTTAGTTTTCATTTGAATAGTTACAGTTCAATTCGTACAAAGTTTTTGAATAAGAAACAACCTTTTTCAGACCTGTACCAGTTTCTTATAAAATGGGGTATTATTTTGAAAATCAGGGTATGCGTTTCTTAAATTTGCGTTTATATGCGGGACACTACTGTATAGAAATTCAATAAACAGTTAATTTTTTCTTTAGAAACCAAGAATGGCAACAGTCACTGCAAGTAGTAAAGAGCTTAGCGGATTCTTTCGAGGACTCCAGAAAAAGACCTATTTATGTGACGTAGCGTTTATCGTTGGAGAAGAGAAAGCAGAAGTTTATGGCATAAAAGCAATACTTGCTGCAAGAAGCAGGTAAGAGCACGGGTTGTAGGATAAATTTAGGCTCTATGAGTGAATCGAATTGGTATGAAATAAAGAATATAAATCACCTTGTCTCCTTCTTGTGTTTTTCTTTGTCTTTACCTCCTGGGGCAGCAAATAAACTTCTTTCAGGTCTAGCACTTAGGCCCTCTCGTTGTTTAAAATAACCGCTAAAACAACGCGAGGGCCTAAAAGTGAATGCTCGTAGTGTGTCAGACCTGAAAGAAGCTTATTTGCTGCCCCAGAAGGTAAAGATAAAGACAAACACAAGATGAAAACAAGGTGATTTATTTTCTTTATATCATACCAATCTAGTTCATTCATAGAGCCTAAATTTATCCTACAACCCGTGGTAAGAGTTGCAAAATAATGTTTTTGATTAATAACTCATTGGTTTTAAACTTTCTACGATGTCTAAAATTCTGCCAGCAAAACCTCTCAACTGAATATGAAACTGAATAAAAGGCAAGTTTGCACAATTTTATATTTAAAGTTTACTGCCAGGTGTCCTAAAAGTATTCCTATTAGACAAATCACCAAAATCTGATTTCAGGGCCGATTTTAAAATTTCTGTTTTTGGCAAGTACCAGATTATTTTTCCAGGTATAGCTGGTTTAAATCTCGGCAAGTTTAGGTCTTTTCAGGGCTGCATGGTTTTTATCATACTGCAAGAACACTGATAATGACCAGATTAATTTCGTTATGTATATTAAGCTTTCAACTTCGTCGTAAATGACAGAACGAAAATCACAATATTGTCAGAGACTGCAAGGATAATAAACAGTCTGACAATTTTGGCTCTTGTTATCTTAGTATCTTTGCGACTCTAGATCAGCGATTTATTTACGCAGCTACGTAGAAAATACATTTTTTTCCAGTAACTGATTTAAGTGGGCTGAAGCGATTTGTAGCTATTTAAATCTAATTTAGGCCCACTATGCATGCCGCATCCAGGCATGGGACCCATAGTTTAACGTCCCTTCCGAAGGATGGACAATTGTTAAAGTCATAAGTTTGCTACCCTTTCTTGCCAGCAATTGTGGACACTTCAAGCTCTTTATTTTATGAGATGGTCCTCACTTAGCTGTCATTCCTCTTACCAATCTTTTTTCTATTTAACAGCGTGTTCGCAAATCTGCTTTCTACCAATCCAAGTCAGCGGTCAAGTCACACGAAAAAAGGTAAGCCTGCTGCCAGCGCAACCCAAAAGCCAACCAAAAATTCGTTTGAAATACCGATGTACACAGCAGAAGAATTTATTGAATTTATGGAATATGTTCACTCTGGGGTTTGTGATATTGGGCCTAAGATCGTTGTTGGCCTCTTTGTCGCTGCAGATGAATTCAAACTGATTAACTTAAAACGAGGCTGCGTGAGTTTCCTAGGTCAACACTTGTCTCTGGATAACGCAATGTACATTCTAGCAGAACTTGAACGCTTTCAGACGAGGCTTTGCGTGAACGATTTAGAGCCTGTCGTATTAAACTACATCAAAATGAACGCTGAAAAACTGCTCTCTGAAGCAACTATCGTCGTGTTATCAAAGTCCCAGTTAGTCAAAATATTTTGCTTCGAGGGCCTAGAATTGCCAGAATTGGAGAAATTCTATGCAGCATTAATATGGACGAAGGCTCAAGTGCGGAGATATAAAAGTGGAAATTCATCCCTCCAGTCAACATTTGCTCCGTTTCTAAGTTTTATCAAGTTGACGCGAATACCTATACAGAATTTAGTTGAAGATGTGAGGCGTTCTAAAGTCGTTCCAGAGAGATTATTAGCCCACGCCTGCTCACACAATGAACTGAAAGAATCATTTCGATCTAGCAGTAGTCAAGGCACTCATCATGCAAAGAGAAAAGATGAAGTACCGAAGTTTCAACAGCCTTTTGTTATTGGTATTCATTCAGCTACGTCAAGCCTGTCTTCATCTCAAACCAGCAAAAAGTCGTCTAAAGTCCATGATAAGCATTCGGGTCGGAAAGCAAAGAAAATGGCGAGAAATAAATACGACGTGTCGCAAAGTAGCATCGAAACATTGAATCCGTCTTCGTCGAAACCGAGACTTACAAAGTCTGCAAGGACAACGTCATTTACGAATATAGATATGCCGATGCGCTCGGCTGCAAGGCCTAAATCTGATGTACCAAATTTCACGTCATTTAGGCCTAAGATCACTCGATCAACAAGGACTTTAGGAATGGGCTCCACAGAGATACCAAATGCCACGCCTTCAAGGCCTAGGCTGACTAAATCATCTAAAATGGCGGCTTCTACTCCTTGCTTGGACATCATGTTTTGAAGAGATACGCACGAATGAATGGAACGAAACGATTTTATTCATATACAGTAAGAAAAGCTTCCGTTGAAGTTACTTTACAGGACTTAGCTGACCATATCATCAAGAATTTTAACGTAGATTCCTTATTTGGGTAGATTAAGAACGCAGCTTGCAAGCAATGATATACGCAAAACACAATTTAGATAATGCCTATAGTTTGTTTCACTTACAACTCATGCATTATATCTGTCAAAACTGTGAAAGTGGTCTACCATTCACGTTTTATTTTCTGCGTACCTGTCCATACGCTATCAAAGACAAATAATGGGGATATAAGATTACTTAACTTTTTTTTTCTTTATTCAATGAAAACAATTAAAAGTAACAAACAACAAGATTTATAAACTACGTGCCATCCATAGCGGGAAAGGACATATTGTTACTTAACTTAGGGGTCTGGGCAATCTAAAGAATGCCTATTGTATTCAATTGATCTTATTGGATTATCAAAACAATTGGACAAACAGAGCCACGCGGCCTTCTTCTGTTCTATTTTAAACTAGATCGCTACATGTCCGTCATTTGTCTATAATAGCACGTCAGTCAATGCACCCCCAAAAGGCCTCTGCGAAGGATTTTTGATATTTGCCATGTCAGGTTCAAAATAGTCTTGCTGCACCCAGTCAACCGTACGAAATCAACACGAAAATCTTCGAACCATTCACGCGTGATGCGTTGAAATGTTTGATCAGCCATCCAATAGAATGTGAATGAAGTTATGCAACTTGTTACGAACTAGCCGAAAACGTGCTGTAAGCTATATGTTGATAAGGAGGCTGTAGTTTTGTCTCTTTTTGAAAAGTTGTTTGATTACTATGCGAGGCCTGAACTCAGATTCGCTATTTAGTATGTGAACGAGGCTTTTTATAGCATTAGATTTACAGCAGTTACTTATCATTTTAACATAACCGTATATAGATAAAGACTAACGAATATGAATCATTAATTGCTGATTTTCAAAAGTTCGTCTTTGGGTTTCAGTTTCAGCATCTTATTTTTGCTTTCTGTTTCTAAGAAAGCAACACGAAGGCGCATTCCGTGATATTTGCACAGCATGTTAGATAGTTGTACCAAAACTAGGGCCTACTGTTGTTTAGTCCCTTTAAATGTAGCTTGGGTTATTGTTTTGTTTTGAAGAATTATAAATTTGCAAAATTCTAGCCTACGTGCAGCCTCGACAATCCTCCTCCGGGAAAGTGTACACTTTAAGGATTGTCGAGGCTGCACGCAGGCTACAAAATTCCAGACGTTTCAACAAGGACTGCAGTAACTCTTTGGTAAGCTGTTTAAGGTTCCAGTGCACAACAAAAATATGAAACTAGAGCGGCCTTTGGTCAGAAATTCAAAGACGGTAGTCAGATGTTGAGAATTCTTCATGAGTTGTGGTTATAGCAATCTTGAGCAATTACATAGGGAATGGAAAGTTGAATTCATTTCGGCATGAGAATAGGTTCCATGAATTCTATTTATAGCCAGACAAATATTACCTTCCCTCGTCAAACTACGACATTTTTTAACTGAATCTACTTTGTATAGCAGCCCATGTAAGGCGTTAAATGCTATGTTTAGGGGCTAGAGAAAGAAGTTGCGAGCAATCTCAGTTGACTCTTCGGAATAAGCATTTTTTCCGAGACGGAATATTTGATATGCTTCTTAAAATATCTCTGAAACTCTATGGAGCAAGTTTAAGCTGTCTCAGCCGCTCTTTTCACTAGAAATTTTTACAGGGATCTTCGGACATAGGGAGTCTCAAAACGAGGTATTGGCAATGGAGCCTCGAGCCTCCAAGCCCTATATTGACCCTCGAGGCCCGTATTTTCAGACCAAATCCTTTGCTAAAGAGAATATTAAGTAAGACAGGAAAAATTTTGTATATACTGCAACTCGAGAAAGTTTGGTGCTAGATATCCTAGCAACTATCGTATTTGTTTATATGGGTCATAGCTGCACCATGAATGAGTATTTGCGCAGTCGGACTCACGCATCGTGAATCGAAGGTCAAGCGGTCACTGAGCAAAATCAATACAAGCGAGGCAATGTTCTTTGTTCATAAGAATAGCTGGTTAGATCAGGTGGCTTCCGAAACAATTTGAAACAATCTGCAGTGCCGAAAAATATCTTGGAGCTTAATTTCAGAGGAATTTTGTGAGACTTCAGAATTCGTCGCAGAAGTTTATTAAGGAGTGTTTGCCAGCCGCGTAACTGTTCGAGAGTTGGTAGATTTCGCTGAACTTGGTGAAATGTTACGCCGTATCGCCACATAGTTGAGAAGTCTTCTCACTTCAATATCCAGCACACAACCTCGCAAAAGATTTAGGGCCTTGGCTTTTGCCTGCAGGCCTTGTCTTGAGTTCTAAGAGACCATGGGAGCGACTCGTGATGAAGAAGCGCAACAGCAACAAGCCTCGACGTCCATGTCTTACGAAGAAGACGATAGCGACCGGCTAAGTACGACAGATGAGCGAAAAAGAGACAACAGGCGATGCCCGCAAGTTAATCGTAAACTTTTACTCCCGAAGGCATTCTATTACTGCTTTTTCTCAGCATGGGGCTCCCTGTTACCCTATCTCGCTCTGTACTTCAAACAACTTCTGCTGACGCCAAGTCAAGTCGGGATTCTTATGGGCCTAAAGCCTTTTGTGAACTTTCTCGCAACACCTGTGTGGGGCGCAATTGTGGACAAATTTCACATACACAAATTCGCCATGGTCGTTTCAATGATTGCGTTGATCACAGCTACTTTCGCACAATGTCTTGTACCGGGTCCAGAGCAGCAGAAAGTTGTGATCAACAATCACTGCAACCGCACTGAATTGTCGGATTTCATGCAAATGACCGGTCAAGAAATCGATAAAATGGTTCTGCCTGGTGCGGAATCAGAAACAGATTCACTTAGCTTCTTCTTCTCCAAAGCCCGCTGGCCATGGGTTATGGATTTCATATCAACAAATCTTGACCAAGATCCTGTTCACGTGAAATACAAAATTGATGCATCGAAAACTTTCACTAGTTTGTTTTTGATCACCCTCTTTGGTACGTTGATTGCATCTCCAGCCCTTGCACTGGTTGACACCGCTACGCTGCAGATGCTTGGCAAGGAGACGCATCGATATGGTAAGCAGCGACTGACGGGCTCTCTTGGATGGGGTATGGGTGCATTCATCGTAGGTGCCTCGCTGCAGACAACACATCGATGTTCGCTGACAAAGAATCGAGAAATCGTGGATTACATTCCTTGCTTTTATGTATTCGCCGTCCTGATGACATTAGGCCTTGTTGTTTCCATCAAATTCAAGTTCAAGGTTAAAAACAAAGGAGCCGCTGGGACAAGTCTTGCTGTTGGCCTAGGCGCCTTGAAAAGTCCAACTTACGTAATGTTCTTATTCACAGCATTATATCTCGGATTCTTGATGGCATTTATCAAAACATTTCTATTTTGGCATCTGAAAGACTTAGGTGGCACTCAGTTGCTCTTCAGTGTCATATCTGCTGTCAACTGTGTTGCTGAAGTTAGCATGTACTTTCTATCGGAGAAACTCATAAAGAAGATCGGACAAATTAGAGTATTATATTTAGGACTTATATGTTATTCAATTAGGTTATTTTATTATTCTGTTATTCCATACACGTGGTTGGTGTTAGTGGTTGAACTTTTGCCTGGAATCACCACCGCCGCTGTATGGGCTGCCTGCCTCTCTTACGTTAGCTTGAATTCGAAGCCTGGTGCTCAAACGACGATGCAGTGCATCTTACATGGAGTACATTGGGGCCTTGGTTATGGGGCTGGTGAAGTCATTGGTGGAATTCTAGTTCATCATTATGGTGCCCCAACAACATTTGTTTTGTTTGGGATCTTATGCATCGTTGTATTGCTGCTTTATATCTTGATTAATATGATATGGGGAAAGAAAGATAAATCCCATAGCAGAGACGATGAAACGCAGACTGATCTAGATGTGAATAATTTGCCTGAAGAAGAGCGTGTTGCCTGGGAGAAGGCGCAAGAAAAAAGGCAGGGGATCATCAGGGGAAGCAGTGATGAAGATGAACCGGAGGTTCCCAAAAAGGCAGCTCAGGAGGACGCGAAAGAAGGCGAGAAAGACAGCGGGATGCCAGCGATCAAAGTGACAGACGAAAGTGCTGAGGTTGATGGGAAAGAAAGCGAAGTCCAACAGAAAGCAGCTGAGGATGAGATCCCACAAGCATCCGACCTCGGTCCTCAGAATGAAGAAGGGACTTCCGTTGAAGAAATTGAACTAAAAGAGAAGGACCCCAAAGAGACTAATGAAAATTCAGAACTTGATGAGAAAAACAAATCAGAAAATGACGACACAGGAGATGATAAAAATGTAATTGATGATAAAACTGAAGAAGATACGATAGCTAATGAAACGACAGATAGTGCTAAAACAATTACTGATAAAGATAGTTAGGAAATTGATAGTAATCATATATTAATTTGATCATGATCTAGAGCAGTGATGCACTGTAACTTGGGACAGCCTTCTTTATGTGAAAATGTATCATATTAATGGCCTTTTTCTGTTAATCAGCTAATTAATCCTTTCTTCGTTTGCCTCTAGGAGAGTACTTCGCAAATCTTAGAGAGAAATGCTCATTTGAACTAATTTTGCTGCTGCCCAAAAACTAACAGGAAGATCCAAAAACCCAAAAATCATGTCAGCAGCCTTGGTCAGCACTCTTGATCCCAATGAAAATAACGGCGAATTTCTAAAAACCCAACAAATAGCCAGTTTATCAAAATCCATTAATTCTTTTCTTGGTACTTTCAGCATGTGCTCTAAAGATCAAATGAGTATTTTTAGATACTGTGTATCATATTCATAGTTTATCAAATTCATAATCAATTTTAATTATTGTCTTTAACGTTAGGGAAGAGTTAAGCTCGCTTTTTCTTTGTTGCATTTGTTTGTGATATTGTTTTCTGCCTTTCCATCCGTATGGTCGTATTGGTACGCTACAATCAGCTACAACATTTTTGAGCCACCTTGAAAAATGGACACTTTGGTTCCCACTTGTAGGTCTAAAGAATTGGCTAAACTCAAAAGCGTTTTTGACAAATGCGTTTTTGTAATGTTTGTCAAGCCAATGAACTCAGGCGTACAAAAAGGAATCCAAATGATGATCCACCGGAGGAGCATTTTTGAGATGAAAAGATGTTATCCTGGGCTCCAGAACTTCAAAGAAGCAATTTATTTTCAAGTTGATTGTTTCATCAGCAGGAACCTTTCTCAACTTTATTTTCATGTGAGGCTCTGAAACCCAGGGAAATAGTTTTAAATTTTTCGAATTTGAACCTTTTTCCTCTAAAGTGATTGTAACTGATGATATATCATTTTTTCAATATAAAAATCCACAAAAACGAATCACTAAAAGGGAGTCTAAGCATATATCAGCCTTTTATCAAAATAGTCCTGCAAAGACAATAGGCCTTGACACGTGCCGCACCATATTTGGGTAACTGATCAAAGTCAACAGGAAATACCGATATGTAATTGGCTAGAGTTTGACCGCAAGTGGCTTGAGCCACTTTTATATGCTTACATTCCCTTTGATACAATACTTTCAAACTAAGAACGATACCCCGGGGAGCAGAAGACCATAGCACAGTGATCCAGGGAGTGGAAGAAATACCAAAACATGATGTTTCAAAATTCAAATTTATTTCATGCCCATATCATGAAGCACACTCTGAAGATTTATAGAACACAAAAATTTTTTAAATTGGACAACGGATAGCCAAGAAAATGATTTTTGAAGTTGGGCCTAATTCATGATTTGTTGGCATAAGTACTTCCGGAATATCGCTGCCTGGACTGAATTTTCAAAGCAATATTTCTCTGCTCAGAAAGGTTTGACAATTTTCGTTTTGATCTTATTTCAATCCTCTAGTCATGTACTTTCAAGTAATTGAAACAATGATTGGAAAATTTTATATTTTGGTTCATTTTTATGTGATTCATAATGGCGGAAATTTGCAACCTTCATATTTTTAAAAATCATCTTAAAAATTCAACAGTTGAAATGTAAAAATTGGGGCAAAAAGGTATTTACCAAAAAAATCACAAAATTAAAGCAACTATTTGTGCAAGTTTATACCAAAGGGTTTGTTCTAAATCGTACCCAAAAAAGAATTATGGTAATGCTTATTTTTGTGGTACAACGGAGATATTTCAGATTTTTTCAATGTTTTCAGCAATGAAAATAAATGAAGGCCTGCTAAAGCCTTCAAAACTGACTCAACTCCATCTCTTTGACATAGTGTCATGAAATTTAACCCTCAGAAAGCTTTGCGTTTCATTGATCTACACGAAATCACTGTTTTCAATCATTTTCATTTGTCCCGTCAGCAGAAACAAACAAAAACGTGTTTCCATCATAACTACCGAAAAATTTGGAGCTTGAAGAGACTTTGAGTGATGAAAATCATTCACTTTCATCATTCTGATAACAATTTTACACTGATAAAGTCTTAAAATCCCTTATTCGTGGTAGTTATCATAAGAAAAACGCGTTTTTGGTCGTTTTCTGCTGATGTGACAAATAAAAATGTTTGAAAACAGTGATTTCATGTGAATCAATGAAACACAAAGCTTTCCGAGGGTTAAATTTCATGACACTATGTCAAAGAGATGGAGTTAAGTCAGTTTTGAAGGCTTTAGCAGGCCTTTGTTTATTTTTATTGCAGAAAACATCGAAAAAATCTGGAAAATCTCCATTTTACCACAAAAATAGAAATAACCATCATTCTTTTTTGGGTACGATTTAGAACAAACCCTTTGGTAGAAACTTGCGCATATAGTTGCTTTAATTTTTTAATTTTTTTGGTAAATACATTTTGCCCCAATTTTTACATTATAACTGTTGAATTTTTTAGATGATTTTTAAAAATATGAATTTTGCAAATTTCCGCCATTATGAATCACAAAAATGAACCAACATATAAATATTTCCAATCATTGTCGCAAGTACTTGAAAGTACATGACAAGAGGATTGAAATAAGATCAAAACGAAAATTGTCGGACCTTTCTGAGCAGAGAAATATAGCCTGTGTTACAGGCTAAGAAATATTGCTTTGAAAATTCAGTCCAGGCAGCGTTATTCCGGAAGTGCTTATGTAGACAAATCAAACAATTAGGCCCAACTTCAAAGATCATTTTCTTGGCTATCCGTTGTCCAATTTTGAAGATTTTTGCGTTTCATAAACATTCAGAATGTACTTGATGGTATGGGCATGAAATAAATTCAGATTTTAAAACTTCATATTTTGGTATTTATTCCAAACTTTCTTTTGTTCCGGATCACTGTGCATAGGTTAGTTGCTTGTTAGATTTGTTAGATTTATTTCGCGCTTTTATTTGCCGAGTCATCGCTATTTATATAGCTTTATACATATGTTTACCGAAGAAGCCAAAAAGCTGCTTATGTACTTAAATCATTAAACAAACATCTTTTGATCTTAAATCTTTCCATCATTCATGTGCCAAAATATCAGAGTTTTTAAAGAAGTAAGATCAATCTGACCAAACACTTTTATGTTTAATTAAGCCATTTAACAAACACTTTCAACATTTTTAATCATTCTTATTTGAACAACTTCAATCCACACCCAGTAATATTGATTTTTTAATGTAGTTTTAGTTTGTCGTAGTGGCATAAAAGGTGAGAGGTTACAGTTCAAAGTGACGCTGATGGGAGGTGAAGGTTCAAACTTCAAAATCAAAAAGTCGAGAGTTGATAGGACATTGGGCCAGAGTTTGATTGTTTGTCAGTTTATCAAATCGATAGCGTTTGACAAAGATTTGTTCTGTTTGAAAAGCAAATGGGATTCTCACTTTTGTAACAGGCACCATATGAAACTTTTTTCACTTCATGTTGCATCAAAACTGAGAAGTCAAAGGACTATGAAAAGTTGAACAGTTGAAATTCAAAGTGTGGAATTGGTTTCACTCGGCAGTGAATATATTTGACTTGATTTGATGTCATATCTCAGAATACATTCAAACACAGCGCTTTTTGCAAGTGATAGCAACAGCTTTTGCACAAATTTCTCACAGAGGCATTCGCATCACTGCCAGCCGGTATGAATCACCACTTATCACTGCACTGCATTGTGACATTCAAGACAGCAAAGAAAGAACTGGTGAAGTTTTGTTTGCCTGAAAAATGCAACGTTGGTGATATCTCTATTAATCTTTTGGAAGCATCATGCCTGCTGCCCGGCCTGCTGGCAACAAGCTGTATTTGCAGTTGAAGTCCGAGAGATTGAACAGAATAGAAGTAACCTTTCCCTTGTGTGTATTTCATAGATACAAAAAGTTGTAAAAGCCCTTGAATCCTTGTTGGATTCAAATCCCATTCAAATCAAAGTTAAAGGTGAGACGGGCTTTCTGATGTTTTAGAGAAAGCAAACTGGCGGTACTGCCTTTTACAGGTACAGTGTTTTGTTTGTTTTAAAGAATTGAAATATTGAAGAACAACACAGCATAACATCTTTACCAAGTTGAATTGTTGTGGGTGTTAGGAGTTTCAGACCGACTATCAATCGATTGAAAAGTTCACAGTTCAGAGGTCATTAAAGAAGGCGCTGCCATATTTCCATGGCAAAGAATCGTTAAAGGTGTTTTACGATTTTAGCAGGTATCCTGTTCATTTCTTTTTCCTCGTACGTTCGACCATGGTTCGACCGAGAAAGGAAGACAATCTTCTGCAATTGATTGGATTGGTATTTGAAATCGTTCGAGCGGCTCAAATGCTTTCAAAGTTCTTATTGGAAAGTGCAGACGTGGAGTGGTGCTTGGTAAAATAATCTCCAAGAATTATCGACCAAATTGTAAACATAGACTTCGTTGAAAAAGTTGGATAATAAATTTTCAATGTCCAGCAAATGTAATTGATTGACAGTCTGAGGCTTTCTATTATTATTTGCTGGATACAGAAGGTTCATAGTTCAAGGTTCATAGTTGAGACAAGGTTCATAGTTCATAAGTGAGAAGACAAATAAGAAGATCAAAGTTTCTCTGGAAGCTCGAAGAATCATTTTAACAACACGAAGATAGCCAGATGAGTTCGAATATCGAAGTGCAGAGAATACAGTTAAGCCTATAGATAACCGGAGAGTCCTTTGATTTGAACACAAACTGCTTCAAGCAAATATTCATGAAGTTCAACAAGCTTTTCGTACTAAGAATATGAGTGCTCTTCCGTCGTATATTTGAAACGTATATCAACATCTACAACATGTCAATCATCTGCTTTCTTCACTAATTGTCCCGCGAAGAAGAAATTAACTGGCTGCAAATATGTCGAAGCAGAATAACTCGGTCGGACATTTCATCATCTTTTTTCTGGTAACTTCTGCATTTACTTCAATTTTACCATTCTTTCCAATCATTTTAAACAAACTTGGATTTGGGTACAAAGAAATTGGATTGATGTTTGGTTTGGGACAATTTATTTCATTTCTAAGCAATTTTTGTTGGAGCAAAATCATGCAAAGGTTCTCATCTATCAAAGGAGCTCTCGTTGTGGCATCTTTAATGCTCTGGATAACAATTTTGTCTCCGGTCGTATTATTCTCCAATGAAATTAATCATGATAAGTGCCATAAACCAGATAACACTACAATGGCAAATTTGACCGTAGAAGACCAAGCTGGGACAAGTATGTCAATGGAACGCTTACATGTAGCAGTTGACAAAAACCTGACCGGACAAAACTCAACTAAAGATTTCACAATACTGGATAAACAGTTCCACGACGGGTATTTGTTTTCAGTGCCCTTGCAACTCTACGTAAGAATAAGTGACTTCGTATTCTGGTATACTGTCATATACGTTATAAGCTCCTCCCTGATGGCAATTACAAACTATCACTATAATGCCTTGCAATATCTTGAAAACACTGAAGATAACTCCCTGTGGGTAAAAGCTGGACCAAAGAAGGGAAAAGGTGGAACAGACTGGAATAGAGATTTATTTACAGCAACGAATTTACCAAGTGGTGTTATGACAGTTCTTGTGGCCGTGACATTGTCCAAAATAAGCCCCTGTGAGTCCATCTTCGGGGGATATAGTATATGCTTCTGGGTGTCTGCTTCATGTTTGGTATTGTCTGCTATGGGTCTCCAATTCTTGGACAATGATTCGGACAGCCAAGACAGGCACTTGAAGGCTATAACCCGGAACAGAACTGATTCAACTGACGTAGGATACAGTCCGGTTGATTGTGATACAGGTAAAAATCATGGAAATAAACAAAATGCTTGTGCATCAATTACGATGTTATCTTTTGCATTTTTATGCCTCGGAATGGTCACCTCGTTTCTAGACATCTTCTTATACCTGTATATGCATCAAACAGGGGCATCAGTAATCCTTATTGCAACAGTTTTTGCAAGCAAAAAAGCATCAGAAACATTAATTGCAACTTTTGATGACTTTGTCAGCACTTATTTTACTATGGTGGACTCAATAGTCATCTGCAGTTTGGTCAATGTTTTACGATGCCTCGTAGCTGCGACTTTTTCTGGAAATTGGTGGTGGTTTTCAGTTATCACAGAATTTGGTGCAGGATGCAACGTACTGCTTCACTTAACAGGACACGAAATCAACATGGCTTCTTGTCTTAGTAACCAAAACAAGGAAGGAATCTTTGCAGATTTTGCGAGCCTGAGGAACATATTATATGTGGGGATGGGGACACTTTATGGATGTATTGTTGGAGGCATATGCTTGGGGACTGTTGATGCAACGGTGGTAATGTTAAGTGCTGCAATCTTGTCATTATTACCTTGTTTAACAACTTTATCTAAAATTGACAACTAACATTTTATCCAAAACTGGTAGAGTATCCTTACAAATATCTTATCATGTTTGTTTTTCTAACTCTTACAAAAGTCGTAGCCTCCATATATTTGCTAAACCTGCTGATCGCTCAAAGTAAGTTTGTTTTTTCCAAAAATAAGATATTGAAAGATAAGTGAACGTTCGAAAGTTGATGCAATCAACATCTCCATCGTTAGCCTAGGTTCAAGGAAATCTAAGCGCAAAAGTGGCTCGAGCCACTTGCAATCAATTGCCAGCTTATCAGATATCAGTATTTCCCGTTGACGTAGATCAGTTACCCAAATATGGTTCGGCACTTGTCGTGGCCCATTGTCTTTACAGGGCTATTTTTATCAAAGACTTATGTATGCTTAGGTTCCTTTTAAAGTCAGTTGACGGAGATAGATAGCTAGCTTGAGGGCAGCACAGGCAAGCCTAAAATTAGCATATTTTATTTGATGATTTCGACACCTGCGTGGATATTGTTTTGCTAGAGGAACTGCTGCGTTTTCTGTGTCCTAGTTATTTAAACACAGTTCAGTTTTTCGAAAGGAAAGCACCCGAAATCGAGACTGCTGGAAGTTAGATTTATTGTAGATTCATCGTTAAAGTCTGAAACTATAGTAGAATTCTGCTTTTTGCAAATATCGGATATTTGTTTTCTTTGCAATAGCGCAATTTTCTGTTGGGCAAAAGGATCTCCATATTTCTCAGAGCTACAAGGGTTACTCTATTCTATCTCATTCATAGACTCGAAAGGTTTCCATTTGATTGTAGTCTCGTTTTGATGAACGATGACTGGGACCCATCCTCCTCTAGCCACTTTAATCAATTTGTAAAATTTCACCATTGCACAGCCCTAAAATCCTATACTGTAGTCTTATTGTTGCGAGCATGTGTTTTACAGTTTTTATTACAACGATAAAATGATATACAGACTACAGAGAAGAAATTTTTCAGCAAAATTTCATATCACCATGGTAGCAATAGCGTCAGCATAATATCGCGTAAAGCGCGCGCAAACGCAACCCACGTGACAACATATGAGAAACCTGCCGCTCTTCTAACCCGTGCAGGTAATGTTCAATGATAAAGTTTGATATTTTACTGGTCCGATCAACGGAAGAATATGGAAAGAAATTCGTCTCATGTAAAAAGGAATAAATGTATCTGAAATCGTGTGAGTTTTATGATATCTACTTCCGAATAACTTCTCGCAGATTTGTGATACTCAAAGGAAAAGGAATTGCTGCAAATTTGGAGATATTGTAAAAGTGTTTGAGAAATCAGAGATTTGTGAGCAGGAAGCGATCAACCGGATGAGAACCATTCGCAATTTTGATTCAAGGCAAGAGTTCAGATAATAGTTTTGCTGGAAACGGAGCTTTTGAACAATTGCGTAAGCAGAAGCGTTTTGTAACAGTTTCAATTAATTTTGGGTGAAACGTATCGTTCGTGTTTTGTTTACTGAAGTACTGGTTGTCCACGATTCTTGTTTTCATGAATGATGAAACGGGGAACTAAAGATTTTAGGTTTTCATACTGATATCTGTATCAACTTTGATCTGAGGCTAGATTTCAAAGTTCTGTTCAAGCTTCTAGCTTCCTCCCATTCTGGAGTTTTGATGCAAAGGTCTGCACACCTTTTTCGTCGTATGAAACAATTTTCAAGCTGCTATCAAAATGAGTTCAAAAGTGGACGAAGCCACTGAACCTCTACTCCAAGAGCAAGAGAATCTCCCAGAAGAAGGAGAGTTGCAAATCGAGAAACAGAAAAAAGCTGAGGATAGTGGAGACAGGAAAGAGATAAAAGAAGAAGATATTCTTATAGAGCAAGAAGGCCTGGAAACGAGTTTCTACAGCGAAGAGCCCGGTGAAAAATTGTACTTAATCGGCCACAAAAGTGAGAGCAAAAATACTGAAGAGAAAGAAATATGTTGCCCGAATATAAACAGACAATACCTTGTCCCAAAAGCATTTTTCTTCTTCTTTTATGCATCTATTGGTGTGTTGATGCCTTATCTTACATTATTCTTCAAACAATTACAACTGACTGCTGGGCAAGTTGGGGTCGTTGCAGGAATGAAGCCTTATATTGCATTTATTTTCATCCCTATTTGGGGGTATATTGCTGACAAAACTAAAAAAGCTAAATGGATCTATGTACTCGCTATGGTTACTTTTGCTACTGGGTATTTCATGTTTTCATTAGCCCCTGCAGAGCATGTTTGCAGAGCTAAAAGCAACTCAACGAAACATCAAATGGAAATGCCTATGGTTGGACATGATCATGGAAAAAGATCAGAAGACCCAAGAGTTAAAGTATCTATTGGCCTAAACGAAAGGAGATCAATTGGCCGAAGTCAGAAACGAAGTTACCCGACCAATTCATCTTACAATCCTCATAACGATATCTCACGTCGTAACGACAATACAGTGCCATGGATAATTGATGTTGCGACGTCGAAAGGAGATCCCGAAATTGAAACAAACTTCAAAGAAAAGGACGATGTTCATGTCGATATTCATTCGATATTCGTATACCTGTTGTTAGTCAGCATAATCAAGACTATATTTTCCTGCCCTGCTTTGACTATAGTTGACACAATAACTGTTCAAATGTTGAAAGACAACGGAGAGGCGCATAAATACGGAATGCAAAGATTATGGGGGTCTATAGGCTGGGGGGCTACAGCTTTTGGAGTAGGCACAATATTGAGTACGTTGCCACTGTGTCCTGGTACGAACGATGAAGTGAATTATTATCCAGCGTTCTATATCTTTACAGCTTTGATGTTGATTGCGTTCGTAATAGGCTTGCGACTTGACTTTGATGGAAAGAAAGAAACCAAAGATAAGCAAACGAAAAAGAATAATATCAGCGAGGGCCTAAAACTGATGAAGAAGCCTCACTTTATTTACTTCATGATAACAGCGTTTTATGTTGGAGTTGCAATGGCCGTTATACGAACATTTCTTTTTTGGCATTTAAAAGATTTAGGCGGAACACAACTTTTGTTTAGCATTATCTCAGCTGTGAACTGCCTAGCCGAAGTTTTTATGTACTTTTTATCAGCCTGGTTCATCAACTCAATAGGCCATATTGGTGTTCTTTACGTTGGACTTCTTTGTTATGCAGTACGACTGCTCTTTTACTCGATGGTTGTGAATCCATGGTACGTCCTGTTCGTTGAACCTCTCTCTGGAATCACTACAGCTGCTGTATGGGCTGCAATGGCCTCGTATGTAGGAGTTAATTCAGTGGATGGTTCTGCAACTACTGTACAAGGTTAGTTTTCATTGTTTCCAACACAAGCCATCGATAAGTGGAAACAAAGTTATAACTATCGTCATATACCTGTTTTTCCACAAAGTTCCCCATGTTTGGTCACGCTTTATGGATTTATGCACCGGCGAAAGCAGAAGAAACGGTAGAAGACTTGTATTCTTATTTCTGAAAGTCTAATTTATGATTTCAAACCAGTTCTTTGACATAGGATAAAAACTCTTTGAATTATGAACTTCAGATGATCCAATCTTAGAATAGAAAGTTCTAAAAAGTAGTCCCTGAGATTTTGAATAAGCAAGACAAATAAATGATGTCATTGTTCGGTATTGGCAAATTGAAACATTTTGCATGCAATGATTCTCTCTCACAGTGATCGGCTGTGATCAGACGAATTTCTGGAACTTTCCATGTTGCATTTTCAAGTATGCCTTCGTAAATCTACAAGTTTTGATTTTTATACAATTTACTTTTCCAGCGGACATTGAACTCAGTGAGTTTCAATATCTTCGTCATGACGTCATAAGTTTGACGCTATTCCCAAATTCCATTTGAATATAACTCTAATGAAAAAGAAGACATATTAAACTATTTCCATTAAACTTGGCAGAAGTAAATTTTCCTTGCCTATTGCCTTGACACTGAAAAGTTTGGTCCACTCATGTTCAAACGTTGTAGATTGATTCTTTAAGATCATTGTATACCACATTTTGAAGGTCATGCCTAGACTGATTACGATTGAGTCATAGTAATCGCTACCACCCACCCACCCTACTCGCTCATTCTAGTATGAGCGAGTAGGGTGGGTGGGTGGTAGCAATTACTAGGACTCAATCGTAATCAGTCTAGGTCATGCCTGCAAAAATCATAACATGTCCTACAGTTCAACAGAAGTAATATCCTTCTTCCAGGTGTCTTACATGGAGTACACTGGGGCTTAGGCCATGGATGCGGAGAGCTGATTGGTGGATTCATGATTAGTGGAATCGGTGCAAAAAAGACTTTTGCAATCTTTGGAGTTTTGAGCGTCATTGATTTGTTATTTTTTGTATTGGTGAATGTCCTGCACGATAAATGTTGCCCTGAAGAGGAAAATAAAGACATCATGAAAAGTGATTATACGAAATTAGCTGAGAAGCCTTGTTGCCAGCATTGATTGAGAAACATTTTACTGATGCTGTCTGTTTGTAGAGAGTTGTTGTAATTTATAATTTGAATGCAAACTGGAAACATCGTTCTTGCCATGACCCAAATAAGGTCAGCTTTTTATAATGAGTGAATTCACTCATCATTAAACGCAAGTCTGATCTAGTGGTGAGAATAATGCTTCCAGTACAGTACAAATTCAATTTCATAGTTTGAGGGTTCGATAGAACTTGGATTTTAAAATGCTTTGTAATTTCACAAGAAATTAAGCGCATATACTTTTTTATTTGTATAACATTTGTATGCTTGAATTATAAGAGAATAGATCTAAATTTCCTCTATCTATACCATAATTTCTTGCTTGTATTTTCTTATTGATCACAGGATTAAAATTTTCCTCGGATGCAGTAAAACATACCATTGCTTCTGAACCTGTAGAGATCAAAGTACCTCTCTTATACCCCATTCACACTCGCAAGTAAACCAGCTTAAACTAAACCAGATTATCGAACGGGGCCTTCTAATTGGACAATCCAACAAATCGAATGCATTTGATTCGTTGTAAACATTGACTATGTTGTAATTTTACCTGCTTCAGATAAAGCTGGTTATTTTGTGTTTCAGTTTGCATATGGTATTAAACCTCGCAAAGCCTTGAAACAGAATCAAAGTGTTTCAAGAAACTGCATTTGGTAGCAAAGATAACCGTTAGAGGTGAATAATATGCGGTTATTAAACGATTACGAGGTCCATGCTGGAAAATATCTGGACCCCAGTTTGACGTACGGACCGAACGCAGTGAGGTCCGTACAATGAACTAAGGTCCAAATATTTTCCAGCATGGATCGAGTAATCGTTTAATAAAGGCTTTATTATATGGCAGAACCTTTTGAGAACGTTGTTTATAGTATCGTACTTTTCTGTTAAGTCTTTGATCCTGTGCATCACTGTAGTTGCTCGTTGCAACGTTAACTACATTGGCATTTTCTTCGTGTATAATTGCAAGTTCGTCTTCAAAGTTTACAGAAAAGAAGTCTTCTGAATAAGCTAAACTTTGGCTGACACTTCTTACGGCCTAAGCCTACACAAGAAGCTCCTCCCTTGTTGTTGATTTTTAAGGCAACGCCCGGTCCAATACGGCTTCGAACGAAAAATACGGCTTTTACGGACCGATCAAGAACCAATCGAATTGCTGCGTTGCCGGTCCGAGGAGCCGTATTTTCGAACGCCATATAATAATTCTATATCCTGTATTCTACCTGGTGTCCAAAAAAAAGTGCTCCCGTTTGAAAAATTTGATTATCAAACCCAATTTAAAATTTTCTTTTTTATCCCTTTTGTCAATGATCCAAATACCGGGTGTCCCAAAATGATGTATTATCGTTTGATAGCTTATATGTCCATAACCGATGAACCGATTTTCAAAAACTGGTAAAACCACAACCAACATCTTAACATCCAATTTAGTCTTTAGGCAATCAAATAAAACAAATTTTTTGAAAATCCGTTCATTGGTTATGGACATACAAGCAATCAAACAATAATACATCATTTTGAGACACCCGGTATATATATTCAAAGATGATTCAATGTTCGTTTTCATTACTTAAAGGCAGGAAATAACGCATTGAAGGACCTCATGGGGCGTGGTAAACGTTGATAAATAGAACCGTGGTCTAATAGACAATTACCTCTACCTTGATTGAAGGACCTCATTCCAAGCTATACTCTGCAACATTGTTCATCTTGCCTTAAGAGTCATATGTTGAAATTTGTGGTTATCCTTCTAGTCTACACAGTCTACAGTAGCAGTTAGCATTTCATTCTGACATTTATGACCAAGCTTAATGTACAAAAATAATTGTCTCAGGTAATCATCAGTGCTTTTTGCAGTATGCTTCAAAACCAGGCAGCACTAAAAAGGGCTAAATTCACTAATCTATGTCTGGCAAAATAATTTGATCTTTGATCTACTTGCCAAAAAAAGAAATTCGAAGATCAGCCTTTAAGTAAAATTTTGGTGATTTCTTAAACGAGGGTACTTTTCTTTGGGACACTCGGTAGAATTAACGCTTATGTTCTGTCACAGAATGTGACTTATTATACCAGGTAAGGTAAAAATGGTACATCTTCGGACGATCGTAAAAGATTATCTAATTGAGCGATTTGAAGTCAATTTGCTTTATTCCATCGAGGAAAGTCTAACTTAAATTTAGAAGCTAAGTTTAGGTGTTTGCATTAACACTTAGTTATTCTTAAACCAACTGGAAGATATTAACGGTTTCAGACATTTTTTCAGCCTAAGGATAAAGCTGGTCGGTGTTTTATCTGCTAGACAATCTTAAATGTTTTCATCTTTGATAAACTTCAATTCTTTTTGTGTTTGAATTTAAGCCTCATTGGCCCTAGTTTGTCAAGACTTAAATATTTTTCTCTCATCACAGAAGTTTTCTTTGCATTGTTTAGCAGCTAAAACACCAACAAGCCTTTCACTGCAAGTAAAGGGAATGCGAAGGCTTTGAAACAACAAGTTTGTTCTTACCGCTTCCACTAATCCTAGACTGGGACATACACGCAACTAAAATGTGGTCTCTGCCTCAAATTTAGACTTTCATCTACTTATAAAGTTAACGATCTTTGAAACTGGTATATCAGACCAACTCCTACAGCACTCAACAAGTTTACTGACCCCAAGCAAGATTCCACCTGAACTTCAACTGAGCAACCTTGACTAAACTATCAAGTTTGAATAAACGTCGTAGAATATCTTTGTTTTCTTGAGCCAGTTTAAAACTGGTTTATCTTCCAGTTTAAACGGGGTTGCAAGGAAAGGAAGCGATACTTGAAAAGGGACTGATTCCACTGATCGCAAAGTTTCATGGGTAGCAGAATATCTTTAACACCCACCGTAGGCCAGAACTCTAAAATTCAAGGGCCACCTGCGAGATCTGTTTGCAAGAGCAAACTGGTGGCCAGATAGCTAAACAGAATCGACGATCAAGATTATGTCTGCTTCCTTGCGTCGATTCGATTAACAGCTTTTTTATGCCAAACGCCAAGCTAAATACTTTGATTTAAAATGCTGAAATTTTTTTCAAGGCAACTCCAGGAATTTCTTTCGAAGATTCTTGTCAAAGAATTGGTGATGGGAAATTGCTCCCTTGGTATTTTAGATGGAAGATGAGAATGTCTTTAGGAGTGGATTGTCAAGAAGTGCAGAAGGTGATGATGAAGAGATCAAAGAAAAGGCATCAGTTCAAGAGATTATCTATCAGAAAGAGCATGAAACAACGATAGGAAATAATGTTTTCCAAATGGACAGCAATGATGACGATGAAACTTGTTCTGCCTCAGAAGGATCTGAAAATGAGACTTCTAAAGACAAGAAAGACACAGATTCCAAAGAAAAGGGAAAGTGCTTCTCAAGCATAAATAGATCCTTGCTTCATTGCAAATTATTATACTTTTGCTACCAATCAGCTCTCGGTGCACTATGGCCATATCTGCCGCTTTATTTCAAGCAATTATTTCTAACACCAAGACAAGTTGGCACAATTGTAGCATCACGGACGCTGGTTCAGTTCGTATGTGTGCCATTTTGGACAGGAATCGCTGATAAATACAAGAAACATAAATTAGTGATGCTAATTGCAATTTTCGCATGGCTTGTATCAACAATGGCGTTATTGATCGTTCCAGCAGAACAACCAAAGGCGTGCTTCAAAATGGGCCTTAAAAGAACAGCTGAAAATGATGATCTCGAAGACGCGTGGTTTGATTTTAGCGTGCTAGATAAGTTATCAAACGATCGTAAAGAATTATCGGTAAAGCGAGTGCATAGAGATATCAACTACGGCGTTAGCATATTCAAAACTAATTCGTCCAATTTAACAGCAAAATATTCGGCCTATGATCCAGATCAGCATGTTTTGGATACCTCGCGCTTGTTTCTGCTGTTGCTACTTATAACGATACTCGGTATGATGGTCTCAGCTCCTAGCCTCATTCTGGTCGATATCTGCACGTTACAGAGGCTGCGAGACAAGCCTCATCATTTTGGACATCAAGCTCTCTGGGGCTCACTTGGCTTTGGCCTATTCGCTTTCACGATCGGAGTCATGGTTAACTTTATACATATGATGAATCATTGCACAAGAAAAGCAGATATCAATTTTATCCCTTGTTTCTATGTCTTCGCGTTTTTCATGACTCTGTCACTCTTAGTCGGCTCGCAGCTCGATTATGAATACGAAGACGGCAATAACCACAGGCCTAGCTTTCTCAAAGGACTCAAATCCATTCATGATATCCACCTTGCCACTTTGCTTGTCGTGACATTTTATTGCGGCATGGGCAGTGGGTTCATTTCAACGTTTTTGTTTTGGCATTTGAAAGAAATGGGAGGAATACAAATCCTTATGGCGTTGGTGACTCTTATGAACAGCACCGCTGAAGTTCTATTCTACCTGCTATCGGACAGAATCATACACTGTATCGGACATTTTCGAGTTATTTACATAGGCCTTGTTTGCTTTGCGATTAGATTTTTCTACTATTCATTCCTACGAGTACCGTGGATGGTGTTGCCAGTGGAGATCACTCACGGAATGACGTCAGCTGCAGTTCGTTCAGCGCTCGTCTCATATCTCGGGAAAGAGCCTGGGTCGGGTTCTGTGCTGCAAGGGGTCTTCAGCGGAGTTCATAGTGGACTTGGGTTCTCGATTGGGGGGCTAACTGGCGGGATAATGGTTCATGAGTTTGGGCATTCAATAACTTTTCTCATCTTCGGTGAAGTCAGTTTGGTTATTTTGTTTTCATTCATCCTGGTCAATAATATTTGGCCTCATCCTGCAACAAATCGACAGTGCAAGGAATCTGCTGCAAATGAAAATGAACTTAAAAGTATAGAAGTTTCAAAACAATCTAATGAAAAATCTAAAATGGAGGATGTAGAGCTGGATTCTACTTCAATTGATATTCTAAATAGTTTACGAGGACTCAAGGGTCATAATGCTATGAAATGTGAATGATACGCGTATATTGCTGAAAGGTCTACTGAATTTGGCTACGTGAAAAAGACAGAAAATGCACTGGCAGAGCAACTAAGTTGTTCCTTGAAAGTGTAAAGAATGGACAACTCACGGCTGCAGCAGGAGCTCATCGCTCAAACAGCAAGCAGGAGAGATCAGAGAGGGACAGGATGGAAGAAGCTAATATCACACAGAAGAATAGAAAAGGAAAGCTAAAAAGGATCAACTTGGAAAGGGAGCAAAACAAGACAAGATGTGGTAGAACACTGTCAAAGATTGCAAATTTGCTTTGAATGTGAAAGAAAATGGTAAGAATGAGCACAAGGGAAGAGAAGTGGGATCCTACAGGGAACAATCTGAATTATGCTGACAAAACTTGTATATAGGATGAGGCAGAACAGAGCAGGGTGATCTTGGAGAACGCATGGAGAATCATGGAGATAACACAGCAAAACTGTCAGATCCTATCCAAGAGCAGGTTTAAGATACTGTCAAGGAGACCTAAAGTTTTGGAAGATGTAGCATGAAATATGGGTGTCCTTGCACCCACAAAACAACTACGCTCCAGACAAATAGAGTAGATGCTAAATCAATAAATTGAAGCACACTAAACAAACAATAATAGAATTTATTTTAATTAATTATACACTGCTTAGCTCAGATCTCCAAGGCTCAAATGCAACCGTTCTAATTTAGAAACAAACTTTAAGGACTTCGGAAAGACGAACTGGAAGTAAGCGTTTTGCGTGAAGTGACTTCTTGAAGAAAGCTATGTGACTTCTACCTTTACGATATCAATTGAATGATAGGGTGCTGTTACATGAAAGGCAAGGTGCTAGAAGCACTTTCTATGTACTTTTTCGAATTCCTGTTCAGTTGAATTCATTGTCATTGACTGACCCCCGGGGGGGGGGTACTCATATATTTTTCCGTACGGGGACGTGCCGCCGAACAGGGTATCATTTTCAGGATTCCTACTCCGGGACAGGGTAGCACTTTTGTATGGTCGGCTCCATGACAGGGTGCATATTTTGTATAATTGACTACGTATCATCGTTGTAAGCCATTTGCACTCCGCGAATATGATTTAAATCGTTTGGATGGCAACATTTCCGCATTTTCTGATAGATTTCTATCAAATTTCTATCAAATTCCCAGGTCAGCCTACATTTTTTACGAAGAAACCTAAGAACAGGGTATCGTTTTTACAGTTTTACTCCGGGACAGGGTATCATTTTCGGGAATTTTACTCCGGGACAGGGTGCCTTTTCAGATTTTCCAGCGGCACGTCCCCGTATTTTCGTAAATCAAGTACCCCCCCCCCCGGGGGACTGACCTAACTCAGAACTTAAAGGAATTGAGTCCATATAAATAGCTGAGCGTTAAAGACAAATGACGGATATATAGCGCCTAGTTTAAAAATAGAACAAAAGATGGCTTAGTGCTTTCATTTGTCTAATTGATTTGCTAATCTCTCAAGATCATCAAATACAATGGAATACAATAGGCTATATTTAGATTGCCCAGGCCCCTGATTTAAGTCACCTTATATCTCCGTCATTTGTCTTTAACGCTATCCTGAATATATGCTGACCAACTGCTGACGGCCCTTTGTTATCGCACAATAGTACTAAAGTCATTAGCAGTGGAGACCAAAGGCTTCTTAATCCTTGCATTATCCTCGGGAATTTCTTTGGTTTCATTTCAATAGCGATTAAATCACAACTTTTGTTTTATGATTGAAAAGAAGTTGATATTGGTCATGAACGCGCTATTTATGTGGACTCAGTGCCTTTAACTTTTAAGATCTAATATCTCTGAAAGTAAGGCATTGATCTTTGAATGGAATGCATCAAAATTTAAGTTAGCTATTTGGTGTTGTTATAGATTACACTTTAGGCTAGTTTGGGTCGAATTTTTACCACGATTGATCAAAGTTGAACAAGGGCTTTTCAGTCACCCAGTGCATAATGGTTTTAATACAAGAGAGCGAGAACACATCTAACGAAACAGCTCCAAGGGGCTGTGCAACATACTAGAAAAACGAGGAAAAGAAAGCTTAAAAGTGACTTGAAAGGTTGCCAGGACGATTCTTCGGATTTTAAATTACATCTTCGACATGCTTGAGGTTGTATTAAATGTTGTCTATGCGATGAAATGATACTGTTTAAATCTGCCAACAAGGTTGGAATTTTTTAAGAGAAATCTCTTTGAAGGTCAATGATTTGGCTGAAGGATAAATCTTCTTAGAATTTTAAAAATTGAACAGTAATCAAATATTCAGCAGTCAAAATAACGTCTGGAAATATTTCATTTCAACATTGGGATTTTGGGACCAGACAGCTTTTAGGATTTGGATCGCTACCTCGGAGAAGGAGCCTGGGCAAAACAACAATCAAATATGCAGACGTGTCACCGAACCACCATCATGGCGGACAAGAAGGCCACCGCAACTCAGCTTTGATTTGATCTATATTTCACACTCATTACTCCAGCAAACGGAGACTGAGTAATGAAGCAGGATGTTTAAAAGTTTGAAGCAGAAGATAGCGACTGGACAAGAAGGTGTTAGCCCGGGAAGACAGACGCCGTTGCGAGGAAGTACAGCGGAGGTAAGAGGGCAACTGAATGGGTGAGGAAATTTAGGCCCATTCTGTGATCGATTTCACTTGATGATTCCTTTGGCCTTTCGTGCAGCTTGAAGCAATATTTACCCCACAAAACAACGTTATACAAATTATAAACATTTCAATGTTATTTTATGGTACAAAGAGCATGTTTTATAATGAGCAAGGTGCTTTGTTTTGTAAATATACAAAACTCAATTGGTTAACAGGTTGAAATCTGGTCCCATTTTCAACACATGGATGCATTGTAGTGTAATGCTATAGTAACCAGATGAAAGAACAATTAAGCTGAAGTCCTAAACATGCAATGTTATGATTCTGATGCTCGTTGTGTGGCCTCCGCCTCTGCTCTGGGAATATTTTTAAAGATAGTAATGAATGAACTGGTCCCCAATCATTTTTTGTTTGTTCACACCTGTGCAAATAATTGCAGAATTAAAACTCATACTGTTACATTTTGGGATTCAAATTCATTGCTTTGGAATTTTTGGCAAAACTCTAAACTGATTCGGAAGCAATTTATTGTTTGTTACAAGACCTGTTTGGAAAGTTAGATTTTTGCGTGCAAGGCACTGCGCTGAATCAATAGAAAATGAAAATGATAGAAACTAAGTGCGCTGTGCACTGGACGACATGTGCAGTGCAGAAGCTTTTCTTTCCATATGGGTTACAAGACGCGCTCAGCTAGCTAAAATCTTCTACACTTGTAGATTTCACATAGTAATAAATCTCAGTGAAAAGGGCTGGTTATCAATTTCTAGTATCATCATCTCTATTTAACCTAATCAATATCCGTGTTTTAACATTAAGCCAAAGTTTTTTGGAACTGTATCAATATTCAATTGGACATTTTAGATTACTGTATGGCAGAAAAAGCTAAGAATGGTAGGAGAGAAGATGAAATGTTTAATGAACAAATTGAAGTAATGCTGAAAAGTGATAGAAAGATATTTAAAGAGAAGTGCTTGTTATCTCTATTGTATCAAGTTCACCTACTGACATTTTTTGTATGCTTTTAAACCACATCTGAAAATACTCCTTTAAACCACATCTGAAAATACTCTAACTAACTATTGCCAAATGATGTTGGCAAAATGCAAATTCAGTCACAGATCATATCATGATCTACCATAAAAAAGTATGCATATAGTTGATAGGCAGAAGAAGAGACAAAAATATAAGAAAATAAAAGCTCCAATATATTTTCTTGATTTTCTTCTTGTAGTTTACCCACAACCTTCTTCCGCCCCTGTAGGTAATGAAATTTGAGTTTGCTTTATTTTCAGAAAAGTCCAAAATCAACCCCCAAGAGCAGACCACTATCAGAGAGGAGGCCCTCAACCCCGAGTTCAAAAAATGGTTCTAAAGATGAAAGCCATTCTGGAGAAAAAACACCAACACGAAGTGAAAGATCATTGGCAAGGAGAAATTCTCCTCAAGAAGTATTGGCTAGGGTTCAACACCTTCTAGAGGTACACAAAATAGACTTGTCTCTTTCTTCTAGTGTTTTGCTGTGACCAGTTCCGATGGAAAAATTAATTGAACTAACGGAGTTATTTGAATTGGATGGAAAAGAAAACGGAAACAAATGATAAGATATTCTACTTTGATCTTTGTGCAATTTCCTTATTATTGTTCTATCATTAAAGTTTATGTGTTCTTTACTAACACTGCTTTCACCAAATATCACAATATGCGGCCTTCAACATCACACAAACAACAGCATGTGATGGCAGCTTCGTAATTGAAGGTGTATGATCCGGAGCAGTGGAACTATAGGAGCCTTAGATGTTCAGTCCCATGGTGCTAAGGATGATCTCCCTTTCTTATTGAAAGCCCCCATGAAACCTCCCCTGTCCTCTCCTCTCAAGCCAACAAAATTTGCTTCTGAAAATATTAACATAGATAAAGTTTATTGATGGGTGCAACACATGTCTTGCACACATTTACACTATTTTGTGCCCAAGAATTCTCAAGATTTTGAGAAAGTTTTTTATGTCTTAAGAGCTTGTTGAAACCATTTCAGAAGTCTTTTCCAAAATATGAAGAATTTTTGAAAATGCTATTAAGTTTTTGTGATGTTGATTTGTGCAAGGCCTACTGTATCAAAAATGGACATTGCACCATTTGCAAATACACAATAGACATCAAATATATAAGCTTGATCGGACAGTTCAATGAGCCATACTGTGCAATTTGTTGTCCTGTCTGTTAAAGGTGACCTGACGTGAAAATTTTTAAGCTATCCACCAATTTTCAGTATCAGCTGATGACGCCACTTTGTTTGCAAATTACTGGGATAACATATGGAAATTCCTTAGTTAATTGTAAGTGTCACTCATTGTGGGAACTCGCTGACTATGTGTCCTTTCCTGCAATGAATGCACAATAGTTGTATTGTTGCATGTTTCTGTGTTTTAATTGATAAAGCAAAATATGGAAATGTAGCTATATCTTATCTTTGAAAGGTTACAATTGTAAGAAACATTTCAGCTGAGCTAAAGAAATGTAATATATATTGTCTCATGATATAATATCATGTTTAGAACAGCATGTTAATTGAAAAAAGTTCTTTGGTTAGATTTCTCTTTGGGAACATAGTAGTCAACCTTGTATACTTTCTTTACTTTTTGCAAACAAGATGACGTTATCAGCCAATCATACAAAATAGTGGATAACTCTAATAAGAAGAGACATATGAGCAATAATGCTATTCATTTGCATTGGTAAAAGTGTTCACTTCAGATCACCTTTAACATATTGCTTTTCTGCACAGGTTGGAAAAGCTCAAGCTGAAAATAATGGTATTCTTGATCAACAAGATGAATCTGACCCGTTGGGTGTCTTAAGTGGTGCTGCTTCTACACCATCAACAGACAAAACACAGTCAGAAGAGCATGCTGCTCTCCAAAGAAGCAATTCAAAGAATACAGCTCCAGATTCTGTCTATTCAACACCTAGAAGCTCAGTTGCTTCTACGCCAAGAAATTCAGTTCCTTCTACACCGAAAAGTGCTGTTCCATCTACTCCAAAAAATCATAGAGGACTGGATCTGTCTCTGTCATCTACACCTTCTACGCCAGCGCATGATAAGTCAGACACAGAGTTTGATATGGAAACAAATGCAAGGCTAAGCAATGTCTCTCACGAGGACCTACTTCATCTGTTCAAGAAGCAGGAGAAAACCTTGAGCAGATATAAAACAAGGTTTTCAGAGGTTGGTGTGATTTGAAATCTGTTTCTCTTAACAAAACTGTGTAATTTATGATGAAAAGACCAGGGGCTTGGTACGCACATTTTGAATCATATAATTTAACTTAAACCCATACTAGGTATGTACCTGTATGTTGATAGAAACCAAACTCTAGATAACTTTGACTTTCTTTTGTTTTCTTTGAGCAGTATTATTGGCCCCTGAAGTTTATTATGAAGTATATACGGCAAATTAATACAGCAACAGACCTTTTAGCTATTCTAGTAAATAATGTGAATTGAACAACATTTTTACAGATTTTGAAGAATATTTGAATGTGCGCAGCAATGATATAAGCTACAGTATATAGCATTACTCAATCCAACCTATATTATAAAATGTACAACACTATATTGCTCAGTTCAGACTCTTTTGTAGAATGGCTAAAAAGTCCAGTACCCAAATGAGTTTTGGTTGGTGGGCATATTTCCATTACCTAACATAAGTAATTGTTGTTTTTGTGTTAGTTTGGTTTCTGTCTCGGCTGCAGGATTGACAATGAAAATCAAAGTGTCTAGCATGTTGAAGGTGTTGTGACGCTATGGTGTAATCCTCTGATTTTGCAGCCAGTCAGGTAGACAGGGTTTGATACCCGGTAGAGCTCCACCATTCAAGCGTCATGACAAAGGGTCGCAGACTCGATTAAGTCTTCTCTACTTCTGTAATCCCAGCACTTGGCACTAAAAAATGCAACTTCACCTTCACCTAGCATGAAGTTAAAAACGCATTATGCTGTCAAGAAGTGGTTGACAAAATTCTCTTTATTTTTATTCAGGTGGTTGATGCATACAAAGGTGTTCAAAAGGATAAAGAGAAACTTGAGGTAAGATAAATACACTAAAAGCAAACAAGTTGCAGATTTTGATATTTTCGGACAGTTGGAGCATCTGAAATTTTAGCGTCAGGAATTTTGTGTGTTCTGAAATTTTACTATCCAGAATGTTTTGCACTATAGAAAATCACAGTGAAGTATTTCACTTTTTCAAAATAGAATGTCTTGCTCACAAAACAATAATGGGATGATTGTAAAAGTATTTGAAATGACGAGTATTATCCCTATTGAGAGAATAGAAAATCCTAATCAGGACCCTTTTGAAAATTAACACATCATGTCTTTGTAAGACAAGTGACAGTTCTTAGCAACATGTAGTTAACTTTATCCCCAGAGCCACACCACCATGCAAGTGCTATTAAACCTTTGAAAACTTGTGACTTCTCGTTATAAACCAAGTGATATATAGACCGTATTAAACAGTAATTAGTTGCAGTATGCCATATGAAAAATAATACGTGTTTTTTGTTTTCGTCTAAAATTTCGTGGAAAAAATATCTGAAAGTTTTTTGTCCGAAAGCTATTAGTCCAAAATGTTTGGTGTTTATTTTGTGTGTTCTATGCAACAAATCCATAGAAAAGTTATGCCCATGCTACTGCCTTGAAAGCTGTTTGCTTATAAAGTAACCAATTTGTCAGTTATTTGCAGAGCATGCGAGTTTGATAAATAATGATTGCCTTTCTCTTGCAGAATATGTTGACAGCAGGTCAAGATAAACAACTAAGAAGGATTACAGAGCTGAAAGAGGTATATGCTTGGTGAATTTAAGTTAACAATTTTATTAATTTCTGTTTGGTTGTTACTTCGATATTATCCTTTGACTGTGGTTTTCATACTGAGATGATTTTGACAATTCATGCAAATTATACCAAGTGAGTCAAAAAAAGTTTACATGTTTGGGGGGGGGGGCTGTGGAATGAAAAGTATGTGGCCACTATTCAAAACTAAAATTTTAATCTTTCAGTCAAAGGTTAACTTAGATAAGATAAGTTTGCTTGGTAAAATCACTCATCTTTAAGACCCAAAAATTAGAAAGATTTCAATGCCAATAAATCATGGGCCAGAATGGAATGTGGAATTCTCGATTCCCATAAAAGTAGTATTAGTGTTTTGCTTTTATTCAATGCCCTCAGCAAGGTTGGATAGCATGCATTATCCATCTCTTTCAGACAATCGATTTGGAGCAGCAAGCGAAACGACACATGGAAGAAGCCATGCGTATGTCTTTAGAAGAGAAGGATGAAATGATAAAAGTTTTGGAGACAAAGGTAAAGTGTTTCATATTCGTTGTAGGGAAAATAAAAACTTGGTAAAGTATATAGCTAGAAACTTGATGTAGCGAGGTTGGACAACAAAAAATACTAAGATATATTTTAACACACTGAGGTCTTTCGGACTTGTGTCCTCATCAGAGTGTGATTTCGAAGGAATCTAAAGTGTTTATGTTTACGTCATACCTCATAATCTGCACATCTAGGATTTCCTGGTAGAAGCTTTTATACGCACCGCGTTGATACTTTAGATTCCTTCGAAATCACACTCTGATGAGGACACAAGTCCGAAAGGTCTCAGTGTGTTGAAATATATCTTAGTATTTTTTTGACGTCCAACCTCTCTACATCAAGTAGGAAATATACCTGATTGTATGATTGTCATTTTTAAACACTTATATTCAGAACTTTGCATCAGCTCTTATCTAGGGAGGGAAGTTTGCGTTATAGAAAATGGTTTTCAAATTCCACTACTTGGTTTTGCAAACAGTGAATACATTCTGTTGATTGTACTTGTTGGGTAACGCAGAAGATTATTCCTCCTTAGCTAGCTCCATCTAAAATCTGCAGAAAATGGTTGAAATTTTTGTATTACATTTCCTGACAACTTTTCCTTCAGTTGCCTCCCTCCCACCCCGTGGAGGCATTTTTACCTTTTTGTACAACCAAGCATATTACAGCGTAAGACATTCTTGCAGAAGTTCCTTCAGATTTTGCTTCTTTCTTCAGGTTGGCTTCTTGAAAACCAAAGAAAATGATCAGGTATAGTATGAGAGTTTTGCTGTTTTGATTTTTTTATGTATACCTTTAAAAATTTACGATACATGTTACAGATTTCTCTACCTACAAACTATACAAACAATACTACAAGAACTATACAACGGGGAGCAACAAACTATGACTACCCCATGGCGTTACATAGCGTGTTTTAATTTACAAGTTGTTGTAGCTTTGAACTGATTTGTTAACTTCAGTTTTTTCAAAGAAGCCTATCTTTTCTTTTGCTCCGCTTTTTGGTTCCTTTTGCCAGGTTTGCAAAGTATTTGGCAAACAGAAAAACTTCCCGCTATTTTCAAATATTTGAATATGGAAAATATTGACATAATTCTTAAGTCTTTGTTGGTTGCAGCTGACTGCTGACTAAGATCTGGAATATCTTTTTGAATCTGTATAAGATTAAACACTCTGAAGAATTTGAGTTTTGGCTATTAAATCGCTCAAGAATTCCTCAAGACCGGACAAAAGTTCTCATGAAAGTTCCTCTTTCCTTCTTGAAAACAAGCTTAAAAACAAAGAGTAGATAGTACGTTAGCTGAAGCCAAAGATGACGCACGAGGTATCCACCAATTGGGACGAATCATCGATTATGTTGTTCATATTTTGTTCCACATTGTGCGTTTTTACTAATTCAAGTTTCTTATATTTTGCCACAGGAATCACAGCAAAATGCAGGTAAGGGATGATTGCTTTTTGTCGTCAATGTACTGTAGTCATTAGTAGAATATATGCTTTTTATCCTTATCATTATCATCTCGTAATTATTGTCGCTGGATGTCGTCAGGCTGCGAATCACTCCTGCCGCAGCTGTTTGTTTCCATCTCAAGGTTCTCCGTTAGGTGTTTGTCCGTCTTTGTTAAGATACGGCTGCAAAGAAATGATCGTGGGCCAAGTTATGACTTTGAAATTGTACAGCATCATGTCAGCAGAGAGAACAAGTAATTGTACCTGGTGCAAAAAGTCTCATGTCGCATAGCAGCCATTACTGCACAAAGTAAAGTTTATACCATGGTTTCACATCGATTTTACATGTCAACGAATTTAAGATAGAAGTGAGATCAAACTACGTACTTTACATTTAAGTAATTTGAAGTTCCTTTCATTGTAGATGCCAGGATGTCCCCAATTCCAGTTGAAAAGGTGAGTTTGCGATGATTGGTTGAAAGCGTGTGTTCAGAAACCCAAGACTAGAGTCATGTGAAGCTACCAAAAACTTATGAATATTTCAAACGATGTGACTGGTTTCAAGTAAAATCAAAATTCAAACTTTAAAAAGTTATTTGTGTGCTCGATTTGTTGACATTCTGATCTTAAATTACGTTTCGAGGCACAAATGTGTCTGGCCTGGTATTATTCGGCGAGCTAAAGCTTGGCAGTGCCTCTTTGTACCTTGATTCCACTGCTGCATATTATTTGATCTGTTGTTTATTTCCTTTACGCAGGCTGAAGAAATTAGAAATACGCTGGAAAAGCAAAAGAAAGACATGGAAAAATTCAAGGTAACAGCACTTTCCTTTGCCTTAACTTTGCTACATTTTTCCGCTGAATGTGCTTTTTTCTGTCAACTATTTATTCTATTTGTTTCTCATTCTCAAATTTTTGGCTTTGACATTTGGAATCTTAATCACGAATCTGGTTCACAGGTTTGCATTGTTTTCTTTCTGCGCTGGTGTAATTTAAGGTTTATTTATTTGAAATGACGAAGAGTGAGGCAAGTATACACGTATTTGTTATGAGAAACTGCCCATACGAAACTCAACTCTCAGACTGCCAATAAATTAAGAAACTCCAATAGAAAATATAACTTCAGAAACTATTTATATTGATATTCAATTCAATTCAATTCAACTTTTTTCATAGAATACAGGACTAAAAGTTATTACAGGGTATATATTAAAAGATCTGTATCCTATACGACCAAAGTAAAGCATAGCTTATCTAGCTTTGGCCGTTAAATTGAAATGCAAAAAGAAAAGAAAAATATGAGTAAACATCGAAAATTACAGCATTGTCACAATAGATATATAATGATGAAAGATTAGTTGTTCATAAAATAATAATTCTGATTTGAAGTTTATGATTGTTAATATTTAGCAATTTTAAACGAAAATGAAAATCCTAATAATAATAGATAATATCCTAATTTAATGATAAAGGAAATCCTTGTTACTTTGTTACTTCATTTTCACTTGTTTCCTGTATCAAAATACTCGCAAAGTACTTGAGTAATGTCTAAACATTGGAAAGGCATCAAAACACTTCGTTTTCAAATGTTCACGAAGGAATATAGCAGGAAGTAAACATGAAGACTGTTATGGAACCTTTAAGAAACTCGTAAGAGACTCTGAGTACTAAAAATCTGATAATTTTAAGAAAACTTTAAGTACTGGCCCAGATTCTTAGTTTCATAAAAAAAAATATATGTGTATGAGTTTTTGATGCAAATTATGTGTGATAATACGGTACGTCTTTATATCTTTCTTTTCAGAGTATCTTTGAAGATTCCTAATACCTAGACCATCTGAATTACTGTTGTTTCATTAATCTTTATTTCTCATTAGGAACAGTTAAAAGGTGCCCAGGATGTTATACTTCGTTTGGAACAAGAAAAGAAGACAGCTATACAAGAAATGATGGAAAACATGCAGAAATTGGTTGCAGAGAAGAATGACTTGAAAGCTGAAATGTTAGCACATAAAGAAGAGAATAAGTCAAAGACCGAGACAATTGCAAATATGCAAGCAAAGCAGGAAAGTATGAGAAAAGATGTGGAAAAGGAGTTGAAAGAGCATATCTTAGAGGAAGCGATTTTGAGGCAAGAGAAAGAAATGCAAGCCATTTATCAAAAGAAGGAAGATGCAATGAAAGTTACATTTGCAGAAAAGGTATGCACAAAGATATATTTTTATTGTCAAAGCAGAAAATGCAAAGAGTCAATAGATTATTTTTTTTGCTAATAATGGGAATTTTAGCTTGGATGTACACTGTGCTGTCTTTTCAAGGCAATCCCGATGGTTCATAAAGGACGATAATATAATTATGTTGGTTTTTATGAGTATGTTGGCTAAATCTCGTGATGTTAGAAAAGTAAAGATAAATATGGAAGTTTATTGGATGAAGTTCTCCATATTATTATATGGCTAAGAGTTATTTTGCGAGGCATTTTGTTGAACGAAGGTAACTGGTCTAACCGATTGTTTCTTTGCTTTAGAAAATTATATTCAGATCGGCTATCCATGAAAGAAAGCCCTTTATTTATGTTTCGGGCGTTTTTAATTTCTGATTTTTGTATCAATGTCTTGGGGGAGAAACGATACATTTCTTGATATCCAACCTCAACGTTAGAGTTTTTTTTAGTTCTCTTGAGTTGAGAACCTGTCTGAAGCAATCCGGGCCTGTTGGTTTTGCCACGTACTGTAACATGTCAAATGGATGATGTTTTGAATAAATGCCCAGTAGCTTCAGCCTCCTATTCAAACTGTTTTTAAAGTCTTATCGTTATGTTCCATTTTATTTCAGATCAAAGACTTTCAAAAACTGATGGAACAGAAGCAAGATTCACTGAAAAGTAAAGACGAGGAAATTGAAAAATTCAGATTGAAAATCAGCGAACTCGATGCAGAGATTAAAGACTATGGTGAAAAGGACAATGCTGCCAAAGCAAAGATTCAGTCACTTGTTAAAGATCGCGGAGGTTAGTAATTATTTTCTTCTTATTCAATTCAACCATTTATGCTCTTGGTAAAGTTGCCGTTCAAACTAGCTAAAGTTAAATTCGAGTGATAATTTTTCACATGATCCTTTGACTGTGCGTTGCGCTTTCTCTGACATTGTTGCTTGGTCCACCCAAATCATTTTAAAAATTCGGGTGGGGTTCAATGGATGGCAACTATGTCTGATGGTGCTTTTGCAAACATATCATTTGCTTGCCATCCCATTGCAGTTTAGAGATTCATCCTCCACACTGATAAAACAGGGCGTTTGGTCTTTTATTTTGATCTTTTTAAATACTTGCTCCAAGCTTTTAAATGCTTCATTGCTTTATGTTTTGTAGATTGGGAAAAGAAATTTTATGATGCTAACACGAAGATAACAGAGGAGGAGGTGATTTACTATTTCAAACAATTGATTAATCTTTTCTACCACTGCCTTAAGGTTGATTTCCAGTCAGTGGATTTTCCGAGCGGGCGGAAATTTTACACAATAAACTACTTAATTTCAAAGTGATATTTCTTTCGTAAACAATACAAGTTTCAGTCGCTCAGAAAATTTCTCTGACTGGAAATTGGCCTTTAAGCCAGATGTTGGAAAACCGTGGAACTTTTCCAATGCCGTTCGTTTTTCTTTGTTGGTTCTTGGAAGTTTTCTGCAAAGTATATTTTCAGTCTAGGGGTTGTCTGAAATTGTTCCTGGAGCTTCGTCATGTGAAACATGAGCTTCGTCATGTGAAGATCTGGGCTCATTGAAATTTGAGATAAAGAATTTGTTTGGTATTAAAACGTCACTTCTGAAGATCTACAAAAATTGTGTTGAGCCAATTACCCCTTTATAGGCACACTGTCATGTTCATTCATTCATTCATTCATTCATTCATTCATTCATTCATTCAATCATTCATTCAGTCATTCATTCATTCATTCATTCATTCATTCATTCATTCATTCATTCATTCATATATTTATTTAAAGTTGGTATTTACATGGTTTTAAAAGAATAAAGCTAATTTACACCAACTATTTACAATAAACCTAAAGTAATACATGCTAATTTACAATAAAAGGAATTCAGTGTCTATTTACAAATTGTACAAAGGCAACTGGTTCCATCCCAAGTTGAAAGCTGCAACAGACACTATATTCTTTGGATCATCGTTGAGGGTATTCCACAGCATAGCTCCCCTAAATCTTAGGGAGTTTATCCCATATTTTATTGTGTGAGACCTCTGAGGAAGTTCGCATAAAACTTGTTTTCGTAAGTTGTAAGTTATAGATTTTATGTCACTGATTGGGTAAATAAAACAAACAAGAAGAATAGAATTAGTCAAGACTCAATGACTTTCTGTAAATCGAAATTCATGAAGATAACGATCCGACTCACTTTATCCTTGAAAGAAAGCATGCTTAAAGAATACAAAGGCTTGGTAATTATTTGAAGGCCAGGTCTCTTTAGAGCTCTCAACATCACACGTCACCACTAGCCAATCACATCCCTACAGCATGCCTTTAAGTGTAACTTTTGTTGATTTTATATGAAAGAAAAATTTTACCTTTTAGGCAAAGATGACAGAATTAGTGCAACAGCACAATCGGCAGTTAAAGCTGAAGCAGGATGAACAACAACAACTTGTCAACAAAGTAAAACGAGCAAGTCACAGTAAGATAACAGAGCTACAAGAAACCATCAAGCAAAACGAGGCTAAGATTGCTGAAATGGAGGCTAAGTTCGATAAGGACATGGAAAGTAAACAGAAAGAACAAGAATCGCAAAAGCACGTCGAAATCAGCAAAGCAACTCGTAAGTATGAATCGAAACTGAATGATATGAAGAAAATGATAAAGGAATTACGAAACACCGTAACAGAGAAAGAAACGACGATACAGGATTACGAAACGAGAATTGCTGAGGTAGAATCGAAGGAAAGTGACTCTGAAGGAATTATCGCTGATTTTGAGAAGAGGATCGAAGAGCTGACAAAGGAGTTGGAGGAGAAGAATGGTGATATTGCGGCGAAAGAAAGGAAGCTACAAGGCGTGATTCAAGATTCTGAGGCCCAAATAACGCATGCTCGGAAAGAATATGAGGTGAACTCTGAGAAACAAAACGAGGAGGTTTCCAAGTTGAAAAATGGTCTAGCTACTTGGGAGAAAGAGTTGAAGGAGCTTGAACTGAAATATAAGGCATCAGAAGAAGAACTCCATGAGCTGCAGAAATTGAACTCAAGTTATAAAGAGCATAATGAGAAGCTAGAGAAAGCTGTGAAGGATGCTGAAGGCCAAGTTAAGGAAAGGACTTCGGAGTATGAGATGCTGAAAACACGCTTTGAACAGGCGAGCGAAGGGAGTACAGAAATGTCAACAAAATTTGAGGAGGATGTTAGAAAGATTAAGGAGGAATATGAGAAAATGAAAGAAGGCAATGCCAAGGATTTCGATGCAGAACGAACAGCTTTAGAGGAAAGGTATTCTTCGCAGATTAAAGCTTTAGAAGAAACTGTCGACACGTTGAAAGGAGAACTGGATACTGCTAAGAATGAGGCGAGCACATATATGAAAGATTTTGAAGCGAATAATAGGGAGATAAAGAGTAAATATGAAGAGAGTTGTCAACAGATCGAGAAGCTTAGAAACGAGAAAATGGTTATTGATGAACAGTTAGCAGGATTGGTGGCATCTTCAAAAGCGAACGAGGAAGGGTTATCGAAGCAAGCAGCTGATTTAGAGTCGAAGCTTCTACTAGCAGAAAGTGGTATGCTTGAAGTTTCAAGACAACTAGATGGAAAATTGAAAGAGATTGAAAGTCTGGAGGATTTGTTGAGGGGAGCACAAGTTGGAATGACGGAAAATCAACAGAAAATGCAATCAGATTTGCACGAGAAGGAGAAGAGAATCGCTGAGCTGAATGGAATGTTGGAGAAGGAAAAGGGAGAAAGGGCTGGAGAAGCGAAGAAGTGGGACCAGGAGAAGAAGAAGGGTAGTCAGAGAATTGAGGAATTAGTGAAAGATATCAAGGAGAGAGAAGAGTTGAAGGTATCAGCGGAGAAAAATTTTGAAAATAGAGTGTCGAAGATTACGAAAGAAAGAGGTGAGTTAGAGAATCGATTTAAAGATGTCTCAGAAAAGTTAAAGGGCATAGAAAATCAAAGTGAGAAGTTGAAAGCTGATCATCGTAAAGAGGTTGAAAATATAGAGAAGAAATATAACAAGGAATTAGAGGAAGTAAGAGGGAAAAATGCCACTGAAAGTAAGAATTATGAAAGTAGGATTCAAGGACTTGAAACAGAAAGTAAAAACAAAGTTGCAGAGTTGGAGAGCAAGCTGAAGAGTGTTAAAGATGAGTTAGTTGAAACCAAAGCGATGTTAGAAGAATCGAAATTGAATTTATCAAAGAAGGAAAAGGAACTGAAAATCGAGTTGGAGAAGAAGGTTGGAGAATTGAATCAGAAATCAAGTGCTGAGGCCTCCAAGTTTGAAAATGATGTGAAAATGAAGGACGCAAATCATCGGAAGGAAATTGAGAGAATTTCTAAAGAATCGCAGAAAAAGCATGAACAGTTGGAAACGAAATTTAAGAAAATCATTGCTGATAAAGAAAAGAAGTATAAAGCTGCGATTGAAAAGAATGATAAAGCTAAAGAAGAACAGAAACAAGAAGTAGTAGAAAAATATGAGAGTAGGATAGCAGAGGCTGAAGAAAATTTCAAAACAAAATTTGATGAACTTGATAATGTTATAAGTGGACTTAAACGAGATAAGAAACATTTAGAGGAAAGGTTGCTACATTCTGATCAACAATATGATGAAAATATGAAACATTGGAAAGAGAAAGAAAGTATAACAAGAAAGGAAGCTGATGATTATCGAAATGAATTGCATAAATGTAGTGAAGAATATAAAGAAAAATTAGTTATGTTAGAGAAAGAACTAATGAACTCAAAAGCACAAGAGGATGAGCTTAAGATGAAGGTGTTAGCTGGGGAAAGTAGCAGTCAGGAAGTTGACTCTAAGTTTCATGAAATCGTTCAACAGAAGAGGGGCGTAGAGGAGAAATTAATCACGCAAGAGCAGGAATATTTCGTCAAAATCGAGAAACTAGAAAAATCGTTTGAAGAAGAGAAAAAGAAATTGACTGAAAATCTGAATCAAAAGGAGGAAGAATTGATGGAAAGGATAAAAGAATTTGAAAGAAATATGGAAGTTGGTTTATCAGATCAAGCGAAAGAATTAGGCGATCAAAATAAAGGAAAATTAATGGATATGAAAAAGAAAGCGGAAAGTAAGATTGCTAATTTGAAAAGACAAAATGCGTCTGTTGTTGAACAAAAAGATAATAAGATTAGTGAGTTGATAACTGTCATTGAAGAGCTTCGAGCGAATTTAGATAACACTTCGAATGTTAATGAAAAGAAAGCTGCGGAATTGAATGCTAGTTTTGAAAATGAGCTGAAAACGAAGCTGGAAGATTTGGATAAGAGTAGAAGTGAAGAATTAGAGAAATTAAAAGAAGATTTTGATATGAAGAAGAGGGAGACAGAGAGATTAGCTGCGAAGGTATAGTAATAGCTATATAACACAATACACCGATAGGGGTAAATTTTGTAGGCAAGAGAAAACATTTCCGCCAAGACAAAGCGATTTGCGTATCTGAAGAATAAATTTCACACCTCTGAGCCACTCAATTAAATGAAAGTAAACAGAGAGACCAAGATTTTTGCTTGGGTGCGCTGAAGGTGTGAAATTTATTCTTCAAAACCGAAAATCGCTTTGTCTTGTCGGAGGCCTGACACTTTTGTTTGACGAAATTCACCCTTGCTCGTGACATCTTTTTAAGTAACGGCGGCTGCCGTTGTGGTCAAAATGTTTTCATATAAAATTTTTGACTCTAGATTCGGATCCAACATCCTGACTGTAGTCTAACATTTTTCACAGTCATAGTAAAATGTGCTTCGTACTGATCTTATAACGACAAAAACTTTGAAATTCTATAAGGAGAGTTAAATTTAAGTGCTATTTTTCTTCTAGAACCTTATATTCGCCTGAATGCTGATTCTTGATCATGCTACCCCAAAATGAGAGAGAGGCTACCCCAAAATGAGAGAGAGACTTGTTTCCATTGTTGGTTGGTTTTCATTTCTGGAGAATTTTAAGAGGAGGGTTTAGAGCGCGAGAGCAACTGAGAGGGCTAGTGTAACCTATAGCAGTATTTTTGTAAGTTTTTACGCGTGTTTTGACCTCATAGTTTCTGTCTAGGAGTTCTCCAAAAGTGGAGCAAAGGTCATATCGAAGTGCTGCCAAGACTCGCTTTGGAGTGCGATTTATTCAATTGTTAGTTGTTTTTCTACAGATCAGCAAAATGATGGGCAAAAGTTGAAAAGCATTAAATCCTTATATTGAATACAAAGAAAAGTATTATATAAGTGTATTTTAGAGGCTAGTTGATTACAAAGTCCACTTTGTAATCTAAGAAGGGGCTTCGATGTCAGTCAGTCAGTCAGAAAGAAAGAAAGTAAGAAAGAAAGAAAGAAAGAAAGTAAGTAACCCACTTCCGTCACGCTCGTTAAAGCGATTGATTAACGTTTTATCTCTGCTAATTGGCACTGAAATAAAGAAAGCGCACATAAAGTGCATACAAGACAGAAGTTTCCCGCGATCCTATAGCAACATTTGACGTCGGCTTATTTCATGTTAGACAGATTTGACACCATAAGATGGATAAATCACCATGATGTTTACCCTGGCACAACAACAAATTTACGCAGAATTGGCACGTTCTTGACTTCATTAGCAGCTTAATTATGTCAAAACAATCGTTTTCTAGAACGAACGAATCATTAGCCTTATTGATAGTACTCATTATGCAAATAAGTCAACTTTAGAGGATGATGTAACCGGCGGCCTGCACAGAGGCTAGCATTCGCAGCATCACCGAAGGTAGAAGGATCCCCCTCCTACACAGCTACAGAAAGGTGCAGAATCCCAGCAAACAATGGCACCATTGACTGGGGGAAGGCACGAGATCACACTGTACCAAAACATCTTCATGCATATCATTCTGCACAGAGAGGTTATCTTCGTGACTGCTTGTCTCAAATTAGATGCCCGCGAATAGCAACAATTGAAACGTTCTGTAGGGTTCTGCATAAGTAATTTTGCGTTATCGTAAATCTCACATGACATCTCATTTGACACAGATGCACCAATAGTTTCGTGCACGAACTAAGCAAACTAGGGGTAATGACTTTTGATTTTTGCACATCATTCTCGTTTGACATAAAGACCAAAATATTGCCTTTGAGGCGATTCTTGTCCTTATACAAGGCGCTTGATTTTCCTTTGAAGGCGACTAGCAGCAACACTCATCTCTCTAACTGTAGCTAGAAACAGCATCTACGATCATTTGGGGTTATGAAGAAATCAATATTCAGACATTCTTATGCTTGTTTAGCTCAGGACAGACTTTGTAATCATCCAAAAGGATCTTATGTTTTTTTGATAGTCGAGAGAAACAATAATTGAAAATGTTTCTTTATTTCTTATTTAAGGTCGAAGATTTAGAGGACCGCTTGCAAACCAAAACTGTCGAGAAGATGGAAGCTTTGAAAAGGCAAAAAGAAGAACTAATTGAAGAGAATCAGACTAAGTTTGACAAATTGCAGAAGGAAACGAAAAAGAAGATGGATGACATGCAGAAAAAATACGAAGCACAAGTTGAGGATAAAGAATATGAGTATACGTCACGCGTGAAACAAGTTATTAAAGAATTTCAAGCGAAAATGAGTGACCAGGACAGAGAGAATGAAGAAGGACTAGATGAAACGATTGAACGAATGCAGAAGGAAGAGCAAAGAATTGTGAGTCAGTATGAAGATCAAATTAATGAATTTAAACGAGAAATGGCTCTGAGAGATAATGATATGAAGACTTTACAACAAGAGACGTCAAAGAAATTAGAAAGCATGGAGAGGACACTGGAAGAACAGAGAGTAAAACACGAGGAAGAATTTTTGGTTTTAGAGAAAGATTATGATAGCCGGATACGTGAAATGGTTGCTAAGCATGAAGAAGATCTCGAGAATTTTAAGTCACAAGGGAAATCATTGACTGATCAACATCAGAATAGTGTGAGTGAAATTGAGCAGGCGCATCTAGCGAAGATAGCGGAGTTGGAAGAAAGTCATAAGAATGAAAAGGCGAATGTTGAGAAGAAATTGAAAATTCAAATGAAGAAGAATCAAAGTGAAATGAAGAAATTATTGGCAGAGAAAGGAGCATTACCCCCGGCTGCAAAAATGAGCAGAGAAGGTGAAGATTGGGAGCTGTATAATCATCTGCCAAATAACAATGGAAATGTGAGTACACTTTTGTATCCTTTACCGGGTGTATACCTCATTCAAACTAGAATGCTAAACCGGCTTAGACTAAACCAGGTTCTTAACTGCTGCGTTTTAACTGGTCAGTCCAAAAATTCAAGTTCATTTGATAAAGTTGGTTTGTCGGTGCCAGTATGAATGGGGATAAAATATCAAATTTATAATCAGCTTTCAAATTTTCAATTTAGCGCACAAAGTGTAATCGGTCTTTAAAGGTGTTTCCAAATATTTGACAGGAGTTTATTTGTACCCTTTGTTCTGTTACGTTTTAAGAGTTAGTAGTGGCGATTTTTAACAAGCCTATAAGATACGTGACTTTGTTTGAAATGTTCCGAATGATTTGCTCCAAGTGTGGGAATAGTTGATTTAGTTGACAACAACTGATTTTTGGTTTGCAATGGTTCTATGTCGTGTTGTTTATTATTATTATTATTATTACTCCATAAAAGTTGAAACTCTAGCATCATTTTTATCCCCATTTGGGTCTTATTTCAATGGTAGTCATGCTTACTTAGGATGGATTCCATGATGGATTTTATTGTTTTTGGCTTTCAAGTTTAATCTAGGTTGTTTACCGTAGGATATAAAAATGCTCGATTGCTCTGTAAAGTTTAGCTGAAGACGATTCTTAAATCGAAATGTACGAAATTTTTAACAGTATTGTTTTTATACTTTTATTTTCTGTTATAAAAAGATGGTGGTTTAGTTCATATATTATTATTATTATTTTTATTATTATTATTATTAATAATAATAATTAATAATTAATAATTAAATAATAATTAATAATAATAATAATAATAATATGTAAACTAAACCACCATCATGTATAAACAGAAAATAAAATATAAAAACACCACTGTTTATTTGAAAACGTTTCGATAAAAATAATAATAATAATAATAATAATAATTAATAATAATAATAATAATAATAATAATAATAATAATGATAATTATTATTATTATTATTATCCATTTATTTAAAGTAGGCGTATACATAAATAGCTATAGAATAAAAGCTACTACTAAAGACAAGTCAAGCCTGCTACAAAGTAAAATTGTTTAAAAATAAAAATGAAATATATATTTATCCAAAATACGGAATAATTAAGGTTAAATACATATATACAGATTTTTACTTTTTGTTCCACAGATTTTTACTGTAAATACTTACAGATTTTTACTTTTAGTTCTTGTGCGATAGAGTAGCCCTCTAAATCAAGCTTCTCGTTGACGTTTTTGCAACTTTCATGATATTTACCACATCTTTTTTATCTTTCTAGCCTGAGAACGAAGGTGATCAAGTGGAAGTTTCAAATTTAAAGGTAAACATCTTTTAAGTTCTGTTGGTAAGATCAAACGAGGCATCCTCTCTTGTACACAAACTTGTCATTAGAATTGTTTTCTGTATTCTCATCAAATAAATGCAAAATAGAAGTCACAAGAGCTATGCCACGGAAATGGAGAGTATGGAAGTAAATCTCAGTAGATAGAGCCATCCTCCTATGTAAGTTGGTATCAATGCTGACTTGTGCAGGAAATTAAAATTGATAATAGAACACAGAATGATACTTTCTTTTCCTTGATAGCAAATTCATGCAGCTCAGTTAGCTAGAAATTGCAATCCTATGCAACATACAATCCTTTTAGAAACGCTCATAAAGACATGTTGTGAAAGCTGGACTTGTTTGTCGTAAAGATTGTCACAACTAACATTGATAGTTACAGTAAGGCCCCGCATTCAAGAAACCACTTTTTCACACCTTAGCCTAAAAGGTTTCTTATATCTATGATACTTTTCATTTTTTTAGGCTGAAAGTTTCTTAAGTTTCTAATTTCTTTTCTGGAAAGTCCTGGAAAATAGGTTACAACAGAAAAGGGCTATTTATAGATAGATTAGCCATATGTGTATGTTATCAATGATTGTCAAGAACATCAATTCAAATTTAGGTAGAACATCTTTGTAGCAATTTCTCATGAGCCCTGCATGCATTGGAATACTCCCCAGACCGTCAGACCAGGACTTAGTGCTGATCAAAATACAAGAAACTTCATTTTGGGTATGAGCCTCAAGAGTTTCTTATAAGAAGGGAGCTAACTATTTTTCAGTAGCCTAAACGTTTCTTTCAGATGGTTTCTTAAATGCGGGCCTTACTGTATTGCGGAACTGTCAAATTTTGTTCAGAATAATTCTTTGACTATTCTTCTTTTCAGGCAAAGATCAGCATGCTTAGTGCAGAATTGACTGCTTACCGCGAACGAGAGCGTAGTCTAAAATTAAAGGCAAGTTGCCTTAGCACAGCTTCTTTTACCTATCCTTATGATGGATTCCGAAACTACTGCATAGATAAACCCATGACAATATTTTGGAAAAGTTGAGAAAAAAATTGATGCTGTCCCTCACTGATACATCTTAGCAAAGCACGCATCGTATTATTGTGTACTTAGAAGCATATGTTTTCTTTGGCCCTTGTTTCTTGGAAGAAGACCTCTGCAATCTGATAGCAAACTTATATTTCATTCATTGTAAACTTTTCTGTTTACGTTATGAAAGATCAGATCAAAGAAAGGATCGATGCCAGGGACTAAAATTGTCAGTCTGGTGAAGGTGAAGTTGCGTTTTTCAGCGCCAAGCGCTGGGATCGCAGAAATAGAGCAGACCTAATCGAGTCCGCGACCCCTTGTCATGACGCTCAAGTGGTGGGGTCCTACCGGGTATCGAACCCACTCCGCCTGACTGTTCTGGCTGCAAAGTCAGAGGATTACACCACTGCGCCACAACACCTTCTAATTTATCTGTTTATCTTACAATAAATCTCGAGAGTGAAGTGTGTTATAGTTGTTGTTGTTGTTGTGCCTCGTTATGATGTATTTACATACGGGACTTCTGTGATGTTACTCGAACTTAGTCCTGGCCTAATTAGTCGTTTACTTTCTGTGAGCTTCCTGTGATACCTTACTAATATTTATATACACGATGGACCACCTAACAGTGTGGCAATATTTTCAGCAAATAAACATAATGTCGGTGACGAGTAAACTAAAATGCCAAGATGATAATGGCTGCGGTCACACTACTGTATTTTCCTGTTGTAATACGAATTGCTTCACTTTCTTGCAATTTGTTTTTGTAGCAACATCACGTTACAATGACACCCGGTAACACAGTGATATGATTTATCATGTGACAACTACGCAAGGCTGTGATTGGTTCATTCTCCAAAACAACGCTAAAATATACCTCAGGACCTTGTTTTGCCCGTTGCTTTGCATCTGATAATTTTCTTATGTAATCAGCTCTCAGGACCAAAGCGGTGTAACAGCGTTGTATGTGAAAACGAAATGCGGTCACATATCACAGCGTAGTTGACCCGTTGTTTTGAAGGGCTACAACGAGGTAAAAACGTCTAGTGTGACCGCAGCCAATATGACAATATGTATATTCTAATTTTGGCATTTTAGTTCATTCATTACCGAAATTTCTGTTTATCTGTCGTTTCTAAATATTTTTACCAACGCATTTTGCTTTATTTAACAGCTTGAGAAATCACCTCGAAATGGACGACCAGATAGTCTAAACATTAGTGGGAATCTCAATACATCAATAGCCAGTTCACCCTCGACTCCAGAACCACTTGAATACGAGGTTCGTACGCAATAATCTTTGGATGGCAAGAGTAATACATTGATCCTTCTCTTTAAAAGCTTGTTGTATTTGGATGATATTAAATTATCAGAAAGGTAATTTAATTTAAATTCAAAGCTCTAATTTAAAGTTAATTTAAAGCTCTAAAAGCAAAGAGAAAAAAAGACGGAAATATTGATCGTTGTTCGAGATGCAATTTAAACACAAGAGCGTTGTCAGATTTTGCACTCCTCTGGATCTAAAAGATATTGCAAAAAACTCTTGATCAGTTATATATGATAACTGAAGTCTCTTTTTCAACTGTATCTGAAAAGACGGAAATACTGATCGTTGTTCGAGATGCGAATTTAAACACAAGAACGTTGTCAGTTTTTTGCACTCCTCTGGATCTGCAAAATATTGCGGAAAACTCTTGATCACTTATATATGATAACTGAAGTCTCTTTTTCAACTGTATCTGAAAAGACGGAAATACTGATCGTTGTTCGAGATGCGAATTTAAACACAAGAACGTTGTCAGTTTTTTGCACTCCTCTGGATCTGCAAAATATTGCGGAAAACTCTTGATCACTTATATATGATAACTGAAGTCTCTTTTTCAACTGTATCTGAAAAGACGGAAATACTGATCGTTGTTCGAGATGCGAATTTAAACACAAGAGCGTTGTCAGATTTTTGCACTCCTCTGGATCTGCAAAATATTGCGGAAAACTCTTGATCACTTATATATGATAACTGAAGTCTCTTTTTCAACTGCACCTGAAAAGTTTTTTTTCATCGAAATACGCACAATTTTGCGGAGGAAAACAGACTGAAGTATACCTACTTTTGATGACATGGCTAAGAAATTTACATTTTGTAAACTCTATGTTAGGTCTAAGGGTCTGTTCATATGGAGAAAGTTTCCCCGGCATTTCCCCGGTGAAGCGGGATTCCCGTTCAACCGAGATCTCGCCTCATATAGCGTTACCACATAAAATAGAACGAGCGTTCACATGAGAAAACATTTCCCCGGCTAGCCGAGATCTCGCTTGAGCTCTACCGGGATCCCGCCTAGCCGAGGAAATATTTTCCCATATGAACACATTTTCCCGGCTAGGCGGGGAAACTTCTTTTGTTTATCGTTAATCCTTTCGAATTCTTTGGCGTCAGAGACAAAGCGCTATTGTTTTATTTCCCCGGCTTGCCGGGGAAACTTCTCTCATATGAAAGGTCGATGAATATTTCCCCGGCTAGCCGGGAATCCCGCTTCACCGGGGAAATGCCGGGGAAACTTTCTCCATATGAACAGGCCCTAAGTTTCAGATTTTCGCTTCGAATATAAGATTCGAATTTCTTTTGTTTTGCAGTACTTGAAGAACATTCTTTATCAGTACATGATGGGAAAACAAAGGAAGGTGAGTACTTCTTTGGAAATTACTCCAATTCGATCCATTGTGTTAAATATATCAGGCACAAAAGAAACCTCCATAATGATAGGTACAGTCAGGTCCAAACGTCTGAGTCCACTCTCAAGCAACTACCGGGTGTCCCAAAAAAATGCAAACGGATTTGAGTGACTCCAGCGATGTGAATTTAGCTTTAATCAATGGCTAATCACTCTCAAAATGTTCCTTGATTGATAACTTGAACATAGATACCTCGTTTTTTGGTATTGATGCTATGAGAGCAGGAATATCAATACTGAAAGCTCAAATTTGCATCCACATGCAAACCAGAGCCTTGGCCTTTTGGCCTAAGCAAGTTCCTGAAGCACATCGAAATTAAGAACAGAAATTAATGAAAAATTAAGAAACTGCCCCATGAGTGACTGGGGCGTGACAGAATAAAACCAAATTTAATATTTTGCCAATTTAATTCAGGCTATCGTTGATTTGTACCCTGTGCCTTAAGAATTTGCTTAGGCCAAAAGGCTAAAGCTCTGGTTTGCAGGAAGAGGCAAACTTGAGCTTTGAAGATTTACATCTCTGCTCTCACAGCACTAATACCAAGTTAACTATTGAGGAACATTTTGAGACCAATTAGACATTGATTAAAGCTAAATTCACATTGCTAGAGTCAACCAAATCTGTATACATTTTTTTGGGACACCCGGTAGCTCTTTCTCTTGTGGTAATATTTCGTGGTGTACTCTTACATTGTCTTGACTACGAAATACTGCATTGAAAGACATTTTGTGTTGGTTTTTAATAAATTATAAGAATTTAAAGATTCAGTTGTGGACTCGAATTTCCGGACCCACCACCTGTATCCGTAGTGTGGTGATTATCATTCAGCCTCCTCTCATGATTGAGTTGAATTGTAAGCAATGAAATTGGCGTTCCATTCATCGTGAGGTCATCTCCAGACGATCAAAATACGAACGTTATCGTATTGTACATATCGTGCGTTGGGTAGGGCTGGTTGAGTAGAAGAAACGGAGATTGTTTGCAGGTTTACGGTGCAAGCATTAAGCATGTAATTTTGTTTGTCAAGAGTTTGCTTCGCACATACACATAAATCTTTATTACATAAACGTTCATATCTAAGTCAATCTTTCTCTTTCAGCAAATGGCGAAAGTGTTAGGTGCAATTGTACATTTCTCTCCAGCACAAATTCAGCAAATTGTAGAAAATGAAGAACAACTTGAAGCTGCAGCAGTAAGTGAATATTTTTAAAGTTTTATAAATGCTGCATTATCCTGCAAACTGAAAGAATCCTACTTACCAGATGTCGCAAAAATGTCCCGAAATTTTAACAGTTACTGTTGTAAATTGCCTTTAATAACAGACTCACCGTACTAAACCCATGGACGCAACTAAACACCGTAATCCATAAAAGACTGATAACTCCTGTAAAAGAACGACAACCAAAATAAACCTGTAACTAGAGAGAAAACTGTTGAATCTTGCAAGAGAAAAACGACTTAATCTTAAAACCTGAAAGCTCTAAAAAGGGTTTATCAAAAATCTTTGAAGTAAATTTTAAGAATAAAATTAAAAGATATTGGAAAAAGCTTTTAGCAGTATTTGTTAAAATACTTGCTTTTGAACATCCGTTATCTAACATCCACAGTGAATCTTTGAAGTAACGGAGGTCGTACTACTTTTGGTTATTATTACTAGATACCCTTGAGGCAGGAGGAGAAGTTAGATCAACAAAATAGAATTTTATTTATTTTCAAACAGAGGAAATTGAAACTTGAGATTGGGCCTAAACTTTTAGGTATGCTTTTTTCTGAATGAAACTTCCTTTTCCTTGCAGGCAAAAACAGGCTCCTGGTTCTAAAGGAAGCACAGGCCTTGACACAAATTTTCATGGAAACTTCACAAAAACTAATTAATATTGACTTCGAAGTAATGTCGGGTAAACAAACGCAACGAAATCAAGATGTATGTTGTTTTAACTATTTATATTTAATTGGAAGAATCGGGACAAAATAATATGTAGCATGTAACATTAATTTTCATACAGTTGATAAAAGTATAGTTTCTGAATTTTGTCATTCAGGACAGAAAAGGATTGATTCAAGCAAGGGCGCCTACCTTGTAGGAAGTGTGTTTAATCCCAGTACTGTAGAGTAATTGGTGTCCTGTGACCCAGTACAGAGAGTGTCCTAGAACCGTACCGTGACCAAGCAGTACACAGACAGCGTCAGTCCTCTCAAGGTCAAGATGACGTATGAATAACTTTGTGGTTTCAAATTCCGTTGTTTATGTAACACGATATCATTTGTTATACGATCTGGCCACAGGGAATCAGACAGCGTGAGTTTTGATTGGTCAACTCTAACAGACGTTCCACAGATTAACAGGACTGGGTCATAGGACACCAATTACTACGCGCACAGTACCGGGAATAAACACACTTCCTACAAGGTAGGCGCCCTTGATTCAAGCCGCAGTTTCTGGCGCGAGTTCAGGATATATTCCAAAGCTATTTCCGACATAGAACATTACCGTTTGGCAGCCCTAGGTTTTGCAATGATTTCCATTTTGCGGTCTCTTTCAAACGCTTAATTTTGAACAATTTTGCTGCTTCTCGGATATTTGAAGCCATTTTTGGGCTTTTGATACCTCGTTTGCAAATTAGGAGTACCTTTGAAAAGGGATTGTAAAGTTTATTAAAGAGTTTGGATCGAGCGATATTTTCGTACAGTTTTCCTCGCAGATAACTTTTAGCAACACAAACAAGCAATTAGTGAAAATAAGTGATACCTTCTAGAATTTCTTTGGTGAAGTTCATGTTATGATAAATTGGCGCAGACTCACAAGTCAGCTTTTGACGTATAAAGAGCATATAGTGGCGTTGTGATTTCAAAATTGTAGGTAGGTAGAAATGTTCGCGATGTTCTCAAGGCTTTGGACAGAATTTAATTGTAAAGAGTTTGATAGACTATTAACAAAACTGTATAATAATTCCATTGCATTACTTGACTTTCATTGTTTTCATTCTGCTCTTGAGAATTTCTTAAAGAATTTTTGACATGGATTTTTCAGAATGGATAGTGAAAGTGATCCTCGAGTGTAAAGAGTTAACTGATGTGATCCTCGAGTGTAAAGAGTTAACTGATATGCGGGAAAAGTTTCAGGGCTGTTGATGAAAATGTTGTCAATTTCCAAAGAAAACAGTGATCAGATCTTAAAGAATACTTTTTGACCGTTGCGATTTTCAGGTTTTTTTCTCTCGGTATTTCCAAGCTTTTATTGAAATTCAGGGTTCTCATTTTTACGTCGTCGTAGAATTTCTGAATCCTAAAACTTGTCCTAAACCATATTTCCCTTGAAACAGGACTTCGTGAAGTAATATTTTCTGGAAAATCTCTAAAATATTTTTTATTTTGCAGGAATTTTTACCTGAATTTTATGACATAAAAAACGCTATAATTTCTTGAAGCTATTGAAAAAGAAAAATTTCCCCAGCTGAATTTCACTTTAAATAGTTTATCGAACTTTAATGACCATACCCACAATTGTTTTCACACGCGAACAAGCGTTTCTCTGATTGGCTTTAGGAAAGAACGAAGTCACTCTGAAGCCTGTCTCAAAATAGTTGGCATGTGAAAATTCCCGTGAATAAAAACAATCGAGGAGCCGTGAATAAGCAATTTAGCGTTATCGCAAATCTCAAGTGACATCTAGTTTGAGACAGACTGTAGTTTAATCATATTTAAGTCATTCGAGGGTAAAGTGCTGGTGAAAACGCCTCGCAAAAATATTGATCAGGAGCAAGGCGAGAATAGGAAAATCAAATTTCCTCGCAGTTGAGAATCAAAGCAGAGAATGATCAAGTGTATGTTTGTCAAATCGTTAATAAATCTAATTAAGTATTTATCAAAATCAAGGCTCTATTTTCTAATAACAATTATTACAATAATAGAATGAGTTCTGGAGATATGTTAGATGTAATGTAGATGAAAAACGAACAAAAGGGTGAGAAACCACGCTCTTGCGCAGAAGCGTTATTTTGGGGCGGAGGACGCTTGGAAAGCCTTCCTTTTCTCCGTCTCGAAAGAAAAAGCCTGCGGAGGAGAGCGGTAACGAACTCAAACGGAAGGCGGAAGCGAATAGTATTATATCTTTTGACTTTTAAGGCAAAATAAGCAAATTGAGACAAATTTTATAAATACCCAACCAGTAAGATTGACAAAGAGGGAATATTAATAGCACAAAGTAAACACGACCAGGACAGAGCTATCTTATAACTACCAATATAATTCTGCGTTGTTTGTTAGCAAGTTTCATCATGGGCAATAATGCACTGTTGATGTGGCCTACAGTTAAGCCTGAAATTATTCACACCTATGCCGAATTCGGAGTATTTTCAATGATTATATTTGCTAACCAATTCACAAGATATTTCATTCCTTGACATATCTCTTGTAGCACTTGTTTCAGCCTTTTACCACATTCTTACGAAACTTCAGCCACAGTAAAATTGGTCCTCAAATAGAACGATGCAAAATACTCAGAATTTGGCATTAATAATTTCGGAATTTGGCATTAATAATTTCGGGCTTAACTGTATATTATGATCAAAATTGTATTCCTGTTCACTGTGTGTTGCTTCTCTTACACGGGATTGCGAGTAAAGCTTCAAAAAATGTTGCTATTCCTTCGTTCTTCTTGAATAATGGCGGCATTCGATCCTGATTGTGACGAGAGAAGAACGAAGGAATAGCAACATTATCAAGCTTACTCGTAATCGCGTGGAAAAGAAACAATGCACAGTGAGCAAGAAAACAATTTTGATCATACTATAAGGTGCATTATTGCCCATGGTTTCACGAAGAACAAAGGAGAACAATGATTTAAGAAAAAGATTTTATGCAGATGGATTCTTGACTTTTTTATTTTGGTCACATCATCTTATTCAAGTATGGTAATTTAAGTTCAGCGGAAATTTCTTTTTGAATTAATGGGGAGAATGATGACTTGTCAAGATTTTGGCTAGACTTATACTCCATTCATCCCAATGTTTTCACTCCATTCCATTTTCACACTACGATCACTTGTTGTTGCAATGACTGGGACTTTGTATTGAGTCTAGATTTTGGCTACGAAAATCGAAAACCATTCTGTGCAAGCGGAGAGAATGTTGGTCTGAGACTGCATTCACACGATATCGGCAAAATTCGAAACCGGTCAAAAATGCGACGGAAACAGAAGTTCACACGAAAACGGCACATTTTGAAAACGGTGAAAAATATGACGGATAGGCCCCCGTTCACAGGAAAACCTCACATTTTTTTGCCAGCAGATTTGAAAACGGTAGATTTTGAAAACGAAACTCTTTAACCAGCATATTTTGAAAACGGCATTTTGCCGGTATCGCGTGAAGATGTGAACGCCAGCTAAAATTTTGCTATCGTCGCATTTTTCATCGTTTTTCAATTGTGCCAGTGGCGCGTGAACGTAATCTTACTTGTGGTTGCTGCATTGCTCAAAAATAATAAAAACCTAATCCTACAAAAACCAAATGATGTTAGGGTGAAAATCGAAACATCTCTAATACGTTATTACATGCAGTTAAAAGGTTTATTAAGAGAAGATGTCCATAGCATTTAGTATCTACTTATCTACTAGCAGCCTATACTCTCTTTCATCTGGTTAATTTTAACAGATTCATAATAATAATAATAACAATAAAATGGAGATATTATTGAGCTAACTGCAACTGCTGCCCAGACAAAAGCAGGAAAATTTTTAGGCCATTTTTATAAGCTGCGCCGCACAGTGCCGAACTGAGCGTAGGACTTAAGTGACAGAAAAAACCAGTATATTTCCTTTTAGATAAAGCTGGGACCAAGGGACAAAATATACAGAATTGAAAATAATTTTGAAAACATTAAAATCTTTGGCACTTTCATTTTTAGACCTCATTTTAGAATCTCTAAAAATTGCAGACCCCAAAAAATGTAATCTGAAGGTTTCAGACCCCTCATTTGTTTTCACCCCTCTCCCTGTTATAATTTATGACCACTCCGTTACTGATAGTTTTATTTCAACGGGCAGTTCTAAGACCTCTATGCAGGCTGCGTTTTCTTTTCTCATTTCATCCCAGCATCCCAATGTCATTTTGTCATTTTTTAATCTTTTATTCCACAAATTAAATAAATGCGCGTTTATAGCGTATGTTGCTTCGCAGAATGACTACGAAGAATGTCTATTCTAATCTGTTGTCACCAAAAACATCTTCGGTATAACACAACAAAGCAATTAAATGCCCAATAAGATTACAAACTATGCACGTTTTGCTAGGACTATAAACGTATTTTTCTTAAACCAGAAACTAATAATTTAAGCAAGAACTGAAGGTTTCAAATAATCAGCAGATTTGAGTTCTCAGAGTTTCTGAAGAGTTTCTTAAAGGTTCCACAACAATCTTCATGTTTCCTTCCTGTGTCTTCGTGAATATTTCAACACAAAGTTTTTCGAAGCTTTCCCAGTGTTTAGGCATTACTCATGTACCTTACGAGTAATATCATACAGGAAACAGGTGAAAATAAAGTAAAGATATGCTAAGGGACTCCTTTTTTAAATACCGTAGTTTCTTAAGTTATATTTCCCAGTAGTATACTGGAGTTTCTTAAGTGTTTTGGCGATCTGAGAGCTGAGTTTCTTGCAAGTGGTTTCTTTTAAAAAAATACGCGAACAATCGGAGTTAGAGCTTTCCGAAACAGGATAGGACTTTGCCATTCGAGTTAGTTGCAGTTAGCTCAAATTTGTAAGTTTCGTTTTATTCTACAAGTATATATGTACAACAGATTGAGAAATTCAGGCTTATAAATGTTTACCTTCCCTGTCATAAAATCCGGCAGCATCTACAAACCCGCTGTCTTCCATTTCCTGCACTTGGAGGTGGAGTGACCGGAGCGAAGTATGCCTGTACTCTAACATTTGGTAAGCGAGCCTAAAATATGAAAACAATGGCTCAGTATTTGCGAAAGTCTTGTAATGGAAGAATAAGAATACAGTATCTGCTCTGTGCACAGTTTGAAATATCTCGAAATTTTGCGCTCTAGCAAGTAAATTAAGCTTTAGCCAAAGGAGTACTTCAAACACAAAATTGGCGATGGCAGATAAAATTGGGGATCGCCTTATAAGCAGAATTTGTCTTTCAATCGCCTAGCGGTGTGACACAAGCTTTATGGAGTAACATTTGACAGAGTCTCTAAAATGAAGAAAATGTAGCCTGACAAGCAAAATCTCGAGCGTATCACAATTAGTTTGTAAGAACTTGATCAAGCTCTTCAGGATGGATCTCTGTTAAAGTTTGTCAAAACAAAATTTAGAGAGAGAAGGAAAAACGTGGCAAAAAATTGGGCTATTTCAATGTCAGCTAGATGACAGACGATGTTGCATTATTTATTTTTGTCAGATTCTTCGTTGTCTTTAGCAAAACGAAACGCTTCCATTTCTATCAGCAATGGTTTCAGAAATCGAGGATATCTTGAAGCTTTGCACTACCAAAAAACCCTCCATTTGTGCTTGTGTATTTTCGAAGCTCTGGCAAAATTGAATATAAAAATGAATAACAAGAGAAAGTTATCTTACTTTAAGTCTTCTAATACCGCTTCGTGTGATTAAATGGCAGTCATAAAGTTCTATTCTCTGAAGTGCTTGACAATGCCTGTAAAAGAGAAAGAACATTATAGAGCAAAGTGAGAAGGATCGCTAGCAACAAAACAAAAAACAAGAACTAGATTTGCGCCAGCCCCCCTTTAAAGGACGCGAAGGAACATTTAACTTACGGAAACAGGCCATCTGATAAACAAATATCGAATTTAATAATGTGCTTAAGAAATCCTGGGATGTATGCAGGTTAAGATATGATTCAAACTTTTATCTACATAGTCTCAGTACGCAGGTGTTGCAGACTGTTGCAATTGAGATTGAAGGATCAGTTACTTCTCTTCATCTCAAGAAAAAACAATTTCCAGAAGCCTACCTGTTGAAGTATATCTTTGAAATTTGGCACCATGGAGATAGAAATTTGAATCAAATCATAGTCCTCTATCATTCACGATTCCTTAGGCTCATGCTTTTAATTCAAGCATATCATTATCAATAATCTGATCACACTGAGTGCTTCAAATCAGTTTAATTGAGAGAGGCTGACGTTATCTCACAGTTGCAAAAGTTGTTTACATAAATTTGACCACCTACAATTGTGCATGCAAATCATATTTTCAAAATCAAACAGAAAAGAACGGGAGAATAAATCTGTTAAAGAATAATATTTAAATGAAAAACTTCTACGATATGTAAATTTAGGCCCGTCGACACTTATACGGTTTTGGAAGTTTTCACGCAGGGATGTAAACAATTTTCATCCGTTTCGTTTTGCATTTAAGCTGCATGAATACGGAGGCGTCTTCTTTGGCGCTACACATATACAGTTCACATTGCACAACAAACGCGCTTTACTTCGACAAACGCGAGGCTTATCCTTGCAGCCGCAAAAAAGCTTCAAATATGAATATGATGAAAAATGTGATAAATTTAGCACCGCACGTCCTTTTTATAAGAAACTGCTTATAAGAAAATCAACCTTTGGATCGCTAAAAATTAAGAAACTCCATTACTGGGAACAAATTATTCAAAAACTATTCGTTTTTGTCAAGGCAATCTTCTGCACGTTCTTGCTTTTTTCACTTGTTTCCTGTTAGTGGATGTCTAAAAAGTGAGAAGGCTTCAAAAACTTCGCTTGAAATGTTCAGGATGGCCCAGAAAGTAAAGATGAAGATTGTTATGGCGCTCGTAAGGAACTCGTAAGGAACTCGCAATAAACTCTGAGTACTTAAAATTTGATAATTCTAAGAAACTGTCATTATTAGTTCAAATTCTTAGTTTCTCATAAAAAATACATGGATACAGAACTACAGGATACATTTGAAACAATCAGAACATAAAATTCGACATGGTATAGCCGTGCAACGTGCAACAATGGTACCAACTCAGAAACGAATCGTGGAAGAATTTTCGAATATTTGAAGGCCAATTTAGAAGGTCACCTGATATGATAGCTATCAAAAATTTATTCGGTAAAATCGGTCAAAACTACTTTTTCAAATTCTGTCAGAATCTACTTGAACGCCTACTAGAGTAAGGAAAAGATTGTAATTAATTTTGCTGTGAAAATGAAAAAGTATAGGAGTAGTGTCCTTTTGTGCAAATATTTACACAGACTTGTTTAACGGTCTTTGCTAAAAACAAACCTATTGAATTGCCTCGTTAAACAGCTGAAATGCACGGACGTTCTATATGGAATTCTAGCCATTTCTGAAGCGTTTTAAGAGACCGTATGAAAAACTTTTGCAAGCCTGATGCCATAGATCTTGATCTATCATACAAAACCAGCATAATCTTAACGAGCCATTTTCACCCAGGGTTCTTTGCGGGAACGCTGAAATTTGAGACTGTCTGAAAATCAAATCTGGCCTAACCCGAAACCATGGATGCACAACATAGGAATCATTCGTCGTACATAGCCGATTGCTCGTGGCCCATGGTCGAAACCGCCAAAGCCTCATTTTCACGCACCAATGAGACGGCTAAAAAGCGAGGGAGACAAAAGAAACCCGTAAAGATTTTCCTAAATTTTACCTACCTTCATAAAACGCAGTCAGGACAAAAAACTGCATGAGATTTCCCGAATTTTTTTAAAGCAATCTACTCTCCAGATGTTTGGGAGTACAAGTTTGGATGCCGGTTAAAATATCTCTAGGATTGGTGGAGTTATGGCCACAAACAAACCGACAAGGCACTGAACCTTGAACAATAGAGATTCTGGCCGGGAGACAATAGTAATAACAAAAGTGATTGTTGTAAGAACGATCCGAAAACGCCACAATCTGTGTTTTCAATTGTTCTTGCTATTGTCTTTCGCTAAATTTTCTTTTATCGAAGATTCAATGCCCTTACGGTTTCTATGTGAATTGAAAAAGTCTGCAAAGGCTTCTTCTCGCGCATTTCAAGTCATGTGGCAATACTCCAGGGAAGTTTCTGTATTGTACTTCTTTTTACATTCATGGCAAAAGTTTGCTCGTTGCGAAATAACTTATAAAATTCAAAAGAGGTTTTATCAAGAGGCTTTATCACCTGACTTGAAGTGGCGTAAACAGGTCTCGACAAGCCTTTGCCGATTTTGTCTATTGGAGAGGCAATAACTCCGCCAATCCTGAAGATATTTTAACCGGCATCCAAACATTTACTCCCAAACATCTGGAGAGCATATAGCTTTAAAAAAATTCGGGAAATCTCAAGCAGGTTTTTGTCCTGGTTGCGTTTTATGAAGGTAGGTAAAATTTAGGAAAATCTTCACGGGTTTCTTTTGTCTCCTTCGCTATTTAGCCGTCTGATTGGTCCGTGAAAATGAGGCTTTGGCGGTTTCGACCATTGGGCCACGAGCAATCGGCTATGTACGACCAATGATTCCTATGCTTGGATGCACACTAGACTGAATAAAAGTCATAGTTTTGCTTCTCCACCAAACTGATATACCTTGCTACAACTACAACTGATAAACAAACAATGAAATTTTCAGCCTATTCAGTGGGGACCCTCCTCTTGGAAATCTCTATTCCGTATAATACATCAACACAGATGCAAATCTGTGTTTTGCGTTGGATAGGCCCCAGAGGAAAGAATGTTTACTATGGAGATTTTGATATCCAATTCCCATGGCCTTTTCTGCCTTTTTTTAATTTTCATTTACATTGAATTTGGCACGCAGAATACTGTGTGCAAAATTCGATTGAAAATAAAAGTGAACATGAAAAAGAAAAAGGCCATGGGAATTGCTTGTATGCTTGAAATTCGAAATCCAAGTCTCCGGAGTAAATATCTTTTCCTCTGGGAGCCTATTCTGTTGGTTCGCGAACGGAATGGCATCTATTGTTTACGTTAAATTAACAGCGGCCTTTTTCCAAACAGATTGCAAGGACAAACCATGGACAAACCAATCATATTCGCTTCCTGCTGGTGATTGGTCCTCCTGAGACTGGGAGCGAGCAGGCCGCTTTTTTCGCAGTTTCGTTATGAGTCCCAGTTTGAACGGTCTTGGTTTGGTCGGCTAAAGTCTCGTTTTGGTAATTGATAACTGGGACTCATTGTAATCAATCTAGATACACACTGCAGTGGTTGAACTGACAGGAAAGTTTTATTTTAGTTAAAATGTTCCGTAAGTTCAACTACTGCACTTTGGATCTATAGTTTCCGTTCATGCCAAATTTGATTTTAGACAGTCTGCGATTGTAGCATGCCCGCAAAGGACCCTGGGTGACAACAATGGCTCTTAAATTGTTCACAAAAACAGAGATATACTCACATCAAGTTTTCGAGTGAAGCATCAGTAATTAAAGGGCAGTTATCCAATTCAATGACTTCTAAATGTTCTATTGCACATTGGCCACCGCCTAAATGTCTGATTCCTTCATCTGTGATCAACTCACAATGCGATAATGTCTGAAATTTAAATTAAAAACGTTAATAAATTGACCACACAAACAGCATTGGACCTGGGCCTATTTACGCAACTTGGCATGCGTTGGCCTTCCCTTTCTTTCTTGTATGAAAGTATCAAGAGGATACCACGAGGAAAGAAATGCATGAGGCAAGTGGAGGGCCCTTTGAAAACCAGCACTTCTGTTGCGGGGCTACCCTCCCTAGTTAATATACATTAAACCGAAATATGAAAATAAAAAGAAGGGATTGAAGCCGATTGCCAGATCACTCAGTGTATGATAAAAGGCCATGATTAGGGATGATCTACAAGAGAGAAAAGGGTTAGATATCCTTTTACTTAGCACAGGATTTTGTCAAACCGTAACTGAAATTTTCGAGACCATCAGTAGTGGCCTACCCTGGGTACCAGACTCTCTAAAATAAAATGGAGAGTCTGGTACCCAGGGTAGTAGTGGCTAGGCCAAGATCAATCTGAATTAAATCCTTGAGATGTGGCACTGCAACTAAAAATTTGATAAATCTTGTAGTGAAAAGAACAGGAAAACATTTGAAAAAGCAAGAAAATGGCAAGAAGGGGAAGGGGCAACAGATCATTTCGTTGATGAAAAATCAAACGCAGCAACAGTTATGTTTTTTGTGCAATAGAAAAGCAGAGACAAGCGCTTAAGTTGTAGTTCGATGCGTTCACAAATTGCACCTTTGAAGCGAACGCATAAAAAAGACATGAATGCGAACACTCTGCCACGTCTTTGAAAATCTGATGAATACACTGATGTGGCGATGGAATGCTGGGGCAACGAGCACGCAAAGGAATGAGAACACTGAAAAAAAGTTTAGCAATTTTCTTCAACGAGAAGGTTTTGTCTGTTGCGAAATATTTCTGCTTCCTCTTCAAGTTGCAACGTCTGCAAAGTTATACAATGTCTTCATCTTCATAGATTCCCCCCTGAACGTACGCCTACGCGTGTTACGAAATTCATCAAAGCCTAAGCAAATGAAAGATTTGTAATCCACACACAAATCTTTCATATGAAAAAGAAATTGATAATCCGTTCACGCTATGTTTGGATTTCCAAGAATCGCTAGGAACATATTAGTTAATAACTTCAGCTGGAAGCTGTATTAAAATTTACCTATCCGGAACAGTGCTTGAATAATCATTTTGCAAGTATTAAAGCACGATAGGGGAATAGTAATAGAGTGGTATTACCTTAATCAACAGCAAATTGCTCGAACTGCATATTGCAAATTGCTTGAGAAATTGCTCTTGATTTCATACAAAAAAACAGGTCGGTTTAATTAGATTTGAATCCTTGTTTTACGCCACTCAGCCACAAAGTCCTTTTGATCTTTCCTGTTTTTCACTCCTGTACGTCTGTTTTGCATTGGATGTTGGGTAATTTCAGTGTATATAAAATTATTGCGATTGACGTGTAACTCACACTTAAATTAAAAGCCTTCCAATGGTTGCCTGACATCCAATGTGAAACTGACTCCAGTGTTTATCAGTAGAGATTGTTTGCGCGTAATTATAGTAGTAATTGTATTTCATTGTATGTAGGTTTAATTTAGTTGCTCGTCTTTATGTCAAAGCCATGGGGTAGTCATGGTATTTTGCTCCCCATGGTATCTCGTCCTGGTAGTGTAGTAAAGTAGTTCGTAAGTGTTGTTATAAGTAATCCCGTTTGTGTACATTTTTATACTGAATATAAAAAAAATTGCTCGGATTTACACATTGTCTATTACACATCTGACAATTTGAGTGTGTATCAGGCGACTTTTGCGATGATAACACAAAATTGTCCCATGTAAAACTCTTCAATTCTTTTTATTCGCGGACAGTGTCACCTGACATCTGTTGTGAGATCGACTCTGCATTAACAGAGAACAAGGTAGTACTTACCAATGTCTGTATCCTAGGGCAGTTGTAAGACAGTGAGTTCAGGGTACTATCTGTTATCTGTAAAGCAACGGGAAGGTGATGTGAACTCACAGAAAAAATTACGAAAACTTATTGAATAGGTATAGGTAATGTTCCATCAAAGTAAAATGTTTTGTACCATCGATTTTTTACATGCCAATTAGATAGGATACAGTGGGACACAATGGGTTAGAGGAGGGGGGGGGGAATAGACCACTTCGAAACTTTGCTCCTAAAATTGAGGCAAATGTCTCTTGGTTGTAAAATTTTAGCTTTTTCAACGAATAATTGTCTTTCTTCTAATAAAAAATGGTTTTCCCAACCAAAAGTCCAATAATACTGAAATCCATGAATTTGTCAATAACCCATTTTGCTTCAAACTCCATCTTATCCCACCTTATCATACCCTCGCAAAGAATCTTACACTCACATTTTGAAACATCGAAAGAAGTATTTCACAAGCCTAAATCAGGCTCACTGTCACTGGGCAATGAAGTGACAAGGTTAGTAAAAGGACACATCAGTACTAAACGGTTTGGAAGAACAGCTACGTTTTCATAAGCTTTTCAACATGTGTTGAGACTGAAACAATACATTCATTCTTGTTGTAAGAAACAGCTTATAAGAAACTCAACTCTCAGATCATCAAAAAATTGAGAAACTCCAGTACTGGGAAAATACTACACAAGAAACTTATTTTGATAAAGGAAATCCTTGGCATATTCTTACTTTTGCTTTCAGTATGATATTACTCGGAGGGTACTTGAGTAATGTCTAAAGATTGCAAAGGCTTAAAAAACCTTGTTTTGAAATGTTCACGAGGGCTCAGGTAGTGAACATGAAGATTGTTATGGAACCTCCAAAAAAACTCGTAAGAAGCTCAAAATCTGATAATTTTAAGAAACTTTCACTACTGGCCTAAATTCTTAGTTTCTCATAAAAAATTACGTGTTGGTCAATTCAAAGTTAATTAATTTCTTTTAATTTTGTTTACCAGCTCCAAAATTTTTCAAACAAAAATTATATTACCAAGCCAACTGACACCAAAAGGTAAAACTTTTATTTAGGATATAGTTCCTCCCTGTAATTTTCTGGACTGAAAAAGTGGTCCTGAAAGAATTATGATGAACTGTAAAATTCAGTAGTTTAGTACGATCAAGTAGCAATCAAGATTTGCGAACGAATCAAGTCAAGATGGCGGCCACGGGAATAATTACCGTGTTATTATTTTTAAGTTTAGTCGATAACTATGTTTCTGGGTTGAACAGGAAGTTGTGTCAAGAAACAACAGACAGCCAAACACTCTTTAGAGAAAGCTTGGAAACGTACCTGTGCCAGAATGCGATCACGAGAAGAAAATTCCCACTGAGAATTAGGCCACTGAAAAATGGCGGGAAAAGAGCCTTCCTCATTCTACTCATCATCCTGAGTGGAGACGTGGAGCTAAACCCAGGACCAAGTTCTAAATGCAATGATTGCAAAGAAAAAGACGGATCCTTGTGTCAAGGCGATCTTGTTCTATGTAAACCATGCAAACTTGTGAGATTCCCGTTGAAAGATCAGGCTGACAAAACCAATGATAATGATAAACCTTCCGATAAACGTGGAAAAAGACTAGACCCGAAAGCAGCATGCAAAAATGGAAAGAAAGAAAAGCCACTTCTCCCACAATGCAAAATAACGGACCTTACCAGCGTTCAAAAAATATATAATATCGACAGCAGCATCCAAATTCCAGCAGAACATCCTACGGAATTCCTTAATAAATTTAAAGATCAGTCAAACAGTTATTCCTACACTACAAGCAACAACCATTTAGCAAGTACCATTTTATCTTTTTACAATATCATCTACGAAAGCATGGGTGATGATGAATCCTTTGACATTTCATGGACTGATCTTCTCAATCAAAACAACATGCTTGATGAAATTGCTATAAATATGGTAAAGTGTGATGAAAACTGGGTCAACATCAACATCCACATTCCATCTGCAACAGTAGTGATAACTGGTGTGGGTTTTGAAAACTTCAAAAGCACCATCCTCCCAAAGATCATTGCAAGAGAGCAACTCTATTCTACACACAGCAAGGCAGAGGAAATTTATCTATTGAATACAACTGCAGATGGTACATCATACGTTCACCCAACACCAAAAACGCAAAAGCCAACCAATGATCCTAATGTAATAGATCTCACAACAACAAATCACTTAAATGAAACCATCTGGAAAGAAATCACCTCCATCAAGAAAGATTTATGCAGCCTCAAGGCTCTCCATTCAGATTCACAAGAAAGAAATCACAATCCTCATCTACAAGAAGAAAATGAAAGACTCATCAAGGAAAACAGGGAGCTCAAAAATGAAATCTTTGCATTGAAAGCACTTATCAATGATAGACAGTCCAATAATTTTAAACCAGTACAAGAAGAAAGACCATGGCAAAAAGTCAACAGAAATGCCAGGAATGCCAGCACTTCCAATAACCAACAAACCTCAAATGTTGTTAAGCCAAAAAATGGGAATACATGGACATGGGAAACAAACAGATTTGGCCTCTTAGCCGATTTGCCTCAATCAGCGCCTTTCAATGCCTTCCAAAAGACTCCTGCCCAGCAATCAATGCATCCCCAACCAAAAATCCCAACAAGTCAACTATCAAATGCCCCTCAGAACACCCAACCAAAGCCTTTTCAGCCCCAGGTCCCAACAAGGCAACCACAAAATTAGACTTATGACGATGAGTCCCTTGTATCCCTGCGGTACCTTGCTCACAGGGACTCATTATGAAACAGTTAAAAACCTGACCCTATCTTCTGCATTCGATTGATCGAATCTGGATCGAACGACTGCTTCGGCTCTGTTCGACGGTCACTCCTCAGAAAGGAAATGCGATAGAATCCACGATAAGCAGACACTTAATCAACAAAACTTGGTATTCATCTGAAGAAGAAAGTTCACTTTACCTGGTGAGTGCAAAATAAGTCTTTTAATGCTGCAGTTTCCATGTTTTTAAGACCAAAACATAACAGAGAAATCTTCAAGTACCTGCTGCAGCAACTTCCTTCAAATTTAGTAAGCTGCGTCAATCGAATTGAAGGTTCGAAACTGATTGTTCTTCTCCAAATCTCGCAATCTGATTGGTATGCTAGGAATCCCAGCATATTAGGCCTAATAGGGTCAACTTTTTCAGAGTAATATTATGAGTCTCTGTTGAATGAAGCGCCATCAAGAAGTCAAAGAGCACAGGGAAACAAGAGACTCATCGTCATAAGTCTACCACAAAATAGGCAGAGTGATGACCATACACGAAGGTCTAATGTGCAGCAGCAAACAGCATATAGTTCAAGCACCCAACAGCAAAAGGAAACAATTGTCATCATCGGAGACTCCATGATCAAAGATATTCAGCCCCACAAGCTTGCCAGAACCTTAAATGCATGGGTAAACAAAATCAGCATCAGTGGAATGACATCAGTAGAATTAAAACACTACCTACAGCCAAGCCTATCAAAAAAGCCAGCAGCAATCATCATCCACTGTGGCATAAATGACCTGATGCAATCCGTACCACTACAAAACATTCATCAGGAAATTAAATCAGTCATTAACGTTATAAGAGGTAAACTACCCAATTGTGCAATTTACTTGTCCTCCATCATACATCAGATGAAAAACAAGAACTTAAATACCAATGTTGATCAGCTCAATACTACATTCAACAAGATTTGCTATGAAACAAACATAAATTTCCTTGATAATGAAAACATTAGTTGTGACGATCATCTCAATAACAGTGGGTTACATTTAAATAAATGGGGTACCGCAAGACTTGCCTGTAACTTAAGAGATTGCATTAAGGCAGAATACTGACTGAAATCATCCAAAACTCCTCAAAAAATAGAAATAAGCTCAGTGGAAGATGAAAATTTTCCTCATAAAGATTTGAAAGATATGCGCACAAAATGTCCAAAAAATCCCATTATTGCACACCTCAACATAAATAGTATCAGAAACAAATTTTGTGAACTAAAAGATTTGATAACAACGAGTTCTCTTGACATTGTAGTCATAAGTGAAACAAAGATTGATAACACATTTCCTTCAAGTCAGTTTCAAATACCGGGCTATAAAACACCCTACCGTGAGGATCGAAATGCCCATGGTGGCGGTCTGCTTGTCTATGTAAAAAATTCAATCAAAAGTAAAAGAAGTAACAACTTGGAGGATAGCCAAATAGAAAATATTTGCCTTGAGATAAATTTAAAAAAACAAAAATGGTTTCTTGTTGCTACTTATAACCCACCCAATTCAAGCAATGAATATTTTCAAAATTCTCTTATCAAAATTATTGATCTAGCTAGTTTAAACTATGAAAATTTTATCATAATTGGTGACCTAAATCTTACACCAGATAACTTACATCTAAAAACTATTTGTAGCACTTTGGGCCTTTCAAACCTCATAAAAGAACCCACCTGCTTTAAACCAAATTGTACTCCATCATCAATTGATGCTATTCTTACTAATCATAAAACTCAATTTAAACACAGTAAAGCAATTGAAACTAGCATAAGTGATTATCACAAAATGATTTTAACTGCCTGGAAATCCCATCTCCCAAAGAATCATGCTAAATTTATATATTATAGAGATTTCAAAAATTTTAGTGAAGACTCCTTCCTCCAGCATCTGCAACAAGCACCTTTCCAACTTTGTGATAACTCAAATAGTGCTGAGGACTCCTTTAAGGTCTTTGAAAAGATCTTCTGCTCTGTTGTTAATTCACATGCTCCTCTGAAAAAGAGGTTAGTCAGGGCAAACAACAAACCTCTATCAACTGTGCACCGGAAAGCAATTAAACTTAGAACAAAACTCAAGAACAAATACAACAAAAACAGTACACAAAGCAACTTTGAAAAATACAAAAAGCAAAGAAATCATTGTGCTAATTTAAGACAAAGATTTAAATCAGATTACTTCAGAAAAATTTGTCAAAATGGTACTTTAGACTCAAAATTATTTTGGAAAAAGATAAAACCATACTTGTTTGGGAAAAATCATGGTGATTCAGACATCTGTCTGTCAGAGAATGATTCGCTAATCACTGACCCAAAAAACATTGCTGAAATCATGAACAAATATTTCATCAGTGTTGGCCAGAACACAGATCAAATCAACACAAAAGAGGATTCCAATCCATCTCTGCACCAAATCATTAAGATGTTTGAAAAACATACCAGCATAATCGGTATAAAAAACAACTTGAAACACAAGATGCCTTTTGAATTCCAACCTATTACTAAAGAAAGGTTAAAAGAAATTATCCTAAATCTTGACCACAAAAAAGCTTGTGGCCATGATATGATAAGTGCTAAATTCTTAAAGCTCTCAGTGGACATCATTTCAGGGCCTTTGGTAAATATTTTAAACAAATGCATCGTTCAAGGAACATTTCCCAGTTTGATGAAAATGGCAGTTGTTTCTCCTGTGTACAAAAAGAAAGATCCTTTCAACAAAGAAAATTATCGACCAATTAGTGTTCTAACAGCTCTCTCTAAAGTCTTTGAAAAGGCAATAGAACTCCAACTATCTCCATTTCTCAACAGGAACTTCTCCAATTTCTTATGTGCCTACAGAAAACATTTTTCATCCCAGCATGCTTTAATAAGATTAATAGAAGAATGGAAAACTAGTCTGGAAGCTAACAAACTCATTGCAGCTGTACTCATGGATTTATCCAAAGCCTTTGACAGCCTCCCCATAAATCTACTAATTGCCAAATTGGATGCTTATGGAGTTGGTATAAATTCAGTCAAATTATTAAAAAGCTATCTCACAAACAGAAAACAAATGGTGAAGGTAAATGGGTACTTTAGTTCATGGGGGCCACTTAGTCAAGGAGTACCTCAAGGTTCAATACTTGGACCATTGCTCTTCAACCTCTTTATTAATGATATCTTTCTGTTCATCCAGGAGGGTTCCCTATGTAATTTCGCAGATGATAACACAATTTCGATTTCTGCTGAGAATGCTGATGATCTCTATAGACTAGTGCAACTTAACACCAATGAATGCATTAACTGGTTCAAGTCAAATCATATGACAGCCAACCCATCTAAATTTCAGTCAATGATTGTTGGCAAAAATGATAACCAAATTAAAGAATTTCAAATAAACAATAATTTCAAAATAAACGTGAGTAATGAAGTAACTCTACTTGGAATTCAAATTGACCAACAACTAAAATTTGACTCACATATCGATAATATCTGTAAAAAAGCTGCCATGCAGCTAAACGCAATCAAAAGACTAGCTAGATTCATGGGTAACAAAGAGAGACAAGTAATCGTGAATTCTTTCATTCTTTGTCACTTCAATTACTGTCCCCTTATCTGGTTATTTTGCAGTAATTCAAGCCAAAAGAAAATCGAGAAAGTCAACGAGAGGGCCCTACGATTAGCACTCTCAGATTATGCTTCATCATATAGTAATCTCCTAATCAAGGCCGAATCTACTACAATTCATATTCATTCTATTAGGCTATTGGCACTTGAAATTTACAAAACTTTGCACAACTTAAATCCAGCATTTATGAAAGATTATTTTCTCCCAAAATCAACCAGCTATAATCTTCGAAAAAATGACATTCTAGTTGTTCCTAAAGTCAAAAGTACAAACTATGGCATAAAATCGATTAGCTTTTTGGGTCCAAAGGTTTGGAATTCTCTTCCAAATGAAATAAAGTCATCCAAAAATGCATATCAATTCAAAATTCTCATAAAAGATTGGTTTTTCAACAATCAATGCGCCTGCAACGCTTGCAGTCAATAAGTTCCATAATACAATCTCTAAAATTGCTTCATGTTAGTGTATATTAGTGCTCACACTATCGTAAAACTAACATTAAATAAGGTATTATTATTATTATTATTATTATTATTATTACGAAAATTCAACTGACATCTGGTCAATGATCTTATCAACCAAATGAATTTAGAGGATAAAAATTGGACAGACCACGATCAATTAATTTCGAAGTTTCTTAATGGTTGTTTTGAAATCCATTTCATTTGCCGCTGACACACTGGTTGTAATAATTTCACTTACTAAGACACATTCTTCCAGATCCATTCTTTGTAGCTCATGGCAGCCCTAAGACAAAGAGAAAATCCACTTAAACGATGGTTGATACACAGTATATATGCATAGCTACCACGTTAACTACCAATGAATGTAACTGTGGAATTACAAAGATTCTAATGAGTTGGTACAGTTATTAAACAATAAACAGCTGAAATACCAAGGAAGACGGTTGAATTTTAATGATAAGAAGGAAAAAAGACGGGGGGTATAACTACGGTGTTACGTTGAGGCATTGTTGGGCCAGATGGAAGAAGCAGATTTTCACTTCAAAAGCCGGACTAAATGGTGAACTTAATAATGAAGAGACAGGCACGGCGAGTAAAACTGACTATAAACCAGAAATGTTATAGGTAAAGCGAAGATAAAAGGCTAATCTAAGGCAGGGAGCTAGTGGCGAGATATAAATGAGATTGAAACTATTGAGCTTATTTCTAGTAGGCCATCCCTCAAACTATTATTCAGGTCCGTCAGAATGAAATTCATATTGGGGGGCTGAAACTAGGTGCGTGCGCAGCGAGCAAAAGCGGGGGTCCGGGGGCCTTGTCCACGGGAAATTTTTCATGACCACGCCCTTCAGATTGTAATCAGATCGCCCCAGTTTGGAGAACTTGTCATGTACAGAAGCAAAGGATCACGAATGATGAGGTTCTTAGTCCGGGAAAGTTTCGAAAATATTACTTCAATTTCACGAGGAAATAGTTTATTTTTTAATTGAATTGTATCTGGGAACTTCCCCGAATATAAGTTTGAATCTTCATGTCCACGAGAGAGGCTTCACAGACATTTCTTTTACAAAAATGAACGCACTTCAGCAAATTATTGACGCCCCCCCCCCCTAGAAAAAGCCTGGTCTGGATAGGGTTAAATTTTAAATACCCAGAATGTCCACCTACCGTTGAGGACTTTTATTCAAGTCAAAATGAGAGCGAGTGAATTAAAAATCTTACCCTTGTCAAAGCTAGAAAGCCTGCATCTGTAAATTGGGAACATCTTGCTGCTTCTAATGTCCTGAAACGAAAATTAGCACTGAGACTAAGAGAGTGCAAGACAAAAACAATTTTAACAAACAAAGCCAAGAACAACTAAAAACCGTTCCTACAAGATGTGAACTGGTTTATTTTTGCCGTAGAAACAATTAGAGACTCTTGGTTAACGCTACTGAATGACCTCTCGCGGGAGTAAAGCAAAACATCTGACAAAAAATACGATTCTGGTTAGGCCCTCATAGCGTTTTGTTTTGTTGTCATCTAAGCGCGCAAAAGGTCAATTTTAACTAAGATTTCTACATATTCTATATTCCCTGACTCACAAAGTGATTCCCTGTATTCGCTTAATATTTTCAATCTGATCTTTTTATTTATCTCGTGTCAATAAGTGGTGAAAAGGGGTCTTGCACGTGCCAAATCTGCGTGAAGTAATTAGTTGTAATGATCAAACCGAGCAGCACTCGCTTAACAATATTAACAATCAATCTGAAGCTAACAACAACAACAAAAACAAGCTGCGAAACAGCTGATCCAAGAATGGGGTTGGTTCTGGATTTGTGCTACGCGAGTTTCTCTCTTTTGTTAGTCTGAATTCTGTTGTCCGGAAAATGCAAAAGGAGACTCTTTGCAAGGTCAAGTGGGGCCCCTCCTCTGCGAGTTATCTATGTTTGTTAGTGTATACCAAAAACAATCTTGAAACATTTTCAAAATACTTGGTTCCACTAGTCAAACAATGGGAACAGTGTCGGTGACATCACAAAACAAACTCAACTGTGATAATTTTGTCTGAAATGAATATCTCTTTCGTTCAATCTGTTTGTTCCGTGTCTTTTATCTGCCAAAGAATCCTTCCAATACTCGTCTAAATTTGCTACAATGAAAATTAATGTCGGGACAAAGGATCTTCACATAACTTCGATATTAAACCCCCATGGCAATGCCAGGCCCAAACACGAAACTGATTGATACTTCTTCTTCACCGAGCCCCCGTGACGACATGCTACACCGGGGGAGTTACACATTCCTATGGGATTACAAATTTGTCTCCTGTCAATGGACCGCAGACACCGGAACAGAGCACAAAAGAGCTCCATGAAAACTTTGCTGTTGCTCCTCTCATCCTTTGCAGCTTGCATTTATGCAGCAGCATTTCCAATGCAAATTATAGCAAAAACATGTGCATCAATGATGCCTCTTGAGTCTCAACGAGAGATCGGGGGCGATGCAGAGATTATAAAAAGTGAGCACAGAAAATATATTTTCATAACACGATTTTTACGGTTTTTGGTTTTTAGGGCGTTTTGTCTTCTCAAAATTAGCTTGCGAGATTTGCGTATATGATCAAACAGTCACATTGCTACAACCGAGGCTACAGCAGCGCTGCAGCGCGAAATTGGGAATTGGACAGCGATTTTTACTGCGCGGTGCAGCACGCTCGGCAAAGTTTCTGCGCTTCATTGTTGTATGCATTGTCATCAACAGAGGTTGACAAGCCCCGCGAGCGAAACTGGCGAAACAAAGCGAAACCGAGCTAAACTGCATACATATTCATATTCGGGAGGCTGCGCAGGAGCTAATGAAAGGAAGCACAGATTGAAGAAACAAGGATATCCCAAACTGCAGCAAACGAGTTTGAATGGGATATATTTTATAAATTCATCACCTCAACAGGTAGTTTATGCCATCATTTTGGTATAAGGAACGGTAACATGCATGATTTTGGTTAAAGTATAAGATCGGATATACATTTTCGGAAAATTGGTATAAAGTCGGGTATGCTAATTCGGAAAATTGGTATAAGGAACGGGTATGTTTTTGAAGCTTTGCAGGAGGCCCAGGCTGGATAAGTATGTGTATCGTTGTGTTGTTCTGCAGTTGTGGTGTAAAGTTCGTAATTTAACAAAACAAAATTTACACGAAAAAATTCGCAAGGCGTGATTGTTCCTTCAACGAATAAATATTACCAGCAATGAAAACCTGCTGTGCGATTCATTATTTCGCAAAAACATGAACAAAAAGAAAATATTCAATTTTGCAATATCTTGCGAGCGGCAACGAGAAAACAAACCAGATTGCAAAAGCATCAATTCCGTGTTCCATTAAATTCACAAGATGTACATGAATAGACACACGTTGTTTGTGTCAATAGCTTTCACTACTGGTGTCCAATTCAAAACGATATGTTTATTTACATACAAGCCTAACCCGGCCTAAGCAGTTCCGTTCGTCTAAACAAGGCACAAAGGCACGGGTGTTCCTTCAAAGTTGCCCTGGGTGCAAAGTTGAAGATTTTTCAAGAGAGCAGGAGCTTCGTTCCCAACATTTTGACGTAACGAAGCCCCAATCTTTCAAAATCTATCAGTAACGACCCCCTGAATGTGACAAACGCAGCCAACGAAGCCAATTTCAACGTGATTAACAACGAAAATTGAAAGGATGTAGTCAGAGACGTAGGAACCGGGGGGGCATTGGGGGCACGTGCCCCCCAACATTTTGCAATAAACAAAGAAGTGCCCTTTGTATTTTCAGGAAATGCCCCTTTAGCTTAAGATAAAAGTGCCCTTGAAGTGTCGTGCCCCTCCAAGTTTCAGATGCTTCCTACGTCCCTGGATGTAGTTAGTGAAATTTTGATTGAAGATAATGTTATATATCCATGAGTTGTGGCTTTGAAATATTAGACATTTTCTGTGATGTGTGATTGAGGCCAAAAGTACCATTTTTTCCACAGAGTAGAGTGAATTTGAGGACAGATGAGTGACATAGACCCCTGCTGAATCCAATATTCCCTGGAAATCATAAATCTGTTGAATTCAAATTCAATCCGATCACAGTTCACATCAATCATCTCTTTCTAAATTGAACAATCAATCCCAGATATTTTGTTTTGCTAAAAGTACTATTGACGGCAATAAACAAAGACTGCAATGTGTCGGCAAGGTAAGGAGAACCGAAAGGGTGGAAACCAGTCCAATATATTTGCCGGACCAAGGGCTCTGTAGAGCCAACTCCTAAATTGGACAACAACGGAGGGTGACAATAACGTTGCAAAATAACTAGCTCAGTGGCAATAAAGAAGTATGCAGATAAGGAACAATATTCTATATTCAAGAGAGTCTGAACCTGGTCTGAATCAACGATACACTCATTTTTTTTATAAGAAACTAAGGTCCGGTAAGGTAGGCAGTTTCTTTAATTTTTGGGCCATTTTGCTACCAAAAGTTTCTTTGTGTTTCTCATATTTTTAATGCCGGAAGTGTAGAGTTAATTTTGTTTTGTCTTAAAGGGCTCCCAAATTACTTACTAAGATCTCAAAACAAGTAAATAATATAATTCGCACTCAAAATAATGTCCAAACAGTTGCTATTTTCTTATCATCATCATCATCATAATTGCTATTATGCACTACATAAAATTATGTATGGCAGCTATCTATATATATATTTATTTAAACTAATTTTTAAAGAAAACTAAACTCTATAATCAACTCTACAGTGCTATTACTGTACACTGTCGAAACATTTTTGAGTGCGATAGGAAAATTAAAACTGTAAATTACAAAAGTTTCTTAGCTTTTTCAATTCAGGTAGGGTTGTTTCTTAACTTTTGAAAAATTGAGCCTACCGTTTCTTATAAGCGGTTTCTTATAAAAAAAATGAGTGTAGTTGTATGAAAATTAATCAAATATCACTCGATCCAGACTCTCTAGAGTACACGTTTTACTTTTTATGAGGAACCGCCTGTAAGAAACTCAAGACTCTCAGATCGCCAAAGAATTAAGAACTTCCAGCATGTTTTTCTCCTTATTCTCACTTGCTTTCTGCACCAACCTCGTCCCCAGGGCCATTTGTCATATTGGGATGGAGGCGAAAAGTCCCAATATGACAAAAGGCCCTGGGGACGAGGTTGTTTCTGCACCATATTACTCGGAAAGTACTTGAGTGATGTCAAAAACATTGGAACAGTTTCAAAAACATATTTGTTTTGACATGTTCAGGAGGCCACATATCTGATAATTTTAAAGAAACTTTCAGTACTGGCCCAAATTCCAAGTCTCTTATGAAAAAAATTAGGGGTAGAATGGCTAAGAGGTCTCAATGGCGGGAATGTATAGCTGTTAAAGTGAGTACTGAACATGAATTTCATGATGATGGCCATCTTTTGGCTTTTTCGGGCTATTTTCCCTAGCTATTTTCCCTCACATAGCGAAGGAGACCGGCACATGACTTAATAGACCTTTTAGTAATTCTACAAAAGAGCCTGGATCGAGCGTTATTTTTATTATACATTTTATTTGCGACATGATCGAGTGCCGTTAGAGCTTCTATCACTATTGTGCACATTCGAAAATTTTACAAAATGGAGCAAAATATCGTTAAATTCTGACTCTTTTCAGAATAACTAAAAGGTCTATTCCTTATCACTTGGATGTAAAAAGAGGTGCGAATCAAGATTAAACTGGAGTCCATAGTACGAATCTTTGATCTTAATCATCTTTCATAGATTTCCATCTGTAATATCCCCTGATCTCGTCATTACGTCTGGTTCTTCGGATCATCCAGCATCTCTTCAATTTTCAAACATCTGTGAGCTTATTGAAGTTGTAAATCTGATATTTATAACGTCGCTTTGCGTTGAAAATCAAATAACGCATGGAAAGGTTCATGCAATCAACAATATGATAGAAGATTACGTTGGATGGAAGGAGGGTTAGGCCAGGAAACTATGTGCAATGTTTTAAAATCAAGGGCGAGGAGGCAATTTCCTCGACCCTTATATATAATATGAACATACTCCACATACTCCACTCCACATACATTCTTAATTTCTTTTACAAGAAACTTTCTCAAACTTGGGGAAATAAAAATCCTGAAAATAAAAGGGGATTTCTTTGTTTGTTGCAAAATCGGCTATGCTTATGGTGAAAGTTTCTTGCAATGTTCCTTCACTTTCCATGAGATAGAAAACGATTGAATAGACCCTTTTACCGAAAACGAGATTCGAATGAGCGATTCTTTCCGGCAAAACGATATGAAATCAAATTTGATCGACATAATCTTAGGATCCATACGTTCCATGATTCCAATTTTCCATTCCAGCAAATATACGCGGGCAGTGGGATTTTCCGTTGGTGGCAAAATTGCAATGATGACCCCCGTGAGAGTTGCGAAACAAGAGACGCTGTCAGATAAACGCGTGAATAAATGCAAGTATGCAAACGTCAAAGAATGATTCTAAATTGGTTCTTCCAAAGCTATATCACGACTTGCTGCGAGATTTTGTCTGCAGTGTTATCGACGAAAAACCTGACGATCTCATTGATTATGCTGCAGAATATTTTGTAAATTTAAACAACACAGCAAACCAGAAAGCGAGATACGTGATGAAGACCAAAGCCAGTTCATTTGACGACGAAGAAGAGGATCGGCCAGTCATTAAGGCCAGGGGAAGGAGACAGGCAGTTGCAGCCCAGTCGTATGATCCAACCGCTGAGGATGACACCGAACTTGTTTCCCATGATAAAACCCCAGAACAACTCGATAAGTTGAAAGGGGATGTAAAAGGCATCTTGCTCTTTAAATCCATTGATAGTAACCAGTTAAAGATGGTTTTGAACGCAATGTTTGAACGGATCGTCAAGGAAGGGGAAGTTGTGATCAGACAAGGGGATGATGGCGATAACTTTTATGTTATCAGCGAGGGCAAATATGATATTTTCGTAAAAGATGGCAAAAATGATAAATTAGTCATGCAGCTAGATGGTAAAGGAAGTTTTGGGGAATTGGCATTGATGTACAACTGCCCAAGAGCAGCTACAATCATTGCCAAATCGCCTGGGAAGCTGTGGTGTTTGGACCAAGCAGCCTTTCGAAAGATTATCGTGACCGCCCAGGCGAAAAAGCGAAAGACGTTCGAGGATCTGCTCGAAAATGTGCCGATCCTGGCAGAGTTAACACCGTATGAGAGAATGAATCTCGCGGACAGTTTAGATACGCAGAACTTTGACGATAAAGAATGTATAATAAAAGAAGGGGACGAGGCTGATAATATGTTTTTCATCATGGAAGGAACTGTTCGCGTCACGATTAAAGATAAGAACGATAATTCTCAGGAGAAAGAAGTTTTACGCCAACACGCAGGGCAATACTTCGGCGAGCTTGCACTGGTTACGAAAAAGCCGCGCGCTGCAACCGTTCGCGCCGTCGGACAAGTTACGGTAGCCGTTCTCGATTCAGGTGCGTTTGAACGACTTCTTGGTCCTTGTGTTGACATAATGCAAAGAAACTTCGAAAGTTACGAGAAAGTGAGAAAGGAACTTGGAATAAAGAACTGAGAGTGAAAATCACATTCTGCAAAGGATACTTAATTACTTAACTACTAATTTACTTGTTTATATCGCTACTAACACACAAGAAAGTATTAAACTATCAAAGAATAACAACATTTGGGCATTTTCTCATATGATTACTTTTTTGATGATAATTGCATAAAGAGTGGCAAAAACTGTTTCATTTTTATAAATTTTTAATCTGGTCTTTTATATTTAATCTGGTCTTTTATTGTCAATCGGAGAAATTCAGCCAAATTTATTCTTTACTAACTAGGCCTGTTTTGTTATCAGCATGCTTTTAAAATGTTTTGATTTGTGAACCTGTACTTCTTGTCACCACATGTGTGATATAAAAACACACTTTTGAAGTGAAGGAGGAGTCTTCCAAACTGATTTATGCACAACCTAAGGGGTGGCAGCCAAATTTGGTTTTTGCAAATTTTGTTCACTGGCCATTTGGTGCCAGCAGCATAAATTTTCCTGCACATGAAATGAAGGCCAGGAAAATAATTCAGACCCCACCTCTGCAGTCAATTAGTAGAATAAGCCCATTTTCAGGAAAAGTTCGCTCTGCGAACGAATAACTTTTCCCAAAGGGACTTGTACTCGAAATTTGTTGTGTTGCGTCACACTGCTTTAGTGTGCAAAAGTGAGATGGGCTCTGGCTAAAGTCACACCTAAACCTAACTACTTTTACATCATCTATGGTCAAGAACAAATACCATTGAGGTTGGCATGCCAATTCCAGTCTATTTGTGCCACCTTTGAAAACACATACTTTGCTAAAAAACACTCGCGTATCTTGATACTAAAACATAAAATTTCCAGTTTGGCTTGACCTGTGGCATGGGTGTCAGGGATGTCCAATGTTTAAAGGACAAGTCGGAGGTTGGTATGATTGATGATGAAGTACAAGAAAATACTGCTATGAATGTATGATACTTTTTTCCACTATTTTTCGCCTTGTCCTTGTGAAAGTACGTATTCAAATAAGCAATTTGAGCGAAGTGACGTCATATGCAAACTAAAGCGAGGCTGTGCGATTGTTTTTTGCCTCTTAATCGCTGCTAGCCTCTTTATCGTGTACTCATGCATTGCAAATGGCATGAGAACATGAAAGAGAGGCTTGCAATGACAGAGAAGCGAAAAAACAATCACACAGCCTCGTTTTCGTTTGCACGATATGACGTCACTTCGCTCAAATTACTTATTTGAATACGTAATTTCACAAGGATATGTTTCTATTGTTTTCATCGATCAAGAACATCAAATACAATAGGTTATATTTAGACTGACCCAGTCCCCCTAGCTAAGTTGCTTTTTACTCCGTTGATTTACTTTAATAGAAAACGCTGGAAGAGACCCTTGGTTACTCAAAATATGATCTGATTTGTTTTCAGCTAAAACTTGCATCTTTCCGGATGGAAACAATTAGTTTCAGGATTCTAAGCCCCTCAAAAGTCAATTTCATAGCCTAAAACCATTCACTTATTACCTTCCTGCTAATAAATTGAAAATTGGATTAATCTTTTGCTGTCTCTACTGGCCTTTAATTTATGTCAAAAAGGCCAAACATGCAAGCACAAAATTTAAAATTCATCAATCAAAATTATCAATAAAAATAATGTACATAGTTTTCATGGGAATTTGATCCAATGCAATAGGTCTATTCTTTATAAGAAAATAAGAATTTGGCCCAGTTCTGAAATTTCCATAAAATTATCAGATTTTCAGTCTTCGTGTTCATTACTAGACTGATTAGAAATCGCTATTCAAAACGAGAATACTAAACCAAACCAAGACCGCTCATGTTGGAGCGTCCAGAGTGTCGTTAGGAGCGTCCAGCAGCCTTACAATAGCGATAACTACGGCCATATAATCAGTCTAGTTCACTACCTGTGCCTTTTGTGGCATCCTCATATAAGTACAGGGTGTCCCAAAAAAATTGTGCCCCGTTTGTCTCAAGATTGCGACAAAATGGCAAAAGATTATCGCCAAACTTTTGCATGATGGTGCTCTTCAGATGTTTAATTAAAGTTTGCCACCATCCCGGTAAAAATCCGTTGAAAAATGATGGAGCTATGACCTTCAGAAGACCAAATTTGCCTGGTGACTGAAACCAGCGGTCGGCCATTTTGTCTTACTATTTTGCAGTGCTAAGTATCTTCACGTGAGGTAAGAAATAATTTCTGTGAGGTCAGAAATAGTGGAACTCTCCGAGGATTATCGGAATTTTCACGATAGCTATGACATTGGAGGCTGCTGTTTCATTTTCAATCCATGAAGCTATTTATCGCTGCAAAATAGTAAGACAAAATGGCCGACCGCTGGTTTCAGTGATTGGGCAAATTTGGTCTCCTGAAGGTTATAGCTCCATCATTTTTCAACGGATTTTCATGGGGATGGTGGCAAACTTTAATTGAACATCTAAAGAGCACCACCATGCTAAAGTTTGGCGAAAATCTTTTGCCGTTTTGTCACAATCTTCAGACAAAAAGAGAAAACAAGGCCAATGACAGAAATACAGTAAGGAAAGTTTAAAAATTCTTCTCCGGCCATTCGTTTGAAGGAAAGGAATAGGGCAGTAACAATTTAAACTATCATTATCAAGGCTTGAAGCATTATGCTACTCTTCCCTCTCTCCATTTTCAGCCGTTCACAGGCCAGTCTGGTGTGCTGTTTGAACAATGCAAGGAAAGAAACGACATTTTTCGCTAAACTTCTCAAAATCTTCTCATACGCCAGCAAATCTGTTTCCATAAAAATCAGTTAATTTTGATTGGATTTCATCAATAATTAATGTGTTTTGCGTACAGAATCATCTTTCTTGGGTCGTTACATACCCAACAAAACTGTTCAGCTAACCATTTTAACGAAAATATTGACCTGCAACATCAACTATTATGAACATTTGTCGGTCTTTCGGGCTCTCTTGAATGCAATACGATTTCGCCGAAAATACACATTTTGAAAATAAACGTAAAAGATAAAGACTCGGCAAGACCATTGATTCGAAATTTGTGAACGATCTCCGAACCCTGTGGTCAAACAAGGTTGATAATTTCTACTAACAACATCTTTCCAACAACGTCAGCAAGATTGTTCATTGTTTTACAACACTTGACCCAGAACAGCCTTTTCTCTTTGGCATCAATAAAACCGAGCCAAAACAGCGCTTCTTTAATGTGGTAAATGAAAAGCGAGAGGAATTAGTGATTTCGATAAAATGGTTTTTTTGGATATGGAAAAGCTGCACACCGATTTCTTTCAAAGAAACTTCCAATAAGAAACTATACCGTAGTAGCCTCTGCCAGAAAATTAAGAAGGTCAACAAAAGTCAATTTCTAAATTCCAGGTGTTGTTGGCAGAACATCTTTCCTCGCTCGCATTGGGGATTCTGGCAAGGCCGTGGCGCCGGAAATTTTCTGGACCACGCCCTTTCATCCTTGGGCCACGCCCTCCTATGCACTGGTAAAACGGTGCTTTTAGATTTTATTTAGAATCTCAATGGGCCCGCGGGCCTGAAAACGTTCCTGAAAGAAAACTACAACAACAACAAATACATAACTTATTTCTTGCGGGCCCCAGAGGCCCGGGTCCCCTGGTAACTACCCTGGCTACCCCCCTCTCTCGGCAGTCCTGGATTCTGGGAGTTTTTTTTGTTCCAAATTGTAGAGATATCAATTTCTGTTGTTCAAAGCAAAACCCTTCAATGAGTCTGTACTTTTTGATTTTCGTTACTCCTGAAAATTAGATAATTTTTTCTCTGCTTTCAATTCAGATTAAACAAGTCTTGGCATATTGATTGACCATTGGGTGACCGAAAAAAAGTGAAACTTTTTGAAAAATCTTCAAAATGTGATATTACCTATCATTAATATTTCTTTACACTCTTTTTTTGTAAGAATACCATAAATTTTGTCCAGCCTCAATATTCTTAAGAATTTTTCGTTTTTTCGAAGCCTTAACATATTCTTAAAGTATTAAAGTATTCAGGGCCGTAGGAAGAAGCTTCGGATTGGGGGGGCAATTGTTCTTAAAACAATAGAGAACAATACATCTGATTAAGTCATGTGACGTAGCACCATTGTTTTAAGAAATTATTGGGGGGGCTTGAGCCCCCCCTACCCCCCCACTTCCTACGGGCCTGAAGTATTCTAATCTTTTCAAATCTGATATGGGTTCAGAGGATCATAGTTAAAAGAAATATCATGTCATTACGAGGAAATGGTCGAACATAAGAAAAATTTAAGCAATTATAACAATGCGAATGTTGTTAACAATCATAAAGTTTTAAACATGCTTTTTGAAAAAATGAGATACGTCAGTCATGTGATTCTCTGTTACGAACATCGCAAATAGGCAACTGCTGAAAACTGAGACACAAATATGGCGAGCTGAGCCTGAGCAATATTCTTATGATATTCCTAAAATTTGCATGATTCTGAGCCTGAATATTCTTATAAACAATATTCTTATAAAAAAGAGTGTATGTGAATTTGAGTACAGGACAAAATCAACTTATCACGTATAAACTTGAAGGTTGATATGAAATCACAAAAGGAAACAATATTATGTAAAATACTCATTCTCGATTATCATCAGCCCCACAAAAAATTCAATAACAATCGTCTATTTAATTTATTTGGTCTTTCATACAAAACACAATTTCGGTAATTTTCCAAAAAGTTTCACATTCTGTTGGGTCACCCGGAACATCCTTCAAAGGGTTCTATTTCGTTTGATTTTGATTTGAAATTTCAAAAAGATATTTCGACTCCGCTGCTTTATAACGTAAATTCCTCTCTAGTTTTTTCAGCGTTAATACCTCATCTGGTATTCTTTTTATCTAAAGTTGAAGTCACATTTCATGCGATTCGTGGTGTAATGCGGCACGCGCGGCAAAATCGAATCAATCCAACGTTGTGTCGCATTGCCGCACTTCACCGTTATCCGGCATGCGTCATGAACTACACTCTCAAGTGTGGATTCAGCTTACGCACGGGACTTTGCCGGCATGGAGCGCTGAACTGTCGTAGCATGGAGTTGCAAGACGGTCAAAACAAAATTTTTCACAGTTACAATCCATGAGTTACGATTTCTGGTGTTTTGAAAAGGCCAAAATATGCAAATCTGGCACCTTGACGTCTTCACAATAAGCAGAATTTACAGTGCCTTCAAACACGTTTCCCGTTAACATCGCATCACAACATGTCACAATTAGAACTTCTCCACGTCTTACAAATAATGGATGAGATGACTTCATCATGACCCGTAGGATAAAAAACAACCAAAACCAACGCAATACGCAAAAAAGAGATGTTTTGTACTGGGAGTGGCTCTTCTGATTTCCAACAGGCAAACGTACGCGACGTTGCCTGGCAAATAAGATTGTAAATAAAGTTATTGAATAGCGTCACCTGCAAGTCCGTTTCAAACAATGTTTTGTTGATTTCTATTGACAGTGAGCTGTTTATTCATCCGTGAAATTTCCCTTTTTTATTATTTATTGTCTATTTATTTAAAGTAGGCATATACTTAAAGGGAATGTAAGCATATAAAAGTGGCTCAAGCCACTTGCGATCAAATTCTAGCCTATCAGATATCAGTATTTCCTGTTAACGTAGATCAGTCACCCAAATAAGGTGTGGCTTTAAAGGGAATCTAACTAAGCATATATAAGCCTTTGATAAAAATAGCCGTGCAAAGATAATAGGCCGTGACACGTGCCGCACCATATTTGGGTAACTTATCGAAGTCACCGGGAAATACCGACATGTGATTGGCTAGAGTTTGACCAGAAGTGGCTTGACTAAATTTGTTATCGAAGTTGACATGTTGGTGACACAGGTATTATCAGTTTATAGAAATTTTAAACTAGTTTGAGAGCTGTAGGCTTTCAAGAAGCTTCTTTACACTTGCATCTCGACTAATCGGCCACTAAAATTCCTTTGCTCGTCATCACAACCTCTTTATCAAAATCACAATCTCTTTTGTTTTCGGTAGACTTCCGAGAGATTTTTGACATATTCTTTTGGGCTCTACTGAAAACGGTAGACTTCCGAGGCCTCGGAAACCTTCTGCTCCTGAAACTGGTAGACTTCCGAGAGATCACAAAGAGCCTTTGTTTGTTGAATGAAAAAGCTTCAAAACATTCGAAAATACAATCAAGTATTATGAATTATTTTCTCTTGGGATTTGCAAAACAAAAGTATAATGAATGCAATGGCTTCAATTCGCTCGGCCGAACACAACATTCGAACTCTCAAACTTTTAGAATTCTCATTCTTTTGGGATTTTTCTCTGCCGTTTTCAGAATGTCTATTCTTTTGGCATCTTTCTCTGCGAAGTCTACCAACTCTAACGTTTTCAGAATATGTATTCTTTTGGCATTTTTCTCTGCGAAGTCTACCAACTCTACCGTTTTCAGAATGCGCATTTCTTTTGGCAACTGACAATTTTCTCTGCGAAGTCTACCGTTTTCAGAAGACTTCTATCAATTAAATAGCGTTACTACAAAATTTGCTTTTGATAATGATCAGTCGACGGCAGGGCATTCAAAAATTTGTTTTTTCCTGCGACCGGAAAAAATCTTACATTTCCTGCAGGGACAGACAAGTGTCGAGCTTGCAACAAGAGCTTAGGATCCAGAGATAGCTATGCAATAATATATAACTGGTTTTATGTCAATGCACATCAGGCATCGAGGAAACAAACTGTATGAAGTTGGGAATTATAACGCTGGGCACCTTTATGATCATTTGTAATCATTATGATCACAAACCATTATAACCTCTCAGAAGCATGAAGGAAATCTAGTACTTGCTGATCTTGCAATTCTTGTATACTTGCATGTCACTTTGTATTAGTATGAGTATCCGTGGAATTATGCTTCAAACTGTGAAAGTTTAACCTTATGAGACCAACCCTAATTCATGTAAGATCGATAGACGTGGAAGAAAGAGCTTCCTTTGCTCCAATCACAAAAAGATGAGGTACAAAAGAACAGCATTTTTTTAAATTTAGACTTTCTTTTGCGCCATAATCTTTGAAAATGATTGTGAAGTAATCGTCTTCGCCTGACAGATGCTTTGAGCAGCTGGACGTTCCGCAAAGTTTTATTGCAATTAGAAATGTGAAACTATCATTTTAAACAATGAAATTTCTTGTAAACCTGCCCATGATTTGAATAATATACGCCTGCTTATCTGGTACATTGATTGCAAATTGTACCAGAGATAAAATCTATGTGTCAGTTGACTTTTCTTTGACGTTGTAAGTTGCTTTTTTTAAATGAGCAACAGAGTGATACATGAAAAAGGGATATGTGTTGGAAAATTTCCTGCAGTTCATTATGAATTAAAAATTCCTGTGACTGCCCAGTCGCATGGTCGAGGGGGTTTTCATGGTTTTCATACCCAGGTCGACGGCATACAATTCAAATTCGATAATTAAATAATCTAAAAAGTCACATTTTGACGATAGTAATTCAACTTTCTGAGCAAAGCTACATAAGTCAGCATTTTCTCAAGGAGAGAAAATAGCTGTTACGATCTTATAAAATGTGTGAAATAACGCCAAAATGCCAAAAGAAGGTCTTCAATCTCTTCAATAAATGTGTGGTTTTCTTTGTCAAAGGCGCGAATAATCAATTTCACAGACACTCGAATATTTGTTTTAGTCATCAAATGGCATTCTGTGCCAGAATATCTGCTTGAAAGCATGACATGTTTCAAACGAAAATTTCAAAAGTTATAAATGAATGTCTTGAGATATAAATGATTACATGGGGTTTCAGAAACATGAATTGTAACTTTGCAAAAGTCATCAGATTGTCCTCTTTGCAGTCTTTCATATTTCGTAGACGAGAGTTTTACCTTGCTATACTTGAGTCCAGTTTGGAGATAAACGCTGTTTTATTTATCAAGTAGACTTGCCCCAAGTCTGTTTTGTCAACTGTAATAAGTCTACCGGAAAGTATATTACAAAACATTTCGCTTTTCACTTTTCCCTTCAATTTTTTTTGACGAAATTTTTTTTGACGAAATAGACTTGGGGCAAGTCTATTTATCAAGCTATTCATTAAGATAGCACGACGTCATAGCAACGTTGAAAACATGACGCCATCTTGTTTTAAGGTAAATTTTCAGCTGACAAGATTTCTGAAGGTTTCTGAAGGAAATGTGCAAACAGTTGCCTAAAATTGCTATAATTGTCCGCCTCGCGATAGTGGGCACGAAAAGGATACACAGCAATTGTTAGTCAGACCTAAATTAATGAAATAATTACACAAAAAGCTTTTCTTGAAAGCAGACCATAAATTTACTCCAAGAAGGCTGCGAGAAATTTTTCTTTGCGACTATTATTTTGTAAACAACGCCCCACAGTCCATCAGTTGTAAGTTGCTCGTCATTTCTTTGAAGTCAACTTTCCTTTTCGACATTCACCTATCTATCCGCTAAAGTTTTGGAATGGTTTGGACAGCTTCCAAGCTTTAGAACTGATTTATTTCGATAAACAAACACAGAAGTCTCAAAATCCCGGTGCGACGATGTGTTTTGTGATGGCCTCATTTACCCAAAGTCTGATTTTCGAGCGTGCATCAACAAATCCAAGTGACATGTAATCTGTATGAATTGCTCTATGAAATTGGTGCAGAATTCTCTCTGAAATTGGTGCAGAATTCTCAGCCCTGCTTATCATCAAACACCACAATACTTGTTGGGCTCACACGGTAAATCAAAAGGGGACATTGAAAATTAACAAACAACAAACTTACTTTAATTCTGGACATCCTTCTCCAAGAAAACGCAGAGTTGTATCCGTTAGATTATCACAACCAGATAAACTGATGAACTCTAAATCTTTACAATGATCGCTGATGTTTTTCATCCCAACATCCGTTATATTCTGTAAAAAATGAAATTGTGTACAAGCAGGTAGGTTTAAATTGATACATGCATGCATACATTTGATACAGCAGGGCACGTTGTTGGCAGCATAAAGCTGATGTGGTCCCGCTTACAATGTTCACACACATAGGATCGTCTCACACAGCTCAACAAAAACAATGCAAGGGCCTGACTCGACTTAAGTTGGTCAATCTATAAATAGAATGTGTATCAAATAGCATCATCTAGCAAGGTGGCCTCCTGGATAGCCTTGTAACCTACGAGGCACAATAAACGAAACGAAACAAACGTTTCGAAGTTATCAAGATTCGACTTTGCTACTGCAAACGTTTAAGTTCTTTTCACTCAGCTGACGAAATGACCTGGGATTGTTAGGGTTGCTATGTTCATAAGCGCACAAGAAGACAAAATCTGGGGGGGGGGGGACTGCCCGATAAAAAGTCAATGGTTTACGAAAATGTTGTCCGACTTAAGGATAATTTTTCCCGAATATGGCCAATCTGTAATTCTTTGCAACACTGGGAGGACTGCAGCGCCCCTCCCCAGCCCCATTGCCTCATACGCCTATGTTTATGTTGACACAGTTCACAAAAAAGAGAAAATCGTCTGAATGAAGAGATTGTTTATAATTTCGATCGAGGGTTTTATGCCTCTTTTGGCGCATTTCGCCAACAAAGTTACTCTCCTCCGCCGGTTTCTAGTTCCGTAGTCCATGGTTCTTGGTTCCGTAGTTCTGTAGTCCATGGTTCCGTGGTTCGTAATTCAACAAAGTAAAGATGCGAATACTTTCCAGCATAGATTGAGTGATCATTTAAAAGCCAAGGCTGCTAAATTTGGTACTTTAGCTTCATTCTTGTTCCATGTAAAGACAAACAAGAAGCCGTTCCCTTTTTACAGGTCCGGTCCAACACACGATAAGTAGACATCCCACAAATGCCCACACAACGCGTCGCTATCATTCCCCTTCATCTAATAAGCTCTGTTGGGTTTAACTTGCGTTCACGCTGGTTGATTTCTTTGTTACAAACCAGAAATGTTTTTAGGGCACGAATCCGATGGATGTTTGAAGCTGTCGAAAAGTGTACAACACTCTTGAAAACTATACGATTCTTTAGGATTCAAGATTTTTGCAAAGCTGGATAAGATTCTACATGAAACCTCTTGTATGAATCTACAGTATTAATGTCTGTGGATGTTGTCTGTAGATTGCGTTTTTAGAGCAGTGGGGTAACAGAGGCAATCAGCGCCATTAGGGGTATTTCAGCTCAGGGCTCCCCAACTACTATAGAATCATGTGTAAAATGATTGACATGCTTCTTCAGATCCCATAAAATCTATGCAAACCCCTGAGACGACAGAATCACATATTTTCTCCTTTATCACACACACGTAGTTTTTTTATAAGAAACTAAGAATTTCGACCAGTACTGGAAGTTTCTTAAAATTATCAGATTTTTAGTACGCGGAGTCCCTCGGAGTTCCTTAAGAGTTTCCTAAAGCTCCATAACAACCTTCATGCTCACCACCTCAAAACAGAGTTCTTTAAGCCTTTCTAATGTTTAGACTTTACTCAAGTAAATTCCGAGATTTTCCCAATACTGGAGTTTCTTAATTTTTTTTATCACAGTTAAAAACTCAAGATACACAAAATACAATATTCTGTGCCGTCCATAGCAGAAATAGAAATGACGTCATCTGGTTCTGGCTATGAACGGCACTTGACAATTTCTTTAACAGCAATCTTATTAAGCACTTTGTGTACCTTGGTACCATTCCATTTTGACGGACGCTAGCATGCGCCAGCTTAGTTTAGCTGAATTATTGTAAAACAAAACAAAAATTTCTTAATTTTTTGGCGATCTGAGAGTTGAGTTTCTTATGGGCAGTTTCTTATAAAGAAATACGTGTAGCAGGACTGCTTTCTCAGGCCTGAATGTATCCTATTCACAAGTCGGACCTTCTCTTACAAAATTCTTCAGATAAAAGTATGTGCAATCCTACGATACATACAATCATCTCAAAAACAGATCTTTGCTCTTCACAATGGAAAACTTTCCGAAATCCAACAAATCATCTCTTAAACCGTAGAAGAACGTTTTTCGCTTATACATGACCTCTACTGACCAGATCCTTCCCATCAAAATTTATGCAAAACCAAGGATATTAGAAGTCTAAAAAAACCTTGATTTCTGTCTTTGCAACGGAAAAACTGTGTGAATTGCATTATCATAAACCATCTTTGGGCATGAATATAGTTCCCTCAAACATGACCTACCCTCAGATCAAAATTTATGCACGACCCACGATGATACGAAAAGGCAGACAAGAATGATTTTTTGCTTCGCTACGGAAAAAATTTCTGAATTTTCATTAATATATCATGCCTTTATCAGCGTGGATCTTTCCATGTTCTCATCGTAACAGCGAAAACTTGACTCAAAAGCACAGCAAACGCGTCAATGGATTGATTAACATATGACTGTATTATCACAAGCATTATTATTTACTGTCACAGTTTAAGATCAAAACAGGAAGATTATATTTTTGACGGGGGTTAATGTCAAATGTATATAGACCAAAGTTAACCTTATAAGTCGGTGAGGTCTGAAATTAAAAGGCGTCGCTGTCTTAACAGATAACAATGGAGACTGTGGTTTTCACGGAGTGCTGTACAACAACATTAGCGCAGACCGCGGCTACACGTATTTTTTCTAGAAGAAACCAGTTCAACTTTCAGATCGTTAAAAATTAAGAAACTCCAGAAGTGGGAAAAACTACAGGGTGTCCGAAAAAATTGTGCCCCGTTTGCCCGAAAATTGCGATAAAACGGCAAAAGATTCTCGCAAAAATTTTGCATGATGTTGCTCTTCAGATATTGAATTAAAGTTTGCTACCATTCCCTTAAAAATCTGTTGAAAGACGATGGAGGTATGACCTTCAGAAGACCAAATTTCCTTGATGACTGAAACCGCAGCGATAAATAGCTTCATGAATGAAATCAAACAGCAGCCTCCAATGTCATAGCTCTCGTGAAAATTCCGATAATCATCAGAGAGTTCAACTATTTCTGATCTCACAGAAATTACTTCTTACCTCGCGTGAAAGCTATTTATCGCTTGAAAATAGTAAGACAAAATGGCCGACCGCTGGTTTCAGTCATCAGGCAAATTTGGTCTTCTGAAGGTCATAGCTCCATCATTTTTCAACAGATTTTTACGGAGATGGCAGCAAACTTTATTTGAACATCTGAAGATCAACATCATATGAAAGTTTGGCGAGAATCTTTTGCCGTTTTGTCACAATCTTTAGGCAAACGGGGCACAACATTTTTGGGACACCCTGTACATATTTTAGCAAATGAACCATCTGTATATCTTTAGTTTATTTTCACTGGTTTCCCGCATCATATTATGTACTCGGAAGGCACTTGTCCAAACGTTGGGAAGGCTTTAACTCCTTGTATTGATATGTTCAGGAGGGTACAGGAAGTAAATTTGAAGAATGTTATGGCAGTCGTAAGAAACTCGTAAGAAATTCCGACTACTCAAAATCTGATAATTTTAGGTTCCTCTGAAGAAAATACGTGTGGATAGATGTAACACTCTTTGGAACCATTAGCTATACCGGGTGACCCAGAAAAAAGTGACCCAACGCAATATGTTAAAGAAAACAAGGAAATGGCCGATTGAAATGCTTCAAACGTTGTTCTGTCGCTAAAAGACTAGCATACATTATGAGTATTTTCGCATTTTTTTCTTCATAGTAAATTTCATGAATTAAGCCAAAAGGCCAAAACTCTGGTTTGTAGGTTGATGCAGTTGAAGCTCTGACGGGCGCATGCGCTTCAACCCGCTGCACGGGGGGACACATGAGTTTCCTCGGACAAAGCGACCTCGTCTCCCAAACAAGACTAGTTGAAAAAGAGCTTACCACACAACTCTGAATGACAAACTTCTTCAGGCCTGAACAAGATCTTGCTATGACCTGTATGCCTTCATCTCGAATCTACAAAAAAGAAAATCGACTGTCAGACATGGCTTCCTATAAGGATATAGTGCTCAATTTACAACTTGCAACACAGCAAACATAGCACTCAAATCTTTAAAAAGGTCGTAGTAAAATTATACCGGGTGTCCCAAAAAAAGTACTCCGGTTTCAAAAATCACCAAAAATCAATCATCAAATCTTTGATAAAATTTTCTTTTTCACTTGTTTTGTCAAGGACGCAAAACTATTTCTAGATTATAAAAGTTTTGCTTTTGATACAATACAACAAGGTAGAAAAATAACAGGCTCAAAAACATTATTTTGAGCAATAGTTTTTAAGCAAAATACTCAATCGTGCCTAAAAGTCAAAGTTTTCAGATTTTATAACAACATTTAAGTCTCTAATGATAGTGCGCATTTCTTTCCGTCATTCATGACCAAATTAGAAGCTTTACATGCATGAAAATTTGATCTGGCAATCACCAGTGAATTTTTGCAGTATGATTCAAAACCAGGTAACTCCACAGAAAAGCTAAATTTGCTAATTTCTAAACAAATTACAAAATTTGGTATATCTGGGAAAATAATTTGGTCTTTGATCTACTTGACAAAAAAAGAAAATTTAAGATCGGTTGTGTAATCAAATTTTGGTGATTTTTCAAACAGGAGTACTTTTTTTGGGACACCCGGTATTACTGTTTTCTTTGAAATCAATGGCTTGGAAGGAACTTATGGTGCTTTGCTGTAAATCTGCCGTTGAAATTTATTGATATCTTGATTAGTTTCAAAATAGCGGCATTATTAAATTTGAGGCTATGACGTCACCAGATTTCAAAACCTTAAACCAGAAAAGCTACAAATTTCTGCTTGCCACCATATTGCAGGCCTTCATAAAATATGATTTTCTTGAAGGTTATATTATTTTTCCTCTATTGTTTTAGGATTTACGATGATCTACATTTTTTCAAAATTGTCCGTCAATTTTTTAAAAACTAATTAAATTGCCGCCATTTTGAATAAAATCAAGATATCAAAACATTTCCACGCCAGATTTACAGCAAAGTACCATAAGTTTCTTTCAAGCCATTTAATTTTCAATAATTTTAAGAACGGATGACAACCTTCTGAGATTTTGCCTTATTCAAATGGCCTTTCGTCTTAACGCTTATTACTAAACAGGCCAAGTCTCAAGCTCCGAATAAACCTTTACTTTTGGCCTAATCCAAGCCAAATTCAGGATAATTAACTTTTACATCCGGGTCAAATTATGTGAAATCCATACCGCAGAACCTAATAGGCTGGTAATCCTACATTCATCTTAAAAAGCCTTGTGGTACTAATGCGGGATACTTCGGTGATAACTGAATTGGGAACTAATCTTGCAAAGGACTTTAACCGGCCAAAAATAAATCGCGCCATATTTTCTTGTGATCTCAAAGAATTCTGTCCTCGTCAGTTCACTTGATTTAAGGGACTTTTAGACACTGTTAGAAATTATAGGCCGCTACCCTCAGAGCAATGGCCCTCGGCCCTATTTTTTGGAAAATTAACAGCTTTAGGAGCATCACACTGATTTGAAATTAGCCTCGGACCCACGAAATTCGAAAGGTCGATGAGAAAAGCGTAAGGAGTAAAATGATAATTTTGGTTACAGTAAAAACCCACATAAATAGAAACTGCGGAGTAAGAGCCTCCAGCAGAGGTGGAAAAAGCGCATGAAGCCACGAAGCAGCTTCGCAGGAAGCTCATTTGTCTTGAAGGAAGAAAAGGAGAAGAACAGAGTAAGCTGAATAAAGGAACAAAAAAGGACAGAACCGAAACAGGAGGAAAGAAGAAATGAAAGGAATAGGAGAAAGGGATGAGGAGATAAGCAAGAATGAAAAATGGAAAGGGGAAAGAAGACAGGATGAAAAGTGAAAATGAAGATTGAAAATGTAAAGAGGAAAGCAAGAAAGAAAAGACTGATCAAAAGATAAGGGCAATGTTTGATTGTGTCCTTTTAGTGTTCATATGCGGTTGTGCAGTCAATAATGCTTTGAGATCTGGCACAAGAAAAAATTGATAAAAAAATCGAAGGAAGAATTTTACGTTGAGATTGCTTCGCAGGAACGTAAATAATTTTTCCACCACTGGCCTCCAGGCTGATTTTGGGGCAATTAAGCATCTCAAAAAAATAACTGTTATATAGGTGTAAAGGAGCTATTTCAGCTTGTTACAGAAAATAAAAGGTTCTTTAGGCTAGTTTTACTGCATTTGTTTTTAAATATGAGGAAATTTTCAAAAGAATTTGCTAGCTCTCTGTGCTAACTCTCCTAACTCACTGTACCACTGACTACACGAAAACTTTTCTAGGCTCTACACTTTTTTACTCTTATTGAAATTTCATTTGTTTTAATTTGTTACTCAATTTCAATTGATCTAAATATCGCAGTAATCAGTAAATGTAATAATAATATTACTACCCTTAGTAATAACTTAGTATTACTAATATTATTTCCCTAAACACCTCAGGAAATAAGTGTTAAGTTCAGAGCGTAAAGGTACCAAGAAATAATGGGGCCAAGGGCCGGCGAGTTCTTACAGCCAGTTTTGGACAAGTTTTACATATGTGATGATTACTCACAAAACCAGGATTCTAGAATATCCAAATCAGAGTTCAACTGAGGTCACATGTAATAAGATATTTCTAAGATGTGAGAGAAAGCTTAAGCATTAAATTTGGCTCCAAAAAGACATCGATCTAAAGAAGACAAGTCATTAGGGTAAGTGGTGAACTGAATAAGACTGCCGCTAAAAATAGATGTACATAAAGTTTGATTTTGACACGATATATGATATATGATTGTGAAGCTGGTCTTTTGAGAGAAATTTATGACTTTTTGAGAAAGAATTGGCCTAACTTTATGAAGAAAAATGATGCAATTACAGTAAAACCCGCATGAAAGAACCTGTGATTTTCTGTAACTCGCTGAAATGACTCCTATGCATTTATATAGTGCTTCTTATACCGTGTGTTTCAGAAAAAAAGCAACCCAACTTTCTTCAAGATTGTTCAGGAACTAATGATGTTTTAATCAATTTGACGCATGCCAGCGGAAAGTACAATCTATCTTCTTTCTTATGACATACAGGTTGGGCGTATTAATTTAATTTTTTATCACTTAACTTAGGTTTGTGAAGTATGGCATACTTTAGATGCGGGAAAGTGACAGGACATTTACAAAGACGAAAACCCATCTTTTTGACAGCTGATTGTACCATTCTTAGCAAAATGTATCCAATGCGAATAAATGTTTCTTTTTCGAACCCAAGGGCATCACTTCAAGTACCTGTAGGCCTGAAATGTTCAACGAAATCTGTTTCGTAATTTTTTGCAATAAAAAGCGTGTTTATCTTGCTCTTACAACATGCTGCATTTGAAATTGGGCATACTTATCCTAAAATATCAGTTAAATAATCAATAATTGCATCAATGTATCCAAACTGCGTATCATTAGAAAGAAAGAAACTTGTACTTTCAGACGGTATACATTACATCTTCTAACACCTTATCATTTTTTAAAGATTTTCAAATACAGTTGGATTGCACTTTTTCTGAAATACCCTGTATAGAAGGTGCTTTACTGGCTGAAACTCACCCTGGATGTTCTTAATACACAGAACCTTTTATGTAGGTATTTACTGTAATGCCTTATCGTCCAGAAAGTCAACTTTTGGTGCTTCGAATTTCATTCATTAGAGAGGACAAATCATTGCCCATAATACGGCAAAACAATTTTGTTGAGATTTGATCAAAGTTTTGAGTCCTTTTTTATGGTCTTTGGAATAGAACCTGATTTGGAATAACTCGTAATTTCATCAAAGAAAGATCCAATATCTAATGGACTGTCCAAATCTTAGCTATGCAACCAATTTTGCCAAGCTAAATAGATCACAGTAAAAAAACGCGTGCAAGAACCTAGTGGATTAAGAACCTATAAGTTGAAATTCTCAAATTTTCAATTGTTTTACAAGGACCAATCCATCGTATTCATTGTTTAAGAACCCAGGCTGACGTGCAAACAGTAGGTTTTTACTTTACCGACAACAAAATTACGGATTTTTTCCCATTTAAGACATAATGCAGAAAATAAAGTGTTATTCAAATGAAAATGGAAATTACTTTTCATATCCAGGTAAAATTCTTACAATACATGTTGATACTATACAACTATACAGCACTACAGGGACGATAACATGAGGAGCAAGATGGCATTATACTACCCATGGTCTGACATGTAACAAAAACAATAAAAACTACAGGACAATACGCAAAAAGGAAAACAAGAAAAAAGAATAATTGGAAATTGATCATTATACGCTAAATACAACATAAGATAACTGCAATAAACGTTTGCGGCATAAATACTGTGGGAAAGGAGTTACGCAACGATTCCCTGCGCCTCACAAATAGAAACATCTTTCCCATTTGTCTACCCAGTTCACTAGATGGAAATAAAGCAAGAACCTCGGTATTTTTTCTGTGAATTTCCAGTGTCATTTTAATGAACTAAAACAATATCAACTGGACGCATTATATAAGAATTGGAAAGTACCTTGAAGCAGTTGCAGAAGATAATGTACTCACATTTAAGCAACCTCTCAAAAGCAGAATAGAAAGCAGTGGACATCCATTGCCAATTGCTTTTAAGCCTTCTGATGAAACTTTTCTACACCATGATATATTCAGATAACGAAGCTTCTGACAACCTTCCCTGAAAAGAGAAAGCATATTTTAGTGATTGCAATTTGTATCAAACAACTTGTGCCATGTCAAACATATACAGTTAAGCCCGAAATTGTTCATACCTATGCCAAATTTGGAGTATTTTCAGTCGTTATATTTGCTAACCAATTCACAAGATATTTCATTCCTTGAAATGTCTTTTGTAGCACTTGTTTCAGCCTTTTATCACATTCTTACGAAACTTCAGCCACAGTAAAATTGGTCCTCAAATAGAACGATGCAAAATACTCGGAATTTGGCATGGGTATGAATGATTTCGGGCTTAATGTAGGAGACACAAAAAGGAATAAATGGGTTTTGAAGAAATAATTGAAGAAACAAATGTGAAATCACGGCGATAATGCAGCATTGATGTGGCCTATATTATGATCAAAATTATACACTAGAAACTTGTTGTTTTCTTCGGAGCTTTCATTCGTGAGATCCAAACAATCGGTTAAAAGGAAAATCAACAGATTCCAGAGCCCTACTTACAGGCATATTCATTCCTCCATTAATTTTTTTGGTTCAAGAAATTTTTTCATGAAATTGCAATTCTGCAGTTTTCTTGGAGTAACATTAACTTCTATTGAGCCCAGCTGAATTAAAGAACTCAAGTAATTCTGAGAAAGTTATAAATAACAATGTTTCAAGCTTGCTCTTCACGCCTGATGTTATGTTATTTACAACTTTCTCAGCACGTTAAAGAATAACTTTATTACATATGCCTACCATGTACTACACGCAAAACAAACAGTGTTTTTTATTTATGAATTAAGGTACGCTTCAGGGCCTTCAAGGAATGAAATAATTTCTTTTGATCCAGCCACTATTTTCTTTTGGATTTTCATGGCTAAATGATTAAAACTTAATACATCAAGGATTTACCAACTCTAATAATAGGCTTTTAGGTGATTTTCTTGTCATGTCAATAATGAACTTCATTTTGAGCCTTTTTCAAACATTCTGACTTCAAAGATTAGATTTTACAGGCTATTGGACAAATATTTACCTTGACAGAAAACAAATACTTAAAATGAAAATAAACGCTGGGTCAAAGAATTAGGCTGGCTTTCCACCAGCCCGGATAAAGTTATCCATGTTTGCATTGCGTTACCACTAACCTTTAAAGACGGATAAATTTAGAAACGGGTCTCAGGGAACAAGGACAGATTTGGTAAGACAATAGCACGAGTTGGTTTTGATTGACACCGCAATTCAAAGCGATTAGCGATCGCAGACAAAGGAAATTCCCTCAACCAGTAATTCAAAACAAGCAAAGCCGCAAAAGTTTCTCTGCAAACCCAAGTAGCTAGTTCACTCGATGTGCATTCCAGAAATTGTTTTCAAGAGCAAACATGAGCATAGATCGAAAGAGGGAGGATATATCTACACATCTACCTCGGGCATTTTATTTCTTTGGTTCAGAAGCTGAGCAGTAAATGTTTTAATTACAGCCAAAAAAATAAGAAAATTGAATGGCTTCCCAATCGGCTTTTGAATAAAACAAATTAAATGCCCGAGGTAGATGTGTAGATATGTCCTTCTTCTTTCGATCTATGCTCATGTTTGCTCTTAAAAATAATTTATAGAATGCACAACGAGCGCGCTGGGTACTTGGGTTTCAGAGAAACTTTAACGGCATTGTTTGTTTTGAATTTCTGGTTTAGAGAATTTCCTTTGTCTGAAGTGGCTAACCGCTTTGAATTCAGGTGTCAACAAAAGGATCTCATGCTTATGTATTACAAGATCTGTCCTTGCTGTCTCAGAGTGGATTGATTTTAACCCGGGTATTTTTCAACAATCTGTTGTGAGTTTAACCAAGTTACAACACTCCACATTTGACACTTCAATTAAAGTTGAAACGACGAAAGGGAGAATAAACGACTAAAAATGAGTAATGGAAACGACTGAAAACGAATAAAAAGTAGTTCACGGTAAAGCTGTCGTTGCCATTGACTTACTTCAAAAACGGATTACTTTGGACTCACTTTTGTTGTTACCCGGGCTAGTGGCAAGCGGGGCACGAAAACCCACCCGACCAAGTGACCGGGCGGTCGCAGGAAAATTTTCAATTCATAATGTTATTGCAGGAAATTTTTCAAATTCTCTCTCTTTCATGTATCATGCTCTGCTTCCTCATTGTTTTATAATGAGAATAAATTATAAAATCACGCAAGTCACCTGACATAGATTGGATCTCATGTATAATTTCTATGAAAATTGTTTTCAACAAATATGAGATAAGTGCAGAACTTGATTTTCCCTCGTGGTTTGAGAAATCATAGATGATTTCTTTCATGGGTTCTCAATTTCAACAGCCAAAATTTCCTCCAAATTTATTTTCCACGATTTCTCATTCGCATTTACATAAAAACAAGTTACACGTTTAATGGCCTATCATTGGAATCTCACCTCTCTTTAAGACAGCTGTATATAATAAATGATCTGGCCTGAAGGAAATCTAAGAATGATTTTGTCTGGTCGCAGGAAGGGAAATATTTTTCATGCAAAGCAAATGCAATTTGTTAGATTAAAATTCAAAATCCTAAAAATATAATTCTTAGCTGAGTGAGTTCCCGGGATTTAACGGCATTTAATTCTGATAACGGCAACGGTAATTTAAAATTCTAATGAAATGTGAGGAGATTGGTATCAACGGATCAAATACTTCATAACACTTTTCACACATTTGGGAAAAAGAAAATTTCGTAAATTCGAATTCGGCTATATTTTCAGTGCTCAGAACAACATAAGAAAAATTACAACACATAGAGTATGTCCTGAGGTTGTAGCCAGGTTTTAAAATTTTGGGTAATTTCGCTACCAAAAGTTTCTTATGACTAATGAGTTTCTTAATTTCTAAATGCTCCAAGGTAGAATTAAGTCGTTTTTGTTCAATGGGCTTCAAAAGTGCCTATCAAGATCTCAAAACAAGTAATCACAGTCAAACGATTTCAAAAATATCTGTCAATATTCCACAATGTCAACAAAATTTTGCGTGGCCTGTGGAAATTGAAGCAGCAAATTACAAAACTCTCTGAGCTTTTTTAAACAAGGTACCCTCTGGTTTCTTAACTTTTGCAAAATTGAGCCCACAGTTTATCATATAGAATTTCTTGTAAAAATTACGTGAATTCTGTGCTCATAAAAATTTACGAACAACCTTTCTTTTTCTCAATGACTGCTCGATCGATTATACATACCTTCGAAGTCTTAATGTACGCTGCCTAGTCTATCCATCTTTACAGAAAGGTTAAACACAAGACCAAGGGAAGGTTTACTGAAATTTTTCGTTCTTCCACGCAGTTTTCTATTGTATTCGTCAAGCTTTGTCACGAATGAATAACGTGATCACTTTTTCAATGCAATATTTCAAACCTCCGGGAGTTCAGAAAATTTTTACAAAAATGCATCCAAAGTTTCTCGTAAGACTCAATTGAAATCGACATAGACAATTGCTTTAGAAAAGCGCTTTCTATGCAGTAATCAATTGAATTCCTGTTCGATGAAGCTATGTACTTTTCACATAATCTATACAGAATTAATTTTGCTGCGATGCAAAATTGAAGTGCTTAGAGTTTTGAAACATATCAAATGTAGCCACAGTTCTGTCCATAGGAAGAAAAACAAGTTCTGATCAACTTACCCTAGTTTTAGAAGTCCATTATCGTCGATATCTGTACATGATTCAATATCTAAGTGCTGCAGCCTACTTGAATATTTACTAAGACTATCACAAGTTCTGCAAAGCAAAGAAAATTAGTTTAGAGTGAGATCATGTAAAAGTTCATTTCTGCACCTTACGATATTTGGTATTAAATTCGTAGCATGCTTCAAAATTAGGTCGCTCAAAAAAGGAACATCCTGTCTATTTTAAGTTCGTGCTAGAAAAGCAAACTTTCTAACATCATCATCAAATGGTTATTTAAAGGGGCTCCGTCTCCAAATTTCGGTCGAAACGGTGACTTTGCGCTTCTTTGATGGGCAAGATCACACGAACGTTTACCTGTTTTTTCGAAAATGAAAGCATCATTTTGAAGATAAATCTTTGTACTTCACAGAGAAAAAAACCAAACATTCATATCTTCTACGATGGCTTGGATATACGTGGATCTTAACGGGCATTTTTTGGTGGCTTGGGTGAAGCCACTAAACAAACTGCAGAAAACAATGGAGAACAATGGACACGTGCGGTATTTGCAGATTTGTTTACAGTTTGGTGACGGAGCCCCTTTAAAGTAGGATAAAAAGGAACATCTAAATTAACTATCAAGGCCTGGTTTAAACATCGTTTTTTGCCGTGTCGAATCGAATTGTATCAAAAACGGCAGAATCTGCCGTGTAAAAAATCTGATTTAAACATCTTTTTTGCCGTGTCGGATGGAAATGAAAATGGTTAAGATGGCCATTTTGAAAAATGCACAAGCACAGTGGCTGATCACACGTAGAAACCGCGGACCATGGCCTAGAATTGATTAATTGAACGCAGCAGAAATACGATGTTTAAATCAAGTCGTTTTTCTGCCAGTTGATACGACAGAGCTCGTGAACTCCTGCCGCTTAATTTATGAAAAACGGCAGGTGATTTAAATATCGTTTTTTATGTCGAATTTAATGGACACTTAAAAGTTTTTAGCAGCATCTATTAAATTCGACCCGGCAAAAACGATGTTCAAATTGGACTCAAGATATCATATATTGCGTGACAAATAAGTTTAAAGGCACTGTGTCCATGTAAGTAGACGACTTCGAGGGGGGTATCACGAAAACATGTGATCTTTCGTCGTTTTTTCATGTGAGCGTTGTTTCTTGCAAAGTCTTTTCTTGCAAAGCGTTGTTTGTTAGTCAAACGATTGTTTCAAAGACAGAAGATAGACTAATGAACATAAAGGCATGTTTTGACAAGTTCTTTTGAATTCGTCAGCAATCTTGCCTTTTGAAATAGTGTTCTAGAGTTTTCAAAGGTCCTTGTTTTCTTCTTTTGTGTGATTGTTATCAGACAGATTAATGAACATAAAGGCATGTTTTGACAAGTTCTTTTGAATTCGTCAACAGGGACTCAGCAATCTCACCTTTTGAAATTGTGTTCTAGAATTTTCAATGGTCCTTGTTTTCTTCTTTTGTGTGATTGTTATCAGACAGAATAGGTTTCCTTTCCTTTCGAAAACGAGGCTCTTATTTTCATGTGATCAGTTCAAAACAGCTTGCCCTTAACCAATCAAATTCTCGAACAGTTACATGCATGTCAGCATCGTGTCAGCAGTTTTAACTGTTCGTACATGCAACTTATTGATATATGGGCACAGTGCCTTTAAGACCTCTCCTGTTATAAACCCAGCTTTCGGGACATACACTTTGCAGAGCCTACAGTTGCATTTACCACCATTCCAACATCAAGCTTATTTTTGAAAATAGGATATGATATGATATGAATGAATATTTATAAACTAAAATTAACCGCTCAGCATCTAATAATATCTAAATACAATCTTATAAAACAAAAATAAAGTCATAGGTAAGAACGAAGGATGTCTGATTCTTTTTTCTTGCGGTAAAAGTTGCCACCGTTTATTTTCAAGGTAGGTAATAATGGATTCAACTCCAAAGGACGTGGTTCGTACCTAGACTTATAACGATGAGTCTCTTGTTGCCTTGTGCTCTTTGACTTCAAGATGGCGCTTCAGTCAACAGAGACTCATAATATTACTCTGAAAAACCTGACCCTATTAGGCCTAATATGCTGGGATTCCTAGCATACCAATCAGATTGCGAGATTTGGCAAAGAACAATCAGTTTCGAAACTTCAATTCGATTGACGCAGCTTACTAAATTTGAAGTAAGTTGCTGCGGCAGGTACTTGAAGATTTTTCTGATATGTTTTGGTCTTAAATTGCAGCATTAAAAGACTTATTTTGCACTCACCAGGTAAAGTGAACTTTCTTCTTCAGATGAATACCAAGTTTTGTTGATTATGTGTCTGCTTACCGTGGTTTCTATCGCATTTCCTTTCTGAGGAGTGACCGTTGAACAGAGTCGAAGCAGTCGTTCGATCCAGATTCGATCAATCGAATGTAGAAGATAGGGTCAGGTTTTTAACTGTTTCATTATGAGTCCCTGTGAGCAAGGTACCGCAGGGATACAAGGGACTCATCGTCATAAGTCTAGTTCGTACCTATGGCAGTCGAGTGCCATCGCCATGTCTTAGATTGCTGACTGTCAAACTTATCGGAAGAGGAAAATCAAAACTAGTTGCTAATCAAATCCTCATTATTTCTTATAAAATGCAACTTCTTTTATACTAACGCATTATTTTGTAAACTTTAATGCATTGACTAGTTTGGACGTCCAAGGCAAATTTACCAAAACCAAGCTTAATTCTCAGCTCTTAAAGGGGCTCCGTCGTCAAAATGTAAACAAAACGATGATTATTGCAGTTTTGAAAGGTGATATCACACAGGATTTTCGTATTTTCTTCAAAATGAAAGTTGCTGTGTGGGCATTAATCATTGTACTTCACTTAGGAACAAACCCAACATTCATATCTTCTACAATTGCTCCGATATAAGTGGATTTTTAACGGTCACTTTTTGGTGGCTTGGGTGAAGCAACCAAACAAACTGCAGAGAACAATGGGTGAACAATGGATAATCGGCGAGACGTGCGAGTTTTCGGATTTGTTTACTGTTTGACGACGGAGCCCCTTTAATTCCGGTCCTTGATTTTGTAATTGAATTCCTAATCGGCTGGTACAAAATAAAAGAATAAAACTAAAAGTCTTACCGATTAGTCAAGCGATTACAATCACGTAAAATAAGTTCTTCTATGTTCTTGCATTGGTGAGCAAATGTTCTATGAAATAAAAAAGAGTCAATTGCAAAGATTAATCCAGAAAATCGTTTGCTGTATTTCACGATGACTTAGAAATGCCTAATGCCACAATTTCAATAGCCAATGTGCAGACTATACCCCTTGAGGAAAAATCATAAAATAATCTTCAGGCTAAGGCAGTAAAAGTTTTAGCCTTTCCAAAATGACAAGCTGCTATAAATAGGCTGAAGAAACGCCCATGAACTCATTGTTTCCTTCTCGCCATACCATGAAACAGCAGGCGTCAAAGTTGTTGATTACAATATATCATATTTTTAACTTGCCCCGGGCCAGCTTTTAACTATGTCGATTCCCTTTAAGGTTTTGATATTCATAAACAGATCGCTCATTTTGTGCAGGAATCTAATGACTGCCCGTGCAACTGATCATAACAATCAATTTTGCAATTCCAGCGCAACATTTCTTATTGTCATGTTTTTGTTCAGGCCTCGGAAACTTATGACTTTATGCAAGGGCGCCTACCTTGGACGAGCTGTGTTTATTCCCACTACTGTACAGTACACAGAGTCAATCCTGTCAAGGATTAACATGACGTATGAATAACTTTGTGGTTTCAAATTCCGGTGTTGATGTAATACGAGATCAACTGTTATACGAGTTGGCCATAGGGAACTAGACAAAGTGATTTTTGATTGCTCAACACTAACAGATGTTAAAATTTGAAAATCCTTGTTCTTATGATATACACAGATTAACAGGACACCAATTACTCTATGTACTGGGTCACTCTGTGTACTGGGTCGCGGGCACTGTACTGGGAATAAACACACTACTTACAAGGTAGGCGCCCTTGCTTTATGCTGGGGGTACAAACAAAATAAGATCATGAAAACGCAAATATTTCGATGTTTTCAAAATATTTCAATTCTGTATATTCACTCTCTATTTATTTCCCAGGTATATTTCTAAAAGTCAGGCATTGGTTTCTTCTGACTGTTACGTCCTTGCTATTTTCTTCAGTGCTTGCATTGTTACAAATTCAAAAAATGTTTGCTGTTAGGGGTCTCAAATTTTTCAGCAAAAATTAGATGGGGTCCGAAATTTTACATGGTTAGAATGCAGGGCTCTAACTTTTTTACCACAACTTCTCAAAATATTTCCACCCCCTTCCCGATAATGACAGCTCCCTGTAGGCTTTAGCTCAAGATCAAGTTATCAATTTTCAAAATCAGCCAAGCTTACGATTAATGATGGAGCTTACGATTAATGATGGCCTGTTAAAAGTGTCACCATGTAGTTTTCATAATTTTCAGGATAGATTGCTATCAAATTTGACAAAATTTTTTAGAAAACCATTTCATAAAATTGCTTATAACTTGCGAAAAATACCATTATTCTCCTTAAATACATTTTTATTCCTACGCTCTTTTGTTAGCTACACACTTAACAATGGTTTGAAGCATTGAAGAAATAGGCCACTCGCCGTATGACGTCAGGTATGAATGTAAACAATATGTGTGCACATCCAAGTAGGCAGAAAAACTGCAAAACAACTTTTTGGCATGTTTGGAACGATAGAAAACACAGACGGCCTACGGCACGCTCACAGCTTCGGTTCAAGAAACACGAGCTATTTTGCATACCATGAGGCGCACGCAGATACGTCATCGATACATTTTTTAAACAATGGCAAGTGGTCTATGGGTGAAATAGCTAAGAAAAATAGGCTCACAAACGTTTCAACATTCTTTTAACTCACCCGATAGTTGGTAAATAATAATGTAAAATTCTTTGGCTATTTACCGAAGGGCATCATCCTCAATACTCTGACATCCTTGCAAATTAAGACGTTTTAAGAAACCACCACATCTCCTCGAAAGACTCTGAATTACTGGACCCTGAAAGAAATAGAAAAACGTAAATGGCTTGCACTCAACCACCTTTAATAAACTGGCTCGGTGAGCAGTATAGTAGTGCCAACAGCCCTGTACAATAAACTATTGTATTAGCATCTAAGAAAAGGCGTTGTTGTCCATTTTTATGTCGGAAACAACAGATGCCCAACGTTTTCATATACCTGACCAAACTTGGTTTTCATGAAACCTTATTTATCACAGGGGTGGAACAAATATTTCAATTTCTGGGACCAAAAAACTCTTGAAGAAACTTCTGCGAGAACCAAATGTGCCAAAAAGGTCCACTTTGTGAGAGGTCATGATATGTAATACATTAACAAGATTTTGAATAGTGATTATAAATTTGTAATTGTAGTCACAATTAAAAATTGTACTTTGGCATATTTCGTTACTTTTTTAGCTGATTACTTTCTGAGTCATAAACAGTGACTCAAAACTTCCTTTGTCTGGAAACAGTGGTATAAACAGTGGCTTTCTTTGGTTGAACAACATCAAATTTGCCACCAGAGATTCGTTTGAAATGCAAAGAGAAAATTGGGAAGTTTAAATTGTGTTGAAAATTAATTCCCCCCTTTCTCAATTTTCTTTTAGAATCCATTTTCCTTCTCATTTGCATTCCTCTCTCGCTTCTTTCTGGTGACCAGAAAAACTTTCTGGAACCATTGGTGCTGTGGTCCGCTCTTTTTCCACCCCTGATTTATCATGCATTTTCATTGAGTAAATTTCCTTCCTATATTCATTAACTTATCGTTGAAAATGATTACAATAATTTCAAATCAGAATACCAGGCATCCCAAAGTGCTGCATCGGCTTTTGCCGAAATACAAAATCGTCGTGAGATATAGACCGATTTCAATAGTTTACCAAAAATTTCCGGCAAAAAGGCTAACTTGGATATGAAAATTCATCTCACTAAAATCGGCCACACTGTTTAAGCCTTATGGGTTCTTTTATTTTGGGGTCAGCTTGGATACCTTTCAAAGATTTAGAAATTTCAATGACATTTTAACTAAGTTTCAGCTTCAACACAGCAACTGGGAATATAATTGTCATTAAAGGAGCAAAAACAAACAACAACAAACATGTGTTTGTCACAATTGAAAGTATATGTGGATACTTATCTAAGTTCCATGACGGATAATTGATAGGTCTCTTCAATCTAAAGCTGAAAACTTGTCTAATTTGAATTGTCTTTCAAGACTTTTCCAAAGCAACTCCAAGGTAAGATTTCTAGGAAGTCTAGAACGGTATGGCCGATTTTAGTGAACTAAATTGCTCCTGCTTAGCATAGGTTCCAAATCTTTAAAAAGGCTGGTGTACAATTCACTGACCTATTTCTTTGAACTGAATGATTTCAAAGAAACTTTAGTTTTTTCTCTACAATTCTACCGTTTGACTTTTCTGAAATCTTCAATATTTTTAGAATTAGAGTGTTTTCTTCTTTTTCAAGAATTCAAGAAAACTTTTCAAAAAAACTTAAAACCATCGTAATTTTTAAACTGTTTGACGCAACAAGAAATAATTTCGAAGAAAACCAGACTTTATGAATGCCTACAATATAGTATCAAGCAAAAGACTCTCACTCAATCTGGTTGATGATTTAGAATTTTGATGACGTCACATCCTCAAATGAGTTGAAATGTAAGATACGCTGTAGTTTCGAAAAATATTCAAAAGTTCTGGAAAGTCCAACGGTAGAATTATAGATAAGTATCAAAAGTTTCTTTCGAGCCATTAAATCAGAAGAAATAGGTAATTGAATTCTACACCCACCTTTTAACACCGAGTTCAAGATTTGGAACCAATGCTCTCCTGCTTTATTGAAATCTGTGCATACAAGATTGTACAAAAAATTGTTGCCTAAAACAAGAGCTATGACAATTACCTTGATATCCTTTTGAAAATCAAATAAATCTACCCGTTGCCAATTGCTGCCATCAAGGGCAAGGACATTCCAAGCCTGAAAATAAAAGGAAACATAATTACAATAACAGTTTGATGGTGGGTTTGTTTTGACTTGTTGTTTGTATGAATTCCTTTGGTCTGCAATGGCTAATGGACGATTGTGCTAAAGATGGTGTGAAGCGCGATCTCTACCAGACGATTTTCTGGACGATTGCAATAAAAATTCATGACGAAACACGCGCAGTAGAATATTTCTGATCTCTGCATAGACTGATTACAAGTTCGTAGTTATCGCTGTTGATAGACTGATGGACGCTCAAGCTACGACTCATGAACTTTCACATTGAAACTTAGGACGAAATTGTTTCCCTTGATTTTCATGTCCGGATATGCAACACCGTACGAAAAGCCGAGTGCTCCAGGCAATGGTACATGCCCCTATGTTGTCGGCTCAGGCCTCAGATTATAAAACGCCTCAAAATTCAAGTTTTCAGTGACGTTAGCAATGAACAAAAGCCACAAGTATCCAGATGAATGTTTCGTCAATCCAAGAATCAACAAACCTTTCACTCTCAACCAGGATTTCCTCATTTTGAAGGCCACTTAACTTCCGTTAACTCACCACAGCGATAACAATTTCCAACTGTCGAAGGTTGCCATAACTACTTTTTAACCTCGTTTCAGTGCGAATAGAAAAATCGGTGCCCTTTTTTTTTTTCGTCCCAATTATTTATGTGACTGAGTCCATAAGCCCAAAGTCCATATTCATTATCTGATGCTTGAGCCGGCACAGCAACTTAGGCCCATCCGCCATTGCCTGGAGCACTCAGCTTTTCGTACAGTGTTGCTATGGTTTCCATATCCGGACATGAAATCGAGGGAAACAATGTCGCCCTAATTTTCAATATGAAAGTCTACGAGTCGTAGTTTGAGCATCCATGAGTCTATCAATAGCGATAACTACGAATATGGAATAAGTCTACCTCTCTGTTATGTGGACCTTTTTACCGACCAGAAAGCATGTATTTACGATGGCCAAATCCACAGCATAATATATGATAAATAATAGCAGCATAATATTTAATAAAGACATTCTTACCCTCGAGACTTGGGCACTGCGACAAAGACTGACTACATCGAGATACGAGAATACTCTGGAAAGATAAAGAGACAACATATGTCATACAAACATCAGCAGATAGAAAACAACATAAATTCTTCAAAGGGAATCGACACAGCTGAAAGCTGGCCGTGGCCAAGTTAAAAGAATAATCCACTGTATTTGATAACTGACACCCGCTACACTCATTTTTTTATTATAAGAAACTAAGATCGGGGGCTGGTAGGAAGTTTCTTAAGTTTTTGTGCCATTTTGCAACCAAAAGTTTCTTATGTGTTTCTTATATTCTTAATGCTGGAAGTGTAGAGTTAATTTTGCTTTGTCTAAAGGGCTCCCAAATTACTTAGTAAGATCTCAAAACAAGTAAATTATATAATTCGCACTCAAAATAATATTCAAACAGTTGCTATAACTGTACAGTGTCAAAACATTTTGAGTGCGACAGGAAAATTAAAACTGTAAATTACAAAAGTTTCTTAGCTTTTTCAATTCAGGTAGGGTTGTTTCTTAGCTTTCGAAAAATTGAGCCTACCGTTTCTTATGAGCGGTTGCTTATAAAAAAAATGAGTGCATTTCATTGTGTAGCTAAAGAAACAATGGATTTTTAGGAGTTTCTGAAGCCTATTTATAGCGGCTACGAGATATAGCTATGTCTATTCCCTTTAAGAATCCGTGCATCCAAATATTAACTGAAAATATATTCTGCATTGCTGTTTTTTGTTAACAAGACGCTAAAAAATGCTCGAAAACAGCATTGCTCTCAGAGCTTTGGCACAGCTTGGTTTGAAGCAAAACGTATTTTTGGCTTTAAGGATGCAAGCTTGAGAAGCTCTTCCCTCTTTCACTTGTTTGTCACTTAGTATCACATTAGCACAATAAAATATCGGTGAGTCAAAGCGAGTCAAAGCATTTAAAAGCCTGTTGCACTCAAACTACTTACCACATTCCTAAAACTGATAATGCCTGTGTTCCTCTAATATTTCAACTTAGAGAAAAATTTTGCTTGTCAAAATCGGTCTAATGAAACTGTTATCACGAGGCTGGGTTGCTGGTGCAAATTTGATCAACAATTTTAGGATTGTTTTGAGATGAAGCAATTTTAAACAGTCGCTCGTATTTTGAGCACGATACGACCAATTTTGACACACTAAATTTTCTTATCAAAGTTGATATGTTCACTGCACAGATAATTTCATTTTATAAGAATCTTAAAACGGGTTTGAGAACTACAAACAATCAAACGTCCACACCTCTGTTTTGTGTTGGAGGAATGGATCAAATCGGCTAAGGTTCGCTTTCCCATTTTAAGTCATGTGACCATGCTCAGGGAATTTTTAGTATTATTTTACTGGGTGATTCAAAAAAGAATCCCCATTTGAAAGGCTACTGCTCCCTGAATATCAAAGCAATAATATTGAAAAGTGTCTTGTTTTATTGCCAATATGCTCAATTAGGTTTCAAATCAACTACCATTGTTTTCAAATCAATAAGTGGTCTCGCGCCCACTTACCTCTCTACTCTATTCACGAGAAACTCGACAAGGGAGATTGTAAATTTGAGAAATTCTGAGACTGACTTGCTTGCTCCACGAATGAAAACAAGCAATGGCCAAAAAGCATTTTCGTTCCGTGGATCAAAGCTTTGGAATGAGTTGGAGCATGAAGTCAAGCTAGCCCCCTCTCTATCTACTTTTAAATGTAGACTGAAATGTAAATAGCTTTTAATTTTTCATCTATTCTAATTTAACATTGTAAATATTCTTTTTATTTTTAATTTTGGTAGTATTGTAAGTAGGTTTTTGCCACGGCCCCCTGAAAAGCAGCCACTCTTGGTTGATGGGGCCACCGTGTATAAAGAATTTAAAATGAATGAATGAAAATGAGCAATTCACCCAGCTTTAATTGGCCATTCCTTTCCGTGGATATGGGAGATTTTCTGCAGAAAGCCCCTTCCAAAAGCCTGCCAAAACGAGTGAAAACAATGAGCAAATTTTCTTTGGTTTTCCTTCCTAAAAATGATGACACTCGCATGTATTCGTGTCTTCCATCCTCCTATGGGAGAATAGAATCCTCCTGAATAGTACCAGGGAGCAGACTTGCTCATCCTCCCAAGAGGATAGAACGTGCTAAAGCGTGCAGAAGTCATTGCTGTAAGGCAGAGATGTCAGGGAAATTTGTTCGTGATTTTGGGCACGTTTTGAAGGTTTCTTGAAGAGGCTTTCTTGAGAAAATCCCTCAATTTCAGAATGGAGAGGCCGATTTCAGTCAGGCAAATTTTGAAATGGATTTAAACATGTCTACCATTAAACTATACATTTGCTGATATCATCGTATTGATATCCAGGGAGCCGTGACCTTTCAAACGTGGATTCTTTTTATTGATTCACCCGGTACTTTTCACATTTATGGCACAAGTTTTCACGGCATAAAATATTTCAAACAATTCGAAGATGTTTTATCAAGAGATTGGTCATTTGATTTGAATCAGTGTACACAAACCTTAGCCGATTTTGTTTATCAAACCAAACACACTGGCCAACAAACGTCATTTACCTTGAAAGAAATGCTTGGCCCAGTCCCATTCCCTAACCACAAAACAACAGATGACAGAGATTCAACTGTTCGCTCCTATTTTGAATATGCAAAATGACTACCAGGCATCTTAAATTTTCAATACAACTTGCAAAATCTCCCGCGAGATATTTAATCCTTGTTTCAGCAATTGAACGGAAAATCATCAATCCAGATGATAAAAAATCCTTGGGATTAAACTCCAAAATCAAGCGTTTTAGAAAGTGTCCTGGGTCTAAGCCTGCTTCTAAACATCTTAAAAAGATAATGCTATTGAAGAAATCAAAGGATGACATGCGAAGAGGTTGATTCTGTCAAATAATGAGGTTTCTATCGAAGAGCAAAAGACAGAATGAAATTAGGAACAGAACGAGGGATGAAGCAGAAAGGAACGACCTTTCAATCATGCAACGACATTGCTGAAATACAGAACGACTTTCTGAAATAACGAACGACCTAGCTCAACTGAGAAATGGTCTTCTTCGTCTTATTTTTGGAAGCACTGAAATGAAAACAGCGATTCAAAGATACCAACATTTTGGACAAAAAGATAATTATCTGTGCTACCACGATCATTGCTAAGACGGAACAATTTTATAATTTCATGAAATTCCTACCCTTTCTACTTAAAAGTTTTTTTGCATTTTAGAAAGCCCTTTCACCTTGAAAAAATTACAATGCACGAGCAGATTCCACTACCCAAAAACATTAGCAGTCATGATGAATATAAGCTTACAAACAGTAAAAAAGGAATTATTCCTGACCAAAATTTAAAATTTCTTTGAAATTGTTAAAGACCGTAAGAACAACAACAAGGGCAGATTTTGTAATACAATAGCAACAGTTGCATTTGATTGACGCCTCAATTCGAAGCAATTAGGGACTTCAGACAAAGGAAATTATCTAAACCATAAATCCAAAACATACAAAGCCGCAACATAGGTTCCATATCTTTAAATCTGCGTAAAAAGGTGGGTGTAAAATTCAACGACCTATTTCTTCTGGTTGAATGGCTTGAAAGAAACTTCAGCTACTTATCTATAATTCTACCATTGGACTTTTCAGAAATCTGAAGTATTTTTCGAAATTACTACGTATTATATATTTTAACTCATTTGAGGATGTGACGTCATCAAAATTCTAAATCATAAACCAGGAGAGTGACAGACTTTTGCTTGATACCATATTGTAAACATCTATAAACTATCGTTTTCTTGGAAATTATTTCATGTTGTGTCAGACAGTTTAGAAATTACGATGGTTTTAAGATTTTTTGAAATTTTTCTTGAATTCTTGAAAAAGAAGAAAAACATTCTAATTCTGAAAATATTGAAGATTTCAGAAAAGTCCAACGGTAGAATTATAGAGAAATAGCTAAAGTTTTTTTAAAACCATTCAGTTAAAAGAAAGAAGTCATTGAATTTTACACCAACCTTTTTAAATATTTGGAACCTATGCTCAAAGCCGCAACAATTTCTCTGCAGCCCAAGTAGCTTGCGCGCTCGTTGTGCATTTCAGAAATTGTTTTTAAGAGCAAACATGAGCATATATCGAAAGAAGGAGGATGTATATGTACACATCTACCTCGGGCATTTTATTTGTTTGGTTCAGAAGCTGAGCAGTAAGTGTTTTAATCACACCAAAAAATAAGACAATTGAATCGCCTGCCAATCGGCTTTTGAACCAAACAAATTAAACGCCTGCGGCAGATATGTAGATATATCCTTCTTCTTTTGATATATGCTCATGTTTGCTCTTAAAAACGATTTTTGGAATGCACAACGAGTGCGCTAGCTACTTGGATTTCAGGGAAACTTTTGCGGCTTTGCTTGTTTTAAATTTATGGTTGAGAAAATTTCCTTTGTCTACAGTCGCTAATCGCTTTGAATTGAGGTGTCAATCAAACGCAACTGTTGCTATTGTATTACAAAATCTGCCCTTGTTCGTAAGAAGTGGAAGAAAACACAATTCGTAGTCTGCAGATAGACAGGTATCCGTCGGGAATATGGAAAACAATATTCCGTTTGTTTCGAAATTTCGTCTGATATTTTAGAAATAGACAGAATCAGCTAAACAACCATTTCTAGTCAACTGGCCAATCTCTTGATAGAACATCCTATAATTTCTTTGAAATATTTCGTGCCATGAAAATTTGTTTCTGGTTCTGTTCCAATTCATTCCTCGTTGCGTTCCTCGTTCCGTTCCGTAATTCGCATTTTCGGCAGGCGCAAATAACGAATCCTGCTGCAAAAGACACCTGCTTGAATTGTGTTCCTCATTAGCATACGTAAACAAAACAAAAATGGAGAGAAAACACACTCGATTCTATTTGAACATTCCCAATGCATGAACGTAAACATCAGATAAACAAAGACGCTAGTTGGAGTAGTCATGATTGTTATGGCATGCGTGTATCTATTTCTGGCCCTTGCTAGGAAAACTTCGATTTAAGATGAGGTGTCATATAGAGGTGACATAGATACGTCATGTACAAAAAATGCCGGTTGGCTTTCAACAGATGCTAACCGTAAGAGCGAATGGCTCAAAAATACCTTGAGCATATGAAGCATATATTTTTCACTTACTAAAGCGGGGATGGCTCAGTAGTTGCACGCTTGACTACCAATCTGAAGGTTGGCAGTTCGAGTCCCCGCCATGCCGAACCTGCTACAAAGTGCGAGGAGAGTCGCCAACTACCTGTAATTCCAGGCTAAAGGAATCACGAGGTGTGGTCACATCGAGATGAAGCACCAGGACGCTGCTTCGATAAGCTCAGCTTCTCAGCATCCTAAAACTACCTTCGGATGTAGGTAGAAATGTATACACTTACTACCATGCACTATCCATTTCGTTAAGCATAAAATCAGAAAGAGGCCAACTATTTGAGAGGAAATGCAACATACCAACGAGAGTTTTTGCCTTTTATATGCACCAAAAAACAACAATCAGTGGGAAAGAAGAGGTTTCCAATATTTCAAAACATATGAAACATATTAGATATGAAATAAGTTTCGCTATCGCTTCATCAGAAATAAACTTTACAATAATTTGGGGCCTACCTATAAACCTAAAGTACAATGAGGTCACATGGGAACAACCAACCTAGTATAATCTAATCTGTCAAAATAAAAGTTAAAGGAATTGAGTCCATATAAATAGCTGAGCGTTAACGCTATGCTGACAAACTGCTGACGGCCCTTTGTCATCGCACAATTGTGCTAAAGTCATTAGTGGCTATCTGTAAAAGGGGGAACGGGGAACCGGGGAACGGGGAATCGGGGAATCATCGGGGAATCGGGGAATTGGGGAATCTGTAAAAGGGGGAACCTAGAAACTACACATTCCACAATTTTCTATATATTTTTTTATGAAACTGCGGCCAACACTGTATAACACAATGGAAAATCTTTTCATTTCCTTTCATGGGTGAGCAAAAATAAATCCAACAAAACAGATTTCATTCGAAATCTGTAAAAGGGGGAATATGAAAACCAAACGTGGAAATTGGAAGTACAACGCATCATATTGAAGATCTTTGCACGCAAATCTCGAATCTGGCATTAGAAAGTTGATATTTCCTATCTAAACGAAAATAACACAGCTTTTCAAAATCTGTAAAAGGGGGAATCTGTAAAAGGGGGAACTTCAGAACTACTAACTATAGAAGCATAATTTTGATACGAACATGATGCTGATGACTTGGTCTTACCAATGGACGCAGCAGAATTTTTAAGAAATTACCTAGGAAAGTATAAAATCGACATCAAATGCCAAATAACTGCTTTACGGCAAGTCTTTGATGCAATTTGTAGAACAATTGCGTGAGTTCGTGTCGAATTCCATGCAATGTCTGGTCTAGTCTATTTCAAATAGAGGTCAAACACTTTCAAAAGAAGCTAAAATGGGGAATTTTGTGAGTCACGTAATTCATGGCATCCCTCCAAGTCAAGGGGGTTGCTTGCAAGATGTCACTTCAGTGATCTGACGGTGAAATCATGGGTGGCAAGACGCCACAGATATTCTTGATTGCCGCAGTTCAGTTCCTTTCGCGGAGGAAAATATCCTTTACCACTACGGACGAGCTAGCGTAATATCTCCTCCACAGAAATGTATTTTCCTCTGTGGTGTCATATATGCTATGCTGAAACATACTGCGATGTTTGACAACTAATGGTGAAATCATGGGTTGTAGGATAAATTTAGGTTCCCGTGAATGAACTAAATTGGTTTCAAATAGATAATATAAATCGCCCTTTTATCCTCCTTGTGTTTATCCTTCTCCCCCTTCTGGGGCAGCAAATAAGCTTCTTTCAGGTCTAATACTGTGACATTCACCTTGGCTAGGCTAGGGCCACCTCGTTGTTGAGAACGCACTCGCTCACCTCTCCTTCACATCTTCTGTCCCTGCGTGGCATTGTAGCTAAGAAGGATATTTTGAAACTCGATGCTTTCGCGCTCATTCTCAACAACAAGGTGGGCCTAGCCTAGCCAAGGTGAATGTCGCAGTATTAGACCTGAAAGAAGCTTATTTGCTGCCCTCAGAAGGTAATGAGAAGGATAAACACAAGGAGGATACAAGGGTGATTTATATTATCTATTTGAAACCGATTTAGTTCATTCACGGGAACCTAAATTTATCCTACAACCCATGATTTCACCATTAGTTGTCAAACATCGCAGTATGTTTCAGCATAGCATATATGACACCACAGAGGAAAATACATTTCCGTGGAGGAGATATTACGCTAGCTCGTCCGTAGTGGTAAAGGATATTTTCCTCCGCGAAAGGAACTGAACTGCGGCAATCAAGAATATCTGTGGCGTCTTGCCACCCATGATTTCACCGTCAGATCACTGAAGTGACATCTTGCAAGCAACCCCCTTGACTTGGAGGGATGCCATGAATTACGTGACTCACAAAATTCCCCATTTTAGCTTCTTTTGAAAGTGTTTGACCTCTATTTGAAATAGTCTAGACCAGACATTACATGGAATTCGACACGAACTCACGTAATTGTTCTACAAATTGCATCAAAGACTTGCCGTAAAGCAGTTATTTGGCATTTGATGTCGATTTTATACTTTCCTAGGTAATTTCTTAAAAATTCTGCTGCGTCCATTGGTAAGACCAAGTCATCAGCATCATGTTCGTATCAAAATCATGCTTCTATAAATAGTAGTTCTGAAGTTCCCCCTTTTACAGATTCCTCCTTTTACAGATTTTGAAAAGCTGCGTTATTTTCGTTTAGATAGGAAATATCAACTTTCTAATGCCAGATTCGAGATTTGCGTGCAAAGACCTTCAATATGATGCGTTGCACTTCCAATTTCCACGTTTGGTTTTCATATTCCCCCTTTTACAGATTTCGAATGAAATCTGTTTTGTTGGATTTATTTTTGCTCGCCCAAGAAAGGAAATGAAAAGATTTTCTATTGTGGTATACAGTGTTGGCCGCAGTTTCATAAAAAAATATATGTAAAATTGTAGAATGTGTAGTTTCCATGTTCCCCCTTTTACAGATTCCCCGATTCCCCGATGATTCCCCGATTCCCCGTTCCCCGGTTCCCCGTTCCCCCTTTTACAGATAGCCAGTCATTAGTAGTGGAGACCAAAGACTTCTTAATAATGCAAGGATTAAGGATAATGCAAGGATTAAGAAGTCTTTGGTCTCCATTACCAATGACTTTAGCACAATTGTGCGATAACAAAGGACCGTCAGCAGTTTGTCAGCATAGCGTTAACGGTCAGCTATTTATATGGACTCAGTTCCTTTAATTAAATTAAAAGGGGGAGAGGGCCGAAAGGAAAGAAGACAATAGTTAGAATAAAGGCGGTGCAAAAAGGAGTAGATGAATGGCACCGTCTGTTCCCAAGAGGAGGTAAAATAGCAATGGAACAAGATGAAAATCACAAACAGGTGACAGACACAATAGTTACATGTCCCTTGATACGTTGACCTACACAAAGACAATTTAAAAATTCCAGAGTTAGCAATTAAGCTCGTTATCTTTACTTCCCAAATAAAAGATTTTTCGACATTCTAACCAAAGATTATGGTAGATCTTAGCAGGATCATTTTTGACAAGCATTACTCCAACCTCGTCCCCAGGGCCTTTTGGCATTAATCTTTACCACAATAGAAAGGGCTTAAAGAAACCAGCAGTTAGCATTTCTGACATAATTAAAAAACCGATGCCTTGCATAACAACATACGATTCGCTTTGCTACCCTTATGCATCCAAAAAATTCACAAAGAGAGTTCTGAAACGTTGACATCCATCTTTGCAAGCCCCTCCCTTAAAAAGCTGATTAATAATTCGGAGGGCTGGGGGGCGCTGGGAAATTACAAAAATGTCATGTCATCGTTCTCCAAAGCAGACGCACCCATGGCTGCCCATGGCTGTTCCGTGAACGCCACTACTTCTGGGGATGATAACTATATATTCTGGAGCCACATGGCCTCGTCTTTCGCATTCTTTTTCTGAAGATTATCGTAGAAATAAAGACCGGTCACATATAGCTGCTGTAAAAACAACCGACGCGTTCTTCTTGGTGGTCTTCACAAATAATGCCACTTGTTTCAAATCAGCATGCAACAAGCTCCGCCCGGTTAGAACCCTCTGTAGATTGCATATTGAATCCTTTATTTCCAACGCTGGGCTTCCAAGTACTTAATGAAAGGATCTACTGTAGGATTCTTGAAATTAGCCTGGAGTTTCTTAGTGGCAGGGCTTTGTTCAAACTTCAAAACAAAGCAAGAAACTGATGAAAAGAAATTGTTGGTGTCTTCATGCAAAATTATGTACGCCATGTGTTTGGATATTCCCTCTCGCAAAACAATCAGCCCCAAGTGATTATAAAAAACCTAACTTGTAGCTATTGGAATAGATTCAAGAAGGCCAATACCTCAAAAGAAGTTCTTTCGGTAGTTTCTTGTTTATCAACCCAGTGATTGTTTCCTCCGTGAAACCCTGCAATAAAAATTGAAGTTAAAATAAAAACTGAATTCCTCATCATAATAGAGAGAATTAGCAGTATGACACAAATTCAATTTTTAGTACTTTGACTTTAAAAGCTGCTGTCTAATAAAAGGTATTTGATCAATAATAAATACTGAAAACGTGTGTTTACAGAATAAGTCTATTCAATTTCCCAATAGCGCTTCAAACAGCATGTCACGCGACATAATACACCTTCTACAAGAAGACCTACGAGTTAATTAAATTCGATGCAATACGTCACCTTGCCCTTCGCAGCTTTCGTTTCGAAAATAAGAACATGTGCTTCTTCACTAACACAGCAATTGTATTTATGTTGAATAAAATGAGTGATGTAAAAGCTAACAAGCTTCATTTCACAACAACAATCTATTGTGTTGCGTACAGTCAACCGGCAGTTTAATGTTTTGAAAAATCGATCACGTTTTCAGTTTCACCAAAATATCGGATTGTTTACAGGTGGATCTGAAAACGAGGCTAGCTATTAGCAGGTGCTTTGGTAAGCTCCTCCTTAGCAGACAGCAGGGGTCACCAGCATGGGTCTGTGATCTCGCATTGGCTTATAAATTCAAATGGTATGACTTCGAGGCAAACTAGGATTCAGATTCCTGCTACCGAAATACGGGAAATGAGAAGATCCAGCGCTAGCTTACCAAAAGTTCATATCATGTTCATTTTCAAATTCTTTAAGGAGAGTAGCGCTTCAGCATAAAAGCTAGTTTCCGAGGGGCCCTCCATTAAAATTACAACAATGGCTTAAAATCCCGAATCAGGCTGAGTTTTTTGGGATTCGGCTATGCCAACTATACCGGGGGAAAATTAGATTACTTGCATTCTCAATGCTAATCTAGGATTTGCATCGTCAGCGTAATGTAACAGTTGCCCCCAATCGTTGCTAGTGGCTTGGCCAAACACAGTACAAATACGATATGAAATGTGGAAATTACAGAGATTTTGGTCACTTTTGAGAAAATGGTCCTTTGCTGTCCCCCTGAAAGCTGTGAGCTGCGCACGGCTAAAAGGTACAGCTTTTGAGTCCCAGTGATCGCTAACACTCATTCCCTGATAGCGAAGGCGTAATTTGAATCGACTTTGTCAATTCTCTTTTCCAAGATCTTTTGCCAAAAAGCTTTCGAGCAAAATAGTGGTGTTATCCTCTGACTTTGCAGCCAGAACAATCAGGCGGACAGGGTTCGATACCCGGCAAAGCCCCACCACTTGAGCGTCATGATAAGGGGTCGCTGACTCGATTAGCAGTTAGCTACTTCTGTGATAATAATAATAATAATAATAATCGAATGTTTTAACAGGATAACCTATCAGTACAATACATACTGTTATCATTAGGGTCCTGATACTTAATAAATTAATGGTAAAAGATCTAAAAACTAATTACAAGAGTCCAATACAGTCCAATCCAAAGATAAAATAGTTTTACATCAAATAAAATGAGTTTCTAAAAATCGTCTAAAAAGAATTCTAGATTCAATCTTTCTGGCACTTAGTGGTAAGTCATTAAATTCTTTTCCTGCCAGATAATAAAAACCTTTGCGTCCAAATTCTGTTTTCACTTGAGGCAACTTAACGAGATGTTGGTCGTTTCTAGTATTTTTTCCATGAGCATTTATAACGAAGTAATCTTTCATTGCATCACAGACATTGCCTTGTAAGGTATCAAATACCAAATTACAGGACCTCTTTTTCACTCCTGCTTCGATACTAGGCACACGCAAGCTGACAGATGCAACCTTGGTCGATCTAATAACATCAAGGCTTCTACGCTCAAGACTTTCAATTCTTTTCTTGTATGATGAAGACCATCCGAGGGACAGTGAACCACAATATCCAAAAACAGGCATTATCATGGTGCGATAGATCTTTTCAGCGCTCGCAGAGTCAATGGAGCTCCTGATGCGTCGAAGTAGATTTAATCTTCCTGTAGCCTTTTTATAAATCTTGTCAAAGTGGGTTGCAAAGTTCAATGATTGATCTAGATGTACTCCAAGATATTTGTAACTTAGGGTCCCTGCAATCGTAGTTCCATTTACTTCAACTTTCATCTCCTTTTTCTCTGTTTTACCTAGTCGTTTAGCTGTGCCAAAGATCATTGATTCTGTTTTTCCTTTTTTCAAGTTTACCAGTAGTTCATTTTCATCGAACCAGGCTTTTAGGTGTCCCAGGTCATTATTTAGCTTGCCTTCAATTTCATCTAAGGAACTGCCTGACACAAATATGACTGTATCATCAGCGTATGTTATGATTTTAGAATTGTGTAGAACAGTGTGAGCCGCATTAAAATGCATTATAAACAACAGAGGACCAATAATCGATCCTTGTGGTACTCCACAAAATACTGGCGTGACATCAGAGGCACATCCATTACTTTGAACAAACTGGCTCCGGTTAAACAAGTAATCAGTGAACCAGTTTAACTCAGTACCATGAATCCCAAAGGAAGGCAGCTTGTTTAGAAGGCTTGAATGACTGACCGTGTCAAAAGCTTTTGACAAATCGACGAAAATGGCCCCAGCGCTTGGCGCTAAAAACGCATCTTCACCTTCACCTTTTCAACACAATTAGAACGGCAAAAATGATGTTATTGAAATAACGTTTTCTATAAAATTACCCTCCAGTTATAAAGTGTTCCATGTTCTATAATTAACTGCTTCTCTACATTTGTGCGCATGTGGCAATATTCATGGCATCATATACTTTGCGGGAGAGTAAGCCATAAATATCGGCTAATTATAACTTCACGTGAATGGAAGCACGAGGTAAGGGGAAGGGAGAGGCACTGTTATAGGAGGCTATGGGACACCCCCGTCTAAGTGCTCCGGTGAGAGGTTAGATATTAACCGGGGTCCTAGTGACCAAAATATATGGTCAAATTTTCACTGGGGAGTTCCAATTATGCAACGAGGACGGCATAATTATTGGTGGAGTACTGTTTCTACGATGAAATATTTTCTCAAAATTCTCCCCGGGATTCGCCAATTTGCAGCCGAGGTTTCAATTGTGAGGCATTTTATACCGGGGAGATTTACGTCTTGTCCGGGGACCTGTTTTGCTAAAAAATTTTCACCGAGGAAATCACCGGGGTAGAGTGTACCGGGCACTTAGACGGGGGTGTTATGGGGCTATGGGGCTGGGAGGGTTGCAGCCCCCTATCAGGCAAAAAATGTATTGCATTTCATACTCCACTCGAGCAGTTTCATCTCAATGAAGCCATCACATTCGGGCAAGATTTCTAAGCCCCCCTAAACGTTGAGCATCTCCTATGCCCATGGTGAGGGAAGCCTTCATTTCTAATGCTTGTGTGTTGCATAAAATGCCATCTTTTCGGTAAATTAAGGAGGCAGGTTCAATAATTCTGACATATGAGTTCTTGTCTTGCTTTGTGGCAAATCAAGTCCACGGAGGTATTATCTGCAGAAGCAAATTCCTCCTTTTTCTTGCAATATTAATGATTGGGGATTTGCTAAACTCCAATTTGATTGAGGCTTGAAATACCTGCCAGAGGCATGGTAACAGCTAGAAAAACAAGTGATGATCGAGAAATGATGGATCTAACATCAACAAATGGGCCTGGGGATCATTTTATTTGCAAGTTGCACAGCCTACTTTGAAAGTTCGTAACAGGGACCTTAAACGATTTGCAGTGCACCACTCCCCGTGGCCCATTTCCTCCCTTATCACAAAATATGAAAAGAGTGCCACCTGCTTCAAGCAAAACTGAATTTAGTTTTGGATTGAATGCTGCAAATCTAGTAAAAAGGCAACCAGACTGTGTATTCGCCTGCTTACTAATAAACAAGTGTTTTCTTTCATCTGTGAGCAATAATTTGAATGCTGAACAGGTTACAGGAAATTGATCACACTTTGCAAAATCTAACTGATGACAATACAACGACCAATAGCTAGGAACCAAAAACAGAAGCCTTTCTTCAAGCACCTATGAGCCTTGGACAAGCAACATCTGCTAAGAACTTGCAAAAATGTAAGAGCCATGGGACATGGGGTACATGCCTCTCCAAGTTTGTCAAAAGTGCTCTTTTCCTCAGAGGGTTCCGTTCACAGCCTTGTTTATAGTTCAATATGTCCCTCCAGTTCTAAACTGATGCCTGAAAATGTCCTCTGAAAGATGGTGCACCTCCAAGTAAGAACAGTTTCCCTTTCTTCTTGAGAACATAAAGATTCAATCAAATCAAGTCTGTTTCAAATAGCTCATGTCCCAACATATAAGTAGCTAAAAATTGATAAATTCTATCAGAAAAATATTCTTGATATGTCACTAAAAATAAACACTAAGCATTTCCAGCTGTGCCCTTCATCAGTGGTCAAAGTTTTCACATGGATGAAAGCTAAAACGAAAAGCAGCTTCTATTTTATTTTTACATCTTCTAACACACATACAGTACAGTTGTCTGAATATTCTGAGAGGATTTATGCTGTGATTTGCAAAAACAAAGAAATCCTGAAAACGAGTTAGACTGAAAAATTGCTTTGGTACCATAGTAAACAAAAAATGACTTTAGAAACATGGAAAGAAATAAAAATGATTAGACAAACCTGTACAAAAATAAAAGGCTAAACTTGGTCTTGTACAGGCCAAGTTTTAGCCTTGTAGAGGGGATTATGACCTTGTTATAACCTTGTACTAGCCTTGGAAGAAAATGACAAGGCTATCAGTAAGATTCCAAGCTGCAACCAGTCTAACACAAGGTTTTCACAAGGCTTCTACAAGGCTAATTAGCATTTTTCAAGCCATTTACAAGGTTACAGCTAGGCTATTCCAGGCTATAACAAGGTTACAAGGCCATAACTACAAGGCTCTTGTACATGGCTATTACATGGCCTTGTATTTTCATACAGGAATCTACTGTAAATATTACAGTTACAGGGCATAACCGACTATTCAAGTCTGGTTTTGGTGACCTTTCCCTGTAATCTTCAAGATTTTGGTTTTATCCAAATTTGCAATAGTACAAATTCTCTATTTCCAAGACTTATCCTGGTTTGATCTGAACCAGTGAGACATTATACTTTATGTAAGATGATTTTGGAAGGAAGGGCCCAAATTGAGTAAAGTCCTATACATTTGAATCTATGAATTTCAATTTGCAAGGAGAAGAATAACATCGCAATAACATGTACAAAACAGTCAAGCAATAGTTTTGCAGTATTATGGCATGCTATTCAATTGTTTATCAGCTCTCCAACCGTAGGATTAGCCTGGCACTACCTGTACGACAGGCCAAGTTTTAGCCATGTAGAGGGGCTTATGACCTTGTTATGACCTTGTCTTAACCTTTGAAGGAAATTACAAGGCTATCAGTAAGATTCAAAGTTACAACCAGTCTAGCACAAGGTTTCCACACGGCTAATTAGCATTTTTCAAGCCATTTACAAGGTTGCAGCAAGGCTTGTTTCAGGCTAGAACATGGATATTACCTGGCCTTGTATTTTTGTACAGGTAACGGTAATTTCTACCAAAATACAGTTTGCTCCTTAGCTCCAACTCACAGACCTTAGCAGCACAATTAACAGAACTTAAGTGGTAAAAATTTCAGGTAGCAGTACAAAGAATCATGTGCTGTTGTTGTACTCTAAATTACTTCATTCAGAAAAAACGCAACCCAACTGTAATTGAAAATCTTTAAAAAATGATAAGATTTTAGTAGATGTAATGTATACCATCTGAAAGTGCAGTTTTCCTTCTTTCCGATGATATGCAGTTTGGAATTCATTGATGGAATTATTAATCATTTAGTTGATAGTTCAGTATGTATGGCTGATTTCAAATGCAGTATGATGTAAGAGAGCCAAATCAACATTTTTTTACCGTAAAAATTACAAAACAGATCTGGTCAGAACATCTTGGGCCTAGACGCATTTGAGGAGATGCCCTACCATAGGAAATTTAAGCCAAATTTATTCCCAATAGATGCATTTATCAAAAATGGTAAAATCATCTCTCACAAAGATAGGTTTTTGTCTAGCTATGTAAATGTTCAATCACTTTCTGGCATTTGACATGGCCATGCTCATGAAAACGTCAAGTAAGCAATGAATAATTCAAATAATATGCACAACTTGGATATCATTGGAAAGAAGATAGATTATGCTATCAGATGGTATGTGTCAAATTGATTCAAATATTACTATTTCCTAAAGAAACTCGAATGAGGTTAGTTGCATTTTTTCTGAAACATCCTATAGTTTGCCAATTTTCAAACAATGTTTGATCTACTTCCAATAAACAAGGCTGCTTTTCCCAGGTCAGCTAATTGAAATTCTGGGCACTTTATGAATGACACAGTCAAATGTTTTGATGACTCTTGTTTCATTATTAAAGAATGAAACAAGACATTTTGGTTCCTAAATAGGTGAGGGTTGGTATTGTGGGTACGCAGGTAACCTAGACAAGTTAAAAGGGATGCAATGGGAGATCCACTCCTGGATTCCTGTCATGAAAATGACAAAATTCCTCATCCATATATTGAAATGAGAAGGTCCCAGTGAGCTGACCAGAAAATTGGAATCCTGTATTATTTAGACTTTAGAGTGAATCCAAAATGGAGGGAAGGGATAAACAGAAAGCAGAAACATTGTGTTTCAAATCCACTTGTGGCATCAAAAGTGAAAATATGAACTTGAGAGAAGACACATTGTATGAAAAGATTTGGCACTTGCTCAGATATGGTGACTGGAAGGTCAACAGAAAAAGGGGCCAAAAAGTCTGCACAGCTATCTTGAGGTATCTGTCTTTCTACTGTAAGGTTTAGAAATTTCACAAAGCCCTAAAAAAATGGACAATCTCAAGCCAAATCTACCAGTCTGAAGAATTGCAAACAAGAAGAACTCTCTTTGAGGTGATTTTGGAACACAATAGCATCTGTGAGCCAAAATTATGGGGTTGTTGGGACTAAAGGAATAATTTAGAAAAACAACTCTGCCAAACTCTACAAAAACGTTTTCTGGCTTTTTGATAACCATTACTAAAATAAACTCAAAAATATCTTTTGTTTCAAGCTATGGTTTCTGTTCTAAAATTTTCTATTACTTGTTCATGCAGGGAGGCATTGAGATTTATGGATCTTGGACCAAGGCAATATTGAAAGGCAATCTTTGTATGGCTATTGGATATATTCCAATATTTTGTTCAATTGAATTTGATCTTGGATCAGAGACATCAGACTTGGGATAGAAAGAGACTGAAGTTTGATTCCACTAACATTTGTTAGCAAATTTTATTGAAAAGTTTGTCAACTGCGGATTTCAATACCCTGCAATGCCCCCCACAATCATGGTGGGGCTGCAAAGTGGTTGCCTTGTGATGTTCTCAAATTTGCTCTGTTCCAGCAACTTTGCTCTGTTTCTACATTTGGAATTTCATAGATCAACTGGGTCTCATAATCCACATCAAGAAAACAAAGGCCACTGAGTCACTGTCTAGCAAAGAAATTTTTCTTGTTGTTTCTTTCCCTCCATGTAGAGCAACATATCACTAACCATGGAAGTGCAACCATCAAAGCTAGTTCAAAGCTTGAATCTATTATTGTCCAGTGATTTCAGACGGATATTTAAGTTATTCAAACTTCGATAAGTCGGAAGATGGCAAACGTTTCACCTGTCCAAGATCATATGCTATTTCCTTTCACGTTGATTGACATTGTCGATGAGAATAACAAGAGCGAAAGAAATTCAAATTCATTTCTAACTCGGCCCAACAAAGATGCTGCTAAATTAGAAACCGATATGTCACTAATCGCAAAATAAGACAAAGCGGCAAATGGTTTCAAAAGCACGGAAACGGAACGTCAAAACATTCCTCTGACCAGCACGAGCCTAAAATCGAACTGTGAAAAAATTTTGATCGCGTTTGAGTAATGACTGCAAATCATTCCGAAACACTTCCGAGCTTTAAATAATTTTGAAAAATGAAAGCAAATAATTCCTCGCTTTGACCTGGCAAAGGTTTTCAGTGCTAATGATAAATGATAAATATTTTGTGATTAAAATGTTTAGGTCATTTACGATCTGAAATGAAGACAAACATGCTCAAAACAGGATTAGGCAAAGGTGACACCAGCATCCAATCGAACGGATCGCCCAGCTCTCACCTCAAACCTGCTTCGACTTCGTGTTGTCCCATTGCTAACTTTATGATGAATGTTGTTTGAGTACATCGACTATGGAATAATTATTCGCCTTCTGTCGACGATCAGGGCCTTTCTAATCACTCATATTATCGCGATCATACTTTTCTTTGCCTCAGATGCGATCGCCCGATTCTCACTCCATCTCCAAGTTATGAATTTATTTTGTTATTTTGTTTTGGAACAATTCGCGTTGAATCATGGGAAATATTAATGAAATTGAGGCTGATGCGACGTTTTCTTGCTTGCGGAGGAGCACCAGACAACAGAAAAGGTGGACAGACAGAAGCAAGGAGTGATAAGAGCCTACCAGCCTTGAAAAGTTCCATGAAGGGCTTATCAAATTCCCGGGGGGGGGGGGGGTACTTAGTATATTTGTCCGACGGGGATGTGCCGTTTTTAAGGGTATCGTTTTCACCAATTTTTTCTAGCCCAGGGTATCAAAATGAGGCAATTTTTCTAGAGCAGGTTGTCAAAACATGTCAGAGGAGGATATTCGGCTAGCTCGGGTCTGTTTTCGGTCAAATTTCATGTTTTTGAGTATACTTTTCACCAATTTTTTCTAGAACAGGTTATCATTTTGAGCGAAAAATTCTGGAGCAGGGTAAAAAAAAAATTTTTCGTGGGCACACCCCCGTACAAATTTAAGTCAAGTACCCCCCCCCCCCGGGATCAAATTACAAGCCTCGCCTCAACAGAAATTATCTTGGCAGTTTCTCTTTAATTTTTCATAATATTTAAATTTTGATAATACCCTACTTATTTATTGCCTGATTGCCTGGTCTCCTGTAAATGTAAATCAGTTTTGTTTTAACCGAGGGGCTATCATTACTGAAAAGTGAAAAGAAATGAGCTGTTACCGCCGGAGTCAGAAGAGTTTCTATGGCCCATTCTTTTTTCTGACAAGGACAGATTTTGTAACACAAAAGAATGAGATGCTTTGGTCCACACCTGAATTCAAAGCGATTAGCGACTGCAGACAAAAATGAAAAAACTCAAAACAAACACAGCTGCAAATGTTTCTCTGAAACCCAAGTAGCTAGCTCGTTGTGCATTCCAGAAATTGTTTTTAAGTGCAAACATGAGCATATATCGAAAGAAGAAAGATATATCTACACATCTACCTTGGGCATTCTATTTCTTTGGTTCAGAAGCTGAGCAGTAAAACACCCAAAGTAAGGAAATTAAATCGCTTCCTAATCGGCTTTTGTATCAAATGAATTAAATGCCCGCGGCAGATGTGTAGATACATTTATTCTTCTTCTCTCGATCTATGCTCATTTTTGCTCTTAAAAACAATCTCTGGAATGCACAACGAGTGAGCTAGCTACCTGGGTTTTAGAGAAACTTTTGCGGCTTTGCTTGTTTTGAATTACTGGTTGCGAGAATTTCCTTTGTCTGCGATCGCTAATCGCTTTGAATTGCGGTGTCAATTAAAACCAACTCGTGCTATTGTCTTTCCAAATCTGCCCTTTTGTTTACATTAGGCTCATTTAGGCCGATAAATCACACGAGCAGAAGGTACTACAGTAAAGAATAGCTGTAAACTGCTAATGGGACTGAATTTAATTGCATTATTAAAATGATAAACATGTGTATGAAAAAATAACCAGATACATATCAACTATTGCAATATCAAAATTAAGTTTTATCATACTGTTCAGCTTTATACACTACGACGGGTGTAATGGATGATAAACATCCTTGTTCCGCTATACCTACTCTGCAACAGTGCTCAGGCAACCTATGAAAATATTACAAAATAATCCCATTTCCGTACAGTAATAACTTCGACGGTACTTAAGGGTCCACTAAATTTGGCTCACACCCAACCTACAATGTCTTGAAAACGTGTTGGACCCCTGTTGAAATGACAAAATGGAATTTTATCCCCCCTTCCCCGGTTTAATGTTGATTGCCTTGCAAAGAGGTGTTTTTCATGCAGATCCATCAAAAGAATGATTCACCAAAACAAACAACATTGATATGGGGGGAGCGGGGACAATATTTCCAAAAAACGTAGATTATAGAGCAGGCGTCCAACACTCTTGTAAGAAATCGTAGCACTAAATTGCTAGCGTTACTGGCAACTACCATCTCTTGGTAGGCATCTCGATTTTTCACCCAATAGAGCCAAAATACGGACCAGCAGTATGAAGCATCTTAAACTTGGGGGCACGACACTTCAAGGGCACTTTTTAAAACAAAAATGGCACTTTTCGTCATAATTGTAAAATCTTGGGAGGGGTGCCATAGTGCCCCCGGTTCATACGATGGATAAATTACGTACAAACCCTTGAATTAGACAAACTGAGCAAAAGCCTCTCCCTATCCACAGTGTCCGACTAATTCAACAACGAAAATCTGCAGGGGTTCGGAACGAGCGGTCAACAATCAAATGTTACCATCTCAAATCCTTGTTTGGCCTATAACAACTCTACAACTAACTATGTACAATCATTTGCTAATCTACTCGATAATGTGAATAATTTCGCGGTAGCCAAAGCAGTTTTGTGTCAACCATAAATTTCAACCTCATTTGAACGAAGGAAGCTCAACCTGACTTCTCCAAACTATGACCCAACCTTTGACGACAGACTTTTTCAAATTACATGCTCCAGTCCTTCACGAAAACATGTTCCAATAGATTTCAAACGAGGCTTACCTGCGTCATTTTCAACATTGACCAACAATGTGAGCTTGAAAGCGACCCTCGTGTAGAAATAGAAATAGTACAGAGAGTGGTCAAAAATGTTTCCAATTTAAGCAATTCAAGGGAACGTACCCATCAAACAATTGAAACGATACCAAATTCCCCTTGCTAAATTGCTGAATTGACTGAGGCCTTAGCTCAATCTTTTGAGAGTTCTCAGATGTAGATTTGAGTTTCGATTTTATATCACTTTTCCGTGTGAAACCCATTTTAAGTTACTTTGCATCATTCTTAGGCCAAGGCTTTTCATTATTTGTTCAAAGTGGAGCCACGCACAACACGAACAAATTTATCACGTCAGCTGGAGTCAGAGTTTTCCCGCCACAGCTTCAATGACCTCGTTCTCAGGCGAATCCTGAAGTTTGCAGATGCATGCTGCTGCCCATTGCTGCTGCCACACATACTCAAACGAACGTCACCATCTTGCACGGTTCCACTAGCGAAAAACAAACACATTATTGTCCTGCACTGCTAATTCAGCCATATCAGGTGAAATAAAAAGAACAAACACATTGTCCTGCACTGCTAATTCAGCCATATCAGGTGAAATGAAGACCAAAATTTTTCTCATCAGATGTCAGATCAAATTTGTGATTACGCAAAATTACTCATACAAACCTCCTTAACTATTCTATTCACTGAACTTTTCGTGTGACCGTGTGACATCAAATCTGAGATTTATTCTTAATGTTTCCCCGGCAAAATATCATAACATTACATAACGTGAAAATGAAGATACCTTCTATTCTATGTACAATACAGCTAGTGAATGTATCCAGCGATAGAGTTCTTCTTACTCAATATATATGCGACTACCCTCGCGACTACCCTTTACTAATGTTCTAACTTGCAGTCCCTCTCTACGACAGACAAATCTTGTACTTAAGCGAAACAATTTCGCTTGCGTTATAATACATTTGATAATTCAAGCTAACTGTGCAGCAAAATAATTACACTACTGTATCAAAATTACACTGAATAACATACTGGAGAGAAAAACTAAGTCGTGTTACTGCATCATGCGAACAGAATCCTTTTGCATTGATATGGACGACATAGTTACCAGTGTGCATTTGGAAGGGGACCTGCAATGAGAAAGTTTTTGTTCTCCTGCTCTAAACTTCTGCATGAATTCATGAAGAGGTTCAGTGACCACTATGCACTTATGCACCATTCAAACTTACTTTTCCCCTACTTTTAATGGGCAATGATGCATCAAAGCATACGCGCACGGGAGATAAATTGGGGGGGGGGGGGATAAAAATCCATAATTTACGAAGCTGTTGCCCGACTTAAGAACGATCTCTGCCCGATTATGGCCGAATAATTCCAAATTTTCCAACGTTGAACTGTAGCCCTCCCCCCTAGCCCCCTGCCTCCTACGCCTAAAAGTCTAATCAAAGCTTAAAACCATTAAAGTGATGATCCCTTGCGCCTATTACGATAACTACTTTGAAATACATCTACCAGCCATTTAAAATTGATAATGAAAACTGTAAATGCAGCTGCTGCCCTTCAGTGCATCTAATCTCAAAGAAGAGCAATAAATATGAACTATTTACTTTCGAAATTGCACAAATGAATCTAAAACTTCCATGACATCCATAAAATTGAAAACTGGTTTTTAAACTGCTTAGTGCAGCATAGTAGGGTTAAATATTTGAAAGGTTGGTGTACAATTCTATCACCTCTTTCTTTGAATTAAATGGGTTGAAAGGAACTTAGGGTATTTTTGCTGTTATTCTACCTGGAAGTTTCCAATATCATGATTATTTTCAAAATGGCGGAGTTTATCATATTTGAGGCTGTGATGTCATCAATTTCTAAATCTTAAACCATAAGAGCGACGGATTTCTGCTTGCCACCATATTGCAGACCTTCTTCACAGACTATGATTTGCAGGAACATTGCATCATTTCTCCCCTACTAGTTTAGGATTCATGATGGTCTTTATTTTTCAGAACTTTCCATGATATCTTGCAATATCTTGCAACAAAAAGACGATTTTGAACCGCCATTTTGAAATTATCAAGTTTGCCGCGTATACATTGCCGCGGTAAAATAACATCAAAGTAACTGAAGCTTTTTTCAAGTCATGCAATTCAAAGGAAGATTTTCCGAATTTCAACGTGATTCAAGCTTCAACTGACAGTGTGAATTTTACACTACTTATATGTATGCTGAGTTTGTAAGAAACTGTGTGCCGGGCAAGACTCTTGTTTCGTGATGAATTCCTGTTGGGCAAAGGTTTGTCGCACAGATACAAGGGACTCAGGTAATCAGTCTACTGTGACTACTATCCTACCATCAATAGGTTCTCCATCAGTGCCCATGCCCATACAGGTCTTGGCACCCACATTTTACCATCACAACTCGACTAAAATAGACTGCCAATTTGTTTTTCCCTTAATATGATAACAAACATAATTTCCATACAGCTATTTATACCCTGTAAATAAAATACAGCTATTGTACGCAAAGATAAGGTATTAAAAGCAATACGCGAAAATTATAGAAACCCACCAAAACCATTATTAACCATTCTGCTTGTTTCGAAGTATTTATTTTCCTCGTCTAGTGACGATAACAGCGTGTTCATGTCATTGATGGCCATATTGGATCCGCCTCCATATGGATCCTGTTGTGGCGTTTGCATACCAGTGCTCAGACCTCGAATCTCTCGTACCATAGCGTCCTCGTAATTTTCACCCGGCAACATGTTAGGCTGTGACCGGATCCAATCTGCTGATGAGTCTGCCTCCGCAACGATTGTAGACTGGTGTGGATTTCGTCGCTGTGCGTTCCAATGGTTTGTGCTGCTAACTGGGGGGTAGTAGGCATCTTGGCGACCTGGTGAAATACGACGGCTGGTTGGGTCAGGCACAGTTGAGTCTGCAGCTTGAAGAACGGCATTGGATTGATGATGACCGTTTGTTGATGGGAAGAGGTTCCCTCGTGCTAGTTCCTCTTCAGGTGGGGGAAACATTGGCTCAACTTCAGCCTCGTGATGTCGCTGTACGAATAAATTAGGTTGAATATACGGGTTTTGCATTGGTTGGAACTGCTCCCGTCGTATCGTGTTTGGGCTTCGCGAATTGTCCTCAGCCTGGAAATTCAATGATTGCCGCATCGATTCTGGAATAGGCAAAGGATTGTATGTGCTTAGTGAGTTTCGCCTTGGCCCCTGGTCCATCATGTTGACGGGAGATATAGGTTCACTTCCACGTCGATTCTTATTGCGATTTACCTGATCCACGTTCATCGGTTCGAACATGTTATCACCAAGCCGTGTTACATTGCCATCACTGGCCCGTCTGCCCTTTGCATTGGGCAAGGGTGATGGAATCTGCTGCAATGCTGGGCTCTTGCAGTGGAAATACGCCGTCTGGCTACCATATCCACTGCTAACTCTGCTCTGGCGGTTGTGTTGTGAATGTGCAACATCTACGTGCTCGTTAAATCCTTGTTCCAGTATACTGTTGCTTCCCGGGCTGGTTGACTCCAAGACCTTTCCTTCTATCAATGTTTGATTGGCGATGCTACGAGGACTCAAGCGAGATGGAGGCATCGGACTTGACAAGGACGATCGCCTGCTCGATAAGTATGACTGCAGACTAATGTCGCTTCCACGTCTGCTGCCGTTGTGAGATGAAATCATGCTCTCAGCTCCAGAATCGATTGATATCAAACTTGTATTGCTCATCCTCCGCGTGTCTGATAATCTCCGGCTGACTTCATGCAGCAAACCCTCAGAAGCACGCGGTTTTCCACTGATACGCGGTATAAACGGTCTTGGCTGAGCTTGCACTTGAATTCCAGGCCCACGATTTGCAGGACTGAATGGCTCTGAATGGTTGCTCATTGGCGACTGTTCTGCAGATTCACACTCGGTTGTTGTACTTGATGGACTAGCTTGCTGGACTCCCCATGCGCGGTATGTACCAAAGCTGTCATTCTGCACAAGCCCCCCTTGTGAATAAGGTAAAATTGGGGAATGAGCGTATGTTGATACTGACCCCCTATGTGCTCCTGCGCCGTAACTGCTTCTATCGTTGTTGCCAGGTGATTTCTGTTGCAATGGTTTGACGGTCAAACATTCTCCAACTGATTTTCGTCTTTGCTCCTGGTCCTCTTTTTCCTTCCGTTCTATTTTCTCCTTTTTGCTTTCAACCTTTTCCCCTTTCATCTGAAAAACAGAACAAGCCACGATCAGGATTTTTGAAAGAAACAACGATGGAAACATCTGTAGGCAATGGCATCTGGTTATTGCCAGAAGAAGCTAAATTCTGGCACCGACACGTCAGGCAGTAACTTCTCATTCAAGCAACTTAATCAAAACATGATTGCACTTTCGGTTGCATTCCAGCAAATTAGGCTGGAAGGGTTCTAATCATTGACAACTTAGCCTCTTGTACAATAATAAACTTATTAAAAGTTTTCTTGCACTTATTTTCATAAATATAACACACACTCGAGTAACGTCGTTCTGCAAAATGTTGACCAGAGAACTATAGCATTTTCTACAGCACTTAAAATAATTTTTAAGATACTCGTATTAGGCCAGTTCTAAAAATTAATCAAAATAATGCAATACTGAAACCAGCAGTGGTGGTAATGACTGGAAACTATTCACAATATCGCAAAGTCACCGACCTCTCGATCCTGGGGCAACGTAAACTTTCTTTAAATCACAGTTTAATCGCTCGTTACAAAATGCCACAAAAGCATTTGCATGATAAAATATTTTCAAAGATTAGACTTGTAAGACACGTAGCTATTGTGCAGCAAGCATCGAAGCCCCAAAGTGCACACTACGTCCTTTGGAATAGAGACTATAGCCTTTCTTCGAAATAGAATGTTGCAAATGTTACCAAACGAGATAAAAGACTCCAGCAACTTTCCAATTTTCAACAAGCAAACAAGGTGCTGGAATGGTGATAAATGCAACTGTAGGCTTTGCAAAGTATATGTAACACAGGTTGGGTTCATAACAGGATAGACGTTTATATTTATATCCTTTGTCCTGATTAGCATTTACATTCATTTAGATAAATTGTAATATCTGTAAATTAGTACGCCTTAATTAGTCGTAATTTTAGCTCTTGTTTTGTTTTTGCCTGCTATAAAAATAAAGGAATGATGATGATCATGATCAGGAGGAGGGTACTTGGCTTAGTTAGGGATAAGGATGCGCCACCCAAAAAATAAGATGCTGACTAACCAACTAATATTTACACCAAGTTTTACCAAAATTAAGACCATTCTTGTTCATACCAATCTTCAAAATCGAAAATTCGTATGTAGTACCCAATTACGGGTACTATTATCAAGTGGATTATCAAGAAATGGCCTAAGTGTTTTTTTTTTCATATTCAATCAAAATTTTACAATACAAGATACTTTTTAACACTACTTACAAAACTACTTTACGATACTACAAAAACGATACCTTGGAGAGCAAAAGTGTATGGCAACTCCGCAGCCATTACATAAAACTAAAGACTAAAAGTCTATCTCAAATTAGACGTCATCTAGTGAAACAATTGAATTGATCATTGGCCTAAGTGTTCCAAGGATTTTTGGCAGGTACTGTACATTTCCATTACAATTTGCTCAGTTTCCGGTATCCTAAAATTCAGGTCATTGCCTAGCAAATATAGACAACGGCTTTCTGTGCTTGCAGCAGATTAAAAGTATTCACAGGCTAAAGACGTCAATGGATGTAACCAAAATAACGCTGATAGCATTAACATAAACATTTTAAACACTAATGATATTCTATCACTGTTCCATAAAACCATTAAACCAAACCCTTATCATATTTTGCGCAAACTCTTTCAAATAATGCATACATTTGCGTCAATGAAAAACTTCGGATAAGCTAGTCATTTTTAACTTTTACTAAACGGTAATTATATTTTAAGACTGGGCTTCTTAATGACGATTTTGGTCTTGAAAGCTTAACTCTTACGTCTTACATCACCTGTTTTAATCGTTAAAATTGTTTTCCAGTGGCATAGTATTGAAGGCAATTTTGTATAACAGTTTCAGATGACGACAGCAGCAGCAACAAAATTGTGACTTCCAAAGAATGAATCACGGTTTTGAAGATTGGAATTCCCTGGAATACTTGAGGGATATAAATTAATGTTTGGTTTCTGACTAGCCAAAGGCCGGATAAATTTTTGTAATTTTTGAATAATTCTTAATCCAAAGTTTTTCATATCTCGAGACAAATCGTTACAAAGAATTGGTAAATAAAATATTTTGAAAAATCTTCATTTCACTGCCACAGAAAATGGTAATATGACGGATGGTAAAACGTATGAAATAAACGGGAAAAATTAGGCCAAACCCTACATTTTACGCAATTTGATTGGCCCAAATCTGGAGCTGTTGCCAAATCAAGATTTGACGCTTAGGCTGAAAAGGCCAAAATTCAACTGCAATTTAACGCACTTTTACGTTGGCAAGATTAAGCTTGCGTTTCATAACGCATGTGCCTCTTTTGGGAAGCTGCGAATCATATTTGGGGCATCGGCAATAACGCTCAAGTTTGAAGCAATATTATTCCATCGTCAAAAATGATAAATAAAAGAAAATAAATGAAATACCTTTTTGTTGGGTTGTGCAATCGCTCCATGAACAGTCTTCATGTGCTTTCTCAATGAGCTAGGATCTGTGTATCTCTTCGGGCAGCCTTCAACTTTGCAGCCATATTGTTTCTGAAACAAAAGACAAACCGTAAAGAGTCTTCGATCTTAAGCTTGCGAAGGGGAAAGATTTTTAAATTTGGCTACGAACAAATCTAACTCCTTTCAGTTTCTTTATGAAAGCTCATCTCTTAACCTGCATTCGGGATTTCTATTACATTTCACCGCTGAAACAATTTGTCAAGCTGAAATGGCAACATTGAGCAAACTGCAACGTTGGTCCTCTCTTTGCAACATTTCCAAAATACGGCATCATTTGATTTACTTCTTTTCTCGATCTAGAAATCTATGGTTCAAAATATTCTTGAAAGAATGTTTTTTATTCAATGAAATTTTGATGAATCTTTGCAGAACGAAGAGAAAAAACAATGTTCTTTTCGGATACTTTGCCTTTGCCCGTTTCTTAGTATATCAAGCAAGGGTGAATCTTGTAAAACAAAGGATACAATTCTCTTTGAGACAAAGCTATTTGGCAACCTCAAGAGTAGACTTCACACCTTCAATGCAGCAGCGGACCATAATGTTTTGCTTTCTCTATTTATTTTGATTTGATTGAGTGCACTCATAGCTGAGAAGTTTATCCTTCAGAAAGGCGACTTATTTTGTTTTTTCGGAAACCAGAATTTTTTGTTTTACAAAATTTGCCCTCGCTGGTACCGGGTGCGCCAAAATAAACTATGCACGTTTGGCAAGCCACAATAAATTGAACACTGGATCGATTTTGAAGATTTATGACTTAATGTTTAGCAGAAAGCCTGAATTAGATTCTAGGACTTTTTGCAAATTTTTCCGTTTTCAGTTTTTAGAGCTAGAAGCGAGTTTCTTAAATGTTCGTTTTCGAGAATATTGAAAACGATGAAAAAAACGTCGATCAAATTTTAAAAGATCCAACATTAATAAACAAAGAGAAAACGTTTTCAGGGGGATTTAGGGGTTCAGTACGAACTCTCGTACAGCAGATTACAATTGGTCGATTTTTAGATCACAAATCACCATGAAAGAGTTCTTTTTGTCCATTCATGTCGATTCTTTAAAAAATTTGATCGATGTTTTTTTTATCGTTTTCGGTGTTTTCAAAAACTAAAATCTTAGGAAGCTCGCTTCTAGCTCTAAACACTGAAAATGAAAAAAATTGCAAAAAATCCCAGTATCTAATTCAGGCTTTTTGCTAGCGAATAAGTCATAAATCTGCAAAATCGGTCCAGTGTACGATTTATTGTGGCCTGCCAAACGTGCATAGTTTATTTTAGCGTACCCGGTACACCATGTGTTCTATGAGTACCAATCAAAGAGAAGCAGGGATTGGGTAATAGAGTTGAGTACTAGAGTTTGGTATTTGCTTTTACCACCTGTATTGAAAGGACGGATACTGTTGATTAATCGATCATATTTCATCAAAACATAAGCGCAACAAGGACAGAAGATAAAAACCAATTCAATTCAATAAAAACACATAATTTTGATAACTGTAACAAAAATAGCAACAAAAACGTCAGGCTTTCAAATTATTATAATTCCCAGGAACTGTAGGATAAACAGAGCCTTGCATCTTCAACCACTCATTTCCTATAAAGCATGTAAAATCTTATCGATTTGATTCAGAGATTAGCTAGAAGCACCAGGCGTTACGAATCTTGCACAACGTAGGCTATATGATTGAGATAACAGATAAGGCAGTATCCCGCCGCGGATTATCTCTTTATTCGAAGTAACCTAGGTCACTTGCAAAACAGTCCCTATTTTTGACGCTGATGCCATTGAGCTGTTTATAAGCATTGCAGCGCCTATCGTGTGTTTCCTGTTACCGTGCGGGACGATAGGAATGGCAAAAGATTCGCGCGAAATTATGGGAACGCTAACAGCGACAAGCATTTTTGTGATTTCTTCGATTTTCGGCACTTCGAGTTAAGATAGTCTCGAATAAATGAATTTGATATCCTTTAGAACCTTTATAACTAGTGTCACGATGAACAGTGTCATTTTGATCTTGAAAGTGCAAAATACGTCACCACACGGCTTGGTGATATGCGGCCCAGATATGAACCATTGCAAAAAATTTATGGTTCACCAATCAGAGAGTAGCATTTTCAACGGAGAGCAAAACAAAGCGCTCCGATTGGCAAATTTTTTATTCCTTACAACAGGTCATCGATGTTGAAAGTATCGTTTCAGTTTACAGTTAGATAATAGGACTCACCAAGAGGTGGTATTATTGTGTCCTGTATGGAAAGCTCTGGTTTGAGGTTTGAAGCATTTGTTGTTGCCTGGGGATGCTACAAGCTCTCGCATGACGTGTGAAATAGAAATGATGAGATGTTAACTGAGTAGATTAATAAGGAGAGGGGCTCTTTGAGGATCAAAATAAACTCGAACCTCGCGTATCCTAGCCTGATAACCAGACCCAACATCAGGCTACGCGTATCCTAATAATAGCCGTACCCACCTTTTTTCCAAAAGCGAACAGGAAGAGATGTCATCTCTTTGTCGGCAAAAACCGGCGGCTGTTGGTAATCTTTGTATCTTATTACTTTAGGACCTTTCTAACTTCATTCATTTTGCAAATATCCATGATAAAATTAAAATCCAAATAAAATTTCGATAAACTAACTAAACGATTGTTTCATCAAAAACAACTTATCTCTCGCGGCTCTAACAGACACATGCGCGATATCAGAGACACAGCAATACTGCCTTATTAAATTTGTTGTTTTATTTTACTTCTACATCTCAGCTAATATTAAGTTAAAAGGTGACTTTTGAATATCTAAGCTAGTGGCTCTCCCTATTTCATGGATGTTTCACCGCTGGAAGTCAATTGAGATTACTGTGTGATCCGCTTTCCTGCTCTTCAAGGCGTCGTATTATGTGACATCCTCAACAACAAAGAAAATGGTGGGTGTAAATGAGGGCAGTCGTCATCCTTTTCACTTCTAAATCACTTTCCCCTATATTAGAATCTCTTGAAATAAATGAAAACCAACGCCGTATTGCCTACATTGCAAATTTGTGACAGTGTAAGGGAGCGGTCATTTTCAATCCTGGGTACCAGGGCGGAGGATAGTTTCACACAATTAGAAAAATATTGATGGCCCATCTGAAATATAAAAAATGTTTCTGTACCCCACAATCTTTCGGCAAAATGGTTTGGTACCCCATCCATACCTCTTTGAGTATTAGAAGTATATATGGACACATACCAAGTTGTCTAAGGCGATTTTCATACCGTGATTCATCATCTCCAGATGTCTGTTAAACATTTCTTGTAAATGATGATTCATGACTTCATACAAGATATTTCAAGCAAAATTGTTTCGTGCCCCATAAAAATTTATCTTGATATTTTTGTACCCCCATAAAATAACGACAACGAGTTTCATACCCCTGTCAAAAATCCTTCGCCCTGGTACCCAGGTTTAAAAATGACTGCTCCCTAACAAAAAATGTTACTCACTTTTAAACGACTTCTATAAGTTATAACAAAACTGGCACTGAAGATCTTCAAGTGCAATGCATCTTTATGTGGCTCTTGCAATCCCATTAGCGCGTGATCGTCTATTGCTAACTAGATTCAATGTTAGGCCAAGAACCTCAGCTGTCCCTTTTCTACTCCATTCAGCAAACCGAAATTGCAGGAATCTTGCTCCAACTTGGAATGGGACGGGTATTATTTCAACGTAGTTTATAGAATCTCACTAAACATGCTCAAAACATGCTCTCGCCATCAAGAGTCACGGGCAAAATCATGGGCAGCTGAAAATGCTGCACGCATCAAAGCCAGACTCGCCAATTACTTGTCGGTTTCGCACAATTTGTTCATGGGTGGTAGCTAGACTGGCGATGCGATTCCTTGCAGTATTCAATTCAATACGGCAAACTGCGACTCGTGTAATCAGTCTCAATTGTAGCTGCAATTTGTCAGAACAAAATACATCTTAAAGACCCAATTCCTCTTCCTATCAGGAAAACAAGTATAAACATGGGCAATAATGCACCATTGATTAGGCCTATGTTATGATAAAAATTGTATTCTTGCTCACTGTGTGTTGTTTCTCTTCCACGGGATTGCGAGTAAAACTTGACATTGTTGCTATTCCTTCGTTCTTCTCTCGTTACAACGAGGATCGAATGCTGCCATCATTATTCAAATACAGTGAAAACCGTTGGAGCTCCTAAGCAGCGATATGTCTCATTTCAAACTTCCTTTTAAGTTTGAAATGAGACATATCGCTGCGTAGGAGCTCCAACGGTTTTAACTGTATTTGAATGATGGTGGCATTCGATCCTTGTTGTAACGAGAGAACAACAAAGGAAAAGCAACATTATCTTAAGCTTTACTCGCAATTCCGTGTAAGAGAAACGACACACAGTGAGTAAGAATACAATTTTGATCATAATTTGGTCACATCAACGGTGCATTATTGCCCATGGTATAAAGGCAACATTTTCTGAAATGACTGTCAGTCCTGTAGGAAACTATAAAAGTAAAACCATAACTCACCACAGATGAGTGTGTTCTATTTTGATGTTTCGCTCTGTCTGATGCATTCGAGAAAGCTTTGTTGCATCCTTCAAATTCACAAGCATACGGTCTTTCTCCTGTATGTGATCGGCGATGTGTCTTCAGATTCTCTAATCTTGAATATGCCTTCATGCACCCAGGGTACTAGGAAGTAAAAACATGGCTTAGTACTTAGAACTTCAACAACGGAGCTAAACATTTCTTCTTGTTATTAAAATACCTTAAACTTAACCGATCAGAGTTGCAACGAATTTAGTTTAACGACTGTTGCAAACGTCTTTCCTTTCTGACTATCGACTACACAAAACATAATTCGAAATGTAGTCTTGCATCTCATTTAACAACTTGCACTGCCTGAGCGACAAAAAAATTTGACCCTGGCAAACTTTGCAAAAATCCTACACTATTCTGGAATATCTGATTTCTTTCCAGCGATGATTATTCGTAATATCGATTGATCGAAAATCTAATAAACACGAAGATTGAATTCTACTCCCAGAACATAAATTATATTCAAACAAAAGTACGATACTGATGCACTTTTAGAGCAAGTATGGTAAGAAGAATGGGGTTGTCTTTGTTGGGTCATAGAAAGATCCTCTGACGGCAAAATTTATTACCAGCAAACATAAACCTCTCAAAAAGATCATTTCTTACAATTATGTCTTCAAAACACTCTTTTCTAAGTCTGCCTCGTCCTTCTATTTGCTAAGAATCCTTCCGTTATTCTTATTATACTATCCTGCATGGGGCGTTGTTGTGTCGTATGCGTGGTGGGGGAGGTTACTAACGAGTTCACAGTTTCGACTGTTGCTTTATTCGGATTTAGATAACGAAAATCGTTAATTGCCTTCATGATTTAAAATTTTATCCTTAGATGCAAATTCATATAACTGGAATCTAAAAATTTTTCCGAGGGAAACTATTGCCATGGATGCATGTCAATTAAGGCGTTAATTAAACAGAAACTCAATTAGTGGTTAACAATGATCTATTTGATGTGAAACTGGTATGACGTGGCATGACTATGAAATCTAACACACTGACATATATATGTTTATTCATATAGCGGTGGCTAAAAAAAGGAACAGTCAAAAATTTCTCCTTTGTGAAATTTTTCCAGTTTCTGTAGTCATGCGTTCCTGGAGCCTTTGATTCAATTCTCAATCATAATCGTCATCATCATCATCATCATCACCACCACCACCACCATACCATCACCACTATCATCATCATCATCATTGTCATCGCCATCATATCGTTCCTTCATTCCTTCATTCCTTCATTCCTTCATTCCTTCATTCCTTCATTCCTTCATTCCTTCATTCCTTCCTTCCTTCATTCATTCATTCATTCATTCATTTACAGTAGGCTGAATACATAATTGTTGAACAAGAGCTAATTAAGGCCCACAAATAACAGTACCTTCACAGAGCATAGGGCTCAAATCTTTTAAATCTTTAAAAAGGTCGGTGTAAAATTATATGGCATATTTCTTTGAATTGGATGGCTTGAAAGGAACTTATGTTACTTTGCTGTAAATCTGCCGTGGAAATTTTTTGATATCTTGATTTTTTTTCAAAATGGCAGCAATTTAAGTATTTTTGAAAAATTCATGGAAAATTTAGTAAAAAATTAAAATCCTCGTCAATCCTAAACCTATAGAGGAAAAATGATATAACTTTCAAGGAAACCATAGTTTATGAAGGTCTACAACATGGTGGCAAGCAGAAATATGTAGCTTTTCTAGTTTAGGATTTAGAAATTTGATGACGTCATAGCCTCAAATTTAATAAATGCTGCCATCTTGAAACTAAGGAAGATTTCAATAAATTGCCACAATAGATTTACAGCAAAAAAACTCTAAGTTCCTTCCAGGCCATTTATTTCAAAGACAACTGCAATAGAATTTTACACCGACCTTTTTAAAGATTTGAGCTCTATGTTCCTTCACACCAGTAACAATGCTGCACTGTTCGGAAATAAGTATTCCTGAAGTATAGCCATGTCCTTAATCGTCCCATCTTGTTAATTCTCTCTCGCTCCCTCGACTGAAGAACTGAGACCACCAAGGAATGCCCCGTACAAATATTTCTAATATTTGTGAAAAGATCTTTCACTGAGATGATCTTTCATGGAGGTAGACAGTCTTCCACTTGGCTCCCAAACACCTGCTGTGATGATACAGTGATGATAACGGTTTATGTCAATTTTGGGCATTCATCATAAACCATGGACAAAACCTGTCTGCTGATAAATGATAATGAATCAAATGAACAAAGTATGTATTCATTTCTTAAAAGGTTGAAAATTCAAGGGTTATATCATAACTCATCAGGGTTTCCATCTTATTGAGGAACATTTACTTTAAAAAGGCATAATGGCAGAAAAACAGAAAGTCTTATGTCACATACGTTCCATATGCCCTTGTAATACTTCATGTTTCTTGCACTGTAAGATAGCACAACGTATCTAATCGTGGTTGAATTTCAAACCGAAAGTCAAGAAAATAAGCACTCTTGAAATTAGTAAGAAATTTTACAAACACAATATGCCAAACATTGTTGTACAAAAATTTGGTAAAGCAAATCTGACCACTATAATGGAACTTAGTAGCAACACTAACTTCAATTTCTCAAGTATCCAATAATCTAACATACTCTAAAGTACCGAATAATCGTCCCCCCCCCGCTTATTAATTTTTGAAAAATTTTCCAACCCCCCCCCACTTTTATTCCTATCCCCCCTTTTATTAATTCTTGAAAAATACAAATAATACTGAACATAATTTTTTTGATAATTCCTGCTAAGCAAATGTACTCACTGTATTTATTAGCTTTATTCTCCTTTTACTAAGAAAACGAAAAACGACTATTCTCAATTTTTCCAACCCCTTCCCCGATTGTTCCATCCCCCCTATTATTATTATATTGAACCATTTCCAACCCCCCCCCCCCCCGACTATTCTCACCCCCCCCCCCCGTTTATTCGGTACTTGAGAGTACTCCCCTCTCCCTCACTAGCTTAGGTACTTGAGAGTACCCCCCTCTCCCTCACTAGCTTAGGTACTGATATTACAGTGCTCTTGGTGATTCTAACTTCTTGCTAACACGAACAAATATCTGTCTTCCTAAATGATTAGTGATGCTGAAATCTGAATGGATAATTGATAACAAAATAGATAGATTCTTACTGGATCAGAAGAAACCATTTCTCTTGAGGTCGAAGCACCGTTATTGTCTTCGGAGTCACACTTTGCCTTTCCCTGTTCACCCCTCCATATTTTATATTTTAACTTGGTCTGCCAGAAATTTCACGTCATTTTTAACGCTCTCAACTAGTCCAGGAAACTATGAGACAGTTTTCCTCTAAAATTTGAATTACTTTATGCAGGCGTGGTTTGGATCAAGGCTCAAAATGACCTTGCAAGTTGTCTGACGAAAAATGCTAATTTTCTGAACAAAATCAATATAGAAAGCTGCCACAACTCTTACGCACCTTGCTGTTTTTTCATTTGCTCTATCTATAAACTTAAAGTTTAAATGGTCACAACATTTTACTTGCGAAAAAATACAGCTTGATGTAATCCTGTTTCTAGCTCAAATATATGATGGTAAGTGGCGAGAATACGTCTGTCGCTTGTCTGGTTTACTATACAGACATTGGATGACGTAACAACTCAAAAGCTACCTGAAATGTAAACGTTTTTACGTAGGATTTAATTGACACATCTTTAGCAAAAACTGTTAAATTCGTTCGACACCTAGGCCCGTTTAGCACACTTAAAACTCTTGGATCCCTTTCAATTTAATTTCTCAACATCTTAATACGATCGAGTTTTCTAGACAATATCTATTAATTCTGGAACTGCACCTAACTTTTAACAAGGCAAGCATAACAAGTTGTTCGTCACGCTCTTATCAACCAAACACCCAAAGATTGTGGTCAGGTCTGGAAGCCCAAAAAGATTTCTTTTCCACAAACATGAAATGATAAGATCTTTGGCGCACCAAAGACGGAAGGTTACAATACAAATTTTTGAAAAAACTCGGCCCGTTTAGCACACTTAAAACTCTTGGATCCCTTTCAATTTAATTTCTCAACATCTTAATACGATCGAGTTTTCTAGACAATATCTCTTAATTCTGGAACTGCACCTAACTTTTAACAAGGCAAGCATAACAAGTTGTTCGTCACGCTCTTATCAACCAAACACCCAAAGATTGTGGTCAGGTCTGGAAGCCCAAAAAGATTTCTTTTCCACAAACATGAAATGATAAGATCTTTGGCGCACCAAAGACGGAAGGTTACAATACAAATTTTTAAGTGGATTGCAAATTAAATCACTGGAAGCTATGCCAGACCAAGAGCAGAATAATACGTTTACATTCACACAGAAGGAATTGTGTCTTTAGTCCGTTTGAAGGGCTTCTTAAAATATTCAGAGGTCTGCTATTCTTATGATTTTGTACAAACCAACAACGACAATCCTTCGTTTGTTTCGAAACATTTTCACCCTCTTTTTTAAACTGCTAAATTGATGCTTTGCTTATTGCCTACACATACACAACAAGGACAGATTTTGTAACACAATAGCATCAGTTGATTTGATTGACACCTCAGTTCAAAGCGATTAGCAATTGCAGACAAAGGAAATTCTCTCAACCAGTAATTCAAAACAAACAAGGGCGATAAAGTTGCCCGAAACCAGTAGGGCAAACTCTCACCTTGTGCACGCGAAAGGTAGTTTTTAAGCGAAGTTATGTGCTTTTAATGAAAGAAGAAGGGTAAATCTAAGGATATGCCAGGCGGATTTTGTTTAACTGATTCAGAAGCCGAGCAGAAGACATTGTAATTCTTACGCATTCAAGTCTTAAATGAAACAATAACCAAACAGCTCCTGAATCAAATAAACAAAATCCGCCAGGCAGAACTTTAGATTTACCCATCTTCTTTCGATATAAGCACATAACTTCTCTTAAAAACCACCTTTCGCGTGCACAAGGCGAGAGTTTGCCCTGCTGGTTTCGCGGCAACTTTTGCGGCCTTGTTTGTTTTGAATTACTGGTTGTGAGAATTTCCTTTGTCTGAAGTCGCTAATCGCTTTGAATTGAGATGTCACTCAAAAGCAACTGATGCTATTGTATTACAAAATCTGCCCTTGTTAAAATACATTGGAAATGTGTATTTCTCAGTTTTCTGCTGTCTCCTGAAATTTGAATTCTTCGTGTACTTCTTAGCCTGCGTGCAACCTCAACTCCTCCTCAAGTTGAGGAGGAGTTGAGGCTGCACGCAGGCCAATTTTTTGCATACTTCTAGCCCTTGGCCTCTCCTTAGATTTTCAGCACCCCCCCCCCTCCCCCAAGCTCACTTTCATTTCTGTCTCCTTCAAGTTGCAATTGTTTTCTTCGTTTAGGCATTCCATCGTCAAACCTTCCAAAATGTTTGCCACGGCCTATCACCTCATAGCAACAAAGAAAGTTGCTTCTACCGGGTGCGCCTAAATCTTGTGCAATATTCATTTTTTTTCATTTTATCATATTTAAACACAAAAACCCTATCAGCTAAAAAAGAACTATTCCTATACAAAATAAACATCTATTTACAAATAAAATAATACAAATTTGCTGATCTTCCTAGAGATCGTGCTTCGGGAAGGATGCTAATTGTTTAGGAATTCCTTCAGTTTCCTTTTGAATATGCTAATTGTGGAACTCATTCTGATTTCTAATGGGATTTATTCCACGTCTTAGCACCAGAGTAGAAAAAACAGCTTTTGGAGAATTCTAGGTTCTGTCTTATATTAATCAATACATTTTCAAGTTCGGACTTTAAAAGAAGATCATCTAGCCCCCTTACCTGCTGCCTTACACTATATCGGTACAACTTTGGGCCCATAACAAAAATGCAACGGATGAGCCTCCTACATTGTTCCTGTTAACCGGTAACACTTCTGTTCCTTTGATGTATAGAACAATTTTGTTCTCGGGCAGTGTAAACGTTTAGACTTATGACGATGAGTCCCTTGTATCCCTGCGGTACCTTGCTCTGTTGATTGAAGCGCCATCAAGAAGTCAAAGAGCACAGGGAAACAAGAGACTCATCGTCATAAGTCTAGTAAGCGTTCTTGAACTGTAACAAGTTTGTAACGGATCAAAATTGTACAGGTATCATGTGAACGAGGTCTTAGACCCCGTTTACAATGCACTGGCACAACTTTGGATCCGTAACAAAAGTATAGCTGATTAGCCTCCCTTTTACGTTACTTCTGTGGGCCTTAAATACAAAATATGAACGATATGAATACGTGTTTATACAACGAATACACGAATAAATCAAACTATTTGTCACCTTCCACCTGTCACCGAATTCAAAAGATGTTTTATCAAGAGATTGATCACATTACCTCAGCCGAGTTTTTGACTATTTACAACGAAGTTGCGCTTCCTACCAGATAAAGGTACCCAAAATAAACTTACGTCACAAGCATGTGGTTTCTCTCCTGTATGCCGGCGGACATGAACCACCAGCATATACATTGCTTTGAAGGGCTTCTCCTCCCTTGCGCATCCGCGCCAATAGCATGTGCAATCTTTTTTTGATTTCTGGATATGGTCGTTGTTGACATGAGCCACGAGGCCAGCCTGGCCTTCATACAGCAGCCCGCAATCTCTCCAATGACATCGAAAGTCATTGGTCGAATCATCGTCCTCCTCATCGGAGAAATTGGGTGCTTTTGATGCTGCCTGAAATGACAAAAACAGCTCATTTAAACACTAAACTAAGCCCCCTGGCTAAAAGCTAACAGAAGGGGGCAGAGCTGTAACAGGTGGGTGACGTTGTGGCATTTTGACTTTAAAAATCCACCCTAAATAAATAAATTTTCCACAAACCACACCCCAAAATCTACAGGCCATACAAAATGCATACCCTTACCTTAAATTGCGACCAAATCCAGAAGTTCAATCAAGATATAAAATTAGATCAAATTAAATATCCTGAAAAATCATTTCTAAACTTGATACCCCTAAAACTTATGGCTACCTGTCATTGTACCAAAAGTGGCACCCTGAATTAATTTTCTGCCGGAAAAAAGCACCCCCAAAAATGGCACATCCGTAATAGCATAGAAATAAGTTACCCTTTCCCCCGGAGAAAACTACTAAGCTAATTGTGATATAAGAAACACAAATCAATCAATCAATCAATCAATCAATCTATCAAACAATCACTAAACATCCACCATATTGATATACATTTTGCAGATGCTAAGCTTGATGTAGATGCTAACCACCCCGGGAGGGGGTACACTACCCTGGGGAATGACGGGGGTCTGCTGCCCGGTTTTCTAAAAGCTACCCTCTTTCAATTGCCAAAATTTGCCTTCGTACCCACTAGTGATGAATTTTGGTGGAAAACTACCCATTTTCAACGATTTTTTGCCGATTTCAGCCAAACTGAACCCGGATGCTTAAGCAAAATTTGCCGAAAAAGGACCCTTGTTAAGAGAATTTTGGGCCAAAAACGCACCCATATGGGCGGCACATTCCCGTGCCCTCAACATCTTATGCACCCCCCCCCCCCCCCGAGCTAACCACCATAAACAGCAATACTTCGATGCAAGCGTTGCACATCAAGATCCTAATGAAATGTCATTGCCGATGTCCTTGTTCCAAGGATGAAAACTTGCAATGGGCAGAAAGCGATATCTTTCCGGGGTGCAAAGACTTGGAATGAATTGCCTTTGGATATCAAACAAGCGCCCTGTCTTAGCATTTTTAAAAGTAGGCTGAAGAGTAATTTGCCTCTCTCAGGTTAACTCCATTATTTTTCATTTATTTTTTTTAGATTGTAAATATAGGTAATTTGTTAGTAATTTTTAGTAATATTGTAAAGTTTGGCACGGCCCCCTGTAAAGCAATCCTTTCGATTGACGGGGCCACCGTGTAAAAATAATGAAAAATGAAAAATGAATGAAAATGATAATCCTTTTACTGTATGAAAGTCTATTTCATAAGAAGTGGTGGAGCAGCCAAGATTTTGGCCTACCCTTTTTTAAGGATAAATAAATAAAAAAGTACTGTGAATTTCGCCAAGATAAATCAAATATAAGGAATGAAAAATGACAGAATAATGTTTAAACTAAATAACAACCAAAGAGTGGCATAAAAGAGAAAATCAACAAAAAATAACTGATTTGATTGATTGATTGATTGATTGATTGATTGATTGATTGATTGATTGATTGATTGATTGATTGATTGATTGATTGAATAAATGAATGAACGAATAAATGAACGAATGAATGAATGGTTTCATTATTAAACAAATTACAGGATTCATAAAAAGTGCTTAGAAATAAGTGCATGAGTCAATAAACAATAAATTACAGATAACTGATTGATTGAATGAATAAACGTAGTAAAGAGTAGATAAATGATTGAATGAGTGAATAAACGAATGAATGAATAATTCATAAAAAGTGTTCAAACGTAGCAGAAGTCAATGAACGATAAATCATGGATGACTGGCTAGTTGAATGAATGAATGAATGAATGAATGAATGAATGAATGAATGAATGAATGAATGAAGTAAATAACAGATAAAAAATGACGAAATGAGTGTATGAGTGTATGAATGAATGAATGAATGAATGAGTGAATGAATAATTGTATCATTGTTGAGCAAATCTCAGGATTCATAAAAAGTGCTTAAAAGTAAATGCATGAGTCAATGAATAATAAATTACAGATAACTGATTGATTGAATGAATAAATGATGTAAAAAATAGATAAATGACTGAATGAATGAATGACCGGAAGCATAAATGAAACGGTAACCTAGCAAATAAGGAATCAATAACTTAGTTTAAAGCTGCCCTGAGAAAGGGGAAACGAAGATTATCCATACTGATTTTGTTATTGACCTTTTTTATGAACTTGACATATGATTTTTAAAAGATATCCACTGTAAGATCTTTAAGTCTAAAATAGGGATTTAAACGAACAAATAACTACCGGAAATTATGATTGAGCAGCTCGCAGCGAGCAGTCAGTAGTGGTTTATGCTGATAAGAAAGAATTTAAAGAAAAGTAAGGTGATACTTGGAGCCTATAGTGTCTTACAAAGTAAATGTCTTTTTAGACTTGGAAGGCTTGAAAAGACCCTTCTTTTCGTAACAAACAAGCAGTTTGACAATCACATAATAACAGGACAGCTAAAATTTTTCCTTAAAATGTTCTCTTTTCAGTACAATGAAACCTTCAATAGACACCTCCCTTCAAACGACCAAATAATTTTGTCCCAAATTATTTTACTTGGCCATTTATTCGTCCCATAAATTGATCTAAGATCTTTCTTTCTAATGAAGAGTTCTCCTTGTCCTATCTATTGGCAACCAACGTTCATTCTACTTTCACAAGGACAAAACATATTTAAAAGTTATAAAGGAAAGAAAACGATAAAATAGAACTGAAAGGAACCTTTTGGCGAAACACGGCCCCATCTCTCTAAAAATCACCTGTGACAGCAGAAAGTAGAAACATTTGCGTTGAAGATCAGGCATTGGCTCATAATTCTGAACTAAAAAGGCTCTGGTACCAAGAAAGAAACATGGGAGCGAACTAGACCTCTCTGGAGAAGGGAAGCATGACTTAAAATCTTCACCAAATATCCATCTAACCCTAAAACTGGAGAAAGCAACATTTACTTTACATTTACAAAGACTTATGGGAAGCAAAGGAACATCAAAAACTTTTAATACAATTCTGGTACCAAAGACAAGTATAGACACGTGCCCCAATTTCTTATAAAAATGGTGTCATCTGTGAAGTTTCAAACTGTTAAGTATCGTACAGAAGTTTATGGCAGTTTCTCTGTGATGTGAAATAAATAAAAATCTTACCGAGCACCCCACAACTTCCATAACAGGTGAAAAACAACTTTATGAACCGTTATTTACGTGGGGAAAATTGTGAGAACAGTTTTCATAAGCTTGAAAAACAGGAATGCTTACACTACGTGAAACCACAAAGTATGAACGAAATTCACTCTACAATGAAAGCACACTGTTGGTTTTATGCCTGAGTAATGAGAAAAGATAACAGATTTAAGGATAGGGTTTTAAACCTAAACAAAATATAGAAATCACGGGTGTAGGAATATGGACTGCTGCATGTTTATGTGCTTGGCTCTCAACGTGTACTTTGACCACTGGAACATATCAAAAAAAGTTTGGTCAGCGAAGAGTTGTATTGAGTAGCATTGAGAGGCCTTGTATGTCGAGGCGAAATATCAGCTATATTATACATAATCAATCTTTAAACTGAAACAATACTTGTCTTTGCTTTCGCGTTGCTTTTTCGGTATCCCTGCCTTCAAATATTGGATAGAAACATTCATCATTCACTCCGTGGATAACCAAAAGGGTACCTTTACGTAGCATTCTCGGTGGCTGTAACAAATACAATATCTTTTACATGGTCTTCAGAGTCAGAAAAAAAACAAAAGAGAACATAATTGGCTTGCAATGCGAAACTTGAAGCGCGCAAATGTTAAAGGTGAGAATTCTACAACGACACCATCTGCATTTCTGTGGAGTACCAGAAGGTTTCCTTGTATGATATTTTACTGAAAAGTGCCAAAGAGCAAAATCTGCTTGCAACCTCGACATGTCCTAAGTATATTCAGGGTTTATTCATAACTACAACGCTATCAAACTTCGTGCAAAATGATTCTCTTCAAAACTAAGGACTGTAAAGGAGGGACAGCATCTCCACATGGTATAAAATTGTTAAAAAAGCAATCATTGCAAGGATTTGAGTTGACTTGACCCCCGTGCATACAATGTATCAACAAACTGAAATGTAATAACAGATTTACAAATCGACCCTCTTGTATCAAAAACAGGGGACACCGCCTGAAAGAAGTAACAGAATTGGATACGATGCCTCGGGATAAAGAAACACTTACTGTTAAAAATCAACCAATGTAACAACAAGATATATCATCCGATTAAAAAAACAAAAAGTGGAGGTCTGTTGCTTAGATACAATAACCTATTATGGATTTTGATTATGAAAATAAAAGGTCACTGATATAAAGAAAGAACAGTTGAAAATTCCGCTCATGATTAACAAAGAGGAGCCATCAAAAGAAGTCATGAATTCATAATGCCCTCATTCAAACAATGTAACCATTTATGTAGCATAGCTGAAAAAACAGAATTCTCGAAACATTCCAGCCCCCGCTGTTTACAAATGAAAAGCAAGAGTCACAGCAAAATAAGATTTGGGATGAAAAGTTCGTGATATGCTCAGTTATTATGCAAGGAAACGCCTGGAACCAAAACAGATCTCTGCTATGAATCTGGAAACTCGGTTTCATTGTCTGTCGACAGTTGATGAGTTTCTCGGATATTGCCCTCTGCGCAGTCCTTTCGTGCAACAAACGCAAATAAAAGGTATAACACGCCCACTTGAAGTCATCAACACCAAATAAATTCCTTTGAGGGATCTAGGCCCATTTAATAGCAGAGATTCATAGTGGCAAAATAAGGGTGTACGCAGCGGCTCCTGAGGGCATTAACTACGGTTTACATTGTATCTACAACCAGCATGAAATTACTTGGCAACATCTTAGGAAATTTCAAAATAAAGAACACATATATGACTTACTCCGCCATGGAGCACTCCCTGACAAATCTCCTGTGAAATTTGGACAAAATGAAAGACCCCAAAAATCCATTTCAAAAAACTCGTACGCTCCTTTGAAAGACTGATGCAGCTCCTCAAATTGAGTGAACTGTACAGTCGAAATCTAAAATAAATTCTAAATTTACATCAACAACTTCATAAAAAATTCCCAGGTAAAGGATGTACATCCCAAAGGAGATAGATCATGCTGTTGAAAAAGGTCGTGCATTACTGTTGTAAATGCGCAGGATAAAGAGCCACACTTAACCATTATCAGAAAGAGGCATTGGCTGCTTCATTTGAAATGATGCATTTTCTGACAAACTCGTATCAAAAACGTGTTAATGACTGAATGATTTCTCAATTACTGCATTAATGTTACTGAAAGCAACGAAAGAAGCTTCGGGCCTTGCAGACGCCACAGAACCACACCCATTAGATATAGAACACCATAGCACCTTGTGACGTAATTTTCAAAGGACGTATACTTTTGACTGCAGGATGACCACCATGAAAAAATTCATGCCACGGGGAACAGTCAGAAATGGTTTGCCCCTATCATTTAAGTTTGAAATAGCATTCAGTAGTTTAGTAATTTTCTAGATACTTGCGTTTGATACTAGTCACAGCAAATTGTCAGATGAGCTCCGAAACGACTGTAAATACAGTTTTATCACGGAATTTTCAATGAAAAAAGGAGTTTCTTAGAACAAGCAAATTTTTGCTGAAATACGGGCAAATTTTACGATGGAAGAGACCACTCTCCTTTATCAAAAGAGCTTTTCATTTTCATGTTTTGCCCAAAAGTACACGTTATCCAGTATCAACCAGGGACCACTGTCGATTACAAAACTTCAATCTCTTTTTTTCTTGTTCTTTGATCACTACAAAAGATTTTGCAAGACTTTTTAAACAAGGAACTAGTTCTTTCATTATCTTGCTTTTACTTATCTTGTGCTCAACTGAATGGGATATTTGCAAAACAACCCCACCAGGTTTTTCAGCAGAAATTTACGTAAAAGATAACCGAATTTGCCAGATAAGAGCTCCATTTGAAGAAAGATGTATCTTTAGATCTGATAAATAAGCGAGATAACTTGATCAAAGACCAACAAGAGTCCGCAACGCAACAGCTGATAAATTTTACACGAACTGGCCTAAAATTCATAAGATGAAAACAGTCCAATATTTTAATGTGATGGTGCTATACTTACGTCAGTAGCCTGTCGGAAACTGCATCCTAGCAAAACTTAACGAAATTAAATATCAATGAAAAATTTACGTGTATGTTGATGAAACAGAGCAGTGCGTGGGGTTTATCAGCTTTGGGTGATAAGATTTGAGAAGTAATTTGTTATCGGAACGGACGAACTACTCAAATTCAAAATTCCTTGAAAATTTCACCATTGTCAAGCCAACGAAAAACCATGCCAACATGGACTTTGGTCATGGAACCAGGGGCCTAATCCACGATGTAAATATGACACAAATCTAAAGGGAAGGGGAGCTTTAAAACAAGATTCTTCTGAGTCCCAGTCGGATCCTAGACCCCTTGTTGTTGTAGTTGTTGTTGTAGTTGTTGTTGTTGTTATTGTTGTTGTCGTTGTTGTTGTCGTTGCTGTTGCGATAACTGGGAAACCATGGATCCACATTGCAGTAGTTGGACTGATAGAAATGTTTTGCTTTCGCTGAACTGTTCTACCAGTTCACCTTCAACACTGCGGATCTATAGATTCTGTTCAGGCCAAATATGATTTTCTGACAGTGTGAAATATAACGTGCCCGCGAAGGATTCTGGGTAACAATGGCTTTTTAAAGACCCTTCAATGTTTCTTCCAAAGAACATCTTTAAAGACCCATTGCTAACCATGATCCTCCATGGCGCCAAAGTCGACTTTCGTGTCATCTAAAAGTCGTTTTTGGCCTAAATTCTCTTTGTCTTGCTTTTCCTTCTGCGCAATAAGGATGATCCTTTCATAAATAGGGTCAACATGTCACTTCTGACAAAGGAAACATTGGAAGGTCTGAGCCACTTCTGACAGAACGATTCTTGGTAGGTACCATCAGTTTGGCCAACGGCGGCTAAAATTCTTGGTGCACAGTCTGAAATTTGACTAGAGACCAGAGACACACCAAAATAATCTAACGAAAAACTAGGACCAACATGGTACTTCTGACGAAAGAAACATCGGAGGGTCTTAGCTACTTCTGACACCATTAATTTGGCCAAAAATGACCAAAATTTTTGGTTTTAAAGGGCATGTATCGTGAACCTGATTGGCTAATGTAATACAATTATCTCTTTTGTTTAGTACAAAGCACGGGACCGAGGCTACATTTTTACGGCAGTAAAAATTCATGAAGCAGAAATTAAAAGTCACGAAACAATGGAATTCCACTCCAAGCTCCTTTGTTGTATCAACCAACTGTTATCGCGATATATGCCCTTTAAACTCACAACATGTTGACACTGTGAAACAATGCCTTGTGTGGGCTAGAAATTGGAGGTAGAGTATTTTAGAACATGTGTCTTTCTTCCCCCGCAATACCAGAAAACTTTGTCAACAATTTTGAGTCTTCATCTTGGTTTTGAAATTGTGGTTCATCCAAAAGAATTATGATGCATCATACTACGTCATTAATCTTCATGACGACGATGGGTAATCATCTGGAAAACAGTTGGAAATCAATCCCCAAAAATGTTTCAAGAGTCAAATTCTAAAGATTGTAATTGGATTATTACAAATTGGCTTTGTTGTGAAATTTCCTGCCATTGCTGAAATTTCTATGGCGATCTGCCGAAACGAGGTGCTGTTACATGTAAACAGAATTTTGGCACACTTCGTTCCAGTAAAATTATGGACACGACAAGGTGCACGTCTGCACGTCTTTTGAACTTGAACAATGACTAGCAATCTTGTGAAGGAGGTTGGGGAGAGCTCCTGATTCTGGAAGTGGCCTAAGTGATGGGCCTGGGAGCAACTGGCCTGAACAAGGGGCCTAAGCAAGTGCCCTAGGCACTGCACTTGGCCTAAGCAGTGGACCTAAAACAGTAGGGCCTAAGAAAAGTTTTGCAGCGTATTTTATGACGTCCACGCATAGAAATTCCTGAACAAAGAATGATGGAATAGGATTGCGGATGACATAAGAATTATTACGAAACAAAAATTAGGGATATGCTAGGATATGAAGCAGCCCAAGTTTACGTCACAGCTGCTAATTTTTTTTAAATCATGAAGGACAACATACGCTCAATATCTTTAAAACAAAGTTCAGTAATCAATTGTACGACTGATTTGGGCAAAAACTGCAACAAACTGCAGTTAAAGAGAATCAACGGAGATAAAAGCCCCGCGCGGAAGGAGTCTGGGTATTCTATTATTAGCCTATTGTATTTGATGATTTTGAGACGATCATGGATATTGTTTAGCAAGAGGAACAATAACATGCGTAGGAGTTTTCAATGCCCTATTTATAGATGACCTCCTCTTAGCTCCGTTCATTCACTTTAAAACCATAGGTAAAACTGATAAATCCAAAATACGTTCTGCAGCAACGTCCACCTTTATGCCAACTAACAATGACTAGAAATGACACATACGATAAATTAATCGTTCAGGAATTCTCGTGAAATTATTCACTAAGTGGTCAACCAAAAGGCCTCTACAGCAACAACAAAGGGACCTCTACAAAAACATAGGCTGTAATAACGAACAGATCCCGCCTCTCAATTGTTGGCGGGATGTTGATAACAATGTTGATAAGACCGAGAGAGGCAAGGCATACCGTACCAAACAACAAGTGACAACCAAGAAAGGTCAACACTTTGATGGAATGGTGAGCTTTTGTGGCAGCTTGGGAACACTTTGACCCAAACTAAATCCCTAAGGGTCTGGTTCTATCCATCACATAAGTAGCCACAAATAACCACAACAGTAGGCCTACGAGATGCTCATGGCGCCAAATGAGAGTGTAGCCTACTTGAAGAGAACTTTCGTATCGCTTACAAGGATTTCTAAGGATCTCAGAAGACAACTGCGTGTTGCTGGAAGCCTGCTCTCTCCGCGCGTATTTGTCATACGATACCACGCTTAAGAAACTGCAAGCTCAATATTTCAAACATTCAGAATTCGTGCTACATCTTCATACAAAGCAGTACAATTTGACAAATTCACATGGAAGCAAAAGCGGCCTAAAATTTAGACAAATGTATACCGATCCCAGACCCTCAGTCTCTTATAAACAAAACGTGCAAGCAGCTTCGTGCAAAAATCGCAATATTTCAGACAAGAACTTCAAATTGAGAAAAAGTATGACTACAGGCTTCAGGCAGCATAAGTTGCAGATCAACTGCCAGTCCTCCATGTGATATAAGCAAATGTCCAAGAGGACGTATAATCCAACCAAAACATGAAACTTAGTCAAAGCCCTTGGTCTTTGAGTGTAGTTCAGGCCCGTAGGAAGCGGGCGGGGCAGGTGGGGCTCAAGCCCCCCCAATAATTTTGAAAACAATGGTGCTACGTCACACGAATTAATTAGATGTATTGTTCTCCATTGTTTTAAGAACAATTGCCCCCCCCCCCCCAATCCGAAGCTTCTTCCTACGGCCCTGGTGTAGTTTAGCCTATCAATCCTTCTTGATATGGAAGTTGTAACAGAGAAATATAACCATTCATACGACTTAGGCCCATGACCCTTGATAACAACATATAATCTTATACAACCAGACTTTTGTGGGGCTGTGTTCGAGTTGCGAAAGGATGCGTACTCGTTCCTCGTGTCATCCTCGCTGCAAGGATATTAAATGAGTATGAATTTCCCTGCACGTAAATGGCTCGGTTATACGCGAGTATTTGCTTGTTTCACATACTATGCATTACATATCCCTGATTTTGCACAACAAAATGGTCTACTTGCCTTAGTAAACAGAAACGTCACAAAATGGAAAATTGTTTACAATTGGTATTTCATTTGACAACGACTTTTGACTTAGCACATTCAATTCTCCCTAGGCATCATTTCTGCCAATGCATATTTTGATAAAATTAATCTTCAAAATAAAGCATAATCCTGCTTAGTCCAAGAACTTCAGATAACTGCTATTATTAACCACTCGCTGCTAATTTTAGCTTTCTCGACGGGCATGCTTCGTCATGCTGCAGTCAACATCAAACATTTCCATGGTCTGTGAACCAGAAAGCATTTGGAGTTTCGAGCGGTAAAGAAACATGAAATTGTTTCCAATTCTAGTAAGATTTTGTCTCACTTCATTTCACTCCACCCCAGCCACCCCCATACGTTTGTTTGAGTGTAAACAACATGACGCAAAGCATGACGGGTTAGATGCCTACCAAGTCCTGGAAATCCTAAGCATGCTGGGTAGCACTGCTACCAAATAAATATTCTGGAAAGAACTAGGGTCACAACCCAAAGTCCACAGTCCAAATTTCCAAAGTTCAGCACCAAAGAAAATCAAACGTGAAGTCTATTTCTGCTCCACCACCCTAAAGCAAATCTATTACTTTGCAATATTTGCCTCCGAAATTATCTTGAGTAGTATTCTATGAAATTCCTTCCGGATTTGTGAAGTAATGGTCCGCCCAAAGTAAACTAAATTTTCCTATACAGACCAGGTGTTTGGTAAATCTTTTTAAGAATCTCGTTCGATTTTGGAGGCCTGGCTTGTTCCTACTCCTGTCCGGGCGTTCTGGAAAACTTTGATGACGTAGAAATGCCAAGATGAAATAAGAAAAACACATATTTTTAGATCTCCACTAGGTTTCTAAGCATGGGCCAGATTCACTACGTCCTTTGGAATCGAGTCTGTAGCTTTCCTTGGAAATAGGATGTGGCAGCTGCTACCACACGAGATAAAAGACTCCAGCACCCTTCAAATTTTCAAAAAGCAAATAAGGTGCTGGAATGGTGATAAATGCAACTGTAGGCTTTGCAAAACATATGTACAACAGGTTGGGTTCATAACAGGATAGTTATTGAAATTCTTGTAATTATACATATACATATTATTTTTAGATTAGACTTGTAAATTTTGTAAATAAGTAGGCCTTAATTAGCTGTAATTTTAGCTATGGTTTTGTTTCAGCCTACTTTGTAAATAAATTAATGATGATGATGATGATGATGATTCATTACATAAATCTCAGCACAGCTCATTGAATTGGATGGTTGACTGACACTGGCGATCTTTTAAAATGAAATGAAATGAATGTCTTGATTGTGTACTGATGTGCGCAAATTTCGTCCACCTGTGATAATCTTCGAAGATAAACCTTGTTCGTTTTGTTTCTAACGCCAATCATTGTGCTGAACAGTTTAAACTCGAAATGTTTCTTTGTATCCTGAAACTTTCTGAGAGCTTCAAGAATGCTGCGCTTGAAGTAAGTTTCAAAAAGACGTGATCGAATAATAAAACTCTCCAGGAAGCATGCTGAAACCTTTAATAGGTTCTATAAAAGATACATAACAAATAGGTTAATAGGTTCTTCACTGTGCAACTGAACTCACTACATCGTCCCAAATACCGCTCCTTGCAGCAGCAACAACAACAATTTCCGTTGATCCTCGCTACGAACCTTTCAACTTTGATTAAAGTCTATCTAAAATTAGATGTGACGAGACAAGAGATTCGTGAAAATGACAAATTACTGATGTATTTCTATTCGCGGGCATGTTCACATGACATCAAATTTGAGCTGGATCTATCCCTACCCTTGCCTGGCACACAATTTCAAGTCACGTGAATAATTTACAGAATTGTAATGAATCATATAGGCTATCATTTTCTGAGTGAAATTCCGATTTGAAAGAGATCGAGTTGAAAACCTTGGTCAAACAAGAGCTTTTGGTACTGAAACCAAACACTAATGCTACATCATTAAGTTTTCCGTCATGAAATTTGATAAGTTCCAGGCGCAAACCTTTGAAGATATATTTTGAGGTAAGAACTTACATGAAGTGATATAACCTCCGAATAACCTTAAATGACACAGCAGGAACAATGCAATCCAAGGCATCGCAGGGCGAGGGAAAGGCCAACAAGGGCAACACGAAGGAATCTAATGGTGTATCACTGTTCCGTGAAAGCGTACGAAATTTTTTTAAACAGTAGGATTTTTAGAAATTTTTATGGATTTTTCTTGAAAACAAAAGGACTTTTGCCACGTGTGTACGAGATTTTTGGAGAGTGATACGCCCCTCGATCTAATCAAGCAGAAAGACGATCGAGTCTGCAGTTAGTCTCAATTTTTAGAAACATCATCCCACAACATCTATTGTAACTTGAAAGGATTTCCCAGAATTTCACTAGAAGTAAAATGATTTTTTGTGGATATTTCGCCAAAGGCGTGGGAGACATCAAGGGGCTCGTAGGTTTAGAAATTCGTCAACACATTGATCTTCACAATTATCGATATCATTGTTAGAAGTTGTAATTGCTTTTCCTTGTTTTTATCTAGCAAATCGTAAACAACTACAAAAATACAATTCAAATGTGCCACTCATAGCCCCAAGAGAGACACAACGTCAACAAATTGCCATGGTTGATACACTGGATACAGCAACCCACTCCTCCTGGGGAATTTGCCATCATGCTTCAAATGGTCATAGGAGGAGCAGCAATTTCAGTCATGTGTCGTTTGTTCTCGTCTTTTGTTTGCTGCATTTGTCTTGTATTGTATTATGTTGTATAGCCTATTGTATCAAAGGTGGTGATAAACTTAGAACTGCTGTAGCCTGTCAACGGTTAAAAGCGGGTAAAACGGCTTTTCAAATTTGTTTTCGGCCGTTCACAGGCTAACTGGTTGTTTGTGTCATTTGTTGTGTTACGAAGTATAACGACGCTAAAAGGGCTAATAACTTCGGGAGTGTAAAAAAATTAAATTGACTGACATACAAACCTCAGAGTATGAATCCAAATCATCAGGTCTGACAGATGAACAAGGCGAAAATTCTTCTTGCTTCACTTCTGTGATCGTCTTGTGTGCTCCATACCCAGATTTCATATGCAGTGGAGGAGAGCCCATTCGATCTGGTGGCCCACGGTGGCCTGATGTAGACGCTGATGGTGTCCTTGGGAGGGATGGGGTTGAGAAAGGGTTGCGTTGCCTTCCGAAGAAACCAGGAACTGGGGTGCAAAAGGGGGAGGGGGAAACACTTGCGGCGCTAAGATGCCCATAAGATCCTGATGCCCTGGAAGCCCGTGATGCAGCAGAGGAACCACGTGACCCTGTGATAAAGGCAACGAGAGAATTTGGCGACGTTCTGATGATAGCATTTAGGTCTATACAATCTGTTGACAAAGGGGAGATTGAAAGGCCTCGCTTTTGCCCACGTCTTACGGCGGAATGTCTTGGGCTTGAAAAACTGCTGCTGTTACGGCTACCGAAATCGAGAACCGTAGATCTGAGCGAATGGGCAGTTGAAGGAGGCCTGCTCATTTCGGAGTACATTCCCCTGCGAAGAAACTCAGCGGGTACCATTTGAGGAATGGGTCTGATGGGTTCAGCTTTCATGGCGCTTTTCTTCCGCTCTAAATCGACTGTTGTGCCCACGTTGTTATTATTGTTTATCGATGATGCTTCGCCTTCAGTTTTGATGCAAGTTTGGGGTCGTGATTGGATTTCACTGCATGATGATGGTAAATTCCTCACCCAGGGTATAACGGATACATCGGACATTGCTGGGGAATCGGCCATTTGACCTTGATAGGCATCGCGAACATTTCGAGAATTTTTCGCTCTGGAGAACGGGCGATTAACTGTGCTGTGCGGTTCGTGAAATCTCCCCTCTGATGACGAAAATTCTTTGCTTCGTTGAAATGAATATAGTTCATGCGCTTGTTTTGAGCGAAGATGCTCCGGAATGACCGCTCCGCGTTCGTCATTTCTCGTCATTTCGCGCGGCCCATTCCAAGAGCTATCTGCCATTTCGGTTTTCATGAAGAAGTCTGCAAAGTTCTCCGCCACAAAGTCGATTTATCATACGATTCTGGTGACGAAAATCTCCATTAATACGACTATCTAGAAATCAAAGCCGTCCACTATATCGTCGATCAATACGCTCTGTTTCCAAAATCTTGGCAGCCAACAAAAACAAGGAATTCCTTTGAAACCAAAACACAAAAATCCAAAATAATTTCAACCCTGTGATGTAATGTAAATTGCTTCAATATTTATCAGCAAAATAAAATGGCTCGTTTCCATCCACAAATACCACAACTGTCTAGCCCTCTTTAAAATATTCCTTGTGTGTTGAAAATAGTCGTTTCACGATCGCGATACTGAGCAGTTTCGTCAGCATTCTTCTCCAAAAGAACAGCTTATGATCACATTAGAATTAGTTCAAAACCGTGCAACTCACAAACGTTCACAAAGGTCTCCAACCGACCCTGAAAAACAAATTTAAACATCTTCGTAAATACGTAAATCTTCAGACAAGAGGCAGACTGAGTCCTGAGTAATTTTTGTACTAAAACAAACAGCGTTATTCACCACACGACAAGCGGGTTCAAAATCGAAAGTAAACTCCGCACTGAGGTGAAAGAAGTCAGTAAACATTTCAATCATTTGCTAGCAATTAAATTCAATTGGATACGGGCCTTTATCAAGTTTCAATAGAAGGGCTATTCTGCTGGAAATCGGGCGGGATATCATGAAATGACTAATGATCTCTCTGTACGTTACGAAATTTCTAAATTCTATACCAGAAACATGGAAACAAACCTTTTGTGTCCTTTTATTGCAGAAAGTGGTGTCCTAACATTTCGTGACTCAACATGATAATACGAACTGTGGAGACAATAAGTATGGAATTATGCAAAGCCCTAATAATTTATCTCCGTTTATGAATTGTGAAGTTTCAAACATGTGTTTTCAAATTTACTCTTATTTATTTTCTCTGATTTCAAGAATAAATATCTCGTAAAAATTGCGCACAGTTTGCGTTTACCTGCTTTGAGTGCCATCCGAAACTTCCCTCGCTGCTAAACATGATAAAAGGCGGCATTGAAGTCGAAATAATAATGCATATTTCACCCCAACTGTCGAATTTCACAGCAGCTCCGACCAATATCTCGTCTCAGTTTACCTTTTGAGTGGATGACGCTCAATGTCTATTGTTGTTCATCAATCATGTGAAAATCCTCCTTGAGAGTACGTGTTGAGTCGCGAATTTCCGTCAGCATAGAAACTCTCTGCTAGACTCTTTACTTGATATCTGATCATGACTTATCCGATTCCTCCGCAGAGGATGGTTACTATTTTTTATAGCCCAATGATCTATTTGCTGAAGGCTTGGTTTGGTCGGTGTGGCTGTAAGGAATCTATAAGTAGTCTCTGGCTCCAGTTGGACTTACTACAGTGTTTGGACGGTGTCACAGAAGTCTTTTTAGAACATTTCAGATTTCACTCTTTTTCGAAAATTTCTCCAAGCTCCTGGTTAGTGTCTGCAGGAGGAGTAAAAAGGGTAGGATTGAGGTAAAATGGTCAATGTTGATTGCCGAAAAATGGTAGATCATGCAACCTCGTCATATTGGGACGGAGACGATTTTCGTAGGATTTTCGAAGGAAAGGGTAGGATTTTCGTCTCCGTCCCAATATGACAAAAGGCCCTGGGGACGAGGTTGTATTTCTTATAAGAAACTGCCCATAAGAAACTCAACTCTCAGATCACCAAAAAATTAAGAAACTCCAGTACTGGGAAAATATAAGTAAGAAACTATTCATTTTGATAAGGGAAATTCTTGAAACATTTTTACTTTACTTTCACTTGTTTCCTGTATCATAATACTCGTAAGGTACTTGAGTGATGTCTAAACATTGGAAAGGCTTAAAAACCTTATTTTGAAATGTTCACGAGGGCACAGTAAGTAAGCATGAGGATTGCTATGGAACCTCTAAGAAACTCGTAGGAAACTCTGAGTACTCAAAATGTGATAATTTTAAGAAACTTTCAGTACTGGCCAGAATTCTTAGTTTCTTATAAAAAATACGTGTATCTCAGTGAGGGTAGCTCGCAGATATAGCCAGAGAAAATCTATATCTGAAGATCTTTAAAAAATTCATTCACATATTTGGTTTACCCATTTTACCCCCAAGCTTACCCATTTTACCCCATACACCCTATATTCTTGACCAAGTACTATTAAAAAGATTCTAATACTTACCCCCTTTATACCCTGGGTACCAGAGCCAAAAAGTAATAAAATAAAAAATAAAAAAAGCAAAAAAGTAAAGAAGGAAAGAAAGTAAGTCCTTTCTTCCTTCTCTCTTCCTTTTCCAAATTTTCAATTTCTTTCTAATTTTGATGCTCTGGTACCCAGGGTACCCCCTTTCCCTAAACGATGCTCAGAAATTTAGAAGATGGTATCTAAAAAGCTACCCTGGGTACCAGACTCTCTCCATTTTATGTTAGAGAGAGTCTGGTACCCAGGGTACTAAAACGCTAAAAATATGAGGCTACAATGACTTTTCTTGGCAACAGAAGCAGGCCTGCTATATCTATAATTTTATTCAAAAGCGTAGAAAATTGGCTGTATTCAGTTTCCAGCATGAACCATTATTGCCCCCCCCCCCTCCTCGCCCCTCTTCGTGGTCATGTTAGACTTTACAAATTTAGTATGGGAGGTTCGTCCTCTAGGGTTACTGCTGCTGCAATGGTGACACATGAGATCATTCCGCCGATTTCGTTTCATTTTGCTTTCAAGGTCCGATGTTGAGAGGTGCCCCGTGAGGAGCCAAATACTCTTGTGATTCTCCGAAAAGCTGTAGTGTTATGCAATTCTAATTAATTATATGTATCAGAAGATAAATGACTTATTACATAAATGTTGGAATGCCTGATGAAGTCGTAAGCTGTCATAATTATCATTAATTACAATTCTTCAAAAAGAAAAAGATTGAAATGGCGGAAATTCATACCATCAATCACTTTTAGTAAGTTCGATATTTTCCTATCACCAACTGGACCTGATAGTTTTGGGATATTGTTATTTCAAACAAAATGAAAGTTTTAATAATATGCAGTATTGGCTGTACACTCATTTTTTTTATAAGAAACCGCTTATAAGAAACGGTAGGCTCAATTTTTGGAAAGCTAAGAAACAACCCTACCTGAATTGAAAAAAGCTAAGAAACTTCTGTAATTTTCAGTTTTAATTTTCCTGTCACACTCAAAAATATTTTGACATTGTACAGTTATAGCAACTGTTTGGACATTATTTTGAGTGCGAATCATGTTATTTACTCGTTTTGAGAGACTTACTAAGTAATTTGGGACCCCTTTAGACGAGACGAAATCAACTCTAAACTTCCGGCAATAAAAATATAAGAAACACGTAAGAAACTTGTGGTAGCAAAATGGCCCAAAAATTTAAGAAACTGCCTACCAGCCCGGGACCTTAGTTTCTTATAAAAAAAATGAGTGTATCTGTCTGTATTGTATATTATATGCCTTTCCAAGATCACTGCTTTCTTTTCAATAAATAAAAAGTGCTAAGCAAGGGAAAGCCTTCAGAGAGAGGCTATGCCTTTCAGATTTTCTCAGAGTTAAACCAGTGGTTGCACCCTTCTATTTCTATGGTTACACCCAGCAAGGGCAGAGACAACCTCGTCGCCAAGGCGTTTGTCATGTTGGGACGGGGATACAGCAAATGGCCCTGTGAACTAGGTTGGGGCAGTGCAAGAGCAGCAATTTTAGTGACAGTATGAAAATATGGTAGGATTTAAGACATTGTGATGTTTTGGCCAGCGCTTTAGGCCAGGGATTAAATCTTAGAATCAAACTTGGATAAAAAAGAAAAAGGTTCTTCGGAGGAATCGTTGGCAAAAAGAAAGAAGAGAGAAATTTAAAAAATCAGTAGAGCAGACAACTTTCACAGGAAACAAGGTTTTTATCGTAGTGCTGGACGAGTTTGTACTAACATAAATAGTGATCTTTCACCATTGTCTCTGTCAGCACCAGCAACCAAATCACTCATCAGTAATCAGATTTGTCTCGCCAGTTTTCTTTTAAAGACAACCAACTAATTTTGTTAGGCAACTCATTCACAAGTTCCTTGATTGCTGAGTGGCACACATCAAGATTTGTGGTAAAATCTTTCCACAAGACTGACATGGGCACGACAAAAAGATGCACCGATGTATGACGCATCCATTTTCATGGTCAAGGATTGGCCTAACCTTATTAAAATGTCTGTTTAAACCATGTTTTGGTCAGACCTTTGCTCATAATGGCAAAAAGCGAGGGGCATTTCATTCCCAAAAAATTTCATACACCTTTGGCAAAAATCCAAGAAAAATCCATCAAAATCCGTAAAAATCATTTCGTTCTGAAAAAATCTCATACGCTTGTTGAATGATACCCTGGGTACCACAGGCTCAGCCTCACTCTGGTGCTGAGGGTAGTTGAATGAGTGAAATGCCATTCGCCAAAAGCACACACGAAAAACTTGCTTCAAGTTTGCTTATGATTTACTTACAACTACGTCATTTATGAATTTTTGGTACCTCGTGGGTCTTCTTTTCCTTTCAAGCAAAGTCATGTCTCAAGTTACGATTCACGAACTGCCCATAATAACATCTGGCCTATTTTTCCATAAAGTCAAGCAAGCAAAGTCTTGCTTTTTTCAGATCTGCAAAACAGGGCCGTCAAAAGACATAATCTCATTTTGAATATCCGTCCGGTGACAGATATGATACAGAGACCAGCTGCAAGTGCACTTGAATAGATACACTCATTTTTTTTTACACAAGAAACCGCTTATAAGAAACCGTAAGAAACGGTAAGCTCAAATTTTCGAAAGTTAAGAAACAACCCTACCTGAATTGAAAAAGCTAACAAACTTTTGTAATTTACAATTTTAATTTTCCTATCGCATTCAAAAATGTTTTGACAGTAGTGTACAGTTATAGCAACTCTTTGGACATTAATTTGAGTGCGAATTACACGTATTTTTTATAAGAAATTGCTTATAAGCAGGGATGGCGCCAGCGGGGGTGCTAGGGGGGGCAGGAGCCCCCCCAAAATTTCACTCAGCCTCCCCATCGGCACTTAAATTTTCGACAATTTCTACGCACTGTCGGCATTTTCATAACCTAAACCTCCAGATTTCTTTGCTGCGTTGTCATCTCAGTGAACTTGAATTGAACTCGTTCAGAAAAAATTTCTCACTGTCGGCACTCTGGCAGTATTTGCCCCCCTAGCATTTCTTCCCTGGCGCCATCTCTGCTTATAAGAAACTCATAACTCTCAGATCGCCAAAAAATTAAGAAACTCCAGTACTAGGAGAGTTAAGAAACTATTTACTTTGATAAAGGAAATCCTTGACATTTCTTTACTTTCTTTATTTTCACTTGTTTCCTGTATCATATTACTCGTAAGGTACTTGAGTAATGTTTAAACATCGGAAAGGCTTAAAAACCTTGTTTTGAAATGTTCACAACGGCACAGGTAGTGAACATGAAAATCGTTATTGAACCTCTAAGAAACTTGTAAGAAACTCCGAGTACTCAAAATCTGATGATTTTAAGAAACTTCCAGTACTGGCCCAAATTCTTAGTTTCTTATAAAAAAATGCGTGTACCGTGGAGACAACAACCGCATTGCTCAAAGCCCATCATGGTCAGGACTTCTGTAAACGGGAACATTATTCTACTAGACACTTAAGCCAAAGATTTCCCAAAGTATTTCTCTTTGCTTTTACTGGGGTCTGGAATGAATGAACTTTCTGGTAAGCAGGGCCGTCGAGTGCCAGCTCGGGCCCTGGACCGATTCTTAGGATCGGGCCTCAGGGGGGGGGCTTGGGGGCGAAGCCCCAAAGAAAATTTTCTGTGACCACGCCCTTCAGACTCTCGGAGAATGAGGGAAACGCCCTTTTTAAGAAAGCTTTTTTAGAAAAAATTGTTTAGATAGTCCATGAAAAACTTATCAAGGAAGCGGTACTTAAGGTAAACAATGAAAAGATTCTCTTTTACGAGGTGACTTCCTCTTACGGGCCAAAGTCACCTCGTAAGGTACGGACACAAAAACTTTTAAAAATAGCCACATAAGAAAACTATTTTCTTATGTCTATGTTTTAAGGCAGGTAGCTAGATTGCCATAAAAGTTGCTGCGAGGAGATTTTACAGCAATAACTAATTTTTGTCGAACGATATTTTTACGGGCCCTTTCGAGGCCCGGGCCCCGGACCTTTTACCCCCTCCAACCCCCCCTCTCGACGGTCCTGCTGGTAAGAACAACAATTTAGCTAGTCCATACTGGGATTTGAGTCTGCTCCAAAAGCAGTCCCCTCAAAGATGGAGGAATACACGTTTTTTTTATAAGAAACTGGTTTATAAGAAACTAGTACTACGATGACCAAAATTTAAGAAACTCTAGTACTACGCTCAAGAACAGTTAAGAAACTCTAAAACTATATTTCTGTATGTCTCTCTTATTTTATGTCTCTCTAACAAAGGTACATTCGTCTTTTCTTGACTTTTAATTTAAGTGCAAAATTGGTAAATTATTCCCTTGATGTGCATGGCTTCTTCTTGATGTCAATGTCAATGCAAAATGGAAGCCCTTTCTCGAGAAGAAGGCTCAACTTCGAACAATACTGCAATTTTAGGCCCAAAAAATAAGAAACTAATTAAGAAACTTTTACTACTAAAACACCAAAATTTTCATGTGAAATTAAGAAACTTTTAGTACTATGTGCCGATCCAAGTTTCTTATAAAAAAAAGACGTGTATGCTAAAGATTTCTCAAAGTATTTCTCTTTGCTTTTACTGGTAAGAACGGACTTTTTATGGAATGGACTTTCTGGTAAGAACAACAATTTAGCAAGTCCACACTGGGATTTGAGTCCGCTCCAAAAGCTGTCCCCTCAATATGGAGGAATACTGTCCTGTTCAAATACTCGAGTGGTAACATTGCCCTTTGGCAAATAAGATATAAATAGACTGAAGTCACAGGAAATGATTATTACCATTGGAATCCATTTTACAATGATATGTGTCAAGAAATCTACCGTCTCTATATTTTTAATGAAAATTTTTGAAGGGTGTTAATAAAAATAGCGTCTTCTTTTGGTATTGCACATCTGACTTGAGTTTTACGGCTGTCACTTATTTGAAGGCGCTTGAAATCGTAGATCATCACCTATGATAATTTATGCTGCTTTAACCATTGTTTTCTTGGAATTTCCCACATCAAATTATAATTTCTAGAATTTTACAAGTGTTATAGGAATTGATAACTCTTGGTTTTGACTACACTCATTTTTTTATAAGAAATTAAGGTCCGGCGCTGGTAGGCAGTTTCTTAAATTTTTGGGCCATTTTGCTACGAAAAGTTTCTTATGTGTTTCTTATATTTTGAATGCCAGAAGTGTATGGTTAATTTAGTTTTGTCTAAAGAGCTCCCAAATTACTCAGTAAGATCTCAAAACAAGTAAATAACATAATTTGCACTCAAAATAATGTCTAAACAGTTGCTATAACTGTATACTGTCAAAAAATTTTGAGTGCGATAGGAAAATTAAAATTTGTAAATTACAGAAGTTTCATAGCTTTTTTAATTCAGGTAGGGTTGTTCCTTAACTTTCGGAAGATTGAGCCTACCGCTTCTTATAAGCGGTTTCTTATAAAAAATTAGTGTATTGAAAGACAAGCCTACCAATAGTGAAGGTCAATTAGAAATTAAGAAACTTTTCAGGTTTAGGTTATAAACTGTAAAGTGTTTGAACAAAAAGTCCAGGCTCAAAAAGGCATATTAGTGGTCCAAAATGAATCAGGAAATTCGATTCTATGAAAATTAAGAAACTCTGCAAGAGACTTTCACTTCGAGAATTATGGGCCCAAATAAATTGCACCAAAAAAGCGGGACGACAAAGTTCAGAGCTACAAAATGAATGTAGCTTATCGATTTAAATTAGCAATTTTTTCAAGTTTTCTCGAACTTTTTCAATGAAAAACACTCTAATTATACATTTGTTATAGATAATCACCATTTTGCAGGTTATTTTGGTCTCTTTTTACTTAGAATAAATTAATCGCACAAATGATGTCATAAGAATTGGCTAATTTCTGCCAAAATATCACTCCAAAATCGTTAATTTCAATAAAATATTATTTTATAATCACATATGTTGACAAACTGAACCAAAAACTGCATAAAGTTCATGCAAAATCTTCATTAAACTTGAATTCAACTTGGAAGCCTGATTTTCACAGATTTTCAGCTTCGTGACGTCACTGTGACGTCACATGGTGTGGCAGCCACACCCAAATTACGCTACGAGCTACAAATTACCTGTTCTATAACTGTGCCAAGTTGTATTGAATTCGGATGAGTCTAAGGCAGTTTTCAGAGGGGGGGTGGAAAGCACCCCCCCCCCCATAAATGGTAGCTCAAAAAAAGCCCATATGGAAACCGAGCACTGATATTTTGCTCTACTGCTTTATTCTACTGCTGAAATTGTAACTTGAATTTGGGACTTGAATTTAGGTATGTTTGTTAATTGTTAGCATTGATAGGTGTCGTAATGTGACATCGGTTTCAAGAAACCTCGTCCCCAGGGCCTTTTGTCATATTGGGACGGAGACTGAACAAGCTGCAATTTCAACTGTCAGAGGACCAGAGGACCATGGTCAGAATGCCAAATCTGTAAACGGAAACTATATAGACCCACGGTGCAGTAGTGAACTGATAGAATATTTCAACTGAAGTAAAACTACAGTAAAAACCCGCATATAAGAACCTTACATTTTGAAATCACGCTGTTTACACAATTTTGTAAAGAAAAACCTTATCTTTCTTTGCCTTATCTGTATCAAATCCATTCATACAAGGAATTTTTACATATGCTTTGTATCTACTTAACTATTTGGCTAAACTTCTTAAAACTTTTATCATATATTACCAACCAGTAGTTTACATTTAACTTTTTTCCAGATAAGAACCTTCCTTGAATGTCAGGATGAATAAGTTCTTCTGTAATGGGGTGAAATTAGAACATTTTAGGCCTTAGGTTCTTATAAGTGGGTGGTTCTTATATGCGGTTTATACTGTATTCTATCAGGTCAACTACTGCAGTAAGGATCCGTGGCTTCCTGTTAGGTCAAATTTGATTTTCAGACAGTCTAACATAGACTGATTATGTGTTCGTAGGTTATCGCTATTGATAGGCTGATGGACGCTATAACTACGACTCATGGACTTACGCTTCCAGAAACGGACATGGCCTAAATCACCTCCTATTTTTTCTTGAAACCACCGACCCTAAATCGCCGCAAAAAATGGTTTTCCTGAAGTGCTACACTGCAAAACAAGCTATCAGTACTTAGATGAATGTTTCTTCAAGCTATTAAAGCAAAAAAATCCTACCCATAAGTGATATTGTGGTTGTTTGGGGACGCAAAAGACCTCGTAAATTCGTTCGCTACTTTGAGATTTCGATCGTTGGAGCAGTTCAGTCGAACGCGTTGTTCGAATTCGTTTGTTTGCCTTTGGCGGGAAGTTCAAATTGAAGAAGAATCAGCCAATCCCATCAAGTTATTTCAAGTTTTGCATCCTGATTGGTCCAGGAACAAATTTGTTCCTGGCAAGAATTTTTTTGCCGTTTTGAGAAGAGTTAGTCCATAAGGCCCTTGACTGGAGCGACAACAACAACATGAATTCACTTCAATTAGATGAGCGTAAGTTGAGGGTCCTTATGTAGTGAGGCTAAGTCTGACATTCACTGCTGACATTTCAGCATGCCCGCAAAGGATCCTGGATGACAAAGGCTCCTTAAAAGTTAATTTTCGACACATTAACTAACGACACATTTTCTTCTAACAATGAACAAAGGGCTCTCTCCTAACTCTCTTCGCCTTATACTTGTATCAAACAGTTGCAGTTTCAAAATCTTACCTACGTGAGTAATAATAAGTGGATTATCCCACGAATCAAACAGAAAATAAGGTTTCGAAATTGTGGAGATAGGCCCATTGAATTGTGGCATTTTCAAGCAATAAGTTAACCAAACCTGATGAATGGACGGTCAGTAATTGTAACGAACATAGAAGATAGAAAACCACATCAATTAACAAAATGTTTGAATCACTTGAAAAGGAAGTTATAAGATAAACATTTTTTTGTGAATTTACTTGCTTAATGATGGTCAACGATTTTAGAGAGGTAGATGGGGGATAGATCGACTTTCAGTCACTGAGATCAGCAGCGTTTTAAAATTTCATTCGCTCAACTACTTGCTGATTTAAACGACTGAGCATGTTGGCAACTGATCGCTGATATGTGTATAAATTGGGGTAATGGCAGCTAGCAGCGGCCCAGTGACGTGCATAAGTACCAAATGTTGATTGCTTAAGAAATTAAACGCACCTTCATGAACAGAGAAGATGCTGGGGCAGTACACGGTACCAAAAAGTGCGGTAACCAGGACCCTTAGGTCAGTATCAGGGACCATTGGTCAAGTCAGGAAAGCAAAGCAGTAGCACTTTAAATGAGAACTGCAGTTACCTGTTAGAAAAATATTGGAAAACTGTCTGAATAGAAACTTTACAATTTCTGGATCCTGGCTCACCAAAAATTTCGTCGCTACCGCAGTAATTTCTGCCAATACCCAATGTTAAAAATATCAATACCAGCAGCCTGCGTGCAGACTACAATACCAGGTACTATAAAGGCCAGTATTGGCGAAATCATGAAGAAAGGGTGACTGCCCATGGTTCTGAAATTCGTAGCAGGCTGGCAAAATAATTGGTGCATACCTAAGGCAAGTGTCTTCTGCCAGAGATGGCTATTTTTACAAATACTGTGTTGATCTTGGAGACAATAGAGAATGGACAATTTTAAAAATCGAAAAAGTTCTTCTATTGTGGCAGATTTTTTAATTTCCTTCTCCAATCTAACTTTCAGGTGCCTTGCTAGGACTACAGTGTGAAGAGATCTGAAGAGCTTTCCATTGGGGACTGTCCTTCTCTGATTACACCCATGAATGAAAGAGGCTTCGTCTACCCCTTGTCTCGGGTACATTTTCTCTAAATATTTAGACAACCTTAAGAACTCAATATCTCTGTAAGCCAAGCAAATAAATCTAGGGCGACCAGGTGAGATACTGAACAGAGTATTGAATGATTTTTTCTTTGCAAAAATGAGTCATCGAACGAAGGAATCGATTTGACTTGAGCTATAACATAGGAGAGAGGGGCGTGGCAGGTGCAGTGAAACACAGCTTTCGGTTGACAGAACAGGGTCATATATAAAAACTTGAAGAGATCTATTTGAGCACAGCTTAGGTCGTGAAATTTTTAAGCAAATAAACTGACAATATTCTTTTAATGTTGAATGGAACACATTGAAACAACGTGGCGAAACCGAAACGAATACACAATATTCTTTACATCACTCCAAAGAAATATGTTATCAGTTAGGCCGGGTGTCTTTCTCTCAAATGTCTTTTAGATATTCATGAGGAACGTTTACATTTTGTTTGTCGTGAGGAGGATATTAATCAATTGCATCGCAAGAAAAGGATAGAACGTAGGTTTGCTCATTAATCGGTGGTTTCAAAGCACAGTATCTACTTGGGAAAGGCTATCACAAATATGTAATTCGTATTCATTTCTATTCGTTTTTGTTGTAAAAGTATTCATGGTTCACAATGTTATATCCTTTTCAAAATGAAGCCTCTTTCGAGAAGCTTCAAAAGATAGGTGCTAAGGGGCAAATAAATTTGAGAACGGGTGACTTTGTTTTGCATGTCAGCCATCTTCAAATACTTGTTGATTTCTCAGCCAAGCTTTGAGAATGAGAATAGACCATTCCAGTTGACTGCGAAGGCGCTCAAAACTTTGCACCAAAGGATCGTAAAGGGGCTTGTTTGCGCGCATCAGCACAAGCTTCGACAACCGTTGAAGTCGATTTCGAAACCCCTGTGCGATCCCGAGATGCAACGCAAACAGCACCATCGCAGTCAACTGCAGAATGGTCTGCTGTCGATTATGCTAAAGATGGCGGCGAAGAACTCTTTACCATGATGCATTGCAGTCCGATCAAGAGCCTTTAACTAGACTCACTACAGAGCCTGTTTAATAACACTATAAGACAACATAAGAATAAAATAAGACAACAATTGCAACATTTTTTGCTCAAACTGGGAATTATGGACTGTTCATCTGGCTGCTGGTGGCTTTTGCTCATGGCTAACATCACTGAAAACTTGAATTTTGAGGCGTCTTATCATCTGAAGATTGAGCCGGCAACTTAGGCCCATCCACCATCGCCTGGAGCACTCATATTTTCGTAAAGTGTTGCTATCATTTCCATATCCGGAACATGAAATCGAGGGAATTAATTCCGTCCTAATTTTCAATGTGAAAGTCCACGAGTCTTAGTTTGAGCGTCCATCAGTCTACCAATAGCGGTAACTACGAATATGTAATCAGTCTAATATTTAACGATTCTAAAGAAATTCAATTAAAGAACGCAATGCATCATGGTAAGAGTTCCTTGCCGCCACCTTTACCGTAATCATGCATTGCTGTAGTTGATGGCGTATTCACAGGATTCTGTGTTTGGTGTTAATGCTGAAATCAGAGTGCATTCAATATATCCGTGCTCATCGAAAAGCTCACTTTCTATTACGGAGCAATCTGAACGCACAGCAAAACACAGATTAATTTTTGTCCGTTTCCTTATGAATACAGAGCAATGTGAATGGGGCTTTCAGTAGCATAGGTTCCAAACCTTTAAATCGGCGTAAAAAGGTGGGTGTGAAATTCTACGACCTATTTCTTCTAACTGAATGGCTTAAAGGAAACTTCAGCTAGCTACCAATCTATAATTCTACCGTTGGACTTGTCAGAAATCTTCAATATTTTTCGAAATTACAGCATATGTTACATTTCAACTCATTTGAGGATGTGACGTCATCAAATTTCTAAATCATAAACCAGAAGAGTGACAGACTTTTGCTTGATACCATATTGTAGACATCCATAAACTATGCTTTCCTTGGAAATTATTTCATGTTGCATCAGACAAATTAGAAATTACGATGGTTTTAAGTTTTTTTGAAAATTTTTCTTGAATTCTCGAAAAAGAAGAAAAACCCTCTTATTCTGATAATATTGAAGGTTTCAGAAAAGCCCAACGACAGAATCATAGCAAAATAGCCAAAGTTTCTTTGAAGCCATTCAATTCAAAGAAATAGGTCATTGAAATTCTCACCAGCCTTTTAAAAGATTTGGAACCTATGTTGCTTTCAGTGATACTGACAGTTTTGAAACATTCTTTTTATCAAATGCTTGTCGGTAAATCCTAAGAACGGTCCATTTTAACAAGTGCTCCAGGTACCAGAAATGAGATGCGTCCAGTGGACAGTCAAGGCCAAAGTTTTCGTGTTGTTAATGACTCATGAAGGTTCACTTAGGCGTTAAGAGTATCAGATTAATGCTCATGGGAGAAAGAAGCCACCGCGGTTTTGCAAAGGCCTATTTATAAGAGATTGGTCTAATTAAATTTCCGATGACAAAATTTACGATCAATTGTCGTTGTCCACGAAAGTAGCAGTTTTATACCGATTCGGCGAAAACATGAAGCATGGTATTGTCAAAACACATCGCACTCGTTATGAACTGTTGTATGCGCTGATTGGCTGACTGTATGCTAAGAAATAAGCTTGCCGCAGTTCGCGCGCAGCGCAAATGCTACATCACATGGGCTTGCTCGGAATACCTTGGAGCGGTGCGAGGATGGCGAATAACTCACACTTATCTCTTATTTCCCTTTTCATTCGTTCATCAGTTTGGGTGCCACAACTTTATGTATCACTTTTTCAAACAACCAGTTTGACTCGTTATTGACAAATTTAGCAAGTTTACAAGGTACTTTGAATCATTGAAAAAGCAACCTATTGCCAGCTAGAAGTTAGAAGGAATAATTCCTGGCCACAACAACCTGGATTTTTTATCTCGGTGCCATGTTTCCCTGCCCTCTTTAGCAGAATTCACACTTGAAGGGTCTGTTTCATCCAGCATTCCTTGCACGTGCCGTTTGTTGATGTTCCTTTCCGCCATTTTCATGGGAGCCATTGCCTCCCACTGTTCTTTGCGGGCACGCTACAATTTCAGATTGTCTGCAAATCAAATTTGGCTTAAACGAAACCTGTTGATCCACAGTGCAGTAGTTGAATTGACAAAACAGTTCGACCAAAGACTGAAGTAAAACTTTTCTATCAGTTAAACCATGCAATATCTGGAAAAATCATTTGGTCCTTTAACTACTTGCCAAAAAACGAATTTGATGATCGGTCCTGTAACAAAATTTTGGCTGTTTCTCAAACGTCAGGACTTTTTCCGAGGACGCTCCACGCAAAAATTACACAGGGCTCAAATCTTTAAAAAGGTCGGTGTGAAATTTTATTACTGTTTTCTTTGAATTAAATGTCTTGGAAGGAACTTAGTGTTTTTTGCTGTCAATCTGCAGTGGAAATTCATTAATATCTTGATTAAATTCAAAATGACAGCATTCATTACATTTTAGGTCATGACGTCATCAAATTTCTAAATCCTAAACCAGAAAGGCTACAGATTTCTGCTTGCCACCATATTGTAAACCGTCATAAACTATGGTTTCCTTGAAAGTTATATAATTTTTCCTCTATTGGTTTAGAATTTACGATAATTTATATCTTTTCAAAATTTTCCATCATTTTTTCCAAAAAGATTTAGATTGCCGCCATTTTGACAAAAAATCAAGATATTAAGAAATTTCCACGGCAGATTTACAGCAAACTACCATAAGATCCTTTCAAGCCATTCAATTCAAAGGAAAATGTCATAGAATTTTACACCCACATTGAAAGATTTGAGCCCTATGCTCGCAAAAATGAAATATTCTTTATTGGCAATACAGTGATTCCATTCCGAAGCAAGTTGGAGATGACAAACGGGCGAAGAAAGATAACCAAATTTTTATTTTCTAAAATGAAATCTGATTTACAATGATGAAAACTGTGTGCGTTCCTACTCATTTCTTTGATACAAAACTATACTGAAAATACATCCACACTCAATAATGAAAAATATCAATATTCTAAGATTTCACGCAAAGGTTTGATTAAATGTACAAAGGTTACAGTATAAGTGGTATAAGTGAAAAAAAATGTGGGACAATCATCTTAGCAAAAAAATCTCGCGATTTCACGGGTTATAGCTTCATCTTGCAGAAGGAAGGTGATAGCTTCAAAGGGTTAGGTTAAGCCTCCCTTATAATAAGATTTGAACAAATTAAATTTTGGTGAATTTTCAGAGGATTTCAAAGATTAAAAATTTCTAGTTCTTTTGATTTTTCCTCGGGTACCTGAGTTGTTCCTGTCGACGACGGTTTGTCATACAAATAAATCCATAGTTCCGAGTGCAGCATCTCAATTCCTATCAATGCAGTACATATTTTGTATATAATATAATAGTGTACCTCCTTCAGCAAAAATTTTGAGATTTACCTCCAGATTTTGTTGAGAGTGACTTGAGACATCAAGGCTGCACAGAGCGACTGTCAATTGGTCCTAGAAATATCAAGATACTTTCAGTAGAAATAAGAGATACACAAATGTGTACACAGTTCCGACATACTGTTAGATTCTGTTTCTAATCAAGACACACTGCACAAGAAAGAAAGGCTCGCCTCTCAAGATTCAAGCCTTTTGTTTTAGCCTAAAATTTTTGCAGGTTTCTCTTTTATCTTATCATGTAACTGCAACAATACATATTTATCAAAGCTGGCTATGTAATTTTAGGCGTTTCAGCACTTACATCGAATGGTATTTTCAGTCCATTGCAGTTGAAATATCGAAGACATCTTTATTTTTCAGACACGCTCGCAAAAAACCCAGTACTGAAAATTTTCGGCTAATACCGTTTGACAAACGGCACTGTGTAAGAATAGGTAGACCCTGAAGAGTTCTTCCAAAATGACACCTTAAAAATGTATACTAAAATTGACACCCTAAAATTTATTTTCTGCCTGAAAAGGTACCCCAAAAAATGGCACATCCAGTACCAATATATATGGTAGTTACCCCCCCCCCCCATTTTCACGGACCAATCAGACGGCTAAAAAGCGAGGGAGACAAAAGAAACTCGTGAAGATTTTCCTAAATTTTACCTACCTTCATAAAACGCAACCAGGACAAAAAACTGCTTGAGATTTTCCGAATTTCTTTAAAGCAATCTACTCTTCAGATGTTTGGGAGTAAAAGTTTGGATGCCGGTTAAAATATCTCCAGGATTGATGGAGTTATGGCCACAAACAAACCGACAAGGCACTGAACCTTGAACAATAGAGATTCTGGCCGGGAGACAATAGTAATAACAATAGTGATTGTTGTAAGAACGACCCGAAAACGCAACAATCTCTGTGTTTTCAATTGTTCTTGCTATTGTCTTTCGCTAAATGTTCTTTTATTGAAGATTCAATGTCCCTACGGTTTCTCCCGGGGGGGGGGGGGGTACATAACATATTTCGGGAACGGGATGTGCCGCCCCATATGGGTGGGTTTTTGGGCCCGAATTCTCTAAACAAGGGTCCTTTTTCCGCAGATTTTCCATAAACAAGGGTTGGGTTTCGCTGAGATTCGCAAAAAATGGTTAAAAAGGGCAGTTTTCCGCCAAAATTCATCATAGAAGTGGGTATCAAAAGCAAGTTTGGGTAATTAGAAGAGGGTAGCTTTCTGAAAACCGGGCGGCAGACCCCCGTCCATCCTCAAGTCATGTACCCCCCCCGGGCGGTTTCTATGTGAATTGAAAAAGTCTACAAAGGCTTGTTCGCGCATTTCAAGTCATGTGGCAATACTCTTGGGGAGTTTCTGTATTGTACTACTTTTTACATTCATGGCAAAAGTTTGCTCGTTGCGAAATAACTTGTAAAATTCAAAAGAGGATTTGTCAAGAGGCTTTATCACCTGACTTGAAGTGGCGTAAACAGGTCTCGACAAGCCTTCGCCGATTTTGTCTATTGGAGAGGCAATAACTCCGCCAATCCTGAAGATATTTTAACCGGCATCCAAACTTGTACTCCCAAACATCTGGCATCCACACAGCATAGGAATCATTCGTCGTACATAGCCGATTGCTCGTGGCCCATGGTCGAAACCGCCAAAGCCTCATTTTCACGGACCAATCAGACGGCTAAAAAGCGAGGGAGACAAAAGAAACCCGTGAAAATTTTCTTAAATTTTACCTACCTTCATAAAACGCAACCAGGACAAAAAACTGCTTGAGATTTCCCGAATTTTTTTAAAGCAATCTACTCTCCAGATGTTTGGGAGTAAAAGTTTGGATGCCGGTTAAAATATCTCCAGGATTGGTGGAGTTATGGCCACAAACTAACCGATAAGGCACTGAACCTTGAACAATAGAGATTCTGGCCGGGAGACAATAGTAATAACAATAGTGATTGTTGTAAGAACGACCCGAAAACGCCACAATCTGTGTTTTCAATTGTTCTTGCTATTGTCTTTCGCTAAATTTTCTTTTATTCAAGATTCAATGCTCCTTCGGTTTCTATGTGAATTGAAAAAGTCTACAAAGGCTTGTTCGCGCATTTCAAGTCATGTGGCAATACTCTAGGGAAGTTTCTGTATTGTACTACTTTTTACATTCATGGCAAAAGTTTGCTCGTTGCGAAATAACTTATAAAATTCAAAAGAGGTTTTATCAAGAGGCTTTATCACCTGACTTGAAGTGGCGTAAACAGGTCTCGACAAGCCTTCGCCGATTTTGTCTATTGGAGAGGCAATAACTCCGCCAATCCTGAAGATGTTTTAACCGGCATCCAAACTTGTACTCCCAAACATCTGGAGAGTAGATTGCTTTAAAAAAATTCGGGAAATCTCAAGCAGTTTTGTGTCCTGGTTGCGTTTTATGAAGGTAGGTAAAATTTAAGGAAATCTTCACGGGTTTCTTTTGTCTCCTTCGCTTTTTAGCCGTCTGATTGGTCCGTGAAAATGAGGCTTTGGCGGTTTCGACCATGGGCCACGAGCAATCGGCTATGTACGACGAATGATTCCTATGCTCATCCACACCATTTTCAAAATGTGACGTTTTCGTTCGGGATTTGTCCAGAATTACTTGAGAAATAAACCGTTATTTTCAATGAAATGGCAGAGGATTTTAAGACAAGCTTTGTCTACCAAGTTCATGAAAAAAGTCCGGATTCTGCAGACATAGCAATTCCGATGACAGCATTGGCCAGGTTCAGGCATTGAAATAACCCACTTTTGTGGACAGAGATTGCAAAATATAGATATTAGTCCATACTTGTAGCGTAGAATAAACTACTTTTAAAGACCTATAAAAGAACCTGCTTTTGAGGACAAACATTGTTGAATTAAGGACAAAATAAACCGATTTCTGGGACATACATAGGACCACTGTCTCCATACCTACATGCCCACCCTTGATAGTTAGTAAAAAATAACGGCACACTGTAGAAAATTTTTACATGAAGCTGAAAAAAATTGAACCAGCTTGTCCTTTTTGCTGGGAATCTTCAAATAAGTCTCGCCATTGTTGGTTAAGTCGAAATTTACGCAGTTATGAATGGTTATTTCTCGTTTGAATTGAAATGGAACCGCCAGCATAGGTTCCAAATCTTTAAAAAGGCTGGTGTAAAATTCAGTTACTTATTTGTTTGAACTGAGTGACTTCAAAGAAACTTGAGCTACTTCTCTATAATTCTACCGTTGGACTTTTCTGAAATCTTCAATAATTTCAGAATTAGAGTGTTTTTCTACTTTTTCAAGAATTCTAGAAAAATTAAAAAAAAAACTTAAAACGATCGTAATTTCTAAACTGTTTGAATCAACATGAAACAATTTCGAAGAAAACCATAGTTTATGGATGTCTGCAATATGGTATCAAGCAAAAGTCTGTCACTTTTCTTGTTTATGATTTTGAAATTTGATGACGTCACACCCTCAAATGAGTTGAAATGTAACGTGCGATGAAATTTCGAAAAATATTGGAAACTTCTAAAAAGTCCAACGCTAGAATTAAAGATAAGTAACTAAAGTTTGTTTTAAGCCACTAAGTCAAAAGAAATAGATCACAGAATTTTACACCCATCTTTTTACGTTGAGTTAAAGATTTGGAAGCTATGCTGGAACCGCCTGGGGAAAATTGCAGTTTCGCTCCTTACTAGCCTCCGTGCAACCTCTACTCTGCGCGCAGGCTACTCCTAACCTGAACTGATATACCTATATACTTCACTTGACAGACAACAGCAACGCTGCTTTGATTCAACGAGTGTAACTAAAGGAATATTGTTGTGAGTCTAGCCAGAACGCTCGATTGTGCGCCCATCGTGAATAATAAGAAGGGGAGGGATGTATTGGAGGTGAGTATTGGGGGTGAGTGGCCGAGCGGCTTATATAGTTTCAATTAGATAACTGAAGTTGGATGGGGATGCAAGGGCGGGCATGTCACGATGGGGGCGATGGTCCTACCTTTGTCCGAAAACCGGTAGCTCACGTAAAAATATTGCACCACCTTTGTCCCAAAAATTGGTTGTTTTGATGGCAAATTCCGCTGTTATTTTTCTTTAATTTGGAGGACAATTTTAACACAATGTATCACTGACGATGTTTGTCCCAAAAACTGGTAGCCTCGACCAACTACTGTTTAAGAAAGCAAGTGGTAATCCTGGCCGTGGAAGTACAAGTGTCCCAAAACAGGTTACCGGACAAAGGTAGAATTTGAAAAGGTGGAATTTCTGGTCTCTTTTCTGTAAATTTGCCAGGAAAAGGTAGAACCGCTCATGTGAAAATTTGAAATACTGGTCTTTTCTGCTTAAATTTGGCGGGCAAAGTGAGAGCCAGCTTACAGGTAAACTTCAGAATTTTGATTAGGTAAGAGGTTAGAAAACTTGATTCTTGAAAAGCTGATGGAATGGGAAGATCGATATTCAAATAGGAAAATCGTGCTGTATGATGAAAGAACCGTTTATTTTTTCCAATTCCTTTGGACAAACATGGGGTCAAATATTTTACAGTACTTGACCGCTCATGTGTGAGGTCAGGGCTTGGTTTGGCACGTCCCAAACCAAAAATCTGGTCAAGTAATGGAATGTAATGGAAATGGTAAGGAGAAAATACAATTACCTTTGAAAGAAGACGGGTTTTCTCTAAGCCATGGGGTGTTTCTTCGAAAGCCAAATGGTCCATTGAATCCATTCACTGGGCTTACATTTGTCATAAATAGTCCATGACCACCAACGACATTAGTGGAATGGCCTATAAAGGAGAAAACAAAACTTGATAACTGGTCAAACTACTCTACTCCCTCGCTGGAGTTGCAACATGCATCATAATTTTTTTAGCTCAGCTGACAATAGGGTGCCAGCTGGCAAGTGCAAAAAGGGTTATTCTCAACATTCTTTTAGATTCTCTGTACAAAAACAGGGGAGCTCACAAAGGAGCTAGATTTGCTTATACAAAGCCACCTAAGATTGGTTTTCTATGGGAATTTTGGATGACTGAGACCCACTGAGAGAAGTTTTCAGAAATCAAATCAGCCTAGATTTTCAATTCAGCCATTGGACCTGCACAATTAGTGAATATGAAGGAAAAATATGCAGTAGACTCAATAATTCCTGCCAGAATTTATCCAGGGACACTAAATGAATTAATGTAAATTACAGTAAATGCATTATTATATCCAACAAAAGCTTTCAAAAGTTGACCAATGACTTACAAAGAATCCAAAATGAGGCAGTGGGGGCATGTACTCCCAAGATTTTGAAATTGTAAAGAAAAAGTACGATTTTCGTCTCTGGAAGTGGCCTTTTAGGACCTTTACCTTAACCAAAAGTGCCCTTGAAATGTTGTGCCTCCATAGGTTTATGATGCTTCCTACGCCACTGCAGCATGCAGAGACATATTTACAACATTTAGCCTCCTAGGGGCACACCTGGGGACACTCTGCCCCTCAGCCGCCCGTGGGCTTCAGCCCTGTCATAGAGTGATTGCCTACCTGCTCCAGCATTATTCCTTGACTTGATGTATTTTCCCATTGTGCCATTTTCATAGAAATAATCCACTTGTTTACCACTTATTGACTCTCCAATTGGATACTGAAAGAACAAAATTAATCTGAGAAACCTATAGAAAATGGGATTTTGCATTCAGTTTGCATATAGTTTGCAGCAGATTTGTGCAAAGATTGCTTGAGTATGTTTCCGATTTAGGAGTTTGTAAATTACTTCAAAGAGTCAGCTTGTTTGGAGCTTCTTGCAGACATGCAAATATGCACAAATTTCATACAAACTCTCAAACTCCAAAAGAAAAATTGACTATATTCGATGCAAACTGATGCAAACTTTGTGCAAATTGTATTTTCTTACTAAGAGGCCTTATATTAGTAAAAGACCATATGAACAAACTTTACAATCAGTTTGCATTGAGTATGCTCTTTCGTTCTTTATGGAATTTGCAAGTTTCTGTGGAGTTTGCATCAATTTGCATAAGGAATTTCTTTTTAAATGGCACATCTTCTAGTCTTACTGCAGTGCAAATATGATTTTGTTGCATCAAGCAATTCTTTGACAGGAAATTCCATCAACCATGGCAACTCAACTCTACTTGCTCATCATGAGATGTTCAAGAGATAAGAATGAATTGATGTTTCGTATCGATTAGAAATAAAAAAACACACATGCTAGTACCAGCTACGATCTTGGTGAAAATATTAGGGACAGGTCACAAAATTGCACTTCTTCAGTCTCGCTCCCCCCGTTTCACTGTTGCTTGAATCGAATTCCATTTGCCTTTGGCAACATTGAATTAGGGGGAAGGGGGGATCAGAAGGTCATACATTCTCGTCTTGATATTTTAGGAAACATCAATAAAACGCTCAAAATTTGCCAATGTCCCAACCTTTTTTGACCAGGATTGTTGTTTTGTAGACAAATACATGACTGATTATCCCCCAGATAATTTGTTTTGTATTAAAAATTCCAACGACATTACTTACAAAATCGAGAACGAAAACTTGATAACGAGTACATGCTCGAAACCTCATGCTACGTCATGTTTTTATATCTACTTTATTATTGGCACTGAAATTACTTATTGCCGTAAAATCGAGAAGGGACTGCGCAAGAATCAATCACCTACCTGCCCTGTTTTCTTTAAAGTTTTTGTTACTTCTCTGCCTTCAAAATATTGTAGAGAATGAACATCTTTGCGCGCATTATATGGTGGAATAGCAGTCGATAATTTTGGAGATGCATGAGGGCTGTTTGCTGAAAATGTCCCGACAGCAATCCCATCTAAAATGAAACCTTTCTCCAATTCTTTTTGCTTCTCAGGAGAACGTTCTGGTGGTCCAAATTGGATGCATCTTGGAAGGACTTTCTTCTTATTGCTCGACATATCGCCGACTTTTTAACGATCTATCGCAGCAGTTTGAAGGCAAGATGTTGTTGTGTGACCACACAACCAACACAACTTAGGCCATCCCGGAACAAAAGAGAGATCATAAATCAATGCATTGGATTGTCTTCGGTAACCTTGGAGATGAATAGGACGCTGACCTCGACCGCGTGCAATGGAAAATTTGACCAAGGAACGAGGGATTCTGTAATAGCAAAATCAAGACATTTCGTAAACGTCACTGAAAAGATTTTTGGGGAACATTTCCGGCCTGGAGGACCTTGAGGTGAAATCCTTTAGAAGCAAATATTTTCATTCTCTAGTTTTGCGATAACATTCTCGACAGCCTCAATTGGGACAATCGTGGAATGTTATGACACAGAGACGTAGGAACCGGGGGGGGGGGGGCACTGGGGGCACGTGCCCCCCCTTTTTGTTTTCAGGAAATGCCCCTTTAGCTTAATGGAAAAAGTGCCCTCGAAGTGTCGTGCCCCTCCAAGTTTGAGATGCTTCCTACGTCCCTGTTATGACATACAAACACCATGTATAGGGACAATCGTGGAATGTTAGAGCAATCAGAGAATAACTAAGTTCTTCAGAGCTACTATTTCATTTTCATTTCATTTTCAATTTTCTAGGCATGGTAGCCCCTCAGTTAGAGAAAAACTGATTTACAGGGGGCCATGCAATAAAAATACTAAAAACTAAACTAAGATTACAATTTCTGATTAAAATAATATCAATAAAAGTAAAATGAAAGAGTTCATTGCATAAAGCATCTCAACTTATGCTTTGTGGGATTTCATCAACCCTTCCCGGAATTTCTTTAGAGTAGGTGCTCCTTTTAATTCATCATTCAACCCATTCCACAGACTGGCCCCTCTGAATGAAAAACATCTCTGACCAGCTGATGTTCTTAACATTGGAGTCCTAAGGTTTATATTAGAATTCCTCAGTACGCGAGAGGTTGTTTCGTTCACTCTATTGAACATGTCGCTCATATAGGACGGCGCATCACCGTTTAGGGACTTGAAAACCATTTTTAGTGCTTCAAGATCAATCAATTCCCTAACGGTGGGCCATCCTAGGACACGAAAGAGTGGCAAGGCTGACTGGTCATATCGACTGCCGGTAACTATTCTGGCAGCACGATTTTGTAGCTTTTGGAGTTTATTAAGAGAGGTCTCTCCAACATTCCCCCAAACAGGGCAGCAATATCTAAAGTAAGGTTCCACGAGGCTTTTGTACATCTGTTTAACAGTGGATGCAGGCACGTACCTTTTAGAGTATCTTAATATGCCAATACCTCTGGAAATCTTACTTGTCAATGAGGCCAATTGGGAAGACCATTTTAATAGACCATTTTGACATTTAGAAAAAGGATCTGGGGAGAGCAATATTATTCTGGTAAATGGCTGCCACAGAGCTTTTCACCAACGATAAATTGAACTGTGGCAGCCATTTACCAGAAAAATGTTGCTCTCCCCAGGCCCTTTTCCAAATGTCAAAATGGTCTATTGCTGATCTACTTGAACTCCTAGGTATTTAGTATATTCAGCCATTTTAATATCGTCCTCCCCGATTTTAAACTGTGGTTTAGCTGAGCCAGGTGAAGTAAGTTTGTTCAGTTTACTTGGGAGTCCGATAATCATGCCTTCAGTTTTTGCAACATTTAATGATAGCTTGTTTCCTTGTAGCCACAATTTCAAAGCAGCTAAATCAGCGTTAATAGCGTCATTGATCTCAGAAACAGAATTAGATGCAAAATAGATACTAGTATCATCGGCATACATAGATACATGGGAATGCTTCAAGCATTTTCGTAAATCATTAATGTAGACCAAAAAGAGGAGGGGCCCAAGACAGGATCCCTGAGGAGCTCCGCAATTTATAGGCTCGGTGCTAGATATTTGTCCATTAACCCTACAAAATTGCCTCCTGTCGGCAAGGTAGGAATGAAACCATTTAAATTCCTTCCCTTTAACACCATAGAATTTGAGTTTACTCAATAGAATCTCGTGATCTGCTGTGTCGAAGGCTTTCTTGAGATCAATATAGACAGCTGCCGTATATAAACCCTTATCGATATTAAGGTATCAATCATTCGTGCACCTGAGCAGACTCGTAAGGGTTGAATAGAGTGATCGAAAACCTGACTGATCCGAAAATATTAGTTTGTTGTCGTTGAAATAGGAATACAACTGGTCAAAGACTAATTTTTCAAACAGACGTGAAACGACGGAGAGTACTGAAATCGGTTTATAATTAGACTTATTATCAGTGGACCCTTGTTTGAAGATAGGCGCAACTCGTGCAGTCTTCCATTTGTCAGGAAAGCGTCCAACAGACAGGGACCAGTTGAACAGCAGTACAAGGGAGGGCGCCAAAATTTCAATGCCAGTTTTTAAGAAAAAGCTGGAGATCATATCAGTACCAAACCCATTGGATGTTTTGATTTTCGAAAAAGCTTTGAAAACTTTCGCCTTGTCGAGGGGGGAGAACGAAAACGAAGATGAAACAATTTTATCACCAAAATCTCCATTAAGAAGAGGATTTTTTGTAGCCGGTATCTTGTCACTGAGATCTTTTCCAATGTTGCAAAAAAAGTGATTCACGGTTTCCGCTATATCTTCCGGATTTGAAATCACTTTCTCGTCCTCTTTAATGGAAAGGATGTTAGTGGTTTTAGACCTCTTATTTATCAGCTGATTAACAGTTTTCCAAGTTTCCTTTATGTCCCCCTCACAGGATTCTAGCTTATTGGAAAAATACTCCCTTTTCATTCTGCGGTTCAAATTACACTATGCTGGATTTATCTGTGAGACATGCGAGGATGAATACTTTTCCCTACTTTAAGCTTAGCTAGTCAAAGACCCCACCAAAGTTTCGATTTTGCACAGGAACGATGGTATTTTTCGCTATTTTTGCACTTATAAGAAAGCAGCAAAGAGAACTGTTGGGAAGAAATGGAAATTAGTAGAAGAGAAGGAAGGAGGAGGGCAGCAAGAACGTTTAAGATCAATTGCTTCTTGTGAAGAATTCGTGCTATTTAATAGAAAGATGTATGAACAAACTGGACAATTACCCACAAATAACCAACAATTTCTACTATCAAAGAATGACTGCTAGGAAAGTTTAACGGGATTCAACATAGATACCCTGGGTACCAGACTCTCTGAAAAACATAAAAGTCTCCTTCTTTTTGAGAGAGTCTGGTACCTAGGGTACGGTATAGACTAACTGCTTGAGTCTGTTGTATCTCTGCGGTAAACCTAGCTTAACATTGACTCATAACGAAACAGTGAAATATTTGGTGTATTTTTCAATCGAATCATGATTGAATCACTGCCTGAGCCCTTTTCAACCTTTTGACCGAAGTGACATTATCAAGTCAAAAAGGCAGGTAAACAAGGGATTTCAGCAATAAGTTTCGATTCAATATAAGATTAGGCCGAGAAAGAACTGCCAATATGTTTCACTGTGCAAGATGCTACCAATTAGAAACAGGATACAGGTATAATTGACCTCTGCAGTAGATATGTCCAAACTCTCATATACAAAAAACCCAAAACACGACGAGATGAAGCCCAGACTCTCAGCCCTCAGTTGACACAGTCACAGTGAAATTTACTATCACAAGACGCAATCTGACATTTTTAAACTGGAAAGAAAGCTGGTTTGACAACAGCTAATTCTTTTGTGACAACTAATAAAGTGGAACAATTCTGAATTTGTCTGTGACAAGATTCGTAGATCTACTTTGGTCATGTTCTTTTCTACTTTATTAATCCAATCTTCTCTTCTTGGAGACATTGGATTTAGTTTCAGTTGAAAGGAGACTGGGTGGTCTTAATCTCAAAAGTTTTCAATCACAGTAATAATGTTTCCAATGACAGAAAATATCAAGAGTGAACTGGAGATTATGAAATCCTTCAAACAAACTGGCATGAGTGCATTTTATTCCTGGCTAATTTAAATTTCCCAGTGGATTCACAGCAATAAGTGAGGAATTCTCGTCCTTAGTCCTCTCATAACATGTGCTTTGGGTTCTGGAAACAAAGCAAACCTCCCTAAGAAATGATATTTCAACTTCCAAGAATAATTTGCGATGGCCACCAGGATCCAACGGCAGTAGCACCACATTTTGAAAAAAATTCAATATATGAGAAACGCAGCAGAAAATGACACTGTTCTTGAAACATTCATTTTCATATCAAAATATGCAGTTTTGAAAATCTCGAAATATCATGAGCCATAAATAAAATTTTGCGCCTTTCTAAAATCAGTCTATCCAATTCTACTAAACTCTTAATGTTGTAAATATATACATAAATATGCATGTAGTTGTTACAGATACTTGCATCTATGAAATATCTTATACGAAACAAAAAGCGATCTATTATGATATAATTTGTCCTCACCTAATGTCCTCACAAAAACTGTCCAAGAAAGACTTTAGTTATTCGCTTGCGCTACGAAACTCTTTGATAACTTAGGGAATGTAACTGAATGAACAGACCTGTTGACAGCCATAATAATGGAGTTCTGACGAGGAAAACAAATCAAGTTTGAATTCGGTAGAGACACATTTTCTTCAGTTGAGTTGACTGTGTGAAGGAGGCAGCCAGTTTTTGCATCAAATAGTGATATACAACTCTGAAAGACAACAAACGGTCTATCAACATTGTACTAATCAAGTCAAGAAGGGAAGCTAGATTTGCCCCAAGTCTGTTCCGTCAACGGTAATAAATCTTTTGATGAAATAGATTTGGGGCAAGCCAAGAGAAGCTGACAGGCTTTTTGCAAAATTTTCCTGTATCTATTTACATCAATCTTACACTTGCTTTATCAGTAAATTAAATATTGAACAAAGTCGTGCAGTGATGTTTGTTTATTTCTTGGTAGCATCTTGGATACAGTCGTTTCCCGAGCCGAGTGAGTCTAAAGCTTACCAACAACGAAATTACAACAGAAAACGATCACTTCAGATAATAAAGTTCAGATAATTTAGATTCACTTAAGATAGTCAATTAAATAATGAACCATAAGAAGTATCATTTAAATGTGGACAGGAATGATGATTTAGTCCTGCAAAAAAGCTGTACCAAAACTATCATACTTTCTGAGCCTACATAACTGTAGATATGGTTGCTTGCGAGCTTTGGCTGTACCAAATTTTATCTGTCCTAACACAATTATCATAATCACTAAAAATACATCTCAATTCAAGTAATTTCAGGAAAAAATAGTCCAAAGATAAACAAAAACAACTGATAACAATCCTTTAAAAAGTGCAATTGTGTCTGACAAGCCCTACAGATGGCGAGTGTTCATTTTCCGTGAAGAAGTTCATGGGTAAAGAGAGCGGTGCAAAGATCATTTGACTATTTACAAATACCGTACATAAACAAGTAGCATTAGAAGCTATTGCTTACCTGAGAAATAACGCATAACATACAGGCATCTAGAAAATGTAAACAGGCTGGATCAGCAGGAACATCCTGCAAACAAACAACAAGTTGAGAATAAACAATCAACAACTGGAAACATGAAGAAGTTCAAGGATAAATAAATCTACTTCCTTCCAAAGGAAAGCGTTTTGTCAGCCTTAATGTATTACATTGCGTCACGTTGATGTAATACAGCAAAAACCTGCCTATAAGAACGACAAATTTTAAGAACCGATCAGTAAAATTGTTGACAACAAAATCGAAACTCTCGGGCGGAAAATTTTCGCAAAAATGACTTCGGACAAAAACCTTTCGGACGCTTTTTCGAAAATTTCGGACAAGAACTTTCGGACAAAAATTTTTTCCATAATCATTTCAACTAACTATATAGATGCATCAAAAGTATTCAACAAAGGAAATCGTTCTAAAAGCAGTTTTCAAGACTGCAGATGAAAAGAATACGTACCTTCATTTACTCAAAAACATAGTTACTGACAATTTCAATGTGGAAATTCACTTTGGAGAGTTTGATCGTCGGAAAGCTTTCGATTTTAATGTATGCAACGAGCTACCGTTGGAGGAGCGGGCCTTTTGCCCCCATACAAAATAAGACACAAAAGTCGAACAATTTCATTGGATGAAGCAAATTTAAATAAAATTCGCTGACCTGAACCTCTACATGTTGATCTTGTTCATCTGGTGACCAAATCAAGATGTTATCATCACAGTCCAAACTTGCGAAATACTTTGAGCAGGAGCAAATTGACACTATGGAGGAGTCATGAATACGATATATATTTGGTTCTTCGCCGACTGTATTGAACAATGTGATAGAACCATCATTGTATCCAACTGCTACAGATAGTGATGTATTCTGCAAGGAAAACTGTCTCAAATTAGATGTCACCTGCAAATGCCCGCGAATAACAACAATTGAAGTCTTTTGCAAAGGAATTTTGCGTTATCGCAAATCTCAGGTGACATCTATAGTCTCTGTCTCAAATTAGATGTCACCTGCAAATGCCCGCGAATAACAACAATTGAAGTGTTTTTTGCAAAGGAATTTTGCGTTATCGCAAATCTCAAATGACATCTAATTCGAGACGGACTTTCAGTTGCGAGATATAAAGTTTGAGCAGCACAAGATAGAGCACAGTTATACCAAATATAAGTTGTTTAAACCAGTAGCGTACTTGATACTGCGATAATCTATGTCTTTGACAGCTTGGACCCCCGATGTCCCATATGTCTCCGATGTGTCTACTCCCACCATGACAGGCACAGTAAATGTACTTTTTGACTATTTCCTTTCATTGATGATGAGGAAAAAAACCAGTAGGATTTTAATGAGCATATTTGCAAATGGCGTTTTTATGATAATTATCGCTAGTTTGAAATCATGAAGTTATTCTAAAAAAATTAATAAAATACAAGGAAATCCGCTCACTAAAGAAAAAGAAACTAATTTGAAAATACAGGGAAATCCGCTCATTTGAAAACTAAATAAAAGCAAACTAATTTGGTCTTCAATTAACATCTAAATATCGTTCTACCAAACTTCTGTCTAGCACTCCCAGGTAATATGAAATTTCAACCCCTTGTCTATTCGTTGGTGCACCATGCATCATATTTCAAATTTAGAGGAACTTGTACAATACAGTTGGATGGACTTTTCAGCTTGCTCAATGCACTTACCTCTCTTATTTGATGAAAGGCAGTAATTTCATTCTCATTTGAATTCAAAGGCGTGACAAGATTTGCATCGTCAATATCGTATACCTACAAAAACAAAGCAACGTGGTCACATCAAATCTAATTTTCTAAAGGTAGAATTATGAAAACCTAACCCTACCGCTAAACCTAAGAGCTCAACGTCCAAAAAATGTTTGCCCAGGACTACGTTCGTAAAAGAAAAAAACATTCTTCTAAAAATAACAGCGCTCTGGAAAATCATAGAAATGTATCTGTCACTGGTGTGGCCATGATTTTGCATGCCCAAATTTGTATATAACTAGGCTAATGAATCACAATCTTGATTTTTTTGTCAACTGAACATGTTTATGGATACTTCGTTTCATTAAACCAGAATTACTATTCGCTATCATCTAGTGATTGTGCAGAGACGCAAAAACCCTACAAATCTACAAGCTTGGTTTGGAAGAAGGTCTGTGCATAAAATTGAGGAAGGTTTGCGAAAAAGGCTAAATCTGGGTCAGTCTAAATGTTGGCACTGTCAAATATTGGATCGAGAGGGGCATTCTGAGCCAAACTAAAGAGTGTTTACTCAAAGTTTTCCTGAAGATGGGGATAACTGAAAGAAAACTGTTACAAAAGTGTAGAAGGTTACATTTTAGTTCTGGCAAACATTGGACCAGGAAAGGCATGTCCCAAAACATTTTTTTCTGATTCAGAGCCAAAGTGGAGGCGTGTCCTCAAACATTTTTTTTTAAAGGCCTCACTTCTAGATTCCTCCTTTTCAATAACCCCAGTTCTTTTACCCTGGCCATGCCACTGAACGATTCATTGATATTATTCAAAACATGGTTCAATAATTGTTTGGGTTGATATTTTTCTGGGAGCGTGAACCATTTCTTGAATTTCCCTTTCTAAATTTTGTGCCACATTTTTCAAGCCACGTAATGGTCCTGATGCATCATAGAAAGATAAATGGAAACCTTTTCTGTTATTGATGTATATGGGCTATCTTTACAAAAGTTAAACTTCGGAAAATTGAGACCTTGAAATCCAGGTTTGGAGGAAGGTCAAGGAATGTTTGCAACTCTGTCATTGTGGTTAACGAAACAAGCTTTTCAACCTACCCGGATCATATCATTAGCTGAACAAAGAAAGCGGCCAGCGAATACAGCCAGATGTTCGAGCGGACCAATCTGTGTGATTCGGTGTTTCAACTGGCATCCAAATGAATCATTGAGGCCAGGAGACGATGCTTCCCCTGATTCAATATCTTCAACAGAATCAAGCTGATTGCGACGAAGTTCAATTATATCTACCAGTCCATTTAATCTGCCTAGCACTACTGTGTTCCTGAAATGAAACAGAGAAAACATTTCCTCAGACATATGATCAAGAAAAGGCAAAAACAAGTTTCTTTCGCCACCACTAATCAAGGCGTATTAGATGAGTCCTTATATTCGCTTTATTACCCAAAGCACGAACACGAAACAAGGATGAATTTGGTCAAACAGTAGCCTACGTGTAGACTTTAGGATAATGGGTCTACTCGTAGGCTAGTCAAACAGATGGTACAGTAAATTTTGGTGGATGGGGTGAATCCACAATAAAGTTATTACCAAAAATCCACCAATATCTTTGCAATCTTACAATATATGGGTGTTTCGTTCGTTTCTTTAGTTAAGAAAAAACAGTTCATCCTACTCCGTGCCATGAAACCGTGAAACAGCAAAATTCCCGTAAATAACAGTAAAAGTAAAAGTTTGAGAAAAACAGTGGAAAATGTGTATGATATGGCCCGTAAAAAAAACTGCAAAATCGTCGTTTTGAACGAAGTTTGTTTACTTTACGTATTGTTCATGAGTTCCATGTTGTAACAGAATAATCCTTTCAACTTCCTTTACCTTGATGCAATCTTCACAGCAATGACACCACTTTCTTCTTTAATGGAAGCAACGAGTCTTTTTCCACAGATATTGTAAACCTAGAAATGAATCACAATCTACTTGCAGGTACAGCCAAAATTGTAGTAGGAGTAAGCATAGGGCTCAAATCTTTCAAATCTTTAAAAAGGTGGGTGTAAAATTATATGAAATTTTTCTTTGAATTGAATGGCTTGAATGGAAATTATGGTACTTTCCTGTAAATCTGCCGTGGAAATTTTTTGATATATTGATTTCTTTCAAAATGGTGGCAATTTAGTTACTTTTGAAAAAATTCATGGACAATTTTGAAAAAATTTAAATCATCGTAAATCCTAAACCAATAGAGGAAAAATGACAACCTTCAAGAAAACTATAGTCTATGAAGGTCTACAATATGGTAGCAAGCAGAAATCTGTAGCTTTTCTGGTTTAGGATTCGAATATTTGATGACGTCATAGCCTCAACTTTAATAAATGCTGCCATATTGAAACTAATGACGATATCAATAAATTTCCACGGCAGTTTTACAGCAAAAAACCCTAAGTTCCTTCCAAGCCATTGAATTCAAAGAAAACTGAAATAGAAATATTACACCGACCTTTTTAAAGAGTTGAGCCCTATGCTGTCGGAATAACACTTAAAATATGCCGTCTGACTATTCTCTACGCTGTTTCTAAGCACTGACGATAAAGGTAGAATCTTGAGAAGAAAAGTTTTTCTCATACATGGTCTCCTAAATAGGAGGCTTTGGTGTAAAATTAATATACTGAGATCCAACCAAACTTTTGTCTTCAAGAGAGTAAGATTTAAAAACACAGAACAGCTCGTCCAGAAATGAGCCTTGCTCTTTCTTAGCTTTCAGTGAAATTAAATTCATTTTTGATAACGAACCAAACTTTTGGAAATTTGAAATTTCAGATTTGAAATTAAGAAGATTTCGGTGAAAGCTTGAGTGAGATACTTTCCTTTAGATCTGTAAGACTGTATTTCACTTATTGCAGCAAACAATAATTTTCTATAAATTCTCATAAAAGTTCAACAATTACAGAAATTTTTAATTTAAAGTAACTGCAACCAACCTCGAGACTCCCAGACGAAAATCCAACAGCTATCATATTGTGTCTGCAGTCTAAGCACCAAATTGAATTAATTGGTTCCATGGATGGAGAGATATCTGATAAATGTTCACTTGGGAATCCTCTTCGACGCAGAGTAGAATTTGGCAACGGATTTTGCTCATCACAACTCCTGCAAAAATAATAGTATGGGGGGAGGGGGGACTCTAGCCCTCCTAAGAAACAAATTATCTTCCACAACATTCATTTTGAATAACTGAGTTTAAATTCACGAAAGCCATCGTTATGATAACTACGTTTTTGCTGTGAAAATGTAAAGAGTTTTATCATAAGTACACAGATTTCCTTTTGTAAAAAGGTGCTGCTTTTTGTATGTTTTCTTGCTTCTTTCTTCTGGCGTCCATTCCGTTGGATGGAGCCAATACCAGGGACGTAGGAAGCATCTCAAACTTGAGGGGGGCACGACACTTAAATAGCACTTTTTCATTAAGCTTAAGGGGCACTTCCTGAAAAAAAGGCCACTGCTTTGTTTATTGCAAAATCTTGGGGCCGTACCTGCGTCCCTGGACAATGCGTTAAAGACAGCAACTATTCTTTACCACCCTCACATTAGTATTGTTGGGCATCAACAACTTGTATATCAAGCCATACTAGCTGTTGACATTGTCAAGGAGGTGCAGCTGAATAGATCTCGCTTATCATATTGTTTGTTGAAAATTATGCTCGCAGTTTGTGAAAATTAGTGTTTTCAAGTCTCTTTTTGCCCATCACAGACCGAGGGATCTATCACTCTGTAAAAACTTCATATACCTTTGGCAAAAATCCTTTTTTTTTCAAGAAAAATCCACAAAAATCCCTAGAAATTCTATGGTTTTAAAAAATCTCGTACGCCTTTCTGGAAGAATGATACACCCCTCAGCTGACTTCAAAAAGCCGCACATTTTGATCACATCCTCAGACCATACAGAATACAGAATTAAATCACATTGCAATGCATTGTTTACACCTTTGTCTGCCCAAGTGTACCCTTTCGTTTTTTAGCTGTAGTTAGATTTTGAACTTGATTAGCAATGGCATGGTCTGTTAACAAAGGGTGTTTCAATAAATCTGGAGAAAAGTCTTGACTCAGTATTACAGTAATGCCGCAACTGACAAAACAGGAATCTTTAAGGATAAAACTGCAGTGTCCTTTTTAGCTTGAAAATAAGCAAACAACATGAACGCATTTTTACATCTTTCACGAAAAGTTCACAAAAGATTTCAACAAAAATTGTTTAATTGAAAAGTTCAAACATGTTAGTCATTTCTTACTGAGCCATGCTCATCTTTTAGAACGAAGGGATTCACATCTGTCATTCGTTTTCCTTATTGGTGGTGATGCCCTAAAGTTGGAAATTGGGAAACATTTGATTTACATTCTTGTTTCAAGCGTTTTATCACCCAAGTAAATTCGCAAACTAATACCCTTTTCACACTGACTCAGTTACACCAGCTTGACCTAAACCTTGTTAAATTTAAACCAATCAAATACATTCGATTTGTCAGACTGACAAATCAGAACGCAACATTTGATAACCTCGTTAAGTTTAGGCTGGTTTAATGTGTCGGTGTGATTGGGGTATAAAACCTGTCTCAAATAAGATGTCACAAGAAATCTGCGATGACGCAAAACTTCTCATGCAAAACGCTTCAATCATTGTTTTTTGCGAGCATTTTCACGTGATATCTAATTTGAGATAGACTATAGACTATAGTGAAATGCACTTTCACGACTAGGGTAGCCTTTCTGCTAGAAAATGATTTATTCTACACTGAATTTAGTCGATAACTCAAGGTCATGCAGTTTCACGAAAGCCAATACTTGTATGATTTGTGAAGCACGGTGAGCAGTTTACGATTATAAATCTCAGCGAATGCTAGGACGGGGTTAGAACTATTTTTGATCGGCAGTACTGATCTCTCGTACGTCCGAAGGCAGGGGGAGCTAAGATACATAAAAAAAATCTTCAGGGCCTGATAGTAGCAAAACAAATGCAAAACTAGGCAACTGCTATGTAACAATCTAACACAAAGTACCTCTGATTGGGTTGAATTTGCATGACACACTCTGATGATTTCATGTCCCAAACTCTAATTGATCCAGTGATGCATGCAGCTACCACATACGGTTTATCAGCAACAACGTATTCTATGGCATGCCTATGACCCTTGAGAACAAATCTCTCCACTTGAAACGTATCGTCGTCGAATATGACTGAGGGTGTATGCTTCCGTCTGCTTACGCAGCTTATAACCAGCACAGTGATGTAGATCAGGCCTATTATACAAGCAGCAAGTGATAGGATGAGAAGGGCATCTTCGAGCTGGGATGTTTTGGTGAATTTGAAAGAGGAACTTCGGTCTGTTTCATTCAAGTGAACTGACATGGTTACGTCGATAGTCGGCAGCACAACGAGAGCCCTGGAAGAAAAAGCAATTATTGAGAACAACTAATTTATTGAAAATCAACCCAACCAGCAGCCATCGATTGTACATTTAATCATTCTGTCGTTTGATTAAATTTGAAACGTTACAAAACCAACTCAAATGAAATTGTGAGAGCAACAACTGACCATAGATTTTCAATTCATGATGCAGAACGTTCTGGAATTTGACTGTGATTTTAGACCTGTCTTGGAGGTTTCTTGAAGGGGCTTTCTCAAGAGAATCCCTACTAATTTCAGAACAGAGTGGCCGATTTCAGTCAGGTAAATTTTAAAATCTATCTGAACATGACCATTATCAAAAAATATTGTTGTCAATATTTATTGCCTTGATATCCAAGAAGCAGTGGCCTTTCATTTAATTTCATTTGTTCATCTATAATCATCATCCAGGTTTATAGTAGCAGTAAATAGAGTATTGCTTTACATGCTGACCTGCTAAAAAAACTGGGATTTTTTATCACCCGATAAATAACTAACAAATGCTACTGAAAGCTTTGGCACTCACTTTTCGTTGAACCGAATGTGATAAAAAGTGAGCAGCTCTGGCCAATGTTGTTTCGACAGGAACTTCCATGAAGGCGATCCACTTCCGGTTGATGATTCTAAGAAATGCTCGTCATTACCAGAACCTTCTGATGATGATGTAAATGTCTTTTGATTTCGATTAACACCTGCAATGATCAAGAAAGGTTTAAGCTCTAAAATAACAGGCCCTGACGACACTTGCACAAGTAAAATAGAACAGTGCTACCTGAAGAGTATGGGGTGACGGTTTAGGAAATCATTTGACCATTTTACTTATTTCATTCTGGATATATCGATCATGGAAATGGCTCTGGTTTGAAGACGTTGTGAACAAGCTCATAACACTACACATTCTACAAACTTATTATCACTTTGAACGTGAAAGTATATAAAACGATACCTGCAAATTGATTCGGTATGCTGTTCGGGTTGGTCAGCGGCGACAAAGTTTCACGTTGCAAATGCGGCGTAGCACGATTTTCTACTGTGTCATGGACATCTTGATGCTGCTGCTTTGGTGTGTAGTTGGCATTCTCTACTTTGTGGTATACAGCATAAATGGTGTAAGCGAGAACGGCAGTCTATGGAAAATAAAGGATGTACCATAGATATACGGTAGATTCTCAACATTCGACTATTTAATGACAGCAGATGGGAGAGGAAAAGTAAAACTATTGATACCAGACGCATTGACTACAGGGTGTCCCCAAAACATTTGTTTTGTCCCAAAATATTTGTTTGACTCCAGCCATGTGAATTTAGCTTTCATCCATGGCTAATTACTCTCAAAATGTTTCTCGATAGTTAACTTGAACATAGATACCTCGTTTGTTGGTATTGGTGCTTTGAGAGCTGAAATATCAATCTTGCAAACTCAAATTTGCGTCAACGTTTAAACCAGAGATTTGGCGTTTTGGCCTAACAAATTCCTGCAGCACATCGAAATGAAGAACTGAAATTAATGAAAAATTAAGAAACTGCCCAATGGGTGACTAAAGGGTGACTTCTGGACAACAAAATAACTCAAGATCTAATATTGCTTAAATTTCATCAAAGATATCGTTGATGTATACGCTGTGCCTTAAGAATTTGCTTAGGCCAAAAGGCTAAAGCTCTGGTTTGCAGGAAGAGGCGAATTTGAGCTTTCAAGATAAACAGGTCTGCTCTCAAAGCACAAATACCAACAAACGAGGTACCTATGTTCAAGTTAACTATCGAGGAACATTTTTAGAGTGATTAGACATTGATTGAAGCTAAATTCACATCGCTGGAGTCAACCAAATCCGTATACATTTTTTGGGACACCCGGTAGTTAATGTCTACCGCGTACCAGGTGAGTCAAAAATTTATCGTCTGTTTGAAAAATCATATTGCAAAAAACAAGGACAGATTTTGTAACATAATAGCATGAGCTGCTTTTATTGACACTTGAATTCAAAGCAATTAGCGATCGCAGGCAAGGGAAATTCCCTCAACCAGTAATTCAAAACAAAAAAAACCGCAAAAGTTTCTCTGAAAGCCAAGTAGCTATCGCGCTCGTTGTGCATTCCGGAAATTGCTTTCAAGAGCAAACTTGAGCATATATCGAAAGAAGAAGGATATATCTACACATCTACCTTGGAAATTTTATTTCTTTGGTTCAGAAGCTGCTTTTCAACCAAACAAATTAAATGCCCGAAGCAGATGTGTAGATATATTCTTCTTCTGTCGGTCTATGCTAATGTTTGCTCTTGAAAACAATTTCTGGAATGCACAACCAGTGAGCCAGCTACCTTGGTTTCAGAGCAACTTTTGCGGCTTTGTTTGTTTTGAATTACCGGTTGAGAGAATTACCTTTGTCTGCGATCGCTAATCGCTTTGAATTGCAGTGTCAATCAAAAGCAACTGATGCTATTGTCTTACAAAATCTGTCCCTGTTATTGCAAAACAATTCAAGCATCAAGTTAAAGACTTAGCTAGCTAATGATTCGAATTCAAATTCTTCAAATTTGTTCGATTGTTTTTGCAGTATGATCTCTGATTCATCTGGTACTTTCACGAATATTAAATATAGTTCTTTTGCAATATTGCTTGAATTGAGAAAAGACCACGATAACATGGGCTCAGTGTCAGGCATTCTCTGATGCTTGCAACGAAGAAGCATGCATTGAATAACAGAGAAACTGTAAAAATCGATGAGCAAACTTAAAATCATATCTATGTATCAAAAGTACGCCTAAGAAGATTTTTATTATCAAGTTCCTTGAGGGATAGATTGGATTGAAGCTTCAGAACTTACAAATCGGATTTGACATAATTTTTAAAACAGTTGATAATATTTGTTTACTTTCCATTGTAACAGGCTGATTGCTCTGTTTGTTGCCTCTTGCCAACATGAAAATTAACACTCTATTTTTGAAGCCTGGTCTTTTTTCCAGGTTTTGGGCTTTCAATGTATACATCTTCTGTCACTGCGAGAAAACGAATTGAAATTCTGACAGAATTGTGTAAATAAGAATAAATTACCATCATTGCTTTCTGGAACATTCGTCTTTTCACCCAAAAGTCAACAAATTCTGACCATTTCGTTTTCGGAGGAGAAGGTGGAACTGCAAAGAAGAAAATTTAATCTTAATGAAGAGCGAGATCTTCTTTTAACTACAACGTGGCATAAATTTTCTGATTTCCATGAATGTCTAACGGTATTTTTGCGAATCACCGTAAAGGGGCTCCGTTGCCAAATTTCAAACAAATCAGTAAACACCATTGTTTCAGGCGCGTGTTCATTGCTTTCTGCAGTTTGTTTGGTGGCTTCACTCAAGCCAGCAAAAAGTCAACCTTATATCTGAGCAATACGAATGTTAAATGTGAATAAAGAAATATGAATAAAGATATATAAATGTTTGGTTTGTTCCTCCATGAAGTGCCAAGATTTGTTTTCAAAATAGCGCTTCATTTTGAAAAAATGTCACCCATTCGACGAAAATTTGAAGACGGAGCCGTTTGAATTGAAATATTTCGAAATACCCATTGAAGGTAAATTCATACTCTTTTGGAAACGCATGCGCATGATTCGATCTTTAAAGGGGCTGTACAAGATTTTTGTAAACAATCGGAAAGCACGGGACAACCCGCGCATGCGACTAAAGCCTTCAGATTTAATGGCGGCCAGCTTCATCGTAGCCTGCGTGCAGACTCGATTATCCTAAAGTGTACGCTTTTGGATAGTCGAGTCTGCACGCAGGCTAGCTTCATCGCAGCTTCTACCCGAGTTTAATCACAGTGTTTTCTTGTCTATTTCTATGAAATGTGATGGAACTTTTGATATCCATAAAAACTTTCAAATATTCGGCGTTGAACCAATTAAACAAATTCTCCATCAAACTTTCGATCACTGAGATTGTCACAGATACTTTGGATTACTATTTGGATTATGTTTAGCCCAAACACATTCGATGATTTGTCTCGCAGTGCCACGCAGAGAGCACGGGTTGTACAGCCCCTTGAAGCAAGCATTTAACATCTTATTTCTTTCACTTACCAAGAGTCAATGCCGTTTTCTGCATAAGATTAAAGCCAACGGCAAATTGCTGACCAATTGTGATCTGTTCTAAATGACAAATCTGTTGAAAGGAATATATGTTGAAAGTATGTCTTCAAGAAAGGATAGGAAAGAAAAGAAATAAGAGATGAAATATGAAAGAAAGTCCACGGATTGCTCTGGAAATTGAAATTTTCCTAAGAATTTTCGTAAAGAAGAACTACAAGGCTGAAACATCTTTGCTTGATTTAGTCAATATTACCTGCAGAAATTGGATTTAGCATTAGAAGTCAAACCCCTCTCACGAATTCTTAGCTATGAACACCTGATGCAGTATTACAAGAATGACACAATGTGACGGTTGTGTTTACTTGTTTCGTAAAAAATAATTTTGTTTTGTTCGTCTGCTATAAAAGTGGCCTGTTTTATTGGTAATTTGTTCTTCGCACGAACCAAACTGATGAGAGTGCGACGAAACTAGTATTTGGTGATTTCCACGTTTATCTTTTCAGCAGTTACTGGTGAGTTATTAACTTATTTCTTTCCTTTCAGGTTTTAAGGTTAATTCGGTTTTGTCTTACAGGATTTAACAGTTTTTCTCTTGTTACAGGCTTATTTTGGTTATTGTTTCTTTTACAGGAGTTAATAGTCTTCTTTCTACTGATTTCGGTGTTTTTGTTGCGTTTATGGGTTTAATATGATGAGTCCGTTATTTAAGGCTATTTTCAAAAAATAAGGCAAAACGTAATTTTCACCACGTCGAAAAGACATCCATGCATATTTTCAAAAAAATAATTCTGAAATAAAAACAGTGAAATTTACCTCTGCTCTTCTGATATCTACTGCCAGAATTGGGGCGAAGAAAACCATTTGAAAGAAGAAATCTGACAAGACTCCAACGAATGCAAATATGCAAAACTCCTATGGATAAAAGAGATGGATTTTATTGCGTTCCAAAAGAGTCATTTAAAAGCAGTAACCATTAAAAAGGGAGTGCTACAACACTAGCCCTCAAATTTGACTGCAGTTTTACTACAAACTTTTCTTTCATAAGAAACTCATGTCTTTAAGAAACCATTTCTAAAAGAAGGCCTGAGGTAGGCCGAGCCAAAAAGTTGAGAAACTAAAGTTTATCTCAAATCAGATGTCACATGAGATTTGCAACAACACAAAATTACTCGTGCAAACACTTCATTTGTATATATTTGCGAACATCTTCAGACAGACTTTAGGGTAATTTTTTGGGAAGCAATACACATTTTCACGATTTAAATGCACTGCTTGTTATGAAATAATCTGTTAGAGACATCAATAGAAATATGAATCAAGAAGATATTTTACCTGAAGGGAAGGAATATGAGTATAGTATCCTCCTCCAAGAATCGCTAGCTCAGCACAAAGATTCTTAGTAATATACCAGCCTTCTTTACCCATAGCTGCAAACAAACAAATGATGCAATGGAGCGACGAGACAGTTCAGTTCTTTAACTTCAAAATTCAACAAAGCTCGTTAGAAATAACCACAGTGCGATGTAACAAAGTTGCAACAATGAGAAAATAACGAATTAGACATACACAGCAAGATTAGAGAACAACGAACAATTGTAGCTATCAAAGGCAATTTCTTGAAGGAGGAGGTCTCTCAGTAAACTGATCAAAGAAAGGACATTTCCAATGTTAAAAATGTATTATTATAGCAATCATATATTCAAAAGAATGTTTAGGTAGATCAGTACAAAACAAATGTGTTTCAGCCATATTTTAAGACCAAGACTCACAGTTAAGATCAGGGCATGAAAAATTATTTTTCTTTCTCTAACCGGACAAAAATCATACTTAAAATTTCCTGCATGAAGGAAAATTACCTAACTGGCGCCTGGCGGTACGTTCCAGTCACACCTTTTAAGCTCCCCATGTCCATAGCATTTATGAAATGGGGGATGTAAATGAAGTTGGAACACAATGCAAGAAACCATTATGATTTGGGCATTAAGGCAATAGGAAAAAATATGTTCTTTAGGGATATCATAATTTGTTTCGCTACATACAATATAAATATGAATTGCACATGAGATACAACTAGATGGGCTAATTTTTTTGCTCTTGATATATTTTGAAGAGTTTCCTGCAGGATACCGGGTGTGCCAAAAAAACTATACACGTTTGGCAGGCCACAATAAATCGCACACTGGACCAATTTTGAAGATTTGTGACTTAATCTTTAGCAGAAAGCCTGAATTAGATTACAGGACTTTTTGCAAATTTTTCCGTTTTCAGTTTTTAGAGCTAGAAGCGAGTTTCTTTAAATTTTCGTTTTCGAAAACGCTGAAAACGATAAAAACGTCGATCAAATTTTAAAAGACTCAACATGAATGAACAAAGAGAAAACGTTTTCAGGGTGATTTGGGGATTGAGTACGAACTCTCGTACAGCAGATCATAATTAATCGATTTCTAAATCCCAAACCACCACAAGCAAGTTCTCTCTTTGTCCACTCATGTCGATTCTTTAGAAAACTTGATCGATGTTTTTTTATCATTTTCAATGTTTTCAAAACTAAAATTTTAAGAAACTCGCTTCTACCTCTAAAAACCGAAAACGAAAAAATTTGCAAAAATCCCATTATCTAATTCAGGCTTTCTGCTAAAGATTAAGTCATAAATCTTCAAAATCGATCCAGTGTACGATTTATCGTGGCCTGCCAAAAGTGCATAGTTTATTTTGGCGCACCCGGTATAAGAAATTTCCTGCGATCGCTCGGTCACATGGTTTAGAGTTGATATTTTGTAGAGAATCTCAGTGGACGAGGAAAACTCAGCATCTAATAAAAGCAACTTTCAAAATGAGTCCAGATCTTCTACAAAAGCTTCTTGGATATTTTCTGTGATGGCAAATCATATATCAGTACGACTAAAAGCTGTAAGTCATATGCAACAAGTACCTTTTCCAACTCTAGCTGTAACATCGATATCAGGTGGCGTTGAAACAACTGACTTCGTGATGATCATGACATTTTCAAGTCCAATCACAATGACGACGTATGGAAATATTTCACTGTTAAATGGAATGGGGAAAAGATTAGTGGTATGCAAGGCTGATAGTAAATTGGCGAATGTTTTACGCCATTTCTATTTCTCCCTGCGAAGATCCCTTCCATTAAAGTATTCAGTCCATGCTAGAAATATTCGCAACATTGTTTCTTACGTCCAAAATACCCTCTGCCAAAATAATTTAAACTGTGAGATAAATTAAGGGGAAACAAGGAAAGTTTAATGTAAATATCCAATCAAAATTTTGCGATTTTTCAAACAGTACCGGGTGTCCCAAAATGATGTATTATTGTTTGATTGCTTCCATGTCCATAACCAATGAACTGATTTTCAAAAACCTCGTTTTATTTGATTGCCTAAAGGCTAAATTGTATTTTAAGATGTCGGTTGTGGTTTTACAACGGCGTTTTCATGTCGAAAAGAAGATCGATAAACCTGCTCAAATTCAAGCCTTAGATGGCATGAGAATGAAACGGCCTATTTTTCCAGTCAACATTTTAGATGTGATACAAAAGGCTGAACTCCTATCCGCATTCTCTGAACTCAGTATTAACTGAATTCGTATTCCCTGAGCGACATATATTCTCTGAACGACATATAAGTTCAGCCGTTTGCATCACATCTAAAATATTGACTGGGAAAGTAGGCCGTTTCTTTTTCATGCCATATAAAGCTTGAATTTGAGCAGGTTTATCGATCTTCTTTTCAACATGAAGACATCGGCCTAAACCACAACCAACATCCTCGAATACAATTTAGCTTTTCGGCAATCGGATAAAACAAAGTTTTTGTTATGGACATATAAGCAATCAAACGATAATACATCATTTTGGGACACCCGGTATAATTCGTATGTTTATCACTTGGTGTCTCAAGCTCTTTCACAGTTTTGGAAAACAGTCCAAGGTTGAACCAGACTTATAACCTGGAGTTCCTTGTTTCCCTGTGCTCTTTGACTTGATGATGTCACATCGGTCAACAGAGCAAGGTTTACCGCAGGGATACAAGGGACTCGTTGCAATCAGTCTAAGGTTGAACCGAGTTAACAGCAGAAAAACAAGGTGAACATGAAATAGCTCTAATTAAACTGCTTACATTATCGTAAATGTATTTGGCAGAAGATCCAAAGAAGCACAGACCCCCAGTGCCATCATCATCGACATGATAATTGTCATGACCGCAGAGAAGGCAAGACCCCATCTTGATTTAAGCATATCGCTTCTACCTGTAATACAAGAACATTGGAAGATCAATCCATTGCCACTCCATCGAAATGAAATAAAAAGAACAAGCTAGAGAATGTTTTATTTCATAAATCTTTTGATAGAACGAAGGTGGTAGCTGGAGTTTATTTTTTAGAGTTGCTCGGATCAAGGTTAATGCTAGCCTTCCTTTGAAATCGGGTCTGGTTATCAGGCTAGGTTAATGCTGAAGCAAGGAAAAACAAAAATGGCTTCTGGGACTGGTGGTGTAGGCCAGAGATCTGATGGACCTCAAATTTCTTCGAATTATCTGTTATGCGAGATTTACGATACATTTGTTAGCTACCATGCATGCCATGTCAGCTTGCGCTGGTGATTAAAGGTGTGCATGGCTCTGATGAAGCCCAAATGCCAACATACAAAAAAACAACAATTGGCTTATGTACATGGTGAAGGGCAGATATCAGACAGACCAGAGGTTTTTTCAATTCTGCCGTAGAAAGGCTCAGCGAGTCCCCAGAAAATGAAAAATGAAATTGACAAATATTTCAGGAAAAAGTAAGACCTTCTCTAGACCGAATAGCTTTTAGTGGTGAAGTTTTCAAATCGGTATTTCTTGACAAAAACGAGGCAGGAAAGGCATATGATTAAATTCTGTAATTAGTCAGAACGTCCAGAAAACTTGTCTTTTATTGGTTACCAGGTATAGCCAGTGAAAAAAATTCTTAGGAGGATTTGATAGGTTTTACTTACCGACAGAAAATAATAAATATACGAACACCAATAAATAAATCACAATCAAGATAATGAATTCCGTGTGACTTTCATCATCCACAGACTGCAAAATGGAAAGAGAAACATTACAAATACGAACAGAATTCAAGATTGCTCTGCACTTTCTACTTCTGAAAACTCACATGGCAGCCCAATCGTTTTCAGCAATCATAGATCCTGATTTAATTATATATCTCTCAACAATCACTAGGTAAGTTTTGGCAAACAAAGCTATTGAAATCTAAGTTAAAGGGGCTGGATAAGGAATTGCTGGGGAAACTTTTGATTTGGCTATTTTCTGATGAGCTATTCTATTGCGACTATTTATCATAAATTCAAAATGAATGTCTCATCTTGGAGATAAGCCTTTGCACTTTCTTCTGGTACAAATTAAATCTCCACATGTTTTGGGATTGCTGTGATATAAATGGATTTCCAACAATAAATCATAGGCTCCCTTCTATCAACTATATAAATACAATAAAGAAATTCGAAAATATAGTACACTCAAATGAGGTTTCGATGTCGCTTTATCAGAAATAAACTTTACAATCTTGGATTTCAAACAAGTATTTTGTTGATCTTTCACCCAAAGACCAGCCTGTATCAAGATAAGGATCTTTCCTTTTGAATTTAGCTAATTACAAAGGAATTTCTCATTTCAAAATGCGATATTTCATGCACTAACCATGGATTTGTTTACGTATTTCATATCCAGCCCCTGTAAAGCTTGTTCTTTTGGGACCTAGTATTATGACAAATTTAAAGATTACAGTTCCTCCATAGAAAATTTCCAGGTGTAGGAACTCAATGGGGCTCAATATTCTTTTGAAAATTCTTGCAAAAACCAACTTTCACGAATCATACGCCTCCTTTTAACAATTTGGTAAAAAAATAATACAGTATGATAATTCACATTTGAAACCTACCATGTATTCCACTCTATGTGTTTTCGTAGTCTCCATAGTCACAGAGGTATTTTGTTTCCTTTTGAAATGATCACCCATAGACACTGAAAAGCTAAATAAGAACAATAACAGAAGTTTAAAATGAACGTGTAAATAAATGCTTTAATTTGAATACACCAACATTCTGTCTATTTGGAAGACACATATTACAGCAGGTACATCTCCTTCAAAAAAGGTTCCTTTCATAACGGGCTTCTTCTGATTGTAGTTTATGGGGTTTTCAGTCACAAGAAATGGTAGGATCCAAAAAAGAAATGATTGAAAAATAGCCAAGTGGACTTGCATCACATATCCAAGAACTGATAAATAGCACCAGTGATTCTTGTTTTGTTCTTTGCATAAAAAAAAATAATTCTTTCACTTCACAACCACAAACTTAAATCTAAAATAACTCTCTATCTCTCTTAGAGGGTATCACAAGTTGAAAACAAATCACTAGAAAGAGGAAGAAGTTAACATGGAAAATTTGGTAACAACAAAATATTGGATTGTCTACCTCAGAAATCATATCATCTTGCATTTCCTAATGCTGGAAAATATGTACCCTCCAGGGGTAAATGGCGTAAGGTAAAATGTCTTACCTGTTTGAATAATCTTTCATGAAGAAGGAGATGGTGAATTGAAATTGATGCGATTCTACGAATTTCATTGGAGATGATAGGCCAGATTCTTTCAATGGGTAACCAAGCAGCAATTCTACAAGAAATTAATCATTATCTTCTCACTGAGGTATAAGAATTAACGCAATTCAGAGAAGAGGCTCATAGGCTCCATTCGCCAGAAAATCTTTCAAAATTCAGTTCTTTTCCATACAGTGTTTTAGACACCTTAAAATCCAAATGTTTAGGGGGGAAACATTTCGGGTCAAAAATTTTGGACAAAAAAGTTTCAGACACATTTTGAAAAATCGGCAATCATTTTCTTTTTTGTTGCCTGTTGGTAAAATCTGTCACTTAATGGTTATATTTGCACCAAATTAACTTTAACTAAAGATCTGCACTAATGATTCAAACAGAAATATCATGGGCAACACTTCAGCTAGAAACTTTTGGATGTTTTTAGAGGTAATTCAGAGAAAAAGTTTTGGGAAAGACTTTCCTGATATCAATTTATGCAAAAGGCTATCTATTAGCAATCTGGAGCACTCAGTCTCTGTTTGTCCTGTCTCAATCTGTCATGGATCATTTGGCTCTTCTGACATTCAAATCCACTTGAATGAAGAATTTGACGGATGGATGAAGATGCCTCTTTTGATCAACTAAATTTCAACTAAGTCTTTACAAATCTGATTAATGTTTTCCTGTCAATTCAGGCTGTTTCCAGTAATTTCACTAAATTGTATAGAACTCAAGAAACAGCCATAAAAAATTTGGGATTTTCACTAAGATTAAATCATCAATGTTCAAACTCAACCTGCTGCACAATTCATTGTGGCAATCAAACATTAGCAATTGGTGCACCAGTAGAGGTAAATCTTAATTAAACTTAATCTGGTACCATTTTGCAAGACACAAACCTTTAAATGGCTCTGGGAGATCAGCAAACTGTCTGAAATAAATAAAGGAATAAATTAATAGATTATGAGAGATAATAAGAGAGAGAACAAGAAATTTGTTTTTCAAACCAACAAAACTAAAAACTAATTAGGGTACAACAAAATGAATTTCATAAAAAATTTCTGCTACAGTTCCGAGGAATCCTTTTTGTAGAAAACATCCTAATGTATTCAACTTTAATTCCTCCATGCAAATGTTTCAGTTTACACTTGGATGTACAGTATTTGGAGTTCTTACTGGAATTGTTACACTGTATTTGAAATAAAACTATGTAAATACTATTTTCCAAGCTCTTTGATACCTTTCTGCAGTTCTTTCCCAGATCTAGCAGATGTTTATTACCTTGATTTGATTCCCAAGATAGCTGTTGGTGTGACAAAAAGGCAACTTCGTTTAGGAAACCATTTTCTTAGGTCTTTATAAAATCTTCCTCTTGGATATATGAGCCTTGTTTGAGGTGATTTGTAGAAAGATTTTCTTGAGACATGCAAACAGTTTAGCATCCACCACTTACTGCAATAAGAAAGAAATTGGAGAAGACAAATATTAAAACCTTCAATAAAAAACAACTCACATGGAATATTGAAAGAGGAGAAGCTAAATAAAACAAAGTACAAATGTTGTTGAATATCAAGATCTCAAAAATTTTCAAAGATTTTTTCTTTTTTTTTGTATCAATTCTCCTAAAATTTACAATCTACTAACAAACATTGACATTACGAGATGATAGCGCAAGGAGCATGAAAATACATTGCAACTCAAAAATTTTCAACAGATTACTTCTTTTTAATACAGTGAATGTTTATGTAAATTTCACTGGCAAGATTCCAATTACATTTGGCTTGCTACTGTCATTTCTTGCCGTCTTTTTTGCTGTGTCATTTGTTAACGAAAAATTTTAATGTTCTTGGATCAACTTCTTTTTAAAGTGCTCAACTTGAAGCATTTGGAATTTTCAAGGTGCTCTAATGGTCAACTGCCCGCAATTTTCTTTGTCACGAGGCCTGCATATGAAGAACTGTAAAAACAATTAAACAACAGTTCATGAGAATCACCAAAGCAGCAATAAAACTCACTGTGTATGAATGGCTTCTACTGTAACAAAATAGCGTTTTATTGGGCCAAAAACTGAAAGGAATGTTTCCCTGAATTGTTTGCATTGAACAAGAAAGAAACAAAAAATTAAAGCTCTGAACAACACAGTACCTTCTTTTGCAAAATTTGTTCACATCTCTAATTCCTGCTTTATCCAAAGACTTTTGAAACACCATCCAAGTATCAAGACTTTTGTCAACTTCATTTTCTGAGACATTGACTGTCAGCCTGATGTTCACTTGTTGTATGGCTATATCATTCTGAAATGAAAGACATTGCATTTCATTGCTAATATGTTAAAATCCAAAGTTTGAGTTCAAGGCAAAATTCTATAATCTGACACTTTTCATCCAAATTCCTAAAATAAAAGTTTCCAAATTTTCTCTGCAATGATTCCTTCTCCTGATACTTCTATTTCAAAGCAATCAGTACCAATGTTTAGTACAAGAGTTATGCAAGTATAACCCATTTTGAAAAAAAACTTTATCAATAAGTTGTGTCAAAAAGGAAACTGTTTCTGACTTTCAAAAAGTGCTGGGAACTCTTTTCTCTAGAGGTTTTTATACAAAATTTTCCATCTAAAACATTTGGATGTCAATCAAAATCAACTCTTGGCACAGCACATATAAAATGACAAGAGAAACTAAAGTTGTGCATTAGGGCCTAGCAAATATTAAGATTTTTCTACTTTTTAAATTCTTGAGTAGTTTATTCCTTGATAGTCCAAGAATATTTCTCCATTATGAAAAAAACTTGAAATTGCGACAAGTTTAATGGCTGCAAGTAAACTTGATGAATTCTACATATCGTCCGACCAACCTACAAAAATGATAACCTGAAAAGCGGCATAGCCCTGTATACTTAACTATGGGAGTACAAAAACTAACCTTATGAATGAAAGTGTCAGAAGGCAGTGAAACATTCGTTTTGTATTTTCCAATCTGTATTCTTCCAAAAAGGAATGTTGCAGTTCGTTCAAACACTGGATGGCTAAGAAGTGGCAAGCTAGGAAAAGAATGAAACAAATTAATGTTATCAAGTCACTTGGGATAAAATCTAAATCTTGGAATAACATTTGGGATGAAAGCTATTGGTCCAAGAGGGTGTTGTGGCACAGTGGTGTAATACTCTGATTTTGCAGCCAAAACAATGAGGCAGACAGGCTTTGATTGGAGGTAGAGCCCAACCAACTGAGCGTCATTGAACCTCTTCTCTACTCCTGCAATCCCAGTGCTTGGCCCAAAAAAATGCCAAATTCAATATGGTGTGACATAGTTGCCCCTTGTAACAGCTTTTGGTCCAAAATGCTAACCATAACTCTACTCCAGTGAAATATAGATAGTATGTCGGGCACAGGCCTTACCCAAGCTTGGTAATACTAACCTGCAAAGCACAACAAGAATAACACTTGAAATTATCATTGGCAAAGGATTTGTGGCACAGAGTTGGCCATAGCTCTGATACAGTCTGCTAACTTTGCCTTTCAGATCATTCTTCTTTTCTGTCAAAAATTCCATTGCTCATGGATGTTTCAATCTTCTGTCTCGAACAGCTGGAGTTAGTCACTTTGCTTCGCTTTCTGCTTGTCTTTTCAACTAAGTTCCTGTTTGTGTCTACAGAATTCCGATGAATGAATGAGGAACCACAGCACTGTCAGCTTTTCAAAATAACAACAAAACAAGAAAGTACGTTTTGACACGAAACATTGTTTTGTAAAATTCTAATACGTCTCTGCCATGACCACCTTGCTTTCACAATTCTTAATCTTTGGCAATGATTGTAAGATAATTTCCTGCCAGATATCACTGACACTGCGCTAATCTGCAAGTTAGGCCAAACCTGTAGTCCTGCTGTTGTTGTTGTGGTGTACGGGCCTAAACGCACGAAAACTAGCCTACTTTTTCGAAAATCTTCCTTCTATTGTGGCAAAAAATAGACTTTGTCTGTACGTAAGCACATTTATCCAACTTTCGAAGCTGCATTTATGGATATCTGCTACCAACCCAAAGAGTGATTTCGATTTTGACACCAATAACGCAGTCTGAATCTGCAAGAACAATCTTGATCTTGAGCGAAGTCAAGGCGCGCAAATTTTCTATTCAAAGGACACCGACACCCTCCTCAGACCCCTGTCTATCTATTCATATCTTATGACGTCACATGGAACGAAACTATGTTGATGTCAAGTCATTGTACACATGCATTCCACATGCAGATGGATTGATAGCATTGAAATTCTTCCTGGAGCAACGCCCTAAACAGTATCCACCAACCAACACTCTTCTTCGCCTCGCCGAACTCGTTCTTACCACAAATACGTTCTCCTTCAATGGTGGCTTCTATCTGCAAACATCCGGAGTTGCAATGGGTAGCAAACTTAGTCCCAGCTATCCACGCCTCTTTGTTGGATATCCAAGGGTGGGCATGTAGGTATGGAGACAGTTGTCCTATGTATGTCCCAGAAATCGGTTTCTTTTGTCCTTAATTTGACAATGTTTGTCCTCAAAACCAGGTTTTTTCATAGGCCTTTAAAACTAGTTTATTTTACACTACAAGTATGGACGATCTATATTTTGCGATCTATATCTCCAAAAGTGGGTTTATTTCAATGTCTGAACCTGGACAATGCTGTCATCGGAATTGCTATGTCTGCATAATACGGACTTTTTTGTGAACTTCGAAGACAAAGCTTGTCTGACAATCCTTTGCCATTTCATTGAAAATAACGGTTTATTTCTCAAGTAATTCTGGACAAATCCCGAACAAAAACGTCACGTTTTGAAATAGTGTGTGCATATACGGTTTTTTTAAGCCTGAAAGAGGACAGAGGTGGAACCACTTATACGGTTTGTCCAGATTATTTCTTGTAATCTTGAGGAAAAGTTGAGGCAGATAGTTAAAAAATTGGTTTATTTTCAGAATAATTTGGACACAGGTGGAAACAGTTTTGCTAAGACTGGGTAGATTAAAGGTGTCTGGAGAGACAAAGATGGAACCAAGATGGTGGGAGAAATGGGTGTTTGATACGAACTTAGAGCTGAACGACTCTAGATTTAGCAAAAGTTTCCATTGCAAATGTCTGTCCCCCAAACCAGTCTTCGGTGGACAGTAGATCACATTAATTCTCCAGAAACTGGGTAGACTAATTTTTTTCTCGTGGACATACATATGACCATAAAAATTTCAGTACATGCCCACCCTTGGATATCAAGAACATCTGATCATGAATTCCTACCATGGACCATTTCCTTGCCTCATCAAAAGGTACCTGGATGATATCATTGGTGCCACTTCTCTTCCACTCGAGTCACTGCAAGAATTCATCGATTACACCAACAATTTCCACCCAGCTCTACAGTTTACCCACAATATCACTGAACAAAGCCTGCCTTTCCTGGACATCTTGCTTACAATTACAGATGACACAATTTCAACCACAATTTATTACAAAGAAACCGATGCACACAGCTTCCTCGATTATGGTTCTTCACACCCCAAAAAATGCAAAGATTCAATCCCTTATTCTCAGCTACGCCGTCTCCGCCGCATTTGCACCCATGAAGAAGATTTCCATTCCAAAGCAAAGGAAATGACCTCATTCTTCCACCAGAACAACTATCCAGAAACAGTAACTAATTCAGCCTTTGAGAGAGTTAAACGACTATCACAAGAAGATGCCTTACTGCCTGTTGACAGAAGCCAAACCAATAGCCGCATTCCTTTCACTCTCATGTACCATCCACTCAATAACAGGATCAAAAACATCATCTACAACAACTTTCGAATATTGCAAGATGACTCTCATACCAAGGATATATTTGAATCACCTCCTCTTATGGCCTTCCGAAGAGATAAGAACATCAGAGACACACTTGTCCGCACAAACCTCAAGACCAACGACCCACCAGGTACCTTTCCATGTAACCACCATCTTTGCCAAACATGTACACACATCAACAGCTCTACAGCCATCACTAATGGAAACAGAAATTTCACCATCCGATCTACATTCACGTGTTCCTCGTCATCCGTCGTTTATTGCATTACCTGCACCAAATGCAACATTCTGTATATTGGAGAGACGTCAAGACAAATCAACACAGATTCGGCGAACATTTGAGGAATGTTAGAAACAAGACACATTTAGAAGAACAGCACGAACACGATCCGGACAGCAACATTTCACACCATTTCAACCTACCAAACCATTCTACAGAAGATATGTCAGTTCTCGGCCTCTAGTCCAGGCGGTGAGTGAGGTAGGTATCACCTGAGGAGGTAATTAACGGGATGCCACTTTTCTAGATCAGATTTTCATGCTGAGTACGAATCCGGATGTTATTCATGCGAACGAGGCTGCTTTTGTTAGATATCACTTGATTTAGCCTCGCTTTGGCCGGCTTTTGGCTTGAAAGCGGTTTTGATGCATAAGTCAAAGGAAGACACTTTTCTAGATCAGATTTTCATGCTGAGTATGAATATGGATATTATTCATGTGAACGAGGCTGCTTTTGTTAGATATCACGTGATTTAGCCTCGTTTTGGCTGATTTTGGCTTGAAAGTGGTTTTGATGCATAAGTCAAAAGAAGACACTTTTCTAGATCAGATTTTCATGCTGAGTATGAATCTGGATGTTATTCATGCAAACGAGGCTGGTTCTTATTAGATATCACGCAATTTCATATTGTCTTCGTCGGCAAATTTGTGAACATGAAGTGGAAATGATTGCTTTGTGACTATAGTAGAAGTAAAAACTGGCTTACGATGTTCACTCTGGTAGATAAAGGTCATGTGGAAAATTTTGAGGGCACCTCGGTTTCAATCACATCTAAATGTGCTGGTGAATAACAAGGAATTCCAGCACCATATATATCGCATGCAATACTTACAGGAATAGATCAATAAAAAATAGTGAACGAGGCCTTCGGGGAAACAGCGACAAGTTCGTCATTAGAAGTGGAGATTTCAGCAAGTTTCTAAGGAATGGGGACAACAAAGAACGGATGTTTCGGTTAATTGAAGAAGTGTGGATTCAGAATGCGGCACAGTGAGCTCGGCGAGCGAACAGTGTTCTTTGCTCAAGGAAGTAAGTGCGTAAAGATAACTCCTCTCAGCTCCGTCGCAATAGGAGAACTTGAAACTGACCACGAAGAAGCAGGCATGAAAATTGTATATCTGACAAAACATGCAGCACAGAGCAACAATGCTCCAACGGTCTGTGTTGTGCGCTCTAGTTCTGGAGATATAGACATTCCCATCATTTTACTCAGCATGGATGAAATGAGCTACGTAAAACTTTCATACACAGTGGTATTGGCAGAAGTAGAAAGCTTCTGGATCTAGGATGGTGCGGCCTGACAAAGCAGCAAAAAGAGCATTACTCGGCATGCATGCTTTCACCGGGAATGAGTACGTGTCAAGCTTTTTGCGCAAAGGAAAGCAGATTTGTTGGAATCACATAAACATAAAGGCCGATGCACAGCTTTTAGAACTATTTGGAAATCTGGGGGATGAAATGCATACTTCTGAAGAGGTTCTTGTGAACTTAGAAATTTGTGTGTAAATTAAATGGCGAGAAAGGCATGACAGACGTTAACACGGCAAGGTCTAAGATATTCTGCAAGAAACTGGCGAAAGATAATAAAGTTTTTGATCTTTCAGTGTTGCCACCATGCTGTAGTAGTCTCCGAAGGCATTCGCGACGAGCGAGCTTTGTTGCAAGGATGTGGAGATAGGTTCAGGATCATTTGATGTATTTAGAAGATCCTCAGCAGCGTGGTTGGCTCCACCATCTCACCCCTGATTGGATCGATATGCACTATCCTGAAGATGTTGCGGAGTTATCGATTGACAGCGAGGATATGAACAATAGCAGCTTTGAGGCAGATGAATACAGTTCGAGCTCACATCAATATGAATTAAAAGACAGATATGACATATAAGATAGCAACTAAACTCCTGAAGGTAGGAATTTCGTCGTGGAAAAGTCATCACATCACTACAGGTATTTAATTTGAAGATCCATACTCTCAAATTTATAGGGATATCATTCAAGATTTGCAGAGCGAAGTCTTTGAACGTGTTAGAAATCTTAACCATGCTGCGTATATAGGCTGCAAGGTCAAGAACGTATACTCTTAGGCTTTCCTGGCTATCATTTGCTGATTGTGCCCCTCTTTCAAACAGTGATTGCAATGCAGCATCCATCCGTTTACTCTTCGCCGTTTTTCTTCTAATTCCGTCGCATGTTGCCAAAGAAAACGGAACGGGTGCAAGTGGATATTGCAGTGCTTTATCTATGCCAATAGCAGCGTTCTTCTCTGTAGACTTTGCAGCTTGGAGACCAAGAAAATCCCATTGCACCGTTATTTCCTTTGATTTGCTTTTACCAGAAACCTTCATTTTCTTATGAGTGTCTGTAAAACTCTTCCACTGAACTCGTTTTATTCGATCGAAAGACATGTCCTTGACATCACTTTTTTCAAATTGGAAATCAAATTTTCAACAGGACCTTTATTTACCAGAGTGAACATCGTAAGCCAGTTTTTACTTCCACTATAGTCACAAAGCAATCCTTTCCACTTCATGTTCACAAATTTGCTGACGAAGACGAGGTGAAATTGCGCAATATCTAATAAAAACCAGCCTTGTTCGCATGAATAACATCTGGATTCGTAATCAGCATGAAAATCTGATCTAGAAAAGTGTCTTTCCTTTAACTTATGCATCAAAACTGCTTTCAAGCCAAAACCGGCCAAAACGAGGCTAAATCACGTGATATCTAACAAAAGTAGCCTCGTTCGCATGAATAACATGTGGATTCGTAATCAGCATGAAAATCTGATCTAGAAAAGTGTCTTTCCTTTGACTTATGCATCAAAACTGCTTTCAAGCCAAAACCGGCCAAAACGAGGCTAAATCACGTGATATCTAACAAAAGCAGCCTCGTTCGCATGAATAACATCCGGATTCCTACTCAGCATGAAAATCTGATCTAGAAAATTGGCATCCCGTTAATTACCTCCTCAGGTGATACCTACCTCACTCACCGCCTGGACTACTCCTATATGCATCTACAGAAAGCAATAAAAGAAAAACATTGGAGAAACGGATCATTTTTAAACTTGGAACATTGTACCCTTCAGGACTCAACAAGCAATTTACATATCTCCAATAACATTCTATTTATCACAATTTTATACCTACATCTCTTTCTTATTCTCGGTACTCTTTACGTCACATCGATTCCCTTGATTACCATTCTTATCCTTCGAATCTGCCGTTCTTTTAGCTTGATTAGTGTCGGTTCTGCTAATATTTCTTTGCTTGATAACGGGCTATGCTCGAAACGTCGTGCTTATTTCAATTCGCATCAAAGTGCTTATATTTTACTTTATTTACTTGTTTATCATACTATGTTGTTTGTTTTGTAATAAGCCTACGCAGCAGCTAGCCTCGCTGTCAAAATGGAATAACAGAATCTAGGTGACGTCATATTATTATCAAAGGGAACCCTTTTGTGAGTCACGTAAAATTTTGAAAAATTTCCTATAAGATACTATTTCTTATTGAAAATAGACAAAATAACCTCATACAAAAATCTTGCAAGGAATGGAAATTTATGAATATCATTCATTGGCATCTTTCGACAAGCTATCTGTTATTAATAATGAAAGACCTTTATCTTTCTTTTCCAAAAAAATTTCTGACAAAAGGAGCACACTTTGGTCCTAACATGCATAAGCGTACGGGAAGAAAAAATCTAGGGGGGCGGCCCGACACAAAGTCCATTGTTTACCAACATTTTTGCCCAACTGAGGGTAGATTTTTGCCCGATTGGGGCTGATTTTCGACGGTTTTTCCAACATTGGGGGGCTGCCACCCCCGGCCCCCCCGCCCCGTACGCTTATGCTAACATGCGTAAAATGATGATCGTTGCCTTGGGTCTGCATACGAAAGAACACAGCAAAATAGAGTACCAGTGTAGTACAAAAATGTGCAGGCTAGATAATATTGAATTAGTCAATAAATAAATTAGTTTAAAAAGACAATTCTTTTGTAAATAATTCCAAATTTTCACAGCACATGACAAATCAGATTTCAGATTTGAAATCAGAAGAAAATGGGCTTGCATATAGCATGAATCCTGTGTGATATGAAACAAAAAAGTTGCTGGGAGAGAAATCTGTCTACTTAGTGGTACAGTGATTCAGCCACCTTGTGATAGTGATAGCACACCCAGTAAACTGCATATGCTGGAACTGCTTGTCACATCTAGACAAAATTGTTTTGGATGCAATTTAACTAATTCATGAACTTTTGAGTAATGTCTGACCTGCATTTCATAACACCTTGGGTCCCACTGCCATTGGTAAATCTCAAAAGTAAACAAGCTTTTTTGAATTTGTGTTTTATCAAATTCATGACATTTCTCAGGGCATTTATCAAACCCAAATGAGTAACATAAACCTTCCTTCATAAGTCTTTCTATCACTGCTTTGGGTGGAATAAAACCATCCTGATATTTTCCTTCATACATCAAATGTCTTGCATGAACTGATGATCTTGGTATAGGCAGTTTCTCCTTTGCTAATACCTCATTTTCAAAGTAGCTAGCATTGACCATACTCTGTATAGCTCCATCACCATTCCATTTACCTTTTGGTTCAAGCTGCAGATGCCAAGCATATGCATCTCGATGATGATACCATACATAATTACACATGATGCTATAATGACAAAAACAAGTTGTTGCAGTATATACAGCTTTTGGAGCAATTTTGAAAACTTCTAAAAATGATTTCTTATGGAGTTGCTCAACATGTTTTCTCATATTGATTATATGTGTGACTTTAAATACAATTGGAAAGTATGACATGCACTGCATGACTTGCTTGTGGCCAAGGATATATTCTGCTGTCAGGAGCCAGCACGGTCTTCGTGGCATTCCAATAATTCCAGTTACAACTGGTTTTTCATTTTCAAATAATAAATCCTCTGTAATGGCAGTTACAAATAGTGTATCCGCATCCAGAAAGCCTACAAATTCTCTTTTCGTACAAAAGTCAGCATGCATCATGTCCAGATACATTCGTTCCATGCCCCAGTGATGAATTGTACCATTTGGTGCAGGATTCATAAAACATAGCCTTAACCTCATATGTGCATACTGTTTCAAAATCTGATTTCCGAATGCCAAATCTGCGGACTTCTCACTGTCTAGAACAACAACAGTTGATGCCAAATGCTTTGAGAAAAACATATTCATACTTTTAAACAAGAAGTTGTCAAGTTGCTCTTTGAAAGAATCTCGACTAGTGAGCCGAACGTACAATTCAAATCGATTGCTGAGCTGAGAATCAGATTCATTGTCTTTCATTGCATAGCTTGAAGTTGTCTTCATTTGTTTGTTCAGAGAACTGTAGGCCCACGAAGGTTGCACAAATGATGCTGAACTGTGGTTCTCAATAAGTCTAATTTTTTTATAAAAAGTAAAAATCATCCAAAAAAGGAAAACAACAGCAAAAATAGCCAATCGAAATGAATTTTTCCTCATCGTCACTGAAATCTCAAGTCTTCTTTCAAGTGATCCATCCTTTGAATATGGCTTCAAATATTCAACAACGGTGATCGGTTGCCTCTTGATTGTTGTGTTGGCCTATATTTGGGCCTAGAAACGATAGACTTATGATATGATCAGGAGTCCCTTGTTTCCCTGTGCTCTTAAACTGGTCGTAGGTAGGTAGTAGACTGATTATATGTTCGTAGGTTATCGCTATTGATAGGCTGATGGACGCTATAACTACGACTCATGGACTTACGCTTCCAGAAACGGACATGGCCTAAATCACCTGCTATTTTTTCTCAAAACCACCGACCCTAAAACGCCGCAAAAAGTGGTTTTCCTGAAGTGCTACACTGCAAAACAAGCTATCAGTACTTAGATGAATGCTTCTTCAAGCTATTAATGCAAAAAAATCCTACCTATAAGTGCTATTTTGGTTATTTGGGGGCGCAAAAGATCTCGTAAATTCGCTCGTTACTTTGAGATTTTGATCGTTGCAGCAGTTCAGTCGAACGCGTTGTTCGAACGCTTTTGTTTGCCTTTGGCGGGAAGTTTGAATTGAAGAAGAATCAGCCAATCCCATCAAGTTATTTCAAGTCTTGCATCCTGATTGGTCCAGGAACAAATTTGTTCCTGGCGAGAATTTTTTTGCCGTTTTGAGAAGAGTTAGTCCATAAGGCCCTTGACTGGAGCGACAACAACAACATTAATTCACTTCAATTAGATGAGCGTAAGTTGAGGGTCCTTATGTAGTGAGGCTAGGTAGGTAGTAGACTGATTGCAAGTTCGTAGTTATTGTTGTTGTCATTGCTGTTGTTGTTGCGATAACTGGGACTATTTCGTGAGTCTAGGTAGGTAGGTATCATATTTAACGTGGCTAGCCTGCGAAAGTCTGAGAGAGACTTATTTCCAGCAGGGGCCACGGATGTTTTACCATCAACCGCCGCAGCTACCAGATTTCCCTCACATGGCTCTGGTTGACCCGAGCTAGAGTTACGGACAGCGACCAAACTGTCCAGCGCGGGATTCGAACCTCGGCCGTTCTGACCTTTGGTTTACGAGTCAGTCGCCTTATCCACTCGGCCACGCGCTCTCTTAAACAGAGATTCATAACATTACTCTGAACAACCTGACCCTATTTAGACCGTTTAGACCCTAGCTCTGAGCTTCCTAGAGTACTAATCAGCTAGACTGTTGATGTTCGTTTCCGCTAAAACTTCGTTGAAGCAGAATCGATATTTTGGGGGGTATCGTTGAGGTATTGGAGTGAAAACAAGGACTCGTGTAATTAGTCTAGTAAAGGCCCATGTATCAAAGGAGGCCTGAGGCGAGGTTGATCCCGAGGCTGGGTCTCTGGGGCACAAAATTCAAAAACAGTTTGAAGACTGAAGACAATTTTGAAACGGGAAGAAGAAAAGCAGGAAAGAATAGTCGAGCAGAATAAGATATTTTTAATCGCTGCTGAACACAAATTGAGCAGGAAATGAGGAGAGTCATGATCGACATCGTCATCATTTCATCAAGGTGCTGAGGACGAGGCCCTGGACAAAGATGGGCCTACATTTTTGGCCAACAAAGCCGAAGGCCAAGAGGGAGATGCCTATTTGAGAAGACTAGAAAGGAAGCATTTTGCCAGAAGTGTTCTTGTAATTAATCCAGCGTACCTGCCTTCAAATGAAGTGTCACCAAAGCAACAACGGATGAGACAACATGAATGCTAAGGATTCCATTGTTGATAATGATGACAAGGAAGAAGGAAACTTTGTTATGCAAGAAGGAATTGATTGCTCATCAAATCAGGTCGAACGTGACATCAATGTGTCAAATTATCATGACCAAGCTTTCATTGATCCTGCCATTCTGGACAATCTTTCTCCAATACCCACCATGCAGGAAAGAAATAGATACTCGATTGCCAGTACTCCACTACAGGTGCCTGATGAACGTCCTGTTGGTCTACAGCGAAGCGTCAAGAGAAGACGTCGGTCAAGATTTTCAGAGAAGAAGACACGACAAAAACGGAAAGTAGAACAACATGTCGCAGATCAAAACATTCCGTCAAGAAACGCTTGTTTGAACACTGAGGATGAAAAACCTCCTGAGAGTGGGCAAATTTCAATTGATGAAAAAATCTGTGATCAATTGAAGGATGACATCACAGTAATACCAAGTTCTATTCCAAATTCTCCAGAAAATAGACTTTCTGAAACGCTACAGAATAACACTTTTCAGCTTACAGATAGTCTCTGCATAACAACTGATATGCATTCAAAGCTCACTGAGACTTTTGATGAATTGATAATGTCTGAAGAATGCAATTTGTCATCACGGGCTCAAGAAAATCTTCAGATGAATAAGAACTCTTCTGGTTCATTTTATGGATTGCCAATCAAGGTGAAAGAAGTCTTAAAGTCACAAAGAGGAATTGAAAGTGTTTATGGTAAACAAAAGTTTGATAATGCAATGTTCTTAGTTCTCAAAATAGATATAGTACATGAGATTTGAACTTGATATCTATTTTTGCTGATTATGATACACCTTTTCAATTAACGGCCTCATTGTAGAAATGTTTGAAAATTTCTTCATATGAGACTTTTGACCATGAATTTAGATTCAGCAGCCAAAGTTTAGTACACATTTTCATAATCCTAGTGCTTGCGATTATGATCTTATGACAATAATAGATTTGGAAATCCATAAGGAATTTGACCATGAAAATTGTTCAGGGCGTAACTTTACACCGTCAATCATTATTTACGGTAAAATCCCTTATAAATTTTCAAATTTATTATTGTCATAAAATCAAAGTTGCACAACCAGAATAAAATTTGAGATCTGAATCTGATGTCAGGATTTTCATATGAAGCAATTAGAAGAAATTTTGAAAGGTTCCAAAATGAGGCTGCTTAGTTTAAAAGGTGTATTGCACCCTAACTTGCATTCAGTTGTACAAGAGATGGCACAAGAGCTGACTAGTTTGATCTGGCTTAGGGAGTGTGAAGGATGCCTTGTATGACAGCATACTGGCATTACTTTTGTTTGCCAAATTATGTACTTTTGGTTCTGATTGAACTAAACAATTACTAGTCAGTTAGGAAATTGCATCTTTTGTAATATGACATGACAGGACTGTAATTTTGTGGCCTTCCTGTATCAAAAATTGATACTATTTTAATCCCAGCATGTGATATAATCCAAGCGTCTAGCTGTCAGAAAATCGTGAAATTTGCAAAAGATATTTAGCCGCGTTTTATTCTATCAGCCAAAGTTTGATTCATTCATATATCCAACACATATTTTAGGTACTGCAAAGTTTTATACTAGCAAACTATCATAGTGCACCCTGCCTGTATTCTATCAAATGATTAACCTGATTAAACTCTCCTTTGCTTTTATAGACTGGCAAAATGATTGTCTAAACTTGCCAGCCATTGATAGAAGGAGAAATTTGATATATTCACTACCAACAAGTGGAGGAAAGACTTTAGTTGCTGAGATCTTGATAATGAAAGAATTACTTGTCAGAGAGAAAAACGCACTACTGGTCTTGCCTTATGTGTCTATTGTACAGGAAAAGGTATGGCAATCTACTTTTGTTTATAATGCTAAAGACTGAGTCATTTTTCATTTCATTCATTTTAAATTCTTTATACACGGTTGAGCATGTGGAACAACGGTGGGAGCATTTATTCGTACATAAATTTCCAAGAACAACAGACAGATACTTTACAATTTTGTGTGACGTTACCAATCTTCGTGTTAGTGTTCACACCATACTAAGGCACCAGTTGAAACCAACAGAAATTTGACGGTACCATCAGCGCTCCTCAGTACCAATCTCTTTGCGATCTCTGCGAGACATTCAATTTTAACGAAAAATAGTTTATCTATGACTAAGCCAAAAAAAATCAGCCTTGTCCCAGGATCATCGAAAAATGTTTGGTTTGCATCGTTTTTGACTGTTACGCAATGCCATTTTCAAAATCTAATGGCGCAAGTTGTGCTGTTTTGGTGTGAACGGGAGGGTTTCCGTTACATTTTAATGTCGTTTCCAAGTTGTACTAAAGTACAGCCAACAACTGTCTGTTTTATAAGGAACAACTCTTTCTGTATTCTGCTTGCAGATTCCTAATCAGTGTTGCAGTGTTCCTAATTTGTTTTGCAATCTTGATAAGCAAAAAACTTCATAGAATTCCACAGGGACTGAGCCCCACTAAAGCCTGGTTTTCATTAAATCGTGCTTCATCGCCGATGATTGTCTGACAGCATCGGTGATTTGTAGTCTAATGGCAGTTCTATGACCAAACACCATTTACTCTACATAGTTTGTGGACATCGTAAAGTTTTGTTCTGGGGCAGTGTAAACGCTCTTGAACGGTAACAATTTTGTAACGGATCGATTGCGGTCTAAGTAAGCCTTTGTAGGCCTCGTTAATGTGTGTGAGCGCATGCGCGCCGCTCGCAGGCACAAATTCAGAATTATTCTTATTTGGATGCAGGCACATTTGCTCAACCATTTGCTTGCAGGCACAGAATATATTTTCAATGAAGCCTGAGCCTTTGCTTTTCCATATTGATCAAGTATCCTTCTTGATGGTCTTCGATTCCTATAAACACTGTGCTACTGTTTCAGGTGCGTGGACTTTCCCCATTTGCTGTAGAACTTGGTTTCCATGTCGAAGAATACGCTGCAAGCAAAGGATCCTTTCCGCCAAAGAAGAGAAGAACAAATAAATCGCTTTACATCGCAACGATTGAAAAGGTAAAATGAGCCATGTTTCGATTATCGCGTAAAATATCATTGCAAGCCTTTTCTTGCACAGTATGGGTTGGTAAAGCATCTAAGCTCGTTTCAGGGCATTTTTTGCGGGTCATTTCCTTGTAATTATCTCTTAACCGTTTTACTCCAATTTTATCGAAAGACAGTCCGTTCTCCGAGTCATTCAAAATTCTAATTCATGTATTTCTATTCGAAAGGTTCAATCGAGGGGCGTTTGAGCTTCTGCTGTTGTTGTGCACATTTGTCATATTTCTACAGGGTGTGAACATAGATACCTTGTTTGTTGGTATTGGTGCTTTAAGAGCAGAAATATCAATCTTGAAAGCTCAAATTTGCGTCCACTCAGGGGCGCACATTAGGGGGGGGGTGTGGGGGGTGAGACACCCCCAATGATTTCTGAGTCGGTCCAAAGATTTTTTCAAAAGGGAAAAGTCGATCCACGACAAAATCGGATGAACCAACTTAGTGGACCGACTTTTTCATGGACTGACCAACCACGACGAAGCTTGAAAGTTCCACAATAGTTTGAATCAAAGTTGGTCCGATTTTAAATGTTTTGGGCAAAGGTCGACCCATGGCGACAGTTATTCACAAGGAGTGCTTGACAATAACTGGGAGAGTCGTTCTAAGCCAAAGCAGAGGATGGCATTTAAAAAAATTTCTTAGGTGCATTACAAAATTGAACAGGCCTCCATTTTTAGAGGCAAGCAATCATTGGCTTGTAAAAAGCGGTCTAACACAGAATGGAAGGTGTTTGTTGTGCAAAGATTGTCCCAAAGACAATGCTGTTACAAATACTCAAAATTTCTAATCTGGCACTGGGGTGCCGGTGCCGGTGGTGGTAGTTATGTGGCGTTGGAAAACAGACACTTCTGTATGAATCCCAAAGAAGAAAGGAGACATAGGTTACAAATATTATCCATCAAAGGTGGTATACGCTTCTACCAAAAACTAACACTGCTGACACTATGATTATAAGGGAAAACCTTCATAGAGGACAAACACACTAAAACAAGTCGCTTTTGCTAGGCTTGGCGGTGAAGAAGAAGTCGTTGTTCTTAAGATTACGCCTATACTTAAAACTCCAAGTCCGTGATGCATTCTAAGCCAAAGTAAAGGATCTTTCTTCAAAAATTTTCCTCGCTGCTGATTTATAGCATAAATGTCACAAACGATAAAGGTTTCCTTGTCGCTAAAGGCAAAGCATGATATTGGGAGATGCATTCTAAGCCAAAATAAAGGGCGTAACCCCAAAAATTTTCCTGGGGACCCCCTCGTTTCAATACCTCCACTTAATTTACCCTGGCCACACCGCTGCTTGCTATACGTTCAGTCGGTCCGAAAAAAAATTAGTCGGTCCAGAGCATGTTGACACCCCTCCCCCAATCAAAATTTGAATGTGCGCCCCTGCGTCCACTTGCAAACCAGAGCTTTGTCCTTTTGGCTTAATACTAATGACACAATTAGCAATCAAACGTCGAATTTGATTTTGATGTGTAGACCAGCCAAACAGAAAACAAACCAACGAATACATGATGACTATGATGATTATGATGAAGGATTTGATTGGCCTGGTGCGATTCACAGAAAGCAATTGACGAAAAGAGCAAGCTGCCATCCTTTTCTGATGCCTTGCAGCTGCTATGTCATCCCACGTACCATCTCATGGATGAATATCCCATCTTAGGGCACGTTTATACTTTTGCAATTGCCATTCCTGTGAGCTCATCAACCCCTGAGCATTCGTTTTCCACGTCGCGGAAACGCTCAACGATGGTTCAGGAGCTCATTGAGGGTCTTCTGATGATGGCGTTTGAAAAAAAGATTTTTCTCTCCCTCGACAAAGACGAGCTCATTGAAAAGTTTAGAAAGAAGTCTTCGAGAATTTTCAATAGCATTTTATCATGAAAAATTTGCATTGACTTGCTTCCCTTGCAAAGAAAATCTGTATTGGTATGAATAAATGAGCTGGCATAGATGAATTCAGCTAACGCTGCTATCACTTGGTCAAAGGGACTCGTACCATATTACTATTACAAAGGGCCCACATAGAGTGGTTCCGTATTTACCCATCAAATTGCTAGAATTTAGTTTTCAACCAATAAGGACAATTGTTTTAATTGCTATTTAGACAGTCGTTGTTGTACCCTGGGTACCAGCCTCTCTAACATAAAACTCTGTTTTTATGTTAGAGAGTCTGGTACCCAGGGTATCGTTGTTGTTGCATCCAAAAAACGGTTGATACGGCCTAGAGTTCACAGGGTGTCCCTAAAAAATTGTTCAACGTTTGATTAAATATTAAAAAAGTAGCGATGAAATGTACAGGCTCCTGGTTAGATAACCCTGTTTCTAAGATTTTGAATTAATTTTTGACGCCAGAATCTTGCGAATCTGCTACGAATTCACGGAGCTACAAGCTTTTGAAGTTCAAGTTTGTGCGAAAGCTGAAACCAGACGCCCCTAACTGACTTGTATTTAAAAAAAACGTCCCAAAATCGAGGTGAAAGAAGACTGTCCAATGTTTTACCTCTTGTTGATATCAGAGCAAACCAAATAGGACTTCAACGGTGATTTAATTCTTGTAACCGTCGCCAAAAGTTATTTAAGAATGCAAGTATCCAAAAACATGGAATGAAAACTTAATCGATGAGAGACGGGGCCATTCCAAATTGTGCTCAACAGGATTCCTCCAACCATCCATAACTTTGATTCAATGTTAGAGAATGCTAGTTTATCGAAAGTGCTTTACAAATTCCATTTGATTTGCTTTGAATAAACGAGATTCTAATTTCACAAAATATGCTATTTACAGGCATCTGGTTTCAGCTTTCGCACAAACTTGAACTCCAAAAGCTCGTAACTCCGTGAATATTTAGCCGATTTGCTAGCTTCTAGTGTCTAAAATTAATTTAAAATCTCAGCAATATGGTTATCTTATCATGGAGCCCGTTCGTTATTTCGTTATTTTCTAATATTTAATGAAACGTCGAACAATTTTTTTGGGACACCATTTAACAAATAAAACGTTTAAACCCATTGTGGTATTGGCAGTTGTAGCAACAAAAGCAAATATATCAGGTAACTTTCCCATTGTGGAAAGAAAAAGTGAATTACCCATTGTGGTTAAAAACAGTGAATTGCATATATTGTGGCAACAAAAGCTATTACTTCAAAACCATTCAAAACCAACTGAAGCAAACAGCAAATTAAGCGAATCTGGTCATTCAGTATGCTCAATTACTTTTGGAAACATGTGTCAAGTCTCTTTCTTTAGTAATACACAAGATGATACAGCACTTGAACATTTTTCACAGATAACAATCATGCAGTTTTCTTATTAGATGGGTACTTGGTATCTATCATTCACAATCCTAACTCAGGGTTTATGCATTTGATTAGAAAAGGTAAGAATTCATCTTTTAGTCGAGTATTGATAGTATTTAATCGAGTATTTATAGAACAGTAGTTTTCTTTTTGCTTTGAAAACTGCAAATATTTGGTGCATAAATGTGCCATGGAGGATTGTTTCAGAACAGAGGAGATAATTTCCCATTGCATAAAAAATCACACAAGGGAGGATTGCAAAAAAAGATAATTGAAAGGATCTTTTAACCATGATTCTTTGCACCTGAAAAAATGTTGATTGGCTTCTTGATTAATTTTTCCCCTCCTTTAGCCCAAATTCTTTTGTCAGTATATTTCTGTTATCTACTCAGGTACTTAAATCAGCCTTTTCAACCACCATACCACCATGTGCCATCTTTTTATTGGTGGTTACATTTGTGGACTGTAAAATGGTGACAACGAAAAGACCACAAGTGGTGTATTCACAAACCATGCTCATTGCAAAGTCCCCTTTAATGTTGCCATATGACCATGCACATATATATCTCATACACAAAAGCTTAATATCTCATTTACATTTTGTTGCAGAAATGAAAGGTAACTTATTAATTTGTGACAGCACATGTAAAGATTAACACAGCATTGGATCACTATCTGCGTATTAACTGTTCATATTCCTGTAACTGTTTGCACAGCATTGGATCAGTATTTGCTTCTTTAACCATTGACATTCGAAGACCAAGGCAGTATAAGATAACTGCTGGATGCACATTCTTACACAGACCAAAAAGCATTGGATCAGCATTGCTTGTGACCATTCTTCACACCTTGTGACTTTTTAACTTGGATACAAACTGTTACCAGATGAACTTTTGAAGAATTGTTATGGCCAACTGTTGTGTATCATATACCCACAAGACTTGTTTTCATTTGAGGCATAATACAAAACCTGTTATTTGACACAGAATTGAAAAGGGAACACTTTGTGTATTGCCATCATGTATCAAGTTGTTTGAATATTATTGAAGAGGCTGATTAATGCAGATGGAAGCAGATAATTGACATTCTGAGCTAATTACAAAGAAATGATGAAAGCTACTGTGTTACTTCTTAAACATCAAAACTAGGCCTATTTTTACTTCAAAATACCAGTGTTGATCTATGGCCACTAAATGTATCTTTATATCGCTCAATCCAGACTCTTTTGTAAAATAGCTGAAAGATCTATATCATCGTAGTCATGACTATCCTTTCATGATGAAATGCTCCTGCGAAATTCATTCATGTTATTTTATACTAAAGTCTGCCTCACATTAGATTTCGGGTGTTATCTGCCATAGCGCAGAATCATTCATGCAAAACACTTCAATTAATGGCTGCGGTCACACCAGATGTGTTTTACCTCGTTGTATACCTTCAAAACCACGGGTTAACTACGCTGTGATACGTGACCGCATTTCGTTTTCACATACAACGCTGTTACAGCGGAGAGCTGATTCCATAAGAAAACTATTAGATACAAAAACAACGGGGAAAACAAGGTCTCGACCTATATTTCAGCGTTATTTTGGAGAATGAACCAATCACAGCCTTGCGTAGTTGTCACATGATAAATCATATCACTGTGTGACCGGGTGTCATTGTACCGTTATGTTGCCGTACTTTCTGTCTACAAAAACAAATTGCAAGAAAGTGAAGCAATTCATATTACAACGGGAAAATACAGTAGTGTGACCGCAGCCAATATGTTCGGGAGAGTTTTCGCCTAACAACTAATGGGAGACAGAGTTTAAATTGATTTGATTGATCTTCCTTTTTAGGCCGATGCCGTTATCAATAGTCTGATTGAAAATGAAAGGCTCGAAGAACTTGGTTTGGTGGTTGTTGATGAGGTAAGAGTAGAAAATTTAGCCTTTTTGACTCCAACGGAGTGATGTCATTGGGATAGGTTGAACTTTTCCGTCTGATGTTACCTGGGGTCGCGTGTCATGGTGCAAGGGGTTGTTTAGGGAATGATGGAGTCTATATGTTGATCAAAGAGTGGATGACATTTAGCATCTAAGAAAGATTTGAGGCTGCATCATATCATAGTGACGTCAATTGCCTCCATGAGCACTAAATAAACAATAAGCAATAAATGTTACCAATGTTAAAGGTGCTCTATATAGGATTAAAAGGTCTGTTTCATCCAGCATGCCTTGCACGTGCTTATCGTAATGATGTTCATCATTCATCTCTATATAACCGAAAGAACAACAAAATTTATCGTGTGGTGAGTAATGAAAACGTCAATTATAAAACAACGTGATGTTCTTGTTTTTAAAAAGTAAGATTATAAGAAGGTGTGCTGTACTGGAAACGGTATGAGATATTTACAGGGTGTTCCAAAAAAATTGTGCCCCGTTGGCCTGAAGATTGCGACAAAACGGCAACAGATTCTTGCAAAGCTTCTGCGTGATGTTGCTCTTCAGATATTCAATTAAAGTTTGCTACCATCCCCGTAAAATCTGTTGAAAAATGATGGAACTATGACCTTCAGGAGACCAAGTTTGCCCAATGACTGAAACCAGCGGTCGGCCATTTTGGCGGCCATGCTTACTGCTTACCGTTTTTCTTTAAGATTGTAACAAGAAATAAACTATGTTTTTCTCGAAGATTGTACTGTTTATTTCTTCCAATGATTTAGGATTCACAACGATTTCTGGTTTTTTCAAAGCTTATCGCGAACTCTTTCAATAAAAAGAAAATATTCAAGCTATCAATGCCATGAACACTGATAACGAAGTACCAGAAATCCCTTTCAAGCCATTGAATAGCCAATCGTGCAATGTCTTTTATAGATTTGATTCCGAACGTAACAGTTAAATAAAGAGAATAGTTATCAATGCAAAGAACAGCAGAATACTTTCTGGAACATGACATACGCCATAACTCTTAGGTGATGTCTTGGATGGGTATCCAACCCAAACCTTGCTCTTAGGTGCATTTAATCCACCAACGATGCCTAAGAACATCTTTTTTCTTCCATCTATCAATGCCAATTTGGTGCTGTTGATATCATACAAACCTATATAATGATCAGTAGGGTCACAACCAACTAGGGCTCCTCGGTATATTGCATTCAAGCTTCCACCCGCAATATATCTGTAATGATGAAAAAGTTCAGCATCAACAATGATTTTCCTTGTTTATAGTGAATAACCTGTGATAAATGATGAGTTCTCTTGGGCCCTGAGTTAAATGGTGAGAGGGTCAAATTTTTAGTTTCCAATTAAAATTTACGTGCAGGCGTTTTGACAATACCGGATGAGTCACAACAAAGAATCCCCGCTTGGAAGACCACTGCTCCATGAATATCAAAGCAATAATATTGAAAACTCTCTTGTTTTATTGCCAATGTGTTCAATTAGGTTGAGTAATTTACCCGGCCTTGATTTTCCTTCCTAAAATTGATGACACTCACATAAATTCATGTATTTTGTCCCCTTTGGAGAATGGAATCCCCCTGAATAAGTCATCGATACCAGGGGAAAGACTTGTTCATCCTCCCAAGAGGATAGCACGTGCTAAAGCGTCCACAAGTCATTTGTGTAGGGCCATTGTAAGGCAGAAATGTTAGGGAAATTTGTTCATGATTTTTGGCACGTTTTGAAGATTTTTTGAAGAGCCTTTCTCGAGCAAATCCCTCATAATTTCAGAATGGAGTGGTCAATCTCAGTCAAGTAAATTTTACAGTAGATTTGAACATTTCTACCATTAAACTATTTATTTTCCGATATCATTGTCTTGATATCCAGGAAGCCGTGATCTTTCAAACGGGGATTCTTTTTTCTGACTCACCCGGTATCTTCCTTCATTGAGAAGGCCAGTACATTAATCCCCATTGAAATGTTCTTGCCGTCCATAAACGACATTCACTTTTCTTTTGTAATTTGAATTTACAATAGTTTCTTACATTCAAATATCGGTTTTGTTGCGTCTCGCCAACAAGGCAAATTTCGAGTTGTTTCACTTCAAGAGACGAAGGCTGTGGCCTTGACAAATATAATAAACTGTGATGTGAGTTGTACGACTCAGCCTGGCTCGTCCGGTCCTGCCTAGCCTTGCAGTGCTGCAGTTTCTTCGTTTACATCGAAGTTTTGGTTGATTGTGACGGCGAGCAAGCTTGAAGTGCGAAACACAAGTACAAGAAACAGCAATTCAGACAATTTGGCACGAGCAGACTCTTGGCTATTTTAAAGTCTGTGAGGTTTGTTCATTGCTTTTTTTCGCACCGCGCGATTCAAATTTGTATGCAGAAAGGCAGTGAACAATCAACAATAGAAACTACAATTAAAACCAATCTGGCAAAAGTGCTTCATGCTTTAAATCCTCAAGAAAATACATACCCAGTAATCTTTACGGAATTTTTGTTTAGATCAATCAACATTATTCTGTTTCCAATTCTTTTGGTGGTGTAAATAGTGTATCCATTATTGTTTTTGATGAATGCGGCACTCGTTGTCTCGTCTTCAGATTTGTTGGAGAAAGTGATATCATTGAGGCGAACCATGTCTTTCTCCTCGCTTTCGAAGTAGTACGTTACAATCTTGAAATAAAAAATGTACTGGTTGAATTAAAAAATACTTTTGGCGTTTGGAAAAGCACCAGATGTCGATAATTCAGTTAATGTTGAATTTAGATCTTGCTCCGAAACTTCCGAAGATCATGTTGAATTTGGAGACATACCGGGTGTCCCAAGAAAAACACAACATATTAAAAAAATTCTGACGCAAGCTGTTTGAAATTGATAATAAAATGGTTAGTTTTATCTAAACCTGCAATTATTAGATTAAATTTTGATATATTTTTCAGAATTTTTAGTGACTTGATCGAAGAGTTAATAATCAACAAACTTTAATTTGCTGCCAGGGCAAAACCAGAGCTACCAGCAATAGTACCCCCCCCCCCCCGCCCCTTGGGAAAGGTTGCCATCTTGCCACTAGCAGCTTCATTGTCTCTGCTAACTCAATAAAACATGAATTTGTAGCATATTGTTATCGGTGCATTATGAATCGTATTGAAATGGCCTAGGTCTTGGCTTTCAGCATTAGAGCAAGATTTGTCAATTTGAGCGATGGGCTGCCAATGGAATCGCCGATGAATTAAAATTTAATGAACATCAGACTGGAGCAACAAGAGTGAAAGTAATTAGAAAATTTATTTACCCATCCTGGCTTGACAATAAGGATATATTTTCCATCTGGAGAAGCAATTGGATGGCCAATAACATTGATAGTCATCGAATCATTCCAATGAACGACTTTCTCTTTTACCACATCAATAATAACCATGGCCTTCTTTTTCTCACACTTTACTATTGCATATTTTTTCACAGATGTATATGCGATCTCCCAGATTTCATAGGGACCACAGTATGGGGTTGTGTTGATGAATGCTGCTCTCTTTTTCTGTACTAAGTCTATCTTCATGATACCATGTACGTGCCGGAAACTACTGACCCCGAATTTGAAATTCTTATCAGGATTCTGACAGTTCTCTGCTGTGAAGGGTCCTTGAGCTGCAATCCCACTTCCAAACTGAAAAGAAACATGTTTACTTTTTAGCGACACGGTTATACTTTCGGAATATGCCTCTAAATTGCAAATTTCAAACGACCGACTGACACACTTATATGTTGACGGCATGATTTTTAAGCGATCGAATTTCTAGGAATTTCGTTTTCTAAATCAAAGGATCACTGCAGATGGTGGCCGGATAATTTTTTCCAGTATAGTGTAGGCCAGTTGTCATCTCATTTTAATCCTCGTCTCCTGCACAGCATCGTTCTGCGAGGAGCAATCAAATTTTTGACTCGTTATTGTCTGTCTCAAATTAGATCCCACCTCCAAATGCCCGCGAATAACAGCAATAGTAGTGTTTTGCATAGGAATTTGGTGTTATCGTGAATCTCGGGTGACGTCTGTGAGTTTCAGTTTCAGTTTCATATATTTTAAATTCCACTACATACAATGTATAGTCCTAACTACTAACTATACAAACAAATAACTAAACTACAAAGATAAAAGATAAGTTGCAAAAATCAAGACAGTGATACAGAAAATTAATACAATATACAAATACAAGGAGGAACTAACTAAATTGTATAAAGGGAATCACTTAAAGGATGAGCTCTCTCAATAGGTAAACTAATCGAGGCAGACTTCCGATTTATGATTTTGGTGCTAGTTATCGCTGCTACTACTTTGACCACTGCCTCTCTTACCGCTCAAACTTTGCCTCATTGCACAAGAACCCTCAAGTTACGCTCATCTCATTGAAGTGAATTGATGTTGTTGTTGTCGCTTCAGTTCAGGCAAGGTGCGAACTACTGCATGTAATGAGTCTAAGTACAACTCGAAATCCTGATTTGGCATTGGGAGCGATACTTTTGTACTACGATGGAAACGAGGCTGTTGAGCATCCAACTGATAAAGCAATGAGTTCAAATGCGGGTCGACTGATTGACGTGAAAACAAGATCGAGGCAGGCAGAAAAGCTAAGTCCTGTTTTTGAGATGTGAAATGTAATATTATGTAATGAGTCCTAGTCTGAGCTGTAAGGGAGGCAGGGGATAAGGTTGTTGTAGCGGTTAGGACGAAAATAATAAGGCTGAAAGGAGCTCTGTGTCGTACCGTTACGTTTATTCTCAACGTGGCTGCAATATTCCATTTCCTCGCAGTGGCGTGCTGAGGATGAGATCGCAGGGGGGGGGCAATAGGTCAAAATGGCGCCCCTTTTTAGACTTATGACTTATCGTCCCTTGTTTCCCCGTGTTCTTTGATTTGCTGATATCAGTTGCTCAATAGGGACTCATACCATTACTCTTATAAAGTGGGTCCCCTGTTTCAAAACGGCGTAAACAAGCTGGAGTTCTCGTACACACAACAAATCGCTTGGAGCTTAAACATTGAAAAGTAAACTTTTAGTACAAAAAATAATGTTTTTCTGACCTACCCATTACAGACAATATACCTTTCACGCAGTAATCTTCCTCTGTGGAAACAAAATAGATCCATCGCAACTATGAGAACTCTAGGCCGCATCAACTGTTTTTTGGATGCAAAAATAACAATGTCTAAATTGCAATTACAACAGTTGTCCTTATTGGTTGAAAACTAAATTCTAGCAATTTGATGGGTAAATACAGAACCACTCTATGTATGCCTAAAGGGGGCCCACTTTGTAAGAGTAATGGTATGAGTCCCTTTGACCAAGTGATAGCAGCGTTAGCTGAATTCGTCTATTCCAGTTCATTTGTTCATACCAATACAGATTTTCTTTGCAAGGGAAGCAAGTCAATGCCAGTTTTTCATGATAAAATGCTATTGAAGGTTCTCGAAAACTTCTTTCTAATTCTAAACCGTCAATGAGCTCGTCTTTGTCGAGGGAGAGAAAAATCTTTTTTCCAAACGCCATTATCAGAAGGCCCTCAAGGAGCTCTTGAACCATCGTTGAGCGTATCCGCGACGTGAAAAATGAATGCTCAGCGGTTTATGAGCTCACAGGAATGGCAATTGCAATAGAATAAACGTGCCTTAAGATGGGATATGCATCCATTAGATGGTAGGTGGGATGACACAGCAGCTGCAAGGCATCAGAAAAGGATGGCAGCTTGCTCTTTTCGTCAATTTGCTTTCTGTGTATCGCACCTTGCCAGTCAAAATCTTCATCATAATCATCTTAGTCATCATGTATTCGTTGCTTTGTTTTCTGTTTGGCTTACACATCAAAATCAAACTCGACGTTTGACTGCTAATTGTGTCATTAATGTTAAGTTTATTTTTTATTTTTTTTTTATATTCATAAAATGCTACATTACATGTTACCTACTATACTTTCTAATTACTATACTACAATACAACACTACAGGTACGATACCACAGGCAGCAAAAGACAATGACTACGCCCGTGGCCATTAACATAAAGACATGCAAATAAATGAGATTAAGTAAAACAACTACAAAAAGCTACGCATACAATACAATTAATTACTGACAAATACTGGGAACTGTTTCACATTTGATGTAAGGCCAGCATAGGCGCACGATACCGAATGATAGGAACCCCGGACGACAGAACAGGGCTACTGGTTTTCAATGTAATCCTTTTGAAATACTCCGATTTTGTGTGGATGAACTTTGGTTCATACATCGTTTACCGAACATCGTGTGAAGCAGACTTAACAAACGGGGAGCAAATAAAACACTTTGTGGCTGTGTGACGTATAACAAAAATTTGAGTTCAGCCAAACCGACCAGTTTTGTGGATAAAATTTAAGGTCATTTCTAGTATATCCTTATTTACGTCATCAGAAAGGTCTTTATCACCATACAATAAATATTGTAAGAACGTTGTTTTTTTGTTTGGAATCATACTTGAATAGATATGCAATGATTTATGAAATAAAAGATAATGACGTGAGAAGTACCGTGTGTCCCAAAAAAAAAATGTATACGGATTTGGTTGACTCTAGCGCTGTGAATTTTGCTTTAATCAATGGCTAATCACTCTCAAAATGTTCCTCGATAGTTAACTTGAACGTAGATACCTCGTTTTTTGGTATTGGTACTTTGAGAGCAGACATGTAAATCTTGAAAGCTCAAATTTGCCTCTTCCTGCAAACCAGAGCTTTAGCCTTTTGGCCTAAGCAATTTCTTAAGGCACAGTGTATAAATCAACGAGAGCCTTAATAAAATTTAAGCAATATTAGATCATGTGTTATTACGTTTTCCAGAATTCACCCCCCCCCCCTGCAGTCACCTATTAGGATGTTTCTTAATTTTTCACTAATTTCAGTTCTTAATTTCGATGTGGTTCAGGAATTCGCTCCGGCAAAAAGGCCAAAGCTCTGGTTTGCAAGTGGACGCAAATTTGAGCTTTCAAGATTGATATTTCTGCTCTTAAAGCACCAACACCAACAAACGAAGTTAACTATCGAGGAGGATTTTGAGAGTAATTAGCCATTGATCAAAGCTAAGTTCACATCGCTGGAGTCAACCAAATCTGTATACATTTTTTTGGGACACCCGGTATTAAGTAGCGCCTTCTTTGAGTTTCTATTTGATATCCTAGTATCATTGCGATATTTCAAGAAGTTGTCTTCGTTCACTAATTAATTGATCAGGGCGCCTTCGGCGCCCCCTAATATTGACATTCTCTCTTGCGCCCCTCAAACTCGACCAGCAGGGGGGGGGCAGTTGCCCCCCCTGCCCCCCTGCCAGCACGCCACTGTTTCCTCGTGTCCACAATCATTGCACTTTTCTTCATCCTTGCATCATCACCAAACGCCCATACTTCATCCATTGCCTTGATGTAATACAACCTTGCAGGGTTTATATCCATTTTGATTGCTTTCACTGGCAATTGCTTGTCAACGTCAATAAGAATGGAGCGGTTGCGAGCTCGATCTGCGACTAAGATGTACTTAGGATCAGCAAAAACAGCTCCTATCCACCGTTGCCAGTTGCATTTGTTCCCACATAATGTGGTTTTTGTCCCAGGCACTGAAGTGTTCCCTGCTATTCTCGATGTTATGGGCTTAGTCTTTGGGTCAAGGATAGCAATGCCATCTTGATCGAATACATAGAACACACCACGTGCTGTTGATGTAAAGTTATACGAATTAGGGGAATAAGACGATTACGCTAAAGATGGCGGCGAGGAACTTTTTACCAACATGCACTGCGTTCTTCAATCGAATTCCTATAGGATCGTTAAAGATTCGTTATTCGAACGCAATGCATCTTGGTAAAAAGTTCCTCGCCGCCATCTTTAGCGTAATCGTCTATTGGAAGGGGAGGGATCAGACTTTTGAACTGGAGTCCGTTGTTTCCCTGTGCTCTTTGACTTGAGGATGGCGCTTTGGTTAATATATGATGACGCTTCAGTTTCAGTTTCATATATTTTAAATTTGCTTCATACAATTTATAATTTACTATACTAACAGCTAACTAAACTACAAGGAAAAAGAAAATATTACAGAAAATTATTACATTTGTATGGAAAATTAATACAATATACAAATACAGAGAAAAGAATAAATTGTATGGAGGGAATTACTTAAAGGAGGAGCTCTCTCAATAGGTAAACTAATCGAGGAGAGAGCCCCCCCTGTCCTACGAAAATTTGAAATTATGATGGACACATTTGATTTCCAAATGATAAAGTAGAAATTGTGCCAGAATCAAACATAGCTTTGAATTATTCATTGACCTTGTTCAGTAAGTAAATTTTCAGTTGCTTTTTGAAGGATATTTTTGATGGAGCATTACGGAGCAAATGGGCGAGTGGATAAGGCGACTGACTCGTAATCCAAAGGTCAGAACGGCCGAGGTTCGAATCCCGCGCTGGACAGTTTGGTCGCTGTCCGTAACTCTAGCCCGGGTCGACCAGAGCCATGTGAGGGAAATCTGGTAGCTGCGGCGGGTTGATGATAAAACATCCGTGGCCCCTGCTGGAAATAAGTCTCTCTCAGACTTTCGCAGGCTAGCCACGTTAAATATGATACCTACCTACGGAGTTCAACGGCTTCGCTGTGTTGATGATGACGCTTCGCTGTCGAGCAAGGTTTACCACAGGGATACAAGGGACTCATCGTAATCAGTCTAGGGATTGATAGGGTTGTAGAGGGTTCAGAGCTATGACCTGATTTCTTGTTGTCGTTAGAATGACTGAGCGCATCTCTAAGAATTTCTTAGCCCTGTTTTTAGCCTCTTTCGCTCCTTTGCAAGAGCTTATATTACCTCGCTTCAACTCTGACTCTTTTTATCTAACTATACAGTTGAAACGATTTCGCTTTGCAAGAAGCGTGTCGTTATTTCCATTTCATGTGATGAAATTTCAAAATGAAAATATGCAGTTGGAAACAATACATGCCCAAATGACGACAGTTTCCACCTATGGTGTGTTCTTAATGTGAAGGCAGTCAGCGCTGCGAGGATCATGACTTCGGAATGGCAACTTGATTGATGGGTGTTTTGGTCATTGAACTGGATTTCCAGAAACACTCATAAAGATGTGACAGTGAAATATGACAATGAAACCACCATTGGTGCCGAATATAGTACCGAAATCTTCACTTACTTGGTGATTTGACGTTCTTGGGCGTTTGGGCTGCCTGTGTAGGGAGAAAAAGAAATCTTAGATATTAACAACAACTGCAGAACTCAGAATGGGTTGCAGATATGAGGCTATAGGGTTCAAATTAACATAACTATGGGTCAGGTGGTGGCATCTCAACGTATATTCCGCTCTTTTTTGCTCACATTCATAATGGGCCAAGCCATGAAATTTAAACTAAATTTCAATGATGTCTCGTAGGTACCGGGTGTCCCAAAAAAGTATTCCTCTTTAAAAAATCACCAACAATTGATATTAAAATCTTTGATAAAATTTTCTTTTTCAGTTGTTTTTTCAAAGACCCAAAAATATTTCAGATGATCAAATGTTTGCTTTTGATACAGCAAGGTAGAAACATGTTGTATTTTGTGCTTGGAATTTTGCAACGTTTTGAAATATACTGATTGTGATACAAAATCCAAGAGCAAGTCCTGCTTTCGAGTGGCGCAATGTTGGGCCTAATCTGAATTAAAGATAAAGAAACACGAATAACTTGATAATAAGCGTTTTCCCTCTGGATGTTGAATTAAACGTGAATTGATAAATGTATTCCTTCTTGTACTAAACAAAAAAGGTGTTTGTCCAGTTTATATCCTCTGAGTATGACTATGACAAGATACGAGCGAGCGTTATAAATGTCCGACGATAACGATGTGTCCGACTCTACGACGATTTGAAGTTCGATGAGTAATCCGATACGTTGAATAGAGTCTAGTCTTGATTATTTACAATGATTTACAATATCTTTCTTGCATGATACGTTGTCCGTTGTGCTGAGTTTTGACGTTCTCCGTTGTGCTGAATTATACGTTCTTCGTTATGCTGATTTCTCTCCATGAATGAATGTCTCTTAACTTGATGGGCGGTATCTCGTCATAGGGAGACCAAAATCAAAAATACAACAAAACATTACAGCCCTGAAGAAGTCCTGCATGGCAGGACGAAATATTGGCATAAGATAAATTTAATCATGTTTGCTGTTGTTTTTGTCGCATTGTGGTTTTTCTGCCTTTAAACTTAATCATTTATTCGTCACCGCAAGCATCTTCGGATCCGACAATCGATGCAAGTATCGTGGCCTTTCTTTTTCAAAGTAGAAACATTACACGTTGAAAAACCTTATTTTGAGCTATGGTTTTTAAGCAAAATTCTCAATGTTGCCTTAGAGTCAACATTTTCAAATTTTTCATCATCATTGAAGTCTCTGATGATAGTGCGCATTTCCTTCTGTCATTTATGACCAAATTAGAAGCTTTACATGCACAAAGAAATTGATCTGGCAATCATCAGTGCTTTGCTGCAGTATGATCGAAAACCAGGCAGTCTTAAAAAGAACTAAATTTGCTAATTTTTGAGCCAGTTACAAGATCAGCTATATTTTGGAAAATAATTTGGTCCTTGTTCTACTTGACAAAAAAAAAGAAAATTGAAGATCGGCCGTGTAATCAAATTTTGATGATTTTTCAAACGGGAGTCCTTTTTGGGGGCACCCAGTAGTATTATTGTCTGTTTTACGTCTTTGCACATTGTCATCTTGATGGATCTTAATCACCACTTCCATCACGTGGATTTGCTTCGGTTTCCTTTTGGAAGGTGTGTTGTTCGACGCTTCACCTCAAAATATATGACCTGCATGTTGTCACTCATGAAGGAACGTCCCTCCCTAGTGAACTGTCTAGCTGCTATGAGCTGGATCACAGGCTTTGACAATCTCACAGCTGTGTTAATCTTGCCAAGTGCAGACATTTTGATGTGACAAACACAAGCTTGCTCCTGGCATGCCCTGTTTTGGGCGCTTTTACCTTTCGGGCATTTCGTTACCTTTACAAGTGATAAACAGTATACTGGAAAATTAAAACTGAATGGACTTATCAAAGCAGCATCAATACGTACCTTTGTTTGGTCAATAGAGACGAAGAGTAACAAAGCGATTGCAAAGATTTTTCTTTCCATTTTATCTGGAGAAAAAAGATTTACTGAAAACCATTGACCCATTTTCAAATGAAGAAAAATTCAGATACAGCGCCTTTATTGCAATGTTTAGTTGATTTTGACGTTTTTTGAGAAGTGTTGTTTTTGAGGCAATCACTGTTTGACTTTGTCGTGTCATAAGTCTGCAATTACTTGTCCCTTTGGCTAAAACAAGGTGTCCAACTCTAGATTGAAGCCTATCCTAAGCAATTGTACCAAGAATGGAACAATAGAATCTACAGCTCCTCCACAGAAGCCGGGCAAATGGGACACATTTTTTGGGAGACCCTCCCATTCTTGAAGATTGTACCGTTCTTCGTCTACTGTATTAATTTAGGATTTACTATTATTTTAATTTTTTCCAAAACTTCTATGATAATGGCAGTATAGCAAAAATCTGTAGCTTTCCTGGTTATGATCTAGCAATTTAATGATATTCCAACTTATAGGAAATAACCTGAGTTAAAGATGAGATCTCATAGGTTTGTAATAAATAGCCTATTGTATTTGGTAATTCAACCACTTCGTATTTGTACGGCACATTCACTTGAAAACAATCAAGATATCAAAAGACTGCCAAAATACTGTTATAGCAAAGAAGCTCAAGTTCCCTTCGAGCCATTAAATCTAAAGGAAGATGCATTGACTGTTCGAGCAACCTTTAAAGTTTTGACGCCGATGCTGAAATTGAGAAGAGTTCACAATTCTTTATTGAGAGGACAGGTACATACCTTGCAGGCAGTCGCGAGACTTGAATGACTTCTGGCTGGCCGGCAACGTCTTACCGTTGCTAGTACGCTCATCAATTAAAGCACATATCGATCGTTTCATATCTTTCTAATAACTTCTGTAACATGACATAAATCAGGTTTTCGTTGTTTTTCTGGGATGCAGTCCATCTGGTTTTCGTCAGACTTGCAATTCATTAGTCAGAGTACGCTTGTTTATACTGGGTCTGGAATTGTGTTAATTGATATAAAGCACTGGCTTCTATTATGATTATTGGCCTTGTATTATGATTATTATGATTACTGAGCACTGGCCTTATATTATGATTATTTCATTTACTTCATGAGATATACCATACCTTGCTTCTGCTTAGGCTTCATGTGATAAACTAGTTTATTCACGATCCTCGTTCTGGATATGAAAGCAGATTCTTTTGACTATTTGTTGAAAAAAAGTACTGGTTTCTTAACTTTCAGTGGGACATATGGTTCCATTTGAAAAATTTGAAGCACCGGACATATGAAACGTTTCAAACGAGTAGCATTCGTTGACTGTTGTCATGGCCGATACCGGAGGCAAATTAAAGAACCAAAATTTTTCGACGGCAAAATCATCAACAACAACAGCAACAACAACAACGGTTGTAACAATATTCGTTATATTCATGCGTGATATGATTGAGCTAATTCTGCAGTAACTAAATTTAGTCTGATTTCGGAATCCAACCTTGCAACCCACAAAATTAGTAAATATTTATCAACAATATCCCTTCAATAATTCCTTTTAGAATTTATCCTACAACGTTGATAAATTCATGTTCAATGCTTCATTTCTCCTACCAAATCTTCAAAAAATCACAAAAAATCACAAAAAATCTGACAGGAGGAGCACGATTTCCGACAAATGGTCTCCTGAGAAGGATACTTTTTCTATGTTCAAGATGGGGTATGAAATGTTGTCTAATTGTGTGAAATTATCCTCCGCCCTGGTACCCAGGATCAAAAATGACCGCTCCCTTAGAGGCAACTTGTTTGCTGAAAATTATTTTAGATTTTGATTTGATATCAATTCCTTCTTTCGTAGTTGCATATGATTGGAGAGGGAGGAGGCCGTGGTGCTCGACTGGAAATGTGTTTAACAAAGCTCATGTATACGAAAGGTATGACCTGAGGTTTGAAATTTGAAGTTTGAAGTTTGACTTGAAGTATCAACCCTTTACTTCATTTTGGAACAACTGGCCTGTTTGCCAAATATGATGGCTAGAGGTAGCCTGTGTCCAGACTCGAATGGTTTCCCTTTCAAAAGTATCCTTTCAGAAAGAATTATGGTTTTGCTCCAATAAAAGAGGAGAAACTCTCTGAAAAGAAATCATCTGAGTCTGCACACAGACGAGGCTAAAACTCCCACACATGCATTTCAGACATACATTGATTCTTGTCATCAACTGTACATTTAATAAAGCAATAACAGAAGCTCGAGATTTCAATCATACGATCATTTGCAAAATGTTAGACTCTTTAAACATGGTTTAAAATCCCAAATTTTTACAGGCAGCAATAGACCTTTTAGCTATTCTACAAAAGAGCCTGGATCGAGCGTCATTTTTATACGCGAGGCTCGATAAAGTGGTGTTAAGAGCTTCTATCATTATTGTGCAAATTCGAAAATTCTGCAAAGTGCATTTTGTAGAATTTTCGAATATGCACAATATTGATAGAAGCTCTAACGCCACTCTATCGAACCTCATGTATAAAAATAACGCTCGATCCAGGCTCTTTTGTAGAATAGCTAAAAGGTCTATTCGCTCCTCGTTAGAGTCAAGCTTTACATTGCATGAATGGCTTATTCTGATTTACGATCAGTTATGCCTTGCTTTATCACTGACGGTCTTCTGTTTTCGCTTTTGCCAAAGGTCTGGTTAACTTTCTCCCAATGCAGTCTCAATCCATTGTGTATGATGTATGCCTGAAATGACGATTGCCATAAAATGCTGTACCCAAATTACACACCCTGTGCTATCCCAAAGTACACTACTATTTCATTGTAGAAGGATCTACTCTATATCTCTTGTGATAATACTTTCTCGTTTACCGTAAAAGCTCTGCTCTATTAAGCCCCCCTCTCTATTAAGCCCCCCCACTTATATAAAATTCCAGAGGTTACCAAAGAGTTTCCAGTTATTGAGCTAAATAAGTTTGCATGTTAATTTTGATATGGTTTGAGATGAGACTGTGTCGAATTCATACATTTAGCTCGTAAAATTGTATGTTTGAACCGCAAAATGTGATGTAAAAGGACTAAAAAGTGTCAAAAGTTGAATAAGCCCTCCCCCGGGGGGCTTAATAGAGCTTTTACCTATATATCTATCTGTATTCGTTTGCAAGGTCAATAGTTGTACTCCCGACATTAATAATTCTGTAACTACTGTTTTATCATCCAGCCAAGATTCAGATAATTGGAATGAGTGCAACACTTGGCAATCTCTGTGATCTGCAGGAATTCTTGAATGCTGAAATTTACTGTAATGACTTCAGACCGGTTTGTGTAGTTTGCTCATCTCTGAATGTTTGTTGTATTGTGTTTGTTTGACTGAATATCACATGTCACATTTTCACTCATCAAAATGAAACTGCTTTAATAGACCAAAGGGAAAATCATCTTGATCTACCAAATTTGTTATACCTAAAAAGCAGGCTGTCTTCAGAATTTACGATGACAGAGGCTTTCAACTAGTCGGAAGTAGGGCAACTGTACTAGAACAGAAGTCTGTTGTTTCAACTGAGCTTTTTCTGTCAAACTTCTTTCATACGGTTACCTACAGAGCTCTGCTATATGGTGGACACTTTCAACAAATATTTTAATTTGGGGAGTCAGAAAATTGTGTGGACGTTTAAAAGCCTGTTGCTGTCAAATGATTTTTCAGATTCATATGAACTTATGATGTTAGCTTCCTTAGTTTCCATGCTAGCTATACAAATACTGTTTGGAATCGAATGAGTAGATAGAAAGCTTTACCCTTTCAGGTGTCCAAACACTTTTATGACTCTCCCATTATCTGTATATAAGATTAAAAAGATGAGGGTATTTTTTCCGCAGGTCCAGCTTACAGAGCATATAAAATTTGGAGATATGGTGTACAAGGTTGATCATGCTAAACTACGATGTGGAGATGAAGAGGCTTGTCAGCCTATTAGAAGAATATCCCATGCAGAGGTTATAACTTCATACCTGTTCTTCACTGCTTTCGCTGTAATGTTTAGCGTGAATTTTATCATTATACTTTCATAGGCGTAGGGGGCAGGTCGCAGGGGGCTGGGTGGCTGCAATCCCCTGATTAGAGAAAATTTATCGCATTTAAGACTCCTTTCAGGCAGGTTTAACTCTCACGGAAGCCATCATGTTTGGGAAAGTCTATGTTAGGCCCCCCTAAACGTTTGGCATGCCCAACACTCATGAACACGCTTCATACAAACTCTTTGAATGGAACGAACAAGGACAGTGCCATCGATCAAACAAAGAATGAAACTTCTTGGTGATTCTTCCTAATTAGATCAACCCTGTATTCTAAATAATCAGATTGCTTAGGTCAACACCTGGCACTACTGGATACAACCCATGTTCTAAAATTTAAAAGAGAGGGTTATATCCATTTAGAACGTGCGGACCGAGCATCTACCTATAATCTGATTCTGAAAATGAACATTGGGCTCAAATCTTTAAAGTGAATGAACGGAGCTAAGTCATCTATAAATAGGGCATTGAAAACTCCTACGCATGTTATTGTTCCCCTTGCAAAACAATATCCATGATCGTCTCGAAATCATCAAATACAATAGGCTAATAATAGAATACCCAGACTCCTTCCGCGCGGGGCTTTTATCTCCGTTGATTCTCTTTAAAAAAGGTGTGTTAAATTCTATCACATTTTTCTTTCAATTAAAGTGCTTGAAAGGGACTCGAGGTACTTTGCTGTAAATCTATCGTGGAAATTTTTTGATGTCTTGATAGTTTCAAAATGGTGGCATTTATTGTTTTAGAGGCTGTGACGTCATCAAATTTTCTAAATCCGAAACCAGAAGAGCTACAGATTTCTTGTTGCTACCATATGTAGATTTTCATAAACTATGGTTTTCTTGAGGATTTTATCAGTTTTCCTCTATTGATTTACGATGATTTTCTTTTTTTCAAAAATTTCCACGAATTCTTTCACAATTTTCTAATATGCCACCATTTTGAAAAAATCTAGAACCAAAAAAATTTCCAGAGCAGATTTACAGCAAAGTACCCTAAGTTCCTTTGAAGAAATTCAATTAAGAGAAAAATGCAATATAATTTTACACCCACCTTTTCAAAGATTTGAAAGATTTGGCTCTCAAAATGCTTGAAAATGCTTGAGAGAGACTAGATCACTACGGTTACATACAGATAACTTTGTTTATCAAATTTGTTGTAGTTTTTAGCTGATTTTTCATTTTTTTCACCAACAGACTCTAGAAAAGAAAATGGCGATGCTTGACTCTGATTGTGTATCAGCTCTCGCGTTGGAAGTCATTCCAAACAATTCATGTTTAATTTTTTGTGCAACAAAGAAAAATTGCGAAAATGTTGCATTGATGATTTCCAACTGCATGCCAAGGTTTGTTTCATAATACTCACGCTAACGAACCTATGCGCACTATTGTCGTGGATACAGGGTGGGGTATCGAGCTTGATGTGGTGGGGTATTATGCTTGATGTAGTGCATACGTCATACAGGGGCGGGGTATCATGCTTGATGTGGTGGGCATGATACCCCGTCCCTGTATGGTGTATCCCCCACATCGAGCATAATACCCTACCACGTTAGGATAATACCCCGCCCCTGTATGGCATATCCACCACAGTAGTGCACATAGGTAAGTTGATATTTTCAGTCGTTTAGATTGATAATGCAAATGCTGAAAGGAAAGGAGACTAATAATTGATAAAGCCTGAAAATTTGCAAGATGAAACTGGAAAAAAGGGAAATGGTGGTCTCTCCGCAGCCTCAAGAAAGATATTTGGAGTTTGATAGTTAGATATTTGTTATGCCATAGCTTAGTAAATTTTCTACCCTCTGTGTCCCGTGAAGTCTCATCTAAAATCCCAATCACTTGTTTCCCCTGCAGTGAAATGAAAGAGACAAGGAAAGAAGAACGACAGCAACTACTAAAGGCCATTTATGACAACGTGAATAACATCTGTAAAGTTCTTCGTAAAACAATACCATTTGGCATCTCATACCATCATAGTGGTCTCACGATGGATGAAAGGAAACTTATCGAAGAAGCATACAGCTCTGGAGTTCTTTGTTTGTTATGCTGCACATCAACGTTAGCTGCGGGTGTTAATTTGCCTGCAAAGAGGTATGTTGCCAATAAATTATAGTATTATGATATCTCAGTTGCTGAAGGAGCAGGTATAACGAATACCTTGGGTAAAGACGGTTTGAAAATCGAGAATATTGTCTATTGGATCGATCAGTGATGACTTGTGATATCATAAGCAAATAATGATAAACATCATCATAAATTACATATTCCGTATTACTGTTCATACATTACGCGGTCAACCAATTGTTTCCATTGTCCATTGTTTCTTGAAAGCTTTACTGCACCATTGACGTTCAAACCTATCTTTTTCACGTCTCTGTTATTAATGCCCAACCAAGTTAGCTTCTGACCTCTAGGCCTTTTCACTGTCCTTCTTGCTTCTCAAAGTGCCTTTCTTGCAGGTGTCTCGGCAGGTCCAAATACATTCCCGTACCATGTTAGTTGGCTTCCTTTCACGATTTCATTCTAATAAGCATAGGGGAAGATAAAATTGGGGGGGGGGGGGACTGCTAGAGAGAAAATCCATTGTTCGCCTATGTTCGTTCCTAGGCGTGAGATTGTTTTGGGCATATAAAACCTCATTTAATATAAACGATGCCAGGATATGAATCAAGTGACCCGACAAAAGAAATTTTAACATATACTCCTTTCAGCATGCATTTTGTGACATTTTACCTATTTTGGCCACAGCAGTAACTTTGAAACTAAATTAAATTTGATCGTTCAAACAACTTTGCGTATTTAGTTCGAAATACTCCGGATAACTGGGAATTCCTTGATCTCCTTGATGTAGAAATCAAAACTATTTCAATATTTTGTACAGAGTATATTTTATTTTTGTTGTTGGCTTTATTTGCGTTTCTTACCATTATAGATTATGATACAAGATCCGTGTGTCCTTAGTTAGAGTAAACTTTTGCAAATATGAATTAGGGTAGGAATTTCATTCCTTCAACGGTACACTCTTGTAATTTTGAGTGGCTGGCGTCTCTTTCATGTACAATATGACGATGATCAGACTGAGATCTTTTAGTACCTCACCTCAATTCTTCAAAGAAGACCTACTGCAATCCTAATGTCTTAAAGGCAGTCTGTCATGCACCTAATAGACCATTTTGACATTTAGAAAAGGGCCTGGGGTTAGCAATATTTTTCTGGTAAATGGCTGCCACAGTTCAATTTATCGTTGGTGAAAAGCCCTGTGGCAGCCATTTACCAGCAAAATATTGCTCTCCCCAGATCCTTTTTCTAAAAGTCAAAATGGTCTATTGGGTGATTAGAACAATATACCGTCTAAGCATAGGAATCATTCGTCGTACATAGCCGATTGCTCGTGGCCCATGGTCGAAACCGCCAAAGCCTCATTTTCACGGACCAATCAGACGGCTAAAAAGCGAGGGAGACAAAAGAAACCCGTGAAGATTTTCCTAAATTTTACCTACCTTCATAAAACGCAACCAGGACAAAAAACTGCTTGAGATTTCCCGAATTTTTTTAAAGCAATCTACTCTCCAGATGTTTGGGAGTAAAAGTTTGGATGCCCGTTAAAATATCTCCAGGATTGGTGGAGTTATGGCCACAAACAAACCGATAAGGCACTGAACCTTGAACAATAGAAATTCTGGCCGGGAAACAATAGTAATAACAATAGTGATTGTTGTAAGAACGACCCGAAAACGCCACAATCTGTGTTTTCAATTGTTCTTGCTATTGTCTTTCGCTAAATTTTCTTTTATTGAAGATTCAATGCCCCTACGGTTTCTATGTGAATTGAAAGAGTGAAGAGTCTGCAAAGGTTTGTTCGCGCATTTCAAGTCATGTGGCAATACTCTAGGGAAGTTTCTGTATTGTACTACTTTTTACATTCATGGCAAAAGTTTGCTCGTTGCGAAATAGCTTATAAAATTCAAAAGAGGTTTTATCAAGAGGCTTTATCACCTGACTTGAAGTTACGTAAACAGGTCTCGACAAGCCTTCGCCGATTTTGTCTATTGGAGAGGCAATAACTCCGCCAATCCTGAAGATATTTTAACCGGCATCCAAACTTTTACTCCCAAAAATCTGGAGAGTAGATTGCTTTAAACAAATTCGGGAAATCTCAAGCATTTTTTTGTCCTGGTTGCGTTTTATGAAGGTAGGTAAAATTTAGGAAAATCTTCACGGGTTTCTTTTGTCTCCTTCGCTTTTTATCCGTCTGATTGGTCCGTGAAAATGAGGCTTTGGCGGTTTCGACCATGGGCCACGAGCAATCGGCTATGTACGACGAATGATTCCTATGCTTACCGTATAAAGTGATAATGATCAGCTCTGCTTTATTCTAAATACACAGAATCACAAAGAGATCCATTGTGTTGAGCTCTGACTTTATTGCAGCCAATCAGATACGTGACAGACTGCCTTTAATGTTTTAATTAATTCCCTATCTTTTCAGAGTGATACTACGAGCACCGTACATCGGAAGTTCCTTTCTCACAAAGAGTCGTTACAATCAGATGATTGGCAGAGCTGGACGTGCGGGAATTGATAGTACTGGAGAAAGTATTATGATTGTACAACCAAAGGATAAGAAGAAAGTATGAAACTTTGTCCACATTTCGTTTATTTGGCTGAATTGTCGGGCCATCTAAGGGATCAATGATAAATAAGAGTTTTTATATACATGAAGCACAAGGAGGTTTTAATGTCCGAAATTTTCTGTGGTCCGAAATACTTAGTTTCCAAAATTTTCTTGCTTTAAGTAAAAATCTAAAAAAGCTTTTTTACTGTTTATGAACTCTTTCTCTTGCTCACGAATGATTTTTGCATGTAAAAGGAATGCGTCGGGATTGCCAATTTGTGAAACATCATAGTTTTTCAAAAAAATTGACCTCAGCAACCATTCTCTCTCATCGTCTTCAGCAATTATCATCAAATAAATATTGCTGACAACGTGCCCTTTGACAGCTTGAAATGAAACATAATCGGTTAAAATGAACATTTTACCACAAAAAAAAAACAAATAAAACTGTATGCAGACCGTTTTCCATAATCGTCTGAAAATTTTTTAAAAACGTCCGAAATTCTGTGAAAAATTTTTTCATCCGAAATGTTTTTGTTAAATGTAGAGAACAGAATTGTTCATAAATAAAAGAACAACGACGAAACAACATTGACAACCTACAAATAAAATACTGCAGGGAAGATGGGAAGAATGATACACATCAACCATTTCACCTTTTCATATAGGTATAGTTCTAGATGAAAACAATTACAAATACAAATTATAAGGTAAAGAAAAGGAGATGTTATTGAATGGGATGATACAGTGAATTGATCAAATGTATTCAAATGTAGATGAATTTGAGTAGACTCACCAGCCAATGGAAAGTGGCATTGAACCAAACATTGTTTTCTCGTTTGTTTTAAAACCTCCGCTTCCTAGAGGGACCCATTGATGTTCAAAGTTTTCTTTGTAGGTGCTAGAACTTCTTCAAGGCACGTTTGATCGATGTTTTAGCAGCTTAGATTATGACAATTCGAAAGGACTCAGAGCCCTGATATTGAATACTATTGGACTCAAGGTAAACGTTTTTTCCTTATTTTTAGTTGTTTGAAACTAAGATTTTGGTATGAATTTAAAGTTAAAATGTATGTTAGTAAAGCATCCGTTTAACATATATATGTCACATTAGCAATTGGTTAATGCAACAAAAGAAGTTTGGAGTGGAATTCCATTGTTTCGTGTCGATCCTGTGCTTTGTAATAAACGATAAAGAGAATTTTATTGCATGAACCAATCAGGTTCATGAGATATGTCCTTTAAAAGTATTACATACCAAACCCCAGACCAGGGACGTAGGGAATTAGTAACGTTTCGGGATGATCTACCTTAGTTTGAAAATCGCCCGGATGCGTTCTATTGTTTCCTTTACATATTTTATTGTTTAGTTAACAATAGCTATTTTTCATTCGATTTTCCAAAACCTTTGCCTGAATATGTCAAATTTTGCCTGAATTTTGAGGTTTGAAAATCACCCCTCACTACCTACGCCATAGCTTCACTACACAAGGACTCTCAACTTACGCTCATCTCATTGAAGTGAATTGATGTTGTTGTTGTCTCAGTCTATCAATAGCAATAACTACGAACGTGTAATCAGTCTACCTACGCCACATCTCCAAACAGAGTTGCAAACAGGGCTATTTGTAGAGTATGAAAGAACATGTAGAGACTCGTAACAACTCTCAGTTATCAGCGATAATCTTATCGGTGATCTTTCAGTCAAGTTTTGTAATCCAATATACTTCCTGCTTTTGAATGATCCCACACACTACCCCATAAAAGGTCTGAAGAATCTCGTTTTCTTACTTACCAACAATTTAAATCTTTTCTCTTTCCCCTTCTTTCAGCTCTGTTCGACGATAGAAGAAGTTGAAGCATTTCTCAAACTGTCATTGTTTTCGGTACAAGGATACAAATATGGAGAGTTCAATGTGAGGGATCGTATTATTGCAGAGGTTAAAACTCTCACAGAGATTGGACTGGTTCAGGTGAAAGAAGTTGTAGAAAATGATGTTTGTAGTCAATGCTTAGAAGCTACTGTTCTCGGCAAAGCTGCTTACAAAGGTATGAGAAACAAGTCTGTAGATTTTTCGTTAAAATGTAACTCAAATTACAGATATGCTTCAAGAGCAAAGTACCGTGTGAGCTAACAAGGGAAGATTTTTAAACAATAGCAACAGTTGTATTTGATTGACACCTCAATTAAAAGCGATTAGCAACTGCAAACAAAGGAAATTCTCTCAACCAGTAATTCAAAACAAAGAAAGCCGCAAAAGTTTCCCTGAAACTAGTAGGGCAAACTCTCGCCTTGTGCAAGCGAAATGTGATTTTGAAGAGAAGCTACGCACTTATAACGAAAGAAGAAGGATAAATCTAAAGTTCTGTTTAGCCGTTTGTTTATGTGATTCAGAAGTCGAGCAAAAGGCATTGTAATTCTCGCGTATTTAGGGCTTAAGTTGGACGATTATAAAACAGCTCCTGAATCAAATAAACAAAATCCACCAAACAGAACTTTAGATTTACCCTTCTTCTTTCGTTATAAGCACGTGGCTTCTCTTCAAAATCACCTTTCGCTTGCACAAGGTGAGAGTTTACCCTACTACTTTCGGGGAAACTTCTGCGGCTTTCTTTGTTTTGAAGTACTATTTGAGAGAATTTCTTTTGTCTGCAATCGCTAATCGCTTTGAATAGAGGTGTCAATCAAACGCAACTGTTGCTATCGTATTACAAAATCTGCCCATGTTAGCTCATACGGTATAAATGTGACTTCGAAATAAAATCTTCTTTCAGGAACCATAACTCATTACTTTTCAGTTTATCGAACGTTTGTTTTATTTCTCTTGGTGTAAGTTTAGATTACTTACTTTGCTCTTGAAGCCTAGCTGTAATTTACTTGCCTTGTATAGGATTATTTATGTGTAGCAGTTTAAGTGTTATGTGCTATACATAGTTCAGGCTTTGGTGAGCGATTCCACAAAAGACAATGCAAATGGTGGCATTCTGCCAAGATGCTCTGTGCTCTGTGTTAAAGTTTCAATATTATAGAATGGAATACAGTGTTGTTACCGTCTCTTGTGTGATCATCGCATCTATTGCAATTTAGGTATCACTTGTGAACATAGGGCTCAAATCTTTAAAAAGGTCGGTGTAAAATTTTGTTGCTGTTTTCTTTGAAATAAATGGCTTGGAATGAACTTAGGGTTTTTTACTGTAAATCTGCCGCGGCAATTTATTGGTATCTTGATTAATTTCAATATGGCGGCATTTATTAAATTTGAGGCTATGACGTCATCAAATTTCTAAATCTAAAACTACAAAAGCTACAGATTTCTGCTTGCCGTCATATTGCAGACCTCCATAAACTATGGTTTTCTTGAAGGTTATGTAATGTTTCCTCTATTAGTTTAGGATTTACAATGATTTAAATTTTTTCAAAATTTTCCATGAATTTTTTCAAAAATTGTCAAATTGCCACCATTTTGAAAAAAATAAAGATATCATAAAATTTCCACGGCAGATTTACAGCAAAGTACCATAAGTTCCTTTCAAGCAATCCAATTCAAAGAAAAATATAATAGAATTTTACACCGACCTTTTTAAAGATTTGACAGATTTGAGCCCTATGCTTCACTTGTGAGATTGATTTATGGGTTATCTCTTTTTTAGGTTGCCTAGATGTTGACAGCACACAGTTTATTTACAAGGAACTCAAGAAGGGGACAGAAAATTTTGAAAATGTGAAAGATATTCGATTGAACTGGATGCCCTATTACCAACACGTAAGAACATAATTTTACCTTAAAGTTACTGGACGGAGCTTAATAGAGGCAATCTCAAAATAGGACAAAGAAATGCCTACGCAAGTAATTGCTCCTCTTGTGAAAATATATGCACACACGTGTCGAAATCATCAAATGCAATAGGCTAATTTTAGACCTGCATATGCAGCTCTTGAGTTGGCTATTTATCTACGTCAACTAACTTTAAATTAGGTATTTGAATTGAGAAAAATTGCATGCACTATGCTGCAAGCAGTGGCGTAGCCAGGGTCCTGTCTTTGGGGGGGGGCAAGATGCGAGCGAAGCGAGCAAAAATGGGGGTCCGGGGGCTTGCCCCCAGAAAATTTTTGGGGACAACGCCCTTTAGAATGCCGGAAACACCCTCTTTTAGACAAAGTCACCCAGAATCGAAGAATAACAGGGCTAAGTTCATTAAAGTTGCAGATGAAAATTTAGGTACTTGGAGTTGCCTACTCCCAGGACAAAAACAAGAATAGGCCTGAACAAAACAAGCAGATGAAATAGGTTTATTTAAACTTTCGATGCCATTTCAAAAAGCAATCAATGACGGCTTCCCTTCTTCTTTTAGTCTTATTTGAATTCTAATCAAAATATTGTAGTTTAGAAACTCTAATGTTATTGCTAACATCAGAATACCCATGTCATGCGTGGCAGATTGATTGGAACACTTGTCAGCAGAAGGGTTGATTGACCCATCGAGGGCCCACGAAGAATGCTAAGGGTTTGGGCCCATGAAGCAGGTTTTATATCATCGTTCGCCAACTTCAATTTTTATTCGTCTGTCGTCTTAAAACTCTTATCAACACGCTAGAAAAACAACAAATGCTCGTGCAATTGAATGGTGACGTTTAGTGAGCATAAGAAACAAAGCGATTGCAGCGGCGTGGCCAGGTGAATAAAGTAGGGGTATGACAATGAGGGAGCCTGGGGGCCAAGCCCCCAGAAAATTTTTGTGGCCACGCCCTTTAATGTGGCTTAGAATTCATCTCCCATTATCATGCTTGCCTTCAGCGACAAGGAAACCTTGATCGTTTTGTAACATTTATCGGGCATTTATCCTATGAATCAGAGCACGAGGAAATTTTTGAAGAAAGACCCTTTACTTTGGCTTAGAATGCATCTCCCAATATCATGCCCATGCTTGCCTTTTGCGACAAGGAAGCCTTGATCGTTTTGTGACGGTTATTGTGTGAATCAGAGCACGAGGAAAGTTTTTGAAAAAAGATCCTTTACTTTGGCTTAGAATGCGTCTCCCAATATCATACTTGCCAGTGCCAAGATTTGAAATTTATCGGAAAATTCTTTCCCAACCTATACCCAGCTATTTTCTCTTCGGTTTTAGATGAAATTTGTGAGAAGCGCACATTGACTTTCATGGCATTTTCGAAAAGAGGGGCACTGTCGATAAAAATTAAGGAAGGCATAAATAAATGCTAGATGCATCTGGGAGTGTAGAAATCGCGATGAAGTAGACCCGACGTAAACAAGTGGCAGCATGTTGCCAAAGACGAAAAGTGTAAATACACATAGAAGTACAAGCGAAGCGAGCAGAAATTTCTGAGAAGCACTTAATTTGATTTATATTTTTTCCCAAATAGATGCAATACACATACACAGTTAAAGGGGCGCCTAAGTCGGGTTCATTGATTCTAAGAAAGCTGCAATGCCTGGATGTGATAACAAGCCAAGCCGTAGTATGATGTTATACGAGACATACTATGATAGATGTTTGGAATTGCGAGCGAAGCGAGCAACAATTTTTACTATCCTTGTTGACTTAAATGATGCAAAGATGCCATTTATTAGTTAAAGGGATTGACTTCCTTGTCCCCATTTGACATTCACAAACAGCGCTGCGACAACTGTTGGCGGTAAATACAAGTTACCCCCCCCCCTTCAGTTTTTCAACGCATTTGGACGAATCACGAAAACCACCTTTGGCGATGATTGGGGGGGGGCGGCCGCCCCCCCTTGCCCCCCCTGGCTACGCTACTGGCTGCAAGTATTCGCACTGCCGGATGAGTCAGAAAATGCACAGCATTTAGAAGGCTTTTACCCCCTGAATATCACAGCAATAATATTCGTTAGTTTTTGTTGAATAGCCAACATGTTAAGTTAATTTTAGGAGTTTTCCCGGCTGAAATTGGCCACTTCCGTCCGAAAATATGAGGGATTTCCTCACAAGACCTGCTGGAAAAATCTTCAAAAATAGCCTAAAATTGCAACCAAGTCCCCACAATTTCTGCCTCATAGCACTGACTTGCCGATGCTTTTGCACATGTTTTCGTCCTGGGAGGATGAACAGGTCTTCCTCATCAATGTGAAAAAAATGTGGTTAAGGGGATTCCATCCTCCCAGGATGGTAGCATATGCTGATATTTGTAAATGTCATTGTTGTTAGGATGGAAAACCAGACAAAATTTTGGTCGTTGTTTGATTCGTTTTTACAGGTTTTGAAAGGGACTTACTGCAGTCTGCAGAGAATCTCCTATAGCCACGGGAGGGAATGACCGATAAAAGCTGAGTGAATTTCTGAATCTAATTGAATGCACTGGCTATGATACAAGTCATTTTTCAATATTATGGCTTTGATATTTAGGAAGCAGTATTTTTCAAACACCGTGCGTTTTTTTTTTGTGTACTCAGCCGATATGAAATGGGTTGTCTGTAAAAAGAGGCGTAACCTTTGTGATGAGTGATGATGAATAAGATAAATTACATATATGAGTCAAACAAATATTTGAGATTTGCTGAGTTCTACGTCCACGAACTTCCCATCAATTCCAAGAACATTTGATGGTATCATAGTGGAAAGCTTGAAACAGATATGACGATTTGTTTCATGAATTTCTATCTTATACCATTTTAGGAATAGCAGTTTATGTTATGAGTGATTTGACATGGAAGCCGTCTCTTTAGATCCTTGGAAAAGGTGTGGAAATTCCTTATAATGTGAGCCTGTCTTGTATTGTATTTCAGATAAGTCGGCTAACACCGGACGAGATGAACGCTGCCGAAGTTATCGGAGTCTCAGAAAGCTACATTGCAAGGAAATCAGCTGGTCAGAGATGCTCCAAGGTACGTTAGTTGATCAATTAAAGATTCCAGATTCCAGTACTGTTCCATAGTGGGTTTGCGAAGGCTTGAAGCGTTTAAAAACTGCTATCTAAGACTGCGTTCACACGATGCCAGCACATTTTTAAAACGGTGACGGATAGGCCTCCCGTTCACAAGAAAACGGCACATTTTGTTGGCAGATTTTGAAAACGTTACATTTTGAAAACAGAATTCTAACAGGTACATTTTGAAAAGGGCATCGCGTGAACACTCGAAAATGACGATAACGGAACATTATTCAACGCTTTCTAAACGAGGCTGATTGGCTTTGGCACAAAAATCCAGCCTCTTTCTCGTGGAGCTCGCAAAGAGTTTATTGCCGTTACAATTTATGGTGTTTTCGAAATTTTGCCGGTATCGTGTGACGCTAGCTCATATTTTGCTACCGTCACATTTTTCACCGCTTTCAAAATGTGCCGGCATCGTGTGAACGCAGTCTAAAATGGTTCATTATCTAAAGAGATGATAAAAAAGGGAAATATACGAACTAATTGCTTGTGTCAGCTAAAGAGTGTGCATATCCTGGTGCAGATAGACGTTCCATTTATGATTACTGATGAAGGGCTATGCCCGAAACGTCTATTATCATATTCAAGGCTATATGTTTTGTTTATAATCAAAATCTTCGTGTACATTTAAAGAATCATAGCCACACGTACTGATATATGTTCCATCTATGTCCCTACCTTTTGATGTATCGACGTACTGATTTGTTTGGTTGATTTAGCTACAAGTAAAATATTGTGTAATGCGTACAGACCATTTCCCGCGTACTTTTCTCCTCGCGGGGGGGGGGGGGTATCTTGGCACTTTTTGTTGTGCGGGGACGTGCTTTTTTTACGGGTCCTTTTTTCAGACATTTTACGGAATTATGTGTCTTGTTCTGGGGAAAATTTTGCAAAGGTGTAGGAATTGCAGGAAAAGTTTCATAATTTCCGGAATTATGGCCCAGATTTTCGTTAGATTTGTGGAATTATGATCCTAAAATTCCTTTAAATTTGCGGAATTATGGGTACCAATCTTTCGGACAAAATGGCACGTCCCCGTCAGATGATGGGTCCAGAAACCCGTCCTCCTGAGCTTTTCTCCCGGAGTTGATATTTTACCGTTTCGTAAATACTATATTCAGAAAATTTTGGTTTATCCCTTCGTTATGGATTCAGCATCAAATAGTATCGAAATTTTCCCCACAGGATAAAGTGGATGAATTTGTACTACGAAGATTTTGGCTTACCCTTATGATTTATCAGTTAGTGAAACAAGTTAGTGTTTGGGAAGTTGCAAGTAATTTCAATTCTACACGAGGATTTGTTCAAGGTCTTCTTACTTCAGCATCATCATTTGCATATCTTCTCACCAATTTCACTGGGGTTCGTATTTGTCATTTTTACTAATTCCTGAAGGCAATTGAAATATAAAGGGCAATGTCTAGGACAACATTTCCACCTTCACACTGCCCGTGGTTTCACGAGTTGAGATTTTGAAATGTTCTCCTTTTTGTTAGTAATATAAATAACAAACGCACTGCATTACTAAAGCAAAACATTTGTATAGATGTTCTAAAAAAGCAATTGCAAATGCCTAAGGCAACAATCTTTTAATTGAATGGCTTGAAAGACATTTTAACTACTATGCTATAACACTGCCGTGCAAATTGTTTAAAACCTTCAATATTTAGAAATTGTAGCTTACTTGTATTTCAACTACCTTCACCAATTATGCTTGAATAATTACATAAACTACCTTCAACAATTTAAACCCGCATTGCCAAGTCGCTACGCTATGTGGCAAAACTTTTCAAACTACCTAGATTGTCAGCTATTTTTTTCAACGGAGGAAAAAGGTCTCTGGTGTTCTCCTCCTTTCCCATAGTCCTCAAATTTTCGTTATCTCCTTTGCATTCAACACTCGTGTAGCTAGTTAAAAACAAGTAAATTCTATCATTAACTCTTACGGACATTGTAACCATCCTGCAGCGGAATTTGGTTGACTAGAAATCTTTACCAATGTGATCCCAACATATAGAATTTGTTGCACCTATCCGGTGTCTATCGCAAATTGATTCCCCAGAGATATCGCATCGGCTTGTTGTAACTTGCAAGCACAAAACCACACAAAAATGTCTCTGGCCTAGGCCAACATTTGCTGGAAAACTTAGACTTGGTTTGGGTGATTGTTTGGGCAATATCAAATTTTCTTTAGTTGTTTTGTATTCTTTCTAAATTAAATGCAAAAAGCGGTGAAGAAATTGGTCACAATAGAGCTTTAATTTAGGACCGTATATCAAGCTTTGCAGTATAAGCTTAGAATTTAGAATTCATTTGAATTTGGAATGAGCAAAATTTCCAATAAGTTTTTGATTCTTTTTAATTTCTAGGAGCTTCCAGAATTTTGGTCATTAAAATTGCTATTCGAAGCTTTGTTGCAGAAATTATCATATACAGCAACGTTAGAACTTATTCCTTTGATGGAAATTCCTGGTGTGAAGCAGGTAACAATATGATAAAAGGAAATTTTATTCACATTGCCCATGAAAAGACCATGAATTTTTATACGAAATGAAATTATTAGTAAAGAATGAGCATAGGTTCTAAATCGTTAAAAAGGTTGATGTAAAATTGTGTGACTTTTCTCTTTGAAATGAATGAATGGCTTCAAAGAAACGTTAGCTATTTCACTATAATTCTACGTACAGTTGGACTTTTTCTGAAATCTTCGATCTTTTCAGAAATAGAATGTTTTCAGGTTCTCTTAAGGATTCAAGAAAAATTCTGAAAAGGAAACTTAAAGCAATCATAATTTCTGAACTTCTTGACAAACAAAACATGAAAAAATTTTCAAGAAAACCACGGTGTATGCATGTCTGCAATATGGTATCAAGCAAAACTCTGTCACTGTTCTGGTTCAAGATTTAGAAATTTGATGACATGTATTATTTTAGAAATAGAATACGCTGTAATTTCCAAAAAATTTTAAGATTTCTCAAAGTCCAAAGGTGGAATCATACCAAAGTAGATCTATTTTCCTTCAAGTCATTCGGCTCAAAGAACTAGGTTGTAGAATTTTACACCGACATTTTTATTGATTTAGAACCTATCCTAGTAAAAGAATAAGATGCAAAGAAAATTGATTAACATTGCCATGAAAATACCATGACTTTTTATGGGAAATGAAATTGTTTGTGAAGAATAGAATAACACTTTGTCTAATCTATTCCTGATCTTGCAGGCAAGAGCAAGACAATTGTACAAGGCTGGTTATCACACATTGAAATCACTTGCATGGGCTGATGCTAATGATTTATGTCAAAATATTGAACATATGCCGAGAAATCAGGCCAGACTGATTGTGTCTTCTGCTAAGGTAAGAATCGTATGTGTATGTCCTGAGAGCCCCCCCCCCCCCATGGGCCAAATATTTCTTTGTTGGCTTCAATTGCCACTCATCCTGTAATAGAAACGGTGTGTGCAAATATCTATACACTGTTCCCGAAAAGAGGTTGTAAATTTTCTATTATTGGCTCGAAATATTGCTCACTCAGTAACGGGAATAATGTATATTGAATATGTGTATACCGTTCCCGTTACTTCATGAGAAGCAGGTTTTCTTTTACCTCCAAAAAGAGTGGCAAATTTTCCATTATTGGCTGGAAAACACTGGAACATGAACGGTGTATGCTAAATGTGTATACATCGTTCCTTTGCTGCACGAGAAAAATGTTTTCCCTTTACTTCGAAATATTTGCAAATTTTCCGTCTTTCGCTGGAAATTCTATTCACACTGTAACGGGAACGGTGTATACTAAATATATATATACACCGTTACCGTTACTGCAAGAGAAATATATTTTCCCTTGATCTCGAAAACGTGGCAAACTTTCTGTTCTTGTCTCGAAAATGTTACTCACGCTGTAACGGGGACTGTGTATACTTTATGTGTATAAACTGTTCCCGTTAGTGCACGAGGAGCACATTTTCCATGAAACTCGAAAAAGCTTCAAGTTTTCCGTAATTGGCTCGAAACGCTGTATCGGGATTGTCCTTATAATTGTCATAGATGTATTAGTTATATAGATTGGAAGCTACAAAGGGCACTGCGCTCAAAAACCGCCACGGTTCCTCCACAGTGCCTTTGGCATCCCTTAATTTCAACACTCATCTTTTAACATTCATCTTATATATGAACTTTGTAAACATTGCTAAATATAAATGAATTTGAACTTTTCTTCTCAGATGCTGTTGAAAGAAAAAGCCGAATCTCTGCGTGAAGAAGTCGAGGATATGATGATGCAGCCGTAATCAAAAAATGAAAATTTAGAAAGAAATTATATTTGTAAATGAATGTATAATAGGAGTTTATAACAAATCCTGGCGTTTTAACGATCAGCATACCAACGTATTAAGACTTACAGAAGCAAAGCAAAGGTTCCAAATCTTTAAATCTGCATAAAAGTGTAGGTGCATAATTCTATGACCTACTCCTCTTTATTAAAGGACTTGAAAGAAACATTAGCTACTTTCCTATGATTTTACCGCTAGACTTTTCAAAAATTTTGAATATTTTTCGCAATTACAGCGTATTTTATATTCTAACTCATTTGAGGATGCGACATCGTCAAATTTCTAAATCATAAACCAGGAGAGTAATAGACTTTTGCTTGATACTATATTGTAGACATTCGAAAACTATGGTTTTCTAGGAAATTATTTCATGTTGCGTCAAGCAGTTTAGAAATTACGATGGTTTAAGTTTTTCTGAAAATTTTGCTTTAATTCTTGAAAAAGAAGAAAAACAATATAAATCTGAAAATTTTGAAGATTTTTTAAATCATTCAGTTCAAAGAAAAAGGTCATTAGATTTTACACCAAGCATTTTATTGATTTTGACCCTATGCTCCGAAGCAACTGAACATTCAAAATTGTCTTTGGGTCATAATCATTTAAACTTTAGAAGTGTTGACTGCTCGCAAATTTGATCCATGGTTTTAGGTCAATTTTGAAGGAATTTGAGATGCAGCATTTTCTTGAAATCGCATCTAATTTTAGAACAATCCAACCGATTTTGACATCCTAAATCTTCTTAGCTGCTAAGTTGATATGCTAGCTATACGAACAAGGGCAGATTTTGTAATACAATAGCAACAGTTGCGTTTGATTGACACCTCAATTCAAAGCGATTAGCGACTGAAGACAAAAGAAATTCTCTCAACCATAAATTCAAAACAAACAAGGCTGCAAACTTCTGAAACCTAGGTAGCTAGCGCGCTTGTTGTGCATTCCAGAAATTATTTTCAAGAGCAAACATGAGCATATAGCGAAAGAAGAAGGATGTATCTACACATCTACCGCAGGAATTTTATATGTTTGGTTCAGAAGCTGAGCAGTGTTTTAATTACACCCAAAAATGAGAGAATTGAATCGCCTCCCAATCGGCTTTTAAGCCAAACAAATTAAATTCCCGCCGCAGATCTGTAGATATATCCTTCTTCTTTCGCCATATGTTGATGTTTGCTTTTTAAAGCAATTTTTGGAATGCACAACGAGCGCGCTAGCTACTTGGATTTCAGAGAAACTTTTACGGCTTTGTTTGTTTTGAATTTATGGTTGAGAGAATTTCCTTTGTCTGCAGTCGCTAATCGCTTTGAATTCAGGTATCAACAAAAGCATATCATGCTATTGTATTACAAAATCTGTCCTTGTTTAGCTACACAGACATAACCAGTATGTAGGAATCTGAATAATTACCTGACTGACGTTTCAAAGACGAAGCAATACAAGAATCCCGCCAATCCTATTGGTTAATCGCACACTTCCCGCGGTTTTCCCGCAGCTTTGTATGATACGATGCAAGGACGCGTTTTTGTCACCACAGCAACTGATTTAGGCCTGTGAGATTTACAATAAACTCAAGCGACATAACAGTAACAAAATGGGTTTTACTAAGTGATACGAGTCAAAATTAGAAGCTATCAGGCAATAAAACTCCTATTAACCGGTTTTTTAGTTGTACAGGAAAATATAAAGCCGAGGTCTCAGTCCTCCCAATTCGGTCTTTACTTTTAAGACCTCGGGCTTGAGATTTTCCTGTACAAAATAAAACTGGTTGGTATGCGCATAGAATAATTGCTTTAGAGCTGTGGGCTTTCAACGTCTGTATATTTTGTTTCACCTGGCATGATAAGGGGACGTATCTACACCTTTCGTGAATTTTCAGGTAACTGGGACATTAAAAACCGTCATGATTGCTCTAGTTTGCCCTATTTCCAGCAACAAACTCAAAAAATGCGGTCATGACATGAAACTATTCCATGCAGGCTATAATTAGAAGTTTGACAACAGCTTTCACAGTCCAGCTCAAATGGATTGCAAAACAAATTGCAAATTCCAGAGTATGTCATTTTAGTAGTTTTACTTGAAAACCTCAAAATCGTTAAGTTTTTTGCCATAGCTGTGTGTCAAGTGTGTTCGAAGGTCATTGCTGTTTGATTTTTAGTGTTTATTCCCTGTTTATTTGAATATTATTAATTATTCCATGTCACGAACCTATTAGACTTGCTCCAAGTCTATTTCCTTTTTCACTCTATTTCGTCAATGATTCTTCGTTAGTAATTTATAGAGAGGAAATGCGAAGGAGCATGCGAGTCCGACCTCGTTTTCAATCATTCACATACTCCTTCGCATTTCCTCTCTATAAATTATTAACGAAGAATCACTGACGAAAAAGGAAATAGACTTGGAGCAGGTCTACGAACCTATTGCAGCTTTGCTATAGGAGCTATGTACTATTTGAACTGCAAATATAAGCCGTTAAACAAAGCTTTTTCCTTATGGCTTATCTGTAAAAAGCGGAATTCCTCACTATGAAACGTTTAAATGATGTTGTTGGGGATAAGAATCATTAAAGTTCCAGCCAACGGTTATCCCCCAAAAAGGAAACCTGTGATCATGCGCAGGGAGCATGTTTATGGTTTGTGAAAAGATTATGGGCGGTGAATCCAACCACAATCCAAACAAGGATTAGCAAAGAAACAAAGAGATTCTCGCGCATGGGAATAAGTTCCCCGGCCGTTGATCTGCTTTGAACTTTACCATCATAACAAAAGGCTTAGACAAAAGGGGAAGTCCTCGGTATCCTCAACAAGATGTATGAAAACTTGTCCTGCATATTTTGTGTTATGTTAATAGTTTCTTCGACAATATGCAGACATCATTTCCATTCAGTAGAATTGAAATTATTGATATGTAATATATGACATAAATCAATTATTGTTATTGCAAGTAAAAAGCATTGACGATTTTGTTCAGTCATCTCTCCTCACCGTTAAATCTATTTCAAGGCGCTAGGGCTTGAGCTCGAGCTTTTACGTTGAAAATTGAACGGTAAAAAGTGTTAGATTATGAGGAGCAAACAGTCATTTTACAGTTTATAGAAAGCCTTTAATTAAAAGGCATTGAGTCCACATAAATAGCGCGCTCATGACCAATATCAACTTCTCTTCAATCTTTAAAACAAAAGTTGTGATTCAATCGCTATTGAAGTTAAACCAAAGACATTCCTGAGGATAATGCAAGTATTAGGAAGTCTTTGGTTTCCACTGCTAATGACTTTAGCACTATTGTGCGATAACAAAGGGACGTCAGCGGTTTGTCAGCAAAAATTCAGGATAGCGTTAACGCTCAGCTATCTATATGAACCCAATGCCTTTAAGAGAAGTTCACAATTAGAAAGTTGATGAAATTGACCAAATATGTAAGTCATACGAACGCTTCCTAAATTGTACATGATAGCAATTGACTATGGCAGAAGACATGAAAACAAGCAATTGACATTCTGCAATACTGTATTTGTATGGACACTATTCGTAGAATAAATGAAATACTCATCAAAATCATATTACAGAATATATCTACAAAGGCAAAGGCAATCTACATAATATCTAACAAGTAGAAATCATTAAAGGCAGTCTGTCACGTATCTGATTGGCCTCAACAAAGTAAGAGCTCAACACAACGGATGTCTTTGTGAATCTGTGGATCTGGAATAAAGGAAGGTTGATCGCTATCACTTTCTACGGTGGTAGAAAGTCATTAGGACCAGTAGCAATTCAATTGGCCTATTCTTTGTATTATCTTTATCACCCAATCAGATGCGTGACAGACTGCCTTTAATATACCAAGTGAACACAAATCTACTGTACCATTTGGCAAAAACGTCTACAATATCTACTTTCAGAAATAAATCAATATCTTCTTACATTGTATTTACAAAGAAACATCAAAAATTCGAACTGAGTGAAGCCCGTCTCTCGTCTCAAAATAAATAATTAATTCTCATAGAAATCACTAATACTATTCACATCTCTGGTCACACAGATGGATCAACCAACTGTTTGTTACGCTATTAGGGACAGGGCAAAATTTGTTATATTACATGGCCGGTGGAGAACAAAAATTCTTGCAAAAAAATCTGCTCGCTCTGTATGAAATTATTGCCAAAAAACCAACTGCCCCGTCACCCTTTCCTTAAAAAAATTATCTGCCCCGTATTCATGAACAACAAATGTTGTATAGTACCACAGATGAATTAGCCAAAGACAATAACAAAATCAATTCTTGCCTTTACGAGACTTTGTCAACGAAGAAATCGACTTTGAAGATGAAGAGAAATTACTGATGAATCGTTCTTGCAAGTAACTGACAAGGAAATTTTGCGTCATGTTCATACACATCCTTCCAAGCATTTCTCAACTGGCATGATCCACAATTTTGGCCTCAAAATGTGCCATTTCATAGTTCAAACTTCATCTTGAGCTCATAAAAAGGTACTGCTCCGTTCATAATTGCTTTGTAAAAAGTGTTGACCCAGTTGTGTACAAGCTAAAAAAAAGTAGTTGCCCCGTTACGTTTTGCACCGGCCATGTTATGAAATAAACTTTGCACTGTCACTTAGAGAGTATCACACATTGTCATGAATCGAACTTCCTAAAGAGCCATTTTCGTCTATTGTCCTATGCGAGCACGCTACAATTTCAGTGTCTGAAACGACACAATAGATCCACAGTATAGCAGTTGAACTGATAATAAAGTAAAAACTTCATTCAGTTTAACAACTGCAGTGTGGATCCATGTTTTTGGCTCAGGCTACATTTTCAGTTCCTACAGTCCCGCAAAGAACCCTGGGTGACGGAGGCTCTTTAAATAGCATCGGAGACCGGAAACGTACTCTAACATATTACTTTCGAAGCATTTTGTCAGACATTGGTCACATCATAAAAGTACGGTTAAGGAGAGAGAAAACGTCTCTAAAATTCCCATAGAAATAAACGTTCTGTGCAGTAGATCTACGAACTAGATCACTATGTCTTCGTTGATTTACTTTGAAGGGTCCTTTTCAACTAGCATGCTTTGTCGATGTATCTCCTTTGTGGTCTCCTTGCCAGTTGAAAGAGCTTCTTTAAGAATGATACGCATCTGCAGAAGGGGTTGGTTAAGTAATACCAAACCTGCCTGCGGCAATAGTCGTTGCTACTGCTTCTATCTTGCACTATAAGTCCTATGATGCCAGGAGGCAAAGACACCATCAGCATGCATTAGTGGGATATTGTAAGGGCCTCGATCACCAGACAGTGATGATACAATCTGCAACGCACTAACGACAAATTTTCTTTTCCAGTTCCTCTAAACTTGCTTGCATATCAACAAGTTGCAATTTCTGCCTTTTTATAAGTTGTATCATAGCCTCTTGCGGATTTTCAAAATCCTTTAATTCCTGTTGAGATCCATTTTTGATCACCTGGTTTTCCATGAATACACCTGGAAGAAAAGATCGTGTACAGGGTGAGAAAAATAATTTGGAATGTCTGCAAGAATGCTATGCGACCTTGCCCGGTGAGCGTTTTCTGCCCTGTGGGGGGCGGGGGGGGGGGGGGTACTTAGTATAATTTTCTGACAGGATGTGCACTCCTTTCCGGGTATCGTTTTCGCCTCTCTTTTCTAACGCCGGGTATCAAAAGAAGGCAATTTTTCTAAAGCTGTTTGTCAACAGTGTTATTTCACTGTTTTTCGACGAATTACTACGTTTTGGAGTATGCTTTTAACGAATTTTTTCTAAAGCCGGCTATCATTTCAAGAGAAATTTTCTAAAGACGGGTAAAAAAATATTTCTTGGAGTGCACACCCCCGTACAATTGAAAGTCAAGTACACCCCCAGGGGTTTTCTGTAAAAGAAAGACTTCAAATTGATTTGACTGAAATCGATATGATCATAATTAGAGACGTAAAAGCAGTTTTACATGAAGGGAAACAGCTCTCGAAGAAGAACGCTTTTGTACAGTAACTGAAGTGGCACATTGAAGTATATAAGAGACAAAAAAGGGGGCACATAAAGGTTAACAGTGGGTAGTTCGAAAACCCTGTCGTAACCAATATTGTGTTTTGAGACTATACGCAGATCAAGACGAAATAAAATTGCATGTTTACGAACTAAACAAACCCAAACAGCAAGACAGCATTACAAATCATGAATAAGTATCTACAGAGTCCTGAACATCTCTCTGTCGTCGTATATGCTTAGACTTATGCCTTTCATCCCTTCTTTCCCTGCGTTCTTTGATTTGCAGAGATCACTTGATCAATAGGCCTATTGACCAAGTGATATCAGCAAATCAAAGAACGCAGGGAAACAAGGGACGAAGATGCATAAGTCTGGTATGTGCTCCTTCGAAGGATCAGGACATAAGAAAACCTGTATCAGCGCTGAGAATGTTGACAACCGAAAAATCATGTAGCTTTGGAGTTGGAGTAGACTTGCCCCAAGTCTGTTTTGTCAACTGTAATAAGTCTACCGGAAAGTATATTGCTAAACATATCATAAACCGGAAAGTATATTTCGCTTTTCACTTTTCCCTTCAATTTTTTTGACGAAATTTTTTTTTGACGAAATAGACTTGGGGCAAGTCTAGAGTTGGAGGAGTAAAGCAATTTTCACCTTCTCGGAAATCTCCAATTTTGGTTTTCTTCTGTTTGTTTCTTATGATGAGATCACCAATCAGGACAATGAGGTATATGCCAACAACGATTCCAAGCAGAATGAATGACAATTCTTTCATTTCTGTTGAAAATATTACACCTTTTGCTTCAGAAAACTGCGAAAGGAAGAAAAAGGAAACCTTATACCTCTTGTGTCAATCTAGGATATAGATAAAGTACTCAAAGTAAGATTGCTTTCATGGAAAATATTTCAGTTCTCTCCCTACTTTTTCAATAAATTTTCAAATCAAAGTTACATGATTTGCTGACGTCGACATTTCAAACCCATGAACTACTTCAGGAAACACTGCTTTAAAAAAGTTACTCGAAAGTGTAGCAGAACGACAACGATTTTCGTAACAATATAGTGGTACCAAATATAAATCGTAATTGTTCAAACTATATTTAAGATCATCATTCCTCGCATCATCGGACTATAAATAGCTTGTTTCCCCATCACCTGCCATTTTTATATGTTCTATATTCCAGAAAACTGGCACTTTTATGGGCAGTACTCTGTTAATAGCTATGTGAGCATGCTCAGATGCCCTTCTTATGTGATTTTCAGGCACATTTCATAAATTTCTCTTACAAGCCAACTGTGGTTGAGAATGGCTGTGCTCAAGAGTTGAAACAGTTAAGGCATTTGAGGCAATGGTTGTTAATTCATTTTGCAAAACGTGAATAGAGTCAAGGAATGACGACAATATTGTACCATCCGAACTGTTTTATGAGGGCACTACCGAGACATATCAAGCCAAGCCCGAGGCCAATATAATGACTGCAGGATTGACATTTTCCATACCGCTCAATGCAAAAAGTTAGTGTGGGAAAATATTGAACACAACTCTTCGACCGTGTAGCAAGTGGCTGGTGAAACGAATATGAAGAACAGAGACGTAGGAACTGGGGGGGCATTGGGGGCACGTGCCCCCCCAAGATTTTGAAATAAACAAAGAAGTGCCCTTTTTGTTTTTAGGAAATGCCCCTTTAGCTTAATGGAAAAAGTGCCCTCGAAGTGTCGTGCCCCTCCAAGTTTGAGATGCTTCCTACGTCCCTGATGAAGAAACCTTGACTTATCAACTAAAGGCCTAAAGGCCAGCTTTTATTCACCCAGTTGTACCATTAGCTGCAATTTCCTAGTAGAATTTATAAAGACCATACCTTAGAGTCTTTGTGTACAGTGATAAGTGTTTCTGTTATCAAGCTTGAATTTGAACTGATACAGGAAAACAGTTTTGTCCACTTTTGTTTATCTTTCTTCAAAACAATTCCATTGATTGGTATCTTGACTGCAAAGCTTCCTTTTTGAACAAGATTCGTTTCTGCTTTAGGCAACCATGGAGCAACATGTACATCAACAAGCATCAGATCAATTTCTCCACTCTTTAACTTCGTCAAACATTCTGAGTAGTCGATGCATTCTAAAATGAGAAATCAGTTGTTGCTATCAACAATTTATGCTACCACAACTCTAGCCTGCGGCTACCACAACTCCTTATGAAAAGGAACCTCACCTGCAATGAATCGAAAATACGGCATTACGGGGGATGGCGACAACACAAATAAAAATTATCAATACGTTGGCTCACTCCTGGATACATTCATTTCATTTTATATAAAGCGCAATGCAATACTACATTGTATACGGCCTAAACAGAACATAATTTAAAAAAATACAATTATAACAAGCTACGATAGAATATTACAGCGAGAAAACAGTAACAGAATATCGTGTAATAAAAAAGTATAATAAAACGAATTATTTCCGTGGGTTATGGCAACATACTCGGTTTTGGTGTGTTTTTACGAGTGGACATTTTATGGTTTCATGTTTAGAGTTTTTGTTCTGAGTTCTGCTGCTTGTTCTTGGCATCACAAAGAATCGTGGTTAGTAATGGGTCTTAAAGTATGTAAGGTGTAGACTTACTCCACTCGTCCTATTGTTTTCACCCCATTGCGAAATACGCAGCACAAAATATGCTACTGCGGAGGAGCATAAAACTTTGTTCGTATATGTTGTTGTTGCTGTAATAATTTAGTTCAATATGTTGCTGTTGTTGCAATGACTAGGACTCTGTATTGAGTCTTTGTATCTATGTAAGGTGTTATGAAGTTTCCAAATTTTAGCCATTCAGCACATTTGACACAAAGCGCGTCCCCGGTCTCTGGAAGCATAGGTTCCAAATCTTTAAAAAGGCCGGTGTAAAATTGAGTGACCTATTTCTTTGAACTGAACGACTTCAAAGAAACTTTAGCTATTTCTCTATAATTCTACCGTTCGAATTTTTTGAAATATTTAATAGTTTCAGAATTAGAGTGTTTTTTTTCCTTTCAAGAATTCAAGAAAAATTTTCAAAAAAACTTAAAAACATCGTAATTTCTAAACCGTTTGACGCAACATCAAGTAAATTTCGAGGAGAACTATAGTTTTGGATGCCTACAATATGGTATCAAGCAAACGTCTGTCACTCATCTGGTTTATGATTTAGAAATTGGATGGCGTCACATCCTAAAATGAGCTGAAATGTAAATTTTTATTAAATCAAAATTTCTGGAAAGTCCAACGGTAGAATTATAGATAAGTATCTAAAGTTTCTTTCAAGCCATTCAATCAGAAGAAATAGATAATTGAATTTTACACCCACCTTTCTACGCTGAGTTAAAGATTTGGAACCTATGCTGTCTCTGGACTCAATACATGTCGAAGTCTCACTTTTTGACTGAACTGACACCAACAACAACATCCATTCAATTCAATGAGACGAGCGTAAGTTGAGGGTACTTGTGAAGTGAAGCTCTCTTCGTTTGGAAAGTTATGCCATTTGGTGTAAAAAAACATGTGGATCAGCAAAAACATTTGAAATATTTATTGTTAACTTAACAAACCTTGCCCAAAAGCTCCCTGAGAAATTGCTTCTCTCATTTCAAGTGAATTCTTCAATGCTCCAGCCTATAAGTGGACAAAATATTTACACCAGGCTTTTATGCAAATTTTGCATCTATGTACGGTATACACGTATTTTTTTGTAAGAAACTGCCCATAAGAAACTCAACTCTCAGATCGCCAAAAAATTAAGAAACTCCAGTACTGGGAAAATATAAGTTAAGAAACTATTTATTTTGATAAAGGAAATCCTTGACATATTTTTAATCTATTTTCAGTTATTTCCTGTCTCATATTACTCGTAAGGCTCTTGAGTAATGTGAAAACATTGGAAAGTCTTAAAAACCTTGTTTTAAACTGTTCGCGAGGGCACGGGATCGTTATGAAACCTCTAAGAAACTCGTAAGAAACTTTGAGTACTTAAAATCTGATAATTTCAAGAAACTTTCAGCACTGGCCCAAATTCTTAGTTTCTTATAAAAAAATACGTGTAATTCATTTTACGAGCAGAATTTAGCAGGAGATTCCGAGTGGTATTAAAAAGGATAACGGTTTTAAATTTAGGCGTGATTGTGGGCCTGTTTTGAAGTTTTCTTGGAGGGGCTTCCTTGAGCAAATCCCTCATCGTTCCAGAATGGAGTCCGATTTCAGTCAGGTAAATTTGGCAATTTATTTAGAAATGTCGATTATTGAATAATATGCATGTCAATATTATTGCTTTGATATCCCGGGAGCGGTGACCTTTCAAACGCAGATTCCTTTTTTACTCACTGAATGGTAGTCCTTATTTGGTGATATAACATCAATCTAGGTACGCTCTCAGGGTATAATGAAGAAGTATAATTCAACTGCACATACAAAGGCACAGAATATCTGTGGCAAGGTCTCGTTAGTTATTTATGTTAATGGAGAAATTTTCTTCACCTTACCTTCTTGAGTGACAATGAATAACTTGTATCCGTCAATATTGAAGTAACTTCAGCGGTCAAAACCGGGAACAGAATAAGACCAGTTACCATCCACACAACTCCAACCATTTTACCAGCTCCTGTTCTTGGAGTTTTGTCACCATATCTAAAACACACAAAAACGAGAAGATTAGAGCAAATGCTCACCATGAGCAAAAGTTGGGCCTTTGAAAGTAAATAATGTGCCGACAGCGACAATTGTTTTCAGATCGTTTGCACCACGAGAAACGCTTTCAGTTTGGGAGCCTTGACACTTGGAAGCACATCAAGGGATTGGAGAACCTGCTAATCCAGGAGATTGGTAAGTATCATTTCTCATCTCTGCTCTGATACCATTTGATCAACAGAAAGGTGTAGCAAGCCCATAAAAAATTATATACCGAAGCTCTTTTTACAGGCACGGGGGGCAATTATCCCTCCTATCCTCTTGAAAATTGCCCTAAATTTGACTTTGGCTAATCCCCTTTTTGATCTTTGCCTCCAAACAAACATAACCAAAGTGTACAAATATTTCTAAACTATAAATCGACAGGAAATTAGTTCTGGGTTGAATTATCTCAAAATCTTACCCAACAGTAGTAACTGTAACAATTGACCACCAAAATCCGTGCCATGCACCTCTCGGGAATGGTTTGGGAAACTGGCTGTTGGTAGTCGTTTCCTGAAAAAAATAGGTGAATCAAGGGAAGTGAAAATTTCATCTCTTAGGAATTAAGAATCATTCAAAACAATAAAGGTAAAGTTTTGTTTACATCCGATGCTACCTAATTAGGGTCTACTGGGGGGTAAAATGGGTAAGTTTGGGGTAAAATGCGTAGGGCGAAATTTTAGATGAATTATAGTTTTCCTGTATCTAGAATTGCTCGAACTAGCCTCCTTGACATATTTAGTGGGTATTGATTTATCACTTCCAGACACTGTTTTCAACAATCAACATTACCTATTTTACCCCAGTGGACTCTGCAACTTTTCCTTCTGAAGTATTTCATAAAGCAGCGAGAGAAACGGCTGTTCAGTATGATGGGCAATAATTTCAGGTATGGTGTGCGACAAGGTTCAATCTTTGGCCTCTTGCTGTTTCTATTTTATTATCCGAGATTGTTAAAGGATGCCAGCTTTGTGTAACTTTATACACACTAGCCAATGCTCAAATATCGTAGATAAATCCTTTCAGTCAGATACGACGACAAAGTCTGCATAGTTGATCTATCATTATTCGCCTCTCAGCCTCATGAGGTTTTGCATTTGAATGGACAGGCGTAGGGAGTTGATCCTATTTTACAACCATTGGACATTTTAGTTATCGTCACAAGGGTGACAATTAGACTTATAACCTGCCTTCTTTCTCTTGCCAAAGGACATTGTTCAAGTTAAAGAAAGCGATAGTATTGAGTAATAAGTGCATATGACACAAACTCACCGCGATCCACATCAAAATGCCAAACAAAATCGTCAGCAGCAGGATACAAAGAATCTGTGGAAAAATTCTTTTAAATCCATTATAAACATTGATCAGTTTATCCATTCTTGTTTCAATCACCATAATCAAAACCAAATTACTTTCAAGGATCGTCAGTTTATCTGTATGCGAAGGGTAGTGCATCAAAGAAAATGGTAGCCAAATGTTTAAAGTTTCATTATTGCTTGCTCCGTCTGTAAGCGTTTTTGAGCGTTCGATGTCATACAAAGCGTTCTCATAACTTTTATGATTGTCCGTCCAGTCAATATTGAATTTGCTGGAGTTGCAACAATATTTGGCTGATTCACTAAATATGAGAGGTAGAATCCCAGTTGGCTTGTTATCTTTCAGGTGAATATAAGGGTTGTTTGGCCACCAATGAGCTTTGATGCTTGGGCATTGCGTCCTTGCAGCGATGGTCGCACCGAAGGTGAAGCTCAGAAAGAGTAATGAAATTGTGTGAGCCATCAGTGTCATTGTCAAACCTGTGTAGGAGTTTCTGCTCATTGCTTCGTTTGACCAAACAATGTTTCTGAATGTCAGGTGCGTAAAGACGATATATCACACTGGGGTTTGTCTCTTTGGGTATCTTTGTGGCTCTGTATTGGTCTGAAAAAAGATGACATCTTACATTCTGAGGTCCCCCAACAACATACAAAAGTTTGAGACATATTTTGAGTTTAGTTTAGGCCACAAAATCTTGAGATTTTTTTGCAAATTCATGCTGAGGACCAAATTAGCTCTGGATGAAACAAGAGCCACAATTTCAAACATGGTTTTGATTGACGAGCGATAAGCGATCAAGGAAAGGGATTACTAAAGCCGATTTTTCAAGCGGGGAATTGTGAAGAATGCAAACTCTAAAGGATGCTGTAAAGCTTTCATGGCTAGCTCACTGCTTACGCATGATAAAATGGGTTTAGAAAAGAGATCAGTACGTACCGAGTGAGTCAAAAAAAGTTTACACGTTTGACGGGTTGTGGAATAAAAAGTATGTGGCCGATATTCAAAACTAAGATGTTAATCTTCAGAAACGGGTAAACTTAGATGAGAAAAGTTTGTTTTGTAGAATCACTCATCTTTAAGACCCAAAATTAGAAAAATGCCTGTAAGGGGTTTGTCTGGGAATCGAGAATTCCACCTTCCATCATAGTCCATGATTTACATGCTATTGGAATCAAAATTCTATTTCTGAAACTGACTATTGAACTGAGTTTAAATCTCAATGCCAAATAAATCATAGACCAGAATGGAATGTGGAATTCTCGATTCCAATAAAGACGCCTTACAGGCATTTTTCTAATTTGTGGGTCTTTAAGGTGAGTGATTTTACCAAGCACAATTTTCTTATCTAAGTTAACCTTTGACTGATAGATTAAGATGTTAGTTTTGAATATCGGCCACATACTTTTTATTCCACAGCCCGTCAAACATAGCATATGCTATGTATAGACCGTACATGGCAATATCATTATGTGTCTTGTGCAGGCCTAATCATCCAATCCACAAAATCCATTGTTTGTGATGATGAATAAACATGACATTTAATTTTAATGAGCATTGTATAGCTATTAGCAAAGAGTTAGGATCCTGCAGGTTACAAACAGTTTCTCGATCATCGTTTTATTGAGCAAAGTGAAAATATTCAAAACTGTTGACAAAACAAAATTGTCGGTCCAAAGCTTTGACTGATTACTTTTCAATTGCGTCATAATTTGCATAACCAAATGATAAAACCCCACCGTTTTAATGGTAGGCAATTTATTTGTCATATTTACCAAACCTTTTATGCGAAATGTGAATCTATTCGGATTTTCTAGATTACATGAGCGAGCAATGAGACCCTCCAACATGACGTTGTTCCATCAACGAAAGAGCAAATAAAATATATCCTACCTTGTAGGAACTGTGTTTATTCCCACTACTGTACCGTGACCCAGTACACAGAGTCAGTCCTGTCAAGGTCAAGATGACGTATGAATAACTTTGCGGTTTCAAATTCCAGTGTTGATGCAATACGAGGTCAACTGTTTACGAGTTGGCCACGGGAACCAGACAGCATGATTTTTGATTGGTCGACACTAACAGGATCAACAGGACACCAATTACTCTGTGTACTGGATCACAGGACACTAATTACTCTGTGTACTGGGTCACTCTGTGTACTGGGTCTCGGGTACAGTACTGGGAATAAACACACTTCCTACAAGGTAGGCACCCTTGGACGTACCCGTTTGAAAACAAAAATACATATCTCAGGAATCAGAGAAAAACAGGGTATTCAGAAAAAACGTAACCCAACTATTATTGAAACTTTTCAGCAGATGATAAGAATTGAATAAAAATAGTACATATTGTGTGAAAGCACAAGCTATCTTCTCTCAAATGATATGCAGTTTGGATACATTTTATGGAATTACCTATCAATAATTGATATCTAAGTAAGAATGGCTAATCTAAAATGCAGCAGAAGAGCAAAACCACTACCTTTTTATTGTAAAGAGTTAGAAAATAGCCCGAAAATAGATTTAGTAGAAATATTTCAGGTCTAGAAGCACTTGAGGTGATGCCTTTGATATGAAAAATATAAATTTACTCCATGAGACGCAGTTATCAAAAACTGATTAAGTAAGCTCTCACAAAAGTTGAGGTTTTGCCTATGCAAATGTCCTACTACTTTTCTGCATCAGAAATAGGCCATACTAACTAAAACGTCAATAAAGTGATAAAAACTTCACTTAATATGCCCAAGCTGGATATCATTGGAAAAAAATAGATTGTGCTTTCAGGTGGTATATATGCATAGGTTGTTTTTCAATGAATTTGCCCTAGCTGGATATCACTGGAAAGAAATAGATTATGCTTTCATGCATAGATTGTTCTTCAATTAACTTGCCCTAGCTGGATATCAATGGAAAGAAAATAGATTATGCTTTCAGGAAGTATGTATAGATTGTTCTTTCAGGTGGTATGCATTGCATCTATGCAAATATTATCATTTCTAAAGTCCTTCGATTATAATTGGGTTGCGTTTTTACTGAAACAACCCGTAAAATTGTGAATACTCGATCAGCCCAACAAGGACAGATTTGGTAAGACAATAGCACGAGTTGGTTTTGATTGACACCGTAATTCAAAGCGATTAATGATCGCAGACAAAGGAAATTCTCTCAACCAGAAATTCAAAATAAACAAAGCCGCAAAAGTTTCTCTGAAACCCAAGTAGCTAGTGGGCTCGTTGTGCATTCCAGAAATTGTTTTTAAGAGCAAACATGAGCATAGATCGAGAGAAGAAGGATATATCTACACATCTGCCACGGGCATTTCATTTCTTTGGTTCAGAAGCTGAGCAGCAAGTGTTTCAATTACACCCAAAAAATAAGAGAATTGAATCGCCTCCCAATCGGCTTTTGAATAAAATAAATCAAATGCCCGTCGCAGATGTGTAGATATATCCTTCTTCTCTCGATCTATGCTCATGTTTGCTCTTAAAAACAATTTGTGGAATGCACGACGAGCCCACTAGCTACTTGGGTTTCAGAGAAACTTTTGCGGCTTTGTTTGATTGTTTTGAATCACTGGCTGAGGGAATTTCCTTTGTCTACGATCGCTAATCGCTTTGAATTGCGGTGTCAATCAAAACCAACTCGTGCTATTGTCTTACAAAATCTGCCCTTGTTGATCAGCCCATGTTAAAATCCATTATTCCACATTAAAAAACACAAGGCAGGAGCGGATCCAGACAGGGTTCACAGTACCCTTTGACTTGTTTCGCGGAAACAAAAGCAAACGGATTAGATAAGTTTCCTCTTCAACAATGGAGGATTTATCCAGCCGCGTAGGGGCCAAAATAAAAAAGGGCAACGTTAGTTTTTAGTTCCACTTGAAAGTATTTATATTTTTATCCGTTTTTATGTAGAGGGACAGCTTTGGATGGACAGAGGACAAGCAATGATAAAGTTGCGTATCTTTCAAACGGGGTCTTTAGCATACAGGACTGCATTGAATCAACTAAAAAAATGAGGAGTGGCTATCGATAATGTTAGTTCTTGAAAGAGACGCTTCTTAAACAACAAATAATCAATTTAAGTAGGAAGAACATTTTAGTTGCAGCAGGTGATCTGTTGTTGTATGTTTATAAGTATCTTATATTTCAATTCTATTGTTGCTGAATGTCTTTCACAAGTATAAATGATACTTACAAAATTACTTCTCATAACAAAGGTAAAATTTCTAATTTAACAAAGCAAAATTATTTCTCTTTCTGCAACTAGGCCTACATAGCAGATATAGATCCTAAATCACGATTTTTTCTGCATTTTAATTTCATATGACAAAACAGAGTTTGAAGGAAGTGGTTTCCAAAAGTATTATTTATATAGTCTTTTACGAAAATGCTCCATTTGTAAAAGATAATTGTAGCACATTCACGACAATTAATTGGGAAACTATCAAAGCTATTTTTCACTAAGAAAAAGGTGTGCAAATTCATTAACATTTTAGCAAATGTAATATGAGAAGGTTCCTCCACTTTATATGAAACTAATCAAAATTGGTTTATTAAAACATAAATACATAAAACTGCGGTACTAAAATAATGAAATGATGAAAAGGTAAATCGAAGGTAGGTGTGAGTTATTTGCCATCTTCGTGCCGCTCCAAGGAATCCCAAGCAAGCCCCTTTAGCGTGGCACTGTGCAGCAAGCTGGGGCTAGCGTTGTTTCTCAATGTTAAGCGTTTTTGAGGTACGATTGTCAACTGATCCTTCCATGAGAAGCGTTTCGGGATTTAAGGTCAAGTCATTCTCCAATAAGGGAGCGGTCATTTTGAAACCGGGGTACCAGGGCGGAGGTGGCGGTACGAAAATATCAAGATAATTTTATGGGGTATGAAACGAATTTTCTTGAAATATTCTATAAGAAGTGATCAATCATCATGTGCAAGAAACATCTGGAGATGATGAATCACTCGACTGTATGAAAATCGCCTTAAAAAATTGGGTATTTGTCCATATATACTGCTAATACTCAAAGAGGTCTAGATGGGGTACCAAACCATTTTGCCGAGAGATGATGGGATACAGCAACATTTTCCATATTTCAGATTTCAGATGGGGTACCAAATTTTGTGACATTATCTTCCGCCCTGGCCCCCAGGAAGAAATATATCATAAATAGTTCGCTGAGCTGTACATACCTAATATAATCGATATCAGTCTCAGCATTGAACATATTAAAACTACATCTTCTACGGTAGATATATGAACGAGACTCAAAAGTCATAAACCAAAGACTTCAAAAGTGGATTAATTCCAATAAAGTGCTATAGTATTGCTTGCTGAATACAGATTGTTTAATTACATTCAAACGAAGTACAGGACTCCGTAAATAATTTTGCCAACCAAACGACTAATATCTGTCAAAGCATAACTTTTTAAAAGAATAACAATATACTATACTTTATCTTGAATTTTGTTTTGCAGCATCAAATCATGGATTTTTGTAACCAATTTGAGATATTCAATGACGAGCTTTTAAAAGCAGCCTGTTTTCACTGTCAAACGAGTGACTGTACGCTGTGCGTAAATGCGTAAAAGAGCCGTTGTTTAGTGAAAGTTTGCTTTGAGAACTAATCGACGGGCAGGTAACCATTCATTCATTCATTGTTTCTTGGTAACAAAGAAACAGCCTTCTTAGATTAGGTGTTGGGTAGGTTCGTTGCGTAAGGAAATGAATTGGTAAGAAGTTAGTACCTACAATCCTCGCCAAAACCTCTTGTCATAAACTAAGTTTTCAGCATTTTTCGATAAATAATCACAGTGCCTACCACCCCAGCGGAAATATCTCGTAATACCCCTCCCTTCCCCCCAAGTCAATGTTGTTTGTCTTCACTCAGGACATTTGCTGCATGATATTTTCCAAGCTAGAGAAATCAGCAACATTGACTTGGCGGGTAAAGGGGGGTATTTGCTCTTCAGATCTACCTTTCTCGTTTTGTGACAAGGGTTTTCGCGAGGATTGTAGGAAGGTCGGAAGGTTGTAAAGTGAAACAAGAGCAACTAATCGCGTCGCCTAGTCTGCAATGATCATGAATGAAACATAACAACAGCAACAACGAATATATATATACAAAACAGTAACAACAACATAATATGACAACGTCACATGACCTCCCGGGGGGGGGGTACTTGATTTACGAAAATACGGGGACGTGCCGCTAGAAAATCTGAAAAGGCACCCTGTCCCGGAGTAAAATTCCCGAAAATGATACCCTGTCCCAGAGTAATACTTTAAAAACAATACCCTATTCTTGGGTTTCTTCATACAAAATTGTAGCCTGCCCTGGGAATTTGATAGAAATTTGATAGAAATCTATCAGAAAAAGTGGAAATGTTGCCATCCAAACGATTTAAATCATATTCGCGGAGTGCAAATGGCTTACAACGACGATACGTAGTCAATTATACAAAATATGGACCCTGTCATAGAGCCGACCATACAAAAGTGATACCCTGTCCCAGAGTAGGAATCCTGAAAATGATACTCTGTTCGGCGGCACGTCCCCGTACTGAAAAATTTATGAGTACCGCCCCCCCCGGGCATGACCTGAGCTAGATATGGCAGTGGCACGCTCTATAAATAGGACAAAGGAAACATAAACACGCTAATTTTTCTTCTATGCTTTTTTGGGCACGCATCGTTAAATACAATATACAATAGGCTATTTATCGGCTTAGGCTTCTAGAGTTCACTTTGAGCTTCTGGTAAACATTTTTTGGATGTAAAGACCCATTTTCAGAGCATGGAGCATTGCGGACACCTTTATTTTGTAGGAAATTTTGTAGGAAATTTTTATTCGATACTACTACCTTAAGTCCTCTGTGGAGGAGCATTGCTCGCGAAGCGAGCTACTTCTCCGAAGGAGCGAGCTAGCGTAGCGCTTGAGAAAAGGTAGTAGTATCGAATAAAAATTTCCTACAAAATTTCCTACAAAATAAAGGTGTCCGCAATGCTCCATGTTCAGATTTCTGCGGGAGTCAAATCTTTAGAATGGATTATGCAAATAGTTATTGCACATTTCTTTTGATTTTGAAGCCTGAAAGTAACTTCAGGTACATTTCTATTGTCGCGAATTGGCAATTTTGATATATTGATCATTTTCGAAATCACAGCGCATTTCTTTTCATTGAAAAAATTGGATCCATGCTTTTTTCTGCTTAGGCTCTGCTTAGGATCTGCTTAGGCCAAATTTATTTTCAGACAGCCTGAAATTTCAGCGTGGCTGTTGAAAATCATGCCAATGGCTTCCCTACTCAATTCAACAGCATGCTTGATAAGCTGAGCAAATGTTTAAAATTTCTCATCAAAATTTCAATAGCCTTTAATACAACTGTACACTCTAAAGTTAACATCTTAAAATATTTATAAAGATTTGCTTCCTGTCACCAAGGTTTTTCTCGCGATTTTTGCGCAAATAATTCTGGAGGTCCAGATAAACTTTCAGTCAATGGACAATAAGTGTTTCCTGCTGTTTCGCACGAAGACCAAAAATTCATGCTTCCAAGAAATTTCTCTGGTGAGCAGCTTTCACCTATTTACATGAAAACAACAAAATTGCACATCTTTGAAGCTGCTTCGGAGCCTTCTGCTGCAATTCATCTGGTGTTTCACAAAAACTAACACACAGGACTCGATGCTAGGTGGTTTCCAGGATACAATGATTCAACAAATAGACCATTTTGCCCGGGGGGGGTACTTGACTTAAATTTGTACGGGGGTGTGCCCACGAAAAAAAACTTTTTACCCTGCTCCAGAATTTTTCGCTCAAATTGATAGCCTGTTCTAGAAAAAATTGGTGAAAAGTATACTCAAAAGCATGAAATTTGACCGAAAAACGACCCGATCTACAATCATGGACATAAATTATGAGACAAATTAACTTTTTCTTATATATTGAACCGTTCAGCATCCTCTGCCCCCGTTCCCCCCACAATCAATGTTGAAAAATCCGAGAACCTCCCTCGACACGTCACCAACATTGAATAAGGGGGAGGGGGGATCTTCAATAGTCAGATCTTAAATTTTGAATTTGTCTCAAACTATTTTGTCCATGATTGTCCAAATGAAAAATACAAAATACCCCACCTGAAGAGGAAGCCAAACATTTTCCTGAAGAACTATCGTGGTTTACAAAGTATTTCTAGCTTTCAGAAAATCTTGGACAAAACTACTGAATATTTTTTCAAAACCAGGCTGCCTCAATTAAGAAATTTAGGCCCTTGTTTGTCTCTTTTTCTCAAATTTTCTGAAAGTTAAGTTAGCTAAGCTTTAGATGATAGAGAAAGCATGATGTGCACACTCACTGATCAACATTCAGGTCGTGGAACCATGGTGGAACATTTGATAGAACACATTTTGCATTACACACCGTATAGAGTTATGCATTAAGCACATGTTAGCACATGTTAGCACATGTTACCACATGATACCACACATGATACCATTTCAGTTTGTGTAACAGTACCACAAATAGCTCTTTCCCAACATGTTACCACATGTTACCATCATTTATAAAAATATATATGTGTCTTTTTTACAAATGATGGTAACATGTAGTAACATGTTGATTTCACGAATTGAAGCATAGAAAACTGTAGTAACATGTGAGTATCATGTATGGTAAAATGTTAGCATGTTACCAAAGGAGTTCTTCATTTAATTTGATGAGCGCAATCTTATATGATGCAAGATAAAGGACTCGTGCTTAATTCTTATCTCATGTTAACAGAGATGATCTACCATGTTATTGTTGTTATTGTTATTGTTGTTGTTGTTGTTGTCATGCCGGAAATAAGTACTGAGCATTGCCATTCATATTGATAATATGGTACGAATAAAACCTGCACTGCGAGCAGGGCAAAAATTTTGCTTAAATTATTTTGACATTTGGCGGCTAAGTATGAACATTTTTCAGACAATCATGGACATAAATTATGAGACCAATTAACTTTTTCTTATATATTGAACCGTTCAGCATCCTCTGCCCCCGTTCCCCCCACAATCAATGTTGAAAAATCCGAGAACCTCCCTCGACACGTCACCAACATTGAATAAGGGGGAGGGGGGATCTTCAATAGTCAGATCTTAAATTTTGAATTTGTCTCAAACTATTTTGTCCATGATTGTAGCAGAATATTCCCCTTTGACATGTTTTGACAACCTGCTCTAGAAAAATTGCCTCATTTTGATACCCTGTGCTAGAAAAAATTGGTGAAAACGATACCCTTAAAAACGGCACATCCCCGTCGGATAAATATACTAAGTACCCCCCCACCCCCCCCCCCCGGGCCATTTTGACATTTAGAAAAAGGATCTGGGGAAAGCAATATTTTTCTGGTAAATGGCTGCCACATGGCTTTTCACCAACGATAAATTGAACTATGGCAGCCATTTACCAGAAAAATGTTGCTCTCCCCAGGCCCTTTTCTGAATGTCAAAATGGTCTATTAGCAAAACTTCTGACAATGAACCAAATGCTTTTACTATCTAAGGAAGTATATTTGTAATTTCAAAGTAAAAGTTCGTTACTACACGTCCGACTTGATTCTACTAAGTTCTATCGTGGGTACCCGAGCCCCATAAAAAATGAAAACAATTTTGAGGCTCTGGTACCCAGGGTAACCAAGTTCAAACATTGTTTTAAGCGCAATGTTTAGTGATACTAAGTTCAACCTTTCAGGGCTGTACAAGATTTTTGTAAGCAATCGGAAAGTACGGGACAGCCAGTGCACGTGACTAAAGCCTTGGGTTTTTAATGGCGGCCAGTTTCATCCGAGCTTCTACTTAAGTTTCATTGCAGTGCGTTCTTGTCTATGTCTATGAAATGTGATGGAACTTTTGATATCCATTAAAACTTTCAAATATTCGGCGTTAGAAAAGTAGAACAAATCCTCCACCAAAGCTTCGATCACCAAGATTGTCGCAGATACTTTGGATTACTATCTTTGTGCAAAATCGCCATTAGCTTTGTTGTGTTTAGCCTAAATACAATGGATGAAACGCATCACCACGCAGGGAGGATGGGTTGTACAGCCCCTAGGGATTGCCCGAAGTGATCGGTTATTTTTCAGCCGAATTCTACCTAATGTAAAATCATCTGCAATTCAAGTAATCGGATATATTGGAAATCAATCATTTGGCAGGCTAACTCGGCTTATTAGCGAATAACAGCCGACTATCGGCTAAATTTTTCTGGATATTCAAGCGAAATGTTCGGCACTTCATATTCAAAATAAAGTTAGCAAAATATTGATCATCCAAGAACCGGTAGTTTAGTGCTTTTATCGGCTGTTTATTCAGATTTGTTTACTGTAATCCTTTGGGGACCCGTCTGAATTGATTAACTTTCAGCACCGTGAAATCTCGTAAATAGTAGCTAGTAAGTTATGCAAGTAAACCTTTTAGCTATTCTTCAAAAGAGCCTTTCAAAAATTCTTCAAAATGTAGCAAAACATCGTTCGATTCTGATTCTTTTTAGAATATCTAAAATGTCTATCACAGTAAAAAAAAAGAATGCTCATCTTTCAAGTTCAAAACAACAGAAGTTCAACATACCTTCCCAGTTGAACACCAGTGTCTCTATGGTATCTAAAGAGATCACCAATAACATTTAAAGACACCAATGACTGAGTTCTGCTCAATGAGTTCTGAGACTGGGTTCTGCTATATGAATAATACGAGAAACCACAATAATACGCCGATTCCCAATCAAGTAAAATATCATTAATATTCATGACATTTGCTTCTCAAGGAGATTTTTGAAAATTGAAAGCAACCTGCATAGCAATTAAAACCAAAGTACAGCCAAAAACTATGTCGAGTAAAATAGTTTTTGGTCATAGAACTATCATTATATTGCAACACACTGCATGCTCAGTATCATTTAAACATATTTGAGAACGGAATTTGAATCTTTCAAGCATTATAAAATTTTTTTGACTTAAGGGGAGATCAATCCCTTGGGAATTATTTGAAATATTTTGTTTGTCTTTCTTATAAAACAAATTTTGCATTCCATGAAACTGTGATGCCTTCTGATTAGGAATCTGCAACGAATACACGTATTTTTTTAATAAGAAACTAAGAATTTGGGCCAGTACTGACACTTTCTTAAAATTATCATATTTTCATACGAGTTCCTTAGAGGTTCCGTAACAATCTTCATGTTCACTACCTGTGTCCTTGTGAACATTTCAAAGCAAGGTTTTTTAAGCCTTTCCAATGTTTAGACATTACTCAAGTACCTTACGAGTAACATGATACAGGAAAAAAGTGAAAGTAATGTCAAAAGATATTTTTAAAGGATCTACTTTGTCAAAATAAATTGTTTCTTAACTTATATTTTCCCAGTACTGGAGTTTCTTAATTTTTTGGCGATCTGAGAGTTGAGTTTCTTATGGGCAGTTTCTTATGAAAAAAATACGTGTACGGTAAAAGTCTTTCCTTATGAAACAGTCAGTGAGCTCCAGAGTAGCCCCAGGTCGAGGTTATTTCTGTCAAATTCTATGGAAGTATAGGAGCAAAAAACTAACCATGATGCATTTGGTGACAGGCGACTGTTAAACTAGTGCAAGATCAAACTTCATATTACTGTTTGCGAAGACCTGCACTTTCGAATGATGTATAGGAGGTTTGAAAAATTTGTGAAGCAAAAAACTTCCTAAAATTCCAAAGGGACAAAAACAAAATTACGTAAACAACATTTTACAATGCTTGCAAGAATCAAGTTCCGCTCGCTAAGCTCTTTCGAATGATATCTAGTTTGCATTTTATTTTGGAAAATAAACGTAGTTCTATGGCCAAAAAAAGTTTTACTCTACATAGCTTTTGGTTGTACTTCAATTAAAAGCTTCCAGCAATTACTTTAAATTGAAAATGTTATTGAAACAACATTGATCATCATTGTCAATCAAAACGAACTTTCGGACTGCGCTTCAAAGGGAATACTAGGTTTATGAAGTTTACGGCTTTGATTAACATACTTCCTTTAATTAACAAGTTATCATCAAAAGACTTGTTTTATCATCACGGGCCAACTTTTATATTTACCAAAACTATTCAAATACCAAATTCATAAATGTGACAACTTACTTTCAACTTTTTGAAATAAAAGAAACCACGAAGCTGAAAAGAACTACAGACTGGCTCTGATTCTCATTCACAAGGTTTTCCAAGCATTTCAGGACAACAGGCGAGTTTCCCCTAGTTGACATAAGATGGGTCATCATTGTCAATCAAGTGAACTTTCGGACTGTGCTCCAAAAAGAATAGAAGTTACAGTCTGCTCACTCAATTCATAGAAACTTGGTTCATTAACCACAGCGCTACTTTTTCCTCGTCTTTCATGTCTGGGGGATCCCTGTGGACACTGTTTTTGTACCTGGTGTCCCAGATAAACTATACAGATTTGATTAGGCCCAGCAATGAAATTTTAGTTCTAATCAATGACTAATTAATTAAAAGGGCTCCTCGATAATGAACTTGAACACAGATACCTCATCTGTTGATGCTGGTGCTTTGAGAGCTGAATCTTGCAAATTCAAATTTGCCTCCACGTTCAAACCACAGCTTTGGCCTTTTGGCCATCGAGATTAAAAGCTAACATTGAAGAAAATTCAAAAATGGTGCAAAGTGTGATTTGTATCAAACAGAAGATAACACGAACAGTAATATAATACATAAATGATTTAAGTACCAAAAATAGCTTAGATGTTAAAAACACGACGTTTCGAGCATATACTCGTTATCAAGTCAACTCGATAACGAGTATGGCTTGGTAACTCGTTAACCTGATAACTCGTTGACTTGATAACGAGTATATGCTCGAACCGTCGTGTTTTTAACATCTAAGCTATTTTTGGTACTTAAATCATTTATTTATTATATTACTGTTCAATTACATAGTACCACACGCAACGAACATATTTTTATAGAATATAACATGATTTAAGGTCTATTCAAATTTTATCAAGGATATTGTTGATCTATTGATTATGGTTCAAGAATTTGCTAGCCCAAAACGCCAAAGCTCTGGTTTGGAGGTGACAGCAACTTTGCATTTTAAACATCAATATTTCAACACTCAAGCACCCATATCAACAAACGATATATCTATTGTTCAAGTGAACTATCGAGGAACATTTGGAAACTGATAAGTTATTAATTAAAATCTAAATTCACATCGTAGGACTCAAAACCAGATCTGTATAATTTTTTCTGGGACACCCAGTCCCCATTTTGAGCTTTCCTTTAGATCCCAAAGGAGCATTGTGTGTTGGAGAACTTGCTCAGGCTCTGCCAATTGCTAATTCTACCAGATGTCTTTACAGTGGAGAACTCAAGGAAATCACACCGTTTGACGTTTTGCATTATTTTATCTTCATAAAAACCCAAACTTCGACTAATAATCAATCTGCTGCTTCCATACACGTTCTCGATAACTCAACAATCTTCCATTCTAATTCTTTCACAATAACGCTGTATTCGACTATCTTATACCCGTCCTGCTTCGATATAATCCTGCTTAGACAACAATCTCACAATCCTACAATCTCACAATCCGACTATCCTGCAATTCAACAATCCTGCCCTTACACTCCTTGTCATAAGTTTTATAACTACATGGGTGCGCGGATACCCCAACATTGTCAGGAGCGGATCCAAGGTTTTTGTTGAGGGGTGCTGACATGAACCACGGGGGTCTGGGGGCGAAGCCCCCAGAAAATTTTTTGGGGACCACGCCCTCTACTTTGCCGGAAACGATGACCACGCCCCTTTGGAGCTGCAAAAACGAATTTTTAAAGCTAAAAAATTCCACTAATTAACGCTATGATTTAAGACTTTTAGGGTAAACTAACAAAACATTCTGCAAAAGAGGAGAGTAACTTGTTTGCAAATCCATCTACCAGTTATGTTCATGCATAACATCATGATTACATTTACACAGTTTACAATTTTAATTTAAATACCTGTCTTGTACTTTGGGAATTTTTTAATTTTTGAATGTTGCGAAAATTCAGCAAATTACTACTCTCCTATGCAGAGGCTCCTTTCCATCATTTTGCTTTGCAAGAATTCACAAGGATAGTAAAAAGCTCTGCGAAGGAGAGTAGCAAATTACAGCCGAATCAAAGGGCAAACATTCCTTCTCTGGACCTTTCATCCCTGCAAACACTTTCTATCGTCTGGAGGTCAAATCAATGACAATTTCTGTCGTGAGGGGCATTTCACTGCCAAATAATCCCGTACATCTTTGGCTAAAGTTCTTGTTTCCAAGAAAAATCCATCAAAATAAATCCGTAAAAATCCTTTTGATTAGACAAAATCTGGTACGCTTTTTCGAAAGGGTGAAATGCCCCTCGAATTTTTTATTCAACTCGATTAGAAATGCGGCTTTCGCTGCAAATAAGAATCATATCATATGAAGTATTTAGCATTTTAGCCAAAAAGGCTTGTTTATGCAGTGCATACCTGACTGGAAGAAATTCTCGCGCTCTTGTCCTCTCCTCCGCTGGGAACTGATAGCAAGAAAGTAGCAAGAAACTTCGCAAATGGTTCGGCCTAAATCTTTCAGGCTTCCTTCTTTTTCTTATCTCTGTTGTCCAACAAACTTCGTATTCTTTCCAAACATACCTCTTGCAGACCGGCAGCCTTTACATTCCTTCTCGTCCCTATGACCCTGTTTGTGAGCAGAATTGTTAGCGCGGCAAACATCGACTTTCAAGATTCAATGGAATCATTTGGGTCCATCAAAAGGATCTTCTGGATCAACGCCAGAACTCTTTGATAAAGCCGAGCACCCCTCAAACACAATTTTGATTGGTTTAGCCTTGGAAATTTGAATCTCGGATGCTCCCGCTAAAACTGAGCATCCATCAATCGATGATGCTATTGGTCAAGCATCTGATCATGTGAACTGATGGATGCTCAGCGCGATGGGGAAAGTGCGCTGAGATAAACCATGGGCCACTCTGCAATGAATTACGGACTCACAGAATGTATAGCAAATCCTGCGATGTTGAGATTATGTTGCTGTTGTGTTGTTTTACATATTTTATGGGCCATTTCATAAAACTGAAACAAAACCCTGTTCGGAGCCGCTGAGTCTTCAATCCAAGATATGTGGTGGGGGGGGGGGGGGGCAATTGTGAATGCAGAATTTGCCTTAAAAACTTCTTTTTTCTAAGTTTGAATGAAATGAGGCCAACAGTTGCACCATTCCCGCACGATAAATGATAGATAATCAGACCTGAGAATTGTCCATGAGGTGAGTGAATAGACTGTACATAAAGGAACTTTTAGCTTCAAGCAATTCTCATTCTTGGTCTGCATGAAATTTGGGAGTACTTTAGTAAGGACTGTCATTTTTTTACTGTAAATCTTGGAAGTACTTTAGTTAGGACTGTCATTTTTTTACTGCATGTAGAGAGAGATAGCACCTGGTATTTGCTTGCTAAAATGTTATTTCCTGAAAAGAGCGTTATAAGCTTAGATTGTCTTCACAATTGACGAAAACGAGTGTCTCACGTCAAGTTTATATTTTTGTCTGATGAGAATCAAACTTTTGCTTACCTGCCAGGAAAAGTCTGTTTCCTTTCAAAATTGCATCAAAAGATGTGACGAATGGCCAGCTCAAGCAAGGCAGACTTACGTCGAAGAACATTTCATCATTCTGCCACGCAGAGGAGCAATAATTGAACGAAACAAACAACCTGCTATAGCATGCTGAATGCAAAGACAAGTGAATGGATAAACCTGCGTTAATTCAATCCTAAACAGGTTTCTAAAGCTGAGTATATATGTAGCAGAAAGTTCGTGACAGACTCCCAGAGAACCATGCCATCTATCAACTCATCGTTTGCCGTTATTGTTGAAGGCTACCAGAACAATTCGCAAACACATTACCATGACTCTCGTGGAGAGGGCAACACTGCTATGCATTAGTTGAATTTTTTATTGAGAAAGTTAGAAAGAGGCTTTTGCAAATGAGCCACGAAAAGCTACGACAAAGATATACAAGGAAAGAAATGGATATTGGCTAGCGACAAGAAAGCACCGAAGGATCGATATATAATAGACTGGTGGAAGATTTCAAAAACGAGCATGAAATGTGTAAGCAAAAGAACCTTTTGGTTTGGATGATTTCTGAATAGCTGATTTTAGTAAGGCCTCACACGAAAGCAAACATGCAGAAAGTAGTTATAAGAAGTAGCATTCAGACAACTTTTAAGTCTCCTCCTCTGCTAAACATTACTTTTAGTTTGAAGAATATTCTCTCAGTGAATATATGTGATTTTCAACGAATTTTTGCAAACATGATATGGATGATGAACAAAAAGAAGTAGTCAGCTTGAATGCACCTGGTAAAGAAGTGTCCACGATTTCGAATTCTCGATACTTTTTAACTTGTTTTGGGTTTTTTGAGGCTAGCTGAGTGGAGCATTTTGAAAAATCGAGCACTGCAGAACAAAAATTATGCTCAATTCTGTTCAGCCAAAAAATTGGAAAAGATACATCAGAATTTTGTTTGCTTTGGTACTTCTTCACCAGTAACGTTTTTCGAGTCTGCCAGCAAACCTAGATTATAATTGAAAAATCTTCAAAGATATTGTAAGATATATTTTACCAATTGCAATGAAAGTACAATGCATGATAGAATAAAGCTCTAATTTATACATGTATTAAAATAAATAATAATAAAAATAAAATGAATCATCCGGCACCAGCTGACATGGTGAAATATATTTATCGTGAGTGGGCTACCACAGTTGGAGAATTAAAATGTGCCCCTGCCCGGGATCGAACCCGGGGTCTTCGTGTCAAAAGTTTCTCCAACAGTGGAGTGGAGTGTTGGAGAAACTTTTGACACGAAGACAGTTCGTTCCCAGGCAGGGGCACATTTCAATTCTCCAATTGTGGTAGCCCACTCACGATAAATGTATTGAAATTGATTGTTCCATGCTGCAACGAATAGAGTCCAGATCCATCGAAAAGATTTAATGTTTTAACACTTAATGAGACATTTTTTAGATACTTTCCTTCACTGCCATATCTCATTTTCGATTTAGATTCATCAAAAGACCAACAAAACTTAAATTCGAAAGCAACAGAACAAGATGCCGATGTTTACATTGATGACAATGACAGTGGAGTAACTTCACTGGATGAAACAAAATTTGATCAAGAGCAATATTCACCTTGCTATAAAGAAGCAATTGAAGTTAGCAACGTGAGAAAAATTAACTTTGAACTATCAACAGAAAGTCACCAAGAGCAGTGCGGCAATGAAAAAGACTTTCAAAGCTTCAACGCTGATCAGTCACAGGTGAACGATGAGAACAATTTGAGATTATGGTTTGCTGTGATGCGAGAGAAAGCTCATAAACTGGACGATCATTGGGATGAAATAGACAACATGATAAGAACGTTTGAGGAATCTGACAGAATATTCGTCAAAGAGCTGAATGAGACTTTAGAAGGACTTACTAACTATAACAGCAAGGATGTGTAGCACAAATTAAACTTGCGTACGAGAAGCTTCCATTTTGAAGCCCTTGCATGCTGAACTCCTTGTCGTGTATCTGTTTGGTCAAATTACCGGTTGTCACTAACATGTACAAGATTCAACCAAAAAAGAATGGAAAGAAGTGCGTAAATACTGCTTAGGACAATAAGAAATACGACTGATGAGAGCCTTTTGATAATCAACGTAAAAATTACAAATTAAAAATCACAGTTAGTCACATTCTGATGATAACATAAGTTTGAAAGGCCTCAGTTTGCTGAAAAACCTGTCTGTATTTTGCGTCCATTTTTCTCCTAGTACCTATTATTTAGTATATACTACAGTACCAAGTTTGAAAATTATAATATAATATACCTTACTTGCAATTACTATCATCTGTGTTGAAAGTTACAAATTTCACAGCTTAACGCTAAACCATAGACCACTGACTGAAATTAATCAGGTTTTGCTTTGGATGAAAATCATCATTTAGTTTAAATGTATATATTTCAAAGTCTGACCACAGCTACTGGGTATATACGCAATTTGTTATTCCTCATGTTATAATTCTCGTATTTGTCGTTCTTATAAATTTCATGCGAATGAACAAAATAATCTCCAACCAATTTCAAAACAATCTACTGTAATACCAACAAATTAATATTTTAAAAATAAAATAAAACTATTTATCAATCCCTGTGATGCTATTCCCTAATTGGTTGATAAAACTTTGAGGAATATTATGCCCCTTCAATAATGTTTCAATCTTGCCCCATCCTTGATCAATGTCTACACAATTTTTTAACTTTATTTTAGAACGTTCTGTTTGTTTTATACTCTGTTTTGCTTCACAATGGCAACTGCAATCATTGGACTGGCTTTCTTTCTCACAAGATTCTTCTGAACAACAACCAACTGATTTTTCATCACCATGACATTTGGTCACAGTTTGGCTTTCACTAGCCGTTTTGCTATCAGTCAGATTGAAACTGTCAAGTAGCATTTCTACATCTTGAATATCCTCAACGTTTACCTTTTTCTTTTGCTTCAGTTTGTTTTGCTGAGAATCCAATACCTCATTGAAGTGATCTTTGATGATCTCTGGTTCACAAGCTTCCAACTGCCTCAGTTCTTCAAGAAGTGTCTCTAAATCTTCAATCAACTTCTCTGTTGTCACCCTTTTAGTCACTTTGAAATAAACCAGCATAGCACTAAAACAGATGAAAATTTGTTACTTGTGTGGTACTGTGCATGACTTTTAAAATTGCATTGATTAATGAGGAACTATTTACCAAAGATTTCCATCTGACTCTGGTCATTTGTCATGAAATCAGTCATGAAAAAGAAGAAATACGAATAAAAACAATGCATTGATATGAAATCAGTCAATCAGAGAGCCTACCAAAATCATTGTTTGTCAATAGTGGACTCTCTCACTAGCTGATTGCATTTTTGTGCTATATTGAGATATTCTTTGCTTCTTCTCTATTGTATCTTATAGCTGAAAGTTTGTTGTGACCAGTATCAAACCAAGATATTTGGCAAATGGTTCTAGTACTCAATGCAATTCTAACACACACTTAATGATAGAAGATGAAGGTAGCAGCCCTGTTATATTCAGGGCTGGTTCCAGATATCCTGATGTTTTCCTTGTTTGGTGAAGGGAAAACCTGCAATCGATCCGTAAAAATAGCCAACTTGATAGGATCTACAGGGGTAAATTGAGAAGGCTGGGGGTAAAAAAATTGGCAATGTTGATTGCCAAAAAATAGCAGCTCATGGAGTGTTCAATCAACATTTAATGCCCTAAGGAGGGTTATTCTGACTGATTTTCCAAAATTTAGTCACATTTTTGCCTTATCCAATTTAGTCCAATTTTACCCATTTTGCCCCAGTAGGCCCTGTGGAAAACAGTCTTCAATACCTCAATGCACCTCTTAGCTTGGAAGTCATCATGTACATATTACCAGCATCTCGAAATCCATCATTAAAGCCCTTTTGCAGAGCACTTTCTTGACCATCAGTTATCCCTTCTCGATATCCTGACTAAAAATAAAAATAACAAATGTTAAATTCCATGCAAATTGTTGTGGACCTGCTTGGAAGATTTGATATGTATGGGGGATTAATTCTCAAAGAATTTTTGATTTCACTGACACTGTGATTCTAACAATGCATGAATTAGAAACCTTATATACTCAGTTTGTGCTTGTTTGACTCCCGTTTTGTTGTTTAATAAGCAATGTATTTTGTCTATTTTACAAAAACACTGTGCAATAGTGCAGAGAATATTTTAGGATGGAATAGAATATTCCAGTACTATACTGGCCTTGTTGATAGCAGATGTGGAATATTACACAAAGTAATAATACACAGAATATTTGCAATAGAGCATGGAATATTACACTGTGCAATAGTACAGAGAATATTTTAGGATGGAATAGAATATTCCAGTACTATACTGGCCTGGTTGATATCGGGTGTGGAACATTACACAAAGTAATAATACACAGAATATTTGCAATAGAGCATGGAATACCGCCACTACCCACTAGATCTTGCACAGGATTTTCCAATCTTTTTGAACATCTTGTCAAGCATTGATGAATCTTCAACAGACTGAGAGGCCCTTTACATGGAGACCCAACATGAAACTCATGCCGGCATGAACTCATGTCGCCATGAGGCCCGATATGAAAATTTCCAAACACGCGGCAAAGGAGATTTGGTTTTCATATAGCCCGATAGGAGAAAATTGTGTTTACATGAGATTGTCCATGTCGCCCCAAAATGAAAGTTTCATGTCACCCTGACGACATCATGTAAACACAACAGTAGCTCAGACCAGCACCCGATATGAAAACTCGTGAGGCAGGCTAGAATTCACAGCCTTTGCTGCCAAAACAATCATATATTCGCAAACTTCTTTTCATCCAAAGATCCATATTGAGATATAAATATTGGTCCATCTTCTGCTAACAGTCCATCTCCTTTACAGTAAGTAAATCAAATATTTGCAGTCCATTCAATGAAAAGACTAGTTTCCCTCCTGAAGTCTTTCCTGCAATTGTCATTTGCAAGCATCAATAAAACCACAAGATGGTCAGGGTAGGAACTGAACGAGGCATTACTGGGTGCAAATTACAAAAGTTTCTTGTTTCTTATCATAAGTGTATGGGAAGAAAAAATCCAGGGGGCTGCCTGACACAAAGTCCATTGTTTACCAAAATTTTTGCCCAACTGAGGGTAATTATTTGTCCAATTGAGGCTGATTTTCCGAAAATTTTTCTAAAGTTGGGGTATAGGGGGGCCGGCTTGTACGCTAAAGCAAAATGATTGCAGACACATTATCCTTGACCCTTACAGGCATTTGAGTCTGGTACTTCACTGTTGTTCACAATGTCAAAGTAATTTGCTGACAAATTTTCTAATTCTATTCATAACACTCTCCAAATAACAAAATAAAAGTTGCAGGAACACATCATTTGTTGTCACATCAGCAATGGTAAACCTTCTTTTCTCCTTCCTCTGCCGTAAGTGCTTGTGAACAGGGCTTTCTGTGACATTTTCTACTAAGAACAGGACGTCTTTTCAATTAGCTTTTTGCCTTATTTAGGCCCATCAACCGTTCTCCCCTTTTAATCGTACACAGTGTCTCTTCCTCTCTGATTCCAGCACTATATGCTTCATTTGGTTCTTCTGACCTCAACAACTTATCCAATGATACATGAGTTGTCATTTCTACTCCATATTAAACTTTATGGTTACTTTCTTCTTGAAACAGCGAACAGCCTTGATTGAGAACTCCATTTCCCATCACTCTTTGGACTTCCTTTTCCTTGGACTCTGCTCTGAATTTAGGCCCTCACCTCATTTGAAAAATTTCAAATTAATCAACTGTCATTTTCTCAATATTTTTTTGACAACTATCCAATCAAAAGACATCATTTGAATCTTTATTGTATTTGGCTACAATAAACTCTTGTCATTAGTTAGACAGTTAAACAAAAGGTGTTGAAACTGACTGTGTAATAGGATAGGCATAATTTATTGCCCGGAGACTGTGAAATATACCCCTTTGTTATATTCTGTAGAATATTATAGGACTGTGTAATAGGACAGGTGCGCAGAGACTGTGAAATATACCCCTTTGTTATATTCTGTAGAATATTATAGGACTGTGTAATAGGACAGGCATAATTTAGTGCCCAGAAGACTATGGAATATACCCCTTTGTTATATTCTATAGAATATTATAGGACTGTGTAATAGGACAGGCATAATTTAGTGCCCAGAAGACTATGAAATATGCCCTTTTGTTATATTCTGTAGAATATTAGAGGACTGTGTATAAATAGGATAGGCATAATTTAGTGCCTAGAGACTATGAAATAGTACCCCTTTGTTATATTCCTTGAATATGTCATGCATGGAATATTTCACAGGCATATAGCACTGAGAGTGTAACAGAACAGGCATATTTCATAGTATATCTGTTGTAATAGAACAGGTTCTATTTCAGCACCTTTGAAATATAACTGTAATGTACCCCTCCAATCCTATTTCAAAGAATATTTCACCACCTCTTGTGGGGGAATATTTCACCATACTTTTACCTGTGCTATCTCCTTCGTAGTAAACTCCACTGACATGACGTCATTCAAAAAATTTTGCATGAAATTATCCGTCGTTTTTCATGAAAAGAACCAGTGAAGATCTTTGTAGCACTCCAAGCTTATCTTTGTCCTCATTTAAAATGCTTTATGTGAAAATAAAACCGGGAAATAGACCATTTTTTGTGAAAATGTAAAAACTCTCTGCACGTTATTTGCCCACGATTCTTGTCAGCGGATGTCATGCGCAGCCTTGTTTTGATTCTGCGCTGCGAGGACTTACTCTGAGCAGGCGAAGTGCCAATATGGCGCAGATTTGCAAGAGTTTTGTGCAAAATTTTGTTGATTTGAATCTCCGTCAATCACTGCAACATTAAACTTTACCCAGTTGCATTTACTTCGAATCAAAGCTTTAAAATCTGTTTTATCAGCATAGCATGAAATTTTTCCAAGAGGAACTCTTATTTCGAGGATGCTAACCAAAATAAGATGCCTAGTACCGAAGGCCACCATAAAATTTCAAAGAAACCAGCCAAGGCAAAGAAGTCTGCACACAAGAAAAAGCACAAGAAAACATCGAAATCAAGCAAGGTAGACAAGCAGAAGAGTGTGAAGGCGAGCAGTGGCATCAAGCAGTTGCAAGTTTATGAGAGTTTATCATCTGGGGAGCTTTCACCGGGTGAAATATCGGAAGTCAGCGCCGCTGAAATTCAGGCTCCTGTTGAACCACTTAAAAATCATTTAGTCGAAAAGAAATCGAAGAAGAAGGATAAGATAAAAAAGCAAAAGGATCCAAGCTCGGATTTTCAACTAAAGAAAAGTAAGTACGACGTGAGAGATGATCACAGATACGAAAAGTCTGAAAAGAAGAAGAGCCACATTGTTGTTCCTGAGAATTTCGCTGGCTCACCCCGATCGCCAAACCACGACGTTGCTCGTCATTCTAAGAAGTCAAAATCGCAAAGGGATAAAGGAAAGAGCCACTCGAAAGCGAAAAGCTTTAATTCGCCGATTCCAGAGTACGCTGAACCGAGATATGATGAAGGATGGAGAGGAAATTCTCCCCTCAGAGGAAGGTCCCCAAGTGGTCCAGGATGGGACCGATCACCATCACCTGAACTGTTTCATAAGGGCAGCAGAAAACGAAAATACCCCTCGCAGCATCCATACAAGAGCCCAGGCAGCCCAAGAAGGTCTCCTCACAGGGGCAGATCACCACAGAGATATGGCAATACACATATGCGACGATCACCATATGAATATTCACCCCATGCAAGGAAGCACTCATTTTCGCCCTATGGCTATTCGCCTGGCAGAAACAGGAGATCACCATCATATGACAATTATTACTCAGGAAGGAGAGCAAATTATGCCTCACCCTATTACCAAGAGTCACCGCCTGTTCAAAGAGCATCCCCAAGGTATTCTCCATACAGGGGCGGTGCCGACTACAGGAGACGAAGAACACCATCACCCCAGTATAGCAACAGGCATGACTATTCAAGAAGGAGTCCATCTCCACGCCATAGTAAAGGACAAAAGAAACGAAATGAAAGTTCTTCACATCACAAAAGAAAACAAACACCTCCTAAAAAGTCAAAAGAGCCAACTCATGAAAAATCTCAACACAAAAGTAAGGAGTCAAAGTCCCGCAAAGAGGAACCTGCTGTTGAAAAGAGCAAATCAAAGCATGGCGAAAAACGCAGACACCATGAAACGAAGGAAGTGCCAAAGAATATTAAATCAAAGGCTATTAGACAAGAACTTGCGGCATCTCCTGTTACACCAGTGCAAGATGAAGTAGATTCAGGAAGACCAAAAGCCCCTGCCCCAGCCACTACAGCTCCCCCACCCCCACCAAAATCACCCAAACCTCCGTCTCCACCACCGCCACCAAAAGAAGACCTTCCACCCCCTCCACCACCTGCACCAGCCCCACCACCAATGCCAAGTGAGCCTCCGCCCCCTGTTTCTGCTCCTCCGTTGCCACTGCCACCAGTAATACCAGGATCAGCAAGCAGTCCAAGTGAATCAGAAGATTCTCCGGATTCTTCAGCTTCAAAATCTCCAAGCAAAGCTTCAGAAGGAACTGAAAAAAGTGTGCGGGATGTGGAGCCTGGTGCAGACAAAGGTGCAGCCAGTAATGATGTTGCTAAGGTTGTCACTAAACCCAGCACCGATGGCACAGTCAATTCCTCAGAGTCAACAACGAAAGCAAGTCCACCAGAGTGGGGTGAAAGATGTGTCGATGTCTTTGATATTCTGAAACAGACTGGAGAAGGGACGTTTGGTCAGGTATACAAAGCAAAGGATAAACTGACTGGTGAGATTCAAAAGTTTCCTTCTTAATCTTCTTTTGCAATTCCTGCATCAAAAATTTTGAAATAATGCAGTGTGATTTTCTGTGCCATTTCAATACACCAGTTCATAGTTCTGGAAAAGGAATATGATAGATGTGATTTCAAGTATGCTTGCAATTGTTTTGAAGAAAAATGAAAAAGTGATTATTGCCATGCAGTACAGTAGGTTTCTTCCCAAAATGCATGTGCATAGTAGACTGTGTATCTCAGCTGCAAGTTGCGTGAGCAGAAAGTTTTTGAAAACTGTGAGGTGGTGTATTTGTCCAAATGAGAATTTTATGATCTCTTTGATATGATTGGCAATTTAAGTTGGTGCACTGAGTTTATCCTCATCCCTTCTTTTGTGAATCTTGTCTTGCAATGTGCTGTCACCAGTGTCAGATGAAGATATCTTACCAATGTTGCTGTGACCAGTGTCAGGTGAAAATATTTTACCAATGTTGCAGTGCTATTAGTCAATAAGATATCCAAGTTCTGCATTACACAAAGATTATTTTTGTTGTAATTGTTGTGGTGTCCTGGACCTGTTTCGTCTTTCTTGCTCATGCTTGCTTCAATTGTTTTTATAGCAAACATTATTTAGTGTGAATATTTTGAGGGAGATGTAAAGTAACAATGTTATTGTTTGATCTTGCAGGTGAAATGGTTGCTTTGAAGAAAGTGAGAACTGATAAAGAAAAGGAAGGTTTCCCAATAACTGCAGTTAGAGAGATCAAGATCCTCAGACAGCTGAATCATACAAATATTGTAATTTTGAAAGAAGTGGTCACTGATAAACCAAATGCCCTAGATTTCAGAAAAGACAAGGGTATGTAAGACATTTAAATCCAGTTCTACAATGCAATTCTCAAGGAATTCATAAGTATTCTCCAAATACAGGTTGGGGGAGGGGGCACTCAAATTTTACTTATTCTGAACTTGTCATTGCGAGGAACAAACATTGCAAGCAAAATTTGTTTTCAGAATCCACTCATCGAGCTCTATCTCATCAGTGTATCCAATTTTTATGAAGAAAGTGTTTGAAATTTTTCTATTCTTTGGTCTCAAAGGAGTGTATACAGAAAACATACAGGCTCAAAAGGCAAATAATTGTAGGAAAAGTCCTGCAAGTAATTTGGAGATATCCAACCAGTAAAATAGTGTTGTACTGTAAGATTTTTTATTTTACGCATTTTAAACATGACTTGAAATTGCTCAAAATTTGCAGATAAATATACTAATGTTGCCCCTTAGACTATTCTAAAAAATCAGTTTATGACCCCCTTAACCCCCATGCCAATTTTGATACAGCAAAAAGGGGATTTTTCAGATGCAGCTTAACTGGTATTTCTTTTTTCTAGATCAAGCAACTATTTGAGGAGAGGGAACATTCGAGGCAATAGGGGCAAATTTGTGGGTTCAAATTATATTGTAAATTGTCATCAATTTTGTTATAATGATAAGTAGAATTGCAACCAATGTTCATAATGGGTGAAATAAGTAATTTCTGCATCCAAGGATAACTCCTCCTTTGCCTCAACTAACACAGCTATAAATTGCTTTTTAGGTGCTTTCTACCTTGTCTTTGAATATATGGAGCATGATCTGATGGGGCTGGTAGATTCTGGTTTGGTAACATTTACAGAGGAGCACATCAAGTCAATGTTCAGGCAAATAATGGAAGGGTTGAATTACTGCCACAAGAGGAACTTTCTTCATCGAGATATCAAGGGATCAAATATACTGATGAACAATAAGTAAGTGTCCTCTTGTCAAAATCACATAATCTAATGAAGCATTAACTCTCTTCGCAAGAATAAGTTAAAGGCAATCGATCCCCTTGATGAATGAAAGAAATCAATAAAGATCTCACTGATTATTCCACAAATTTACGTGAATTTCCTTTATTCAATGAAGGCAGGATCATTCATGTGTAATTTTCATGGCCATGGAAATTATGCATGAATGACTTTGCTTTCTTTGGATGAAGCAAATTATCGAGGGGACAGTGTGCCTTTAAATGTTTGTTTGTAGGCAGAAACACCACAATACGAGGAAGAAACAACAACAAATGTGTGTGAATTTATATTTTACCAATATTTCGTCCTTCCATGCAGGACTTCTTCAGGGCTGCTATGTGATAGTTATTGTGGCCTTTTCTTCTTTTGAATTTCTAAGCAATTATACACTGTTCTAAGACCACAGAGCGTAGGATAGTAACCTTTTGGTTATGACATTCTTTTCCTTTGCAGGGGTGAAGTGAAGCTTGCTGATTTTGGACTTGCAAGATTATTTGAGAAGGAAAATGAAGGGTTTGTTTGTTTGCTGACCTCTTATTTATGTCTTGTGCACAAGGGTGTTTCCAGTTGTTTTGCTATTGCTTTGGGTTGTCCTGTTGGCGATGCACTTCTCCTGAAACATATGCTCATTCTTTGTTTGTAATGTACTGCACCTCGTTCTTAATTTCTTCCGTTTGTTTAGCATCTGACCAACGCTATGCTTTTCTCTCAAGTGCCAAGTTGATTTTCACTTATGTCTGAGTTATTTTTTGTTACTTTGAAATATGTTTGAATCTGAAATGCCAACATGAATATAATGTAGTGTACAATTCAGTGGTGTTTCTGTATTGCTTTAAGCTTCTTCAAACATTGTAACAAAAATAATATTTTTGTAGAGCACAGGGCTAAAATCTTTAAAAAAGTGGGTGTAAAATTCTTTCACAGCCTTCTTTCCTGTAAATCTGCCATGGAAATTTGTTTGTATTTAAATTATTTTTAAAATGGCAGCGTTTTTAGTTTTTTTGAAAGAATTCATGGACGATTTTGAAACAATTAAAATCATTTTAAATCTAAAACAAATTGAGAGAAAATGATACAATTTTCAACAAAACCATAGTTTATAAAGGTCTACAATATGATGTTAAGCAAAAATCTGTCGCTCTTCTGGTTTCGGATTTCAAAATTTGATGATGTGACACCTTCAAATATAATAAATGCTGCCATTTTGAAACAAGCCAAGATATCAAAAGATTTCCATATCAGATTTACGGCACAGTACACTAAATTCCTTTCAAGACATTTAACTAAAAGAAATATGAAATATAATTTTACACTCACCTTTTTAAAGATCCCAATGTTTTTTAGCTAATATTTCAATTTTTCCAAATTTCAGGAGACCATACACGAATCGCGTCATCACACTTTGGTACAGACCTCCAGAGCTTCTTTTGGGAGAAGAAAGATATGACCCATCTGTAGATGTATGGAGCTGTGGGTATGTGTAACCTTTTTTATGATGCAGTTGATTTCCTAGCTGTATTGTACCAAGTAAATCATTTCTGTACTTTCACAAAAACGTAGGAAATAATTGGTTATAGTGTGTGCAAGGTGGATGATGGGCTGGTATGCAAGCTTAATTCCGTTGTATGTGTTTCCAGTTTTACCTACAATATGTGATGCTTGTTTGCTTGCTTAAAAGCTGGCAAATTTAGTCTGTGAGTTGGTACTTTTGACCCTTCTGGGTTTGGGGTATTTAGTTAATTTTTTGTAATTTTTTAGTAGATGCCTTTATGACATTCTACAAATTTATGGGTGGCAGAGGTTCGTCATAACGATTTTAGTAGAAAGACAAGGAAATTTTTGAAATATAGATCTGTCAAAAGCTGCTGACTGCTGAAGAAGACTTAATGTTTTGCTTTCAGCTGTATACTTGGTGAGTTATTTCGACGGAAACCACTGTTTCAAGCTAACCAAGAAATGCAGCAATTAGAGCTAATAAGGTATTTATAAACTTATTTGTTTTGATCCCTATCTAGGAACGATTTGGGAAGTTTATTGATATTTGTTTGTGATATTTGTGTAAGTAGTTTCAATAGGGCTATGATGTGCTACTAGAGACTGACAGAAACATGTGGAGATCTGTCTCACAGAAGATAGATAATATTTTTGCGTTAAGCTCGTAAAAAACTCGAGGTTCCTATAATGTTTAAAGAAAACTACGTTTCTCAAGACTGGGTCCCTCAGTCCTTTTTTTGCACCTTGCCGAATTCGAAAACCAAGCTATAAGACTGACAGTCTTTGCATGCTCTTCATACCCACGATGTAAAAAACGAAACACATCTTTATCGCTGGATCTATACTTTTCGAAAGTTTCTCAAGCGAAAGGACTTTGAAAAATCCATATTTTGATGGTCTGTTGATTAGCTACAAAAATCAGAAAAAGTACACGGATGAGAGTTAGCCCCTGAACAAAGAATGCCGTTTAGATCATTCAGAACTGGGCATTGATCATTTTCAGTAGCTGTTCAAACAGGGAAATGTTTTTATGATTCATCCGGTACTTTCGACGGATTTTTTCAGAAACTATTTATAGAGTTAAAAAGATACTTTTAATCCTTATATTTTAAAGGACAAGTCCGGGGTTGGTATGATTGAAGATAAAATACAAGATAATACTGCTATGAATGATGTATGATACTTTTCCACTATTTTTCGCCTTCTCCTTGTGAAATTACGCATTCAAATAAGCCATTTGAGCGAAGTGACGTCATATCGCGCAAACGAAAACGAGGCTGTGTGATCGTTTTTCGCCTCTTTATCGTAGCAAGCCTCAATATCGTATTCTCATGCCATATTCAATGCATGAGTAGACGATAAAGAGGCTAGCAGCCATTAAAAGGCAACAAAAATCGCACAACCTCATTTTCGTTTGCGCGATATGATGTCACTTCGCTCAAATGGCATATTTGAATACGTAATTTCATAAGGAGAAGGCGAAAAATAGTGGAAAGAAGTATCATACATAATTCATAGCAGTATTATCTTGTATTTTATCATCAATCATACCAACCCTGGACTTGTCCTTTAAGCTATTAATTATAATAATAATAATAATAATAAAACGAATATTTATACAGGATAAACACTTCAACAATTACAATATCGCTGTTATCACTGTGTGTCCTGTGCCCTAGACCTTAAATGAAATTGAAAGATTATTTATTACATTAAAAACGTTGATAAAATCTTACAAGAATAGAATCTATAATACCTAATAAAACCTAATTTCACATCGAAATAAAATAATGTTTGTCACTGTCATACAAAATGATTTTTAAGTTTTTTAACAAATTCTTTGTGTGTCCCTGTCCGACGTATGTCTAAAGGTAGCTCATTGTACACTTTAGAGCCCATATATTGAAACGACTTTCGTGCATATTCTTTTTTAATAATAAATTCCTAAGGGGATCACTGCTGGAAGAGAATGCTGACTGTTAATCATAGGAATTATGGAGTTTTGAACCATAGATGAAATAAACAGCCTTCTGATGACTTAAAGACCCATTGTCAACCATGATCCTTTGTGCGTCGAATGGAAAGCAAGTACGAAAATCGAATTTGATGCCGCAAAGGACGATAGTTAGTAATTGGTCTTTAAAGAGGAGCAACCTTAGGCCCCGTTCACACTGCTCCGTTTTTGTTATGATCCATTTTTTATGCATCGAAGCTACCCGTTCAAATTCCTCCATGTTTGTACAAAAACGGAGTGAAAACACCCCTTCTTGTCCGTTCACATTGATCAACTTGATTGCAAATACGGAGCCAACAATATCCATTTTTGTGCGTTCACATTGTTCTGGTTTTGTGAACCTCATTGTTGAATATTGGAGCGGTTTCAAAAACCTCCGCTTTTGTGCGTTCACATTGATCAAGTGCGTTTTCAAGAACCTCTTTTTTTGTGGATATCCAATTTTGATAACGTTTTTGAAAACCTCTGTTTTTGTGATGTTTTTAGTCTTTAGTGCGGATGAGTGTGAAAACTGTGCAAAGTGATATTTATTTGTCATTTTAGTAAAATCTGTGGAAGTCCTACACCAGCTATCTGGCCGGATGTTATCTATCTGCCATTATTCCATACTTTTAAACCAAAGAAACAGTTCAAGAGAAGATTGCGGGAAGAATATTATGAGTAAGTTACAAAGATCTTTAATCAAGGCCAGATAATATATCTCTTTTGTAAAAATAACGAAAAATTGATCATTCAAATGATCAAAGATTTTCATTTTGTAAAATTGTGTCTCTGACTTCGAGATCGGTATAGCATCATCAAATTGTGATGATTTTCAAACCATCGTACTTCGTTTTGACTCGTCTAATCTTCCATTTGAGGTGGTGGATATCATGCTGCCTCATGAATCCACAGTCTTTTAATTGAAAATTTAACATGTTTCGATTTGTGCTGCAGTAATCCCCGTTTGAAGTTGTCACATGTATGTTAGAATTTAATGGCTGACATGACCGTCGAGGTTCCATTTTGGATTCCAAACTAAATTTGAATTTTTGTCAAATGAATGATTCAGATTATCATGGCGACGTGTGAAGACAGCTCAAAAGAGATTTAGACCATTTAGGAAGATGCGTAATATCACTGCGTATTCATAACATTCTTGTTTCTTTTCTAGATTACCAAAATATGCATTGGACTTGTTAGATCAAATGCTAACAATGGATCCTTCCAAACGAATCAGTTCAGAGGGAGCCCTGGCACATCCGTTTCTGGCCGATGTAAAACCTGACAATATCAGTATATCTGGGTACGTATTCAATTCAATTTACATTTTGCTATTTATTTATTTAGTCAAAACTGTCAGACGAGCAAATCAAGGCAGTCTCACCCATAAGAGTAACCTTATTCTGCTCGCTTCGCTCGCTTTTCCATATTGAAAGTTTCCTGGAGCAAAGTTCTGTTGGAATTTATAATTGACCATTCAAAAGATGCCTTTCGAAAGAAGATTTTCAAAAATGGTGGTCAAAGAAATTGTTATAATGAAATCATTAGCTGATGTGAAACGGTGTGAACAGGGGGTTAGTTGATTTACTAATTGTATCGATTTATCATTCTGATGATGTATTCTCACAGGTGTGACGCTGTATTGTTGAGGAAGGGGGAGGGGTACGATCGTAAACATGCACGAGAACATGATAAAGAAGCTTGCTACGATAAAGAGGCGAAAAAGCAATCACACAGCCTCGTTTTCGTTTGCGTGATATGACGTCACTTCGCTCAAATTGCTTATTTGAATACGTAATTTCACAAGGAGAAGGCGAAAAATAGTGGAAAAAAGTATCATACATCATTCATAGCAGTATTATCTTGTATTTTATCATGAATCATACCAACGCCGCACTTGTCCTTTGAGCCTTAAAGGGGCTCCGTCGCAAAATTGTAAACAAATCAGTAGAAGCCATTGTTTTAGACACATGCCCATTGTTTTCTGCAGTTTGTTTGGTGGCTTCACCCAAGCCAGCAGAAAGTAACCGTCAAAAGTGCACTTGAAATCCAAGCATACGCAAGGGATATAAATATTTGGTTTGTCCCTCTGTGAAGTACAAAGATTTATCTTCATAATTAAACTTTCATTTTGAAAAAGGGTGAAAAGTCTACGTGATACTGCCTTTCAAAGAGCTGCAAACTGATCGTTTCAACAAAAATTTGGAGACAGAGCTCCTTCAAGGATTTAACCATTCGTTTTTGGTCATTTCCTCAAATAATTTGACTCAAAGAACTCAAATAATTTCACTCCTATTTTTCAGACTTCCTGATTTCCAAGACTGTCACGAAATGTGGTGTAAAGAAAGAAAAAGGCAAGCTCGTCAAAGTGAGCATGCGCAGAGACATAGTGATTCATCGCATCAAACAACACAGAATCAAAGCTCATCATTACCACCACCACCCCCGTTACCCAATCTGGTACCTGCAGAGAAGGACAAGGGGTATGGATCAAATAGTCAACCCCCATTTCCTTCTGGGATGGGGGCAGGATTCATGACTGGATCCTTTATCGGCTCAACAAAAGGTGCTATTTCACAAGTCAAAACGATGAATTACGAACAAATAAACAAGGCAGTACCCCCTGCTCAAGATTTAGGTGTATCAGGCAATTTCATGCCCCCTGTTAATTTTCAAACAGGACAGACTTATCAGCAGACGGGGGGCTTCATGGCAGGGGCGCCTACCAACTATTCTGCTTATTCATCGAATGAGACAGTGGGGAATAATAATTACAACTCGAAAGGAGCTGCCCGCGTCGATAATAAACCAGATACGAACAATTCGAAAATGTCGCAATACCATGGCAGCAGCCAATCAAATACAACGAACAAACCATCGCAAACATTTTACGAACAATTATCGCCAGCTACCGATCCAGAGCGAAGGCAGCAAGCTAAGACATTGAACTATAGTTACAAAACGTTGAAAGAACAAAGTAAAGTTTCAGAGAAAGATTCAGCGTATAGGGACGTTGCTGGTGCGAGGCACTCGCAAAATATTGCGAACCAAGGAACACAAGTTGCGACAAAGCGATAGCATGTTCATTGAATTGGAAATTTCGTTACGAAACGAGTTGCGACGAAGCTATGGCACATTTTTTCTGAATTGACCAAAACGAAATTTGGTAGCTTCACGTTAGATTTGTTCGCTTCTTAAAGTGTAAAGTATTTAGTACCTTTTTGAATAGCCGTTAGAAATATTATAAATCATTTTTCTTTTTTGCATTGCAACCTCGAAGGGCGACTAGTTTGTTTTGATGACAAAATACCAAGTGTGTTTAAAATTGTTCATATCATGCGCAATTCGGACACTATTGTTGTGGTTTCCGAACTAAGCATGGAATAATGATAAAGAAATACCATAATTTACTTGTCAAGCAAAACATTATTTGTATTCCGTTAACAACATCGTGACTTGCATAGGCAACGCTTATAACTGAGCAACAGATCTAGCTGCGGGGACATTTTCGTTTGAGTTTATAGTTTGGGAGGCGGAATGTTGTTGAAGTTGGGATTCAGAGGGCCTAAGCAAGTCACGATGTTGTTAACGGAATACAAATAATGTTTTGCTTGGTTAGTAAATTGAAGAGGCCGCCACTGAAGAGGCCGTCTAAGTGTGTTTAAAATACCGTAATGGTTTTTAATATGAAGGTGTGAAATTACCAAAGTATAACTTGGAACACAAATAATATTTTGCTTGGTACGTAAATTATCTTATTTCATAATTATTTCATGGTTAGTTCGGAAATCACAACAACAATGTCCGAACTGCCCATGTTCACAATCGTTGACCGATGGATTAATCGTGCTCTGCACCCATCACAAAAACTTGACGGTGTGATCTTGACTATGTTTTGCTGCTGGTCTAAATTCTGTCAAAAATGGAGGTCCCTTTGCAGCTAAATGGGGATAGATAGATTGATAAACACTAGAGTGAGATGATTTTCACTTTGAGAATCTTCATTCAAAGTTTTCCCGATGCGAATTAAAAGCAATTGGGCAGTAAGATACTACACTATATGAAGATTAATTTTTCAAGTGATCTTTAGGACGCCATTTACACGATGCCGGTATATAATTTGAAAACGGCAGAATTTTATGCTGCCTTGAAAAATGCGCTCCTGTCTACGAGATCCCGGTAGAATTTGAAAACGGCATAAAAGAGTGCCGTTTTGGCCTTCTGCCTGCACGATGCTGAGCGCGTCTTCACGGTGTCGGTTGAATTTGAAAACGGCAGGGTTACAAACTTTGCTAACTGACACAATTCTGCCAGCAGAATTTGGGAATTTTACCGGCATCTTGTAGACGGGAGGCCAACAAGGCACTTTTTTATGCCGTTTTCAAACTCTATCGGCATCGTGTAAACGGGGTCTTCATCTCAATTTCTGGTGGGAAGAGCAAGGATGAATATTGTAAAACAAAGAATACAGTTCTGTTTAAGACAAAGCGATTTAACAGCCTCAAGAATAGATCACCTGTGTTCAGTGACTCACATGTGGACAACAGGTGCGGCATTCTTGCAAACTGCGTTTTTAGGTACGTTTGGTATCGTCTTGTCCTTTTATTCTCACATGGACACTTGTAGCTTTTCTCTTTTGATTTTGTGAATCGCAAACCAGCAAAATTAAAGATTTGAAAAACGAGTATATGAATAGGGCCAATGAAGAAACCTGCAGCCATAAGCCTTAGATGTCATGAACAGAAAATTGAGTCATCTAAATTCTACGTTTGACAGAACATAGGGATCAAATCTTTAAAGAGGTCGGCGTAAAATTCGATTACAGGTTTCTTTGAATTGAATGGCTTGGAAGGAACCTCGGGTTTTTTGCTGTAAATCTGCCGCGGAAATTTATTGATATCTTGATTAGTTTCAAAATGGCGGCATTAATTCAAGGCTATGACGCAATCAAATTTCTAAATCTTAAACCAGAAAAGCTACAAATTTCTGCTTACAACCATATTGTGGACCTTCATAAACCATGGCTTTCTTGAAGGTTATATTATTTTTCCTCTATTGGTTTAGGATTTACGATGATTTAAATTTTTGAAATTCTCCATGAATTTTTTCAAAAATGATGAAATTACCGCCATGTTGAAAAAAAAATCAAGATATGAAGAAATTTCCACGGCAGATTTACATCTAAAATCCCTACGGTCCTTTCAAGTCATTTAAAGACTGAAGCGTCAATCTTCCTGCAAAAATGTGCTGTTTTTGTGTGAAAGGGAGGCATACGTGTCACATTTTCTCTGCTTTAAAATTCGGCCGTTATCGTATAAGCGCAGTCTGGTGAAGGCGAAGTTACGGGTTTCAGCGCTAAGCAATGCCATTGATGTTAGGCTCAGCAGCAACAGCATTGCCGTCTACAACACCAAAGTCAACGAAGCAAATAAAATCAACCGGAAGATGTCATGACATTCTGTTGTTTTTTGCATCAATAACTATGATTGCCACTTAACTCATGAGTTCGCACACATATCATTCTATAACATACGATAAACGGATGAACGTTAAAAAGGCAAACGTTTGTCCTGTGTGTCATTACTCAATGCAGTTCTTTTTGAGTTGGTAAACAAGCTGTCGACAGACATTTTAACTATTCTGTTAAAGAGTCTGGATCGAGCGATATTTTTCATAAATTTTTATACGAAAGGATCGATTTAGTGACGTTAGAGCTCCTTTCACTTTTGTTAACATTCGAAAATTCTTGAAAATGTATCTAAATATCGTTCGATTCAGATTCTCGTTTAGAATAGCTAAAAGGTCTACTACTAAAGAGCCTGGATCGAGCGACTTTCAACTTTTCCTCTTTTTATACATTTTTATGCGAGGGATTTGATTGAGTGGTGTTCGGGCTTCTATAACCATTGTGCACATTCGAAAATGTATCTAAATATCGTTCGATTCAGATTCTCGTTTAGAATAGCTAAACGACTATTGCGTTTGACGTACACAAAACTTCACCACTTTGTGTGAAAACCCTAAGATAGAATAAATAGCTCATGAATTCTACCACAAAGAGTCTTTTCTCCAACTTTGTTGGGGAGACGAGATCGCTTTGTCCAAGGAAACTTATGTGTCCCCCCGTGCAGTGGGTTAAAGCGCATGCGCTCGTCAGAGCTTCAACCTCAATACGCTACTGCGCATGAGCTTTAACCTACAGCACGGGGGTAGCATGCGTTTCCTCGGGTGAAGCGTATCTCGTCTCCCCAACAAAACTTAGGTTATCTACCGGGTGAGTAAATGACAAGATCAACAAAGGCAGATTTTGTAATACAATAGCAACAGTTGCGTTTGATCGACACCTCAATTCAAAGCGATTAGCGGATGCAGACAAAGGAAATTCTCTCAACCAGTAATTCAAAACAAACAAACAAAGCCGCAAAAGTTTCCCCGAAACTAGTAGGGCAAACTCTCGCCTTGTGCAAGCGAAAGATGGTTTTTAAGAGAAGTTATGTGCTTATAGCGAAAGAAGAAGGGTAAATCTAAAGTTGTGTCGCTTAGATTATGTTTATTTGATCCAAGAGCCGAGCAGAAGGCATTGTAATTCTCGCGTCTTTAGGGCTTAAAATGAAATGATTACAAAACAGGTCCTAAATCAATTAACATAATCTAAGCGACAGCGCTTTAGATTTACCGTTCTTCTTTCGCTATAAGCACATAACTTCTCTTAAAAACCATCTTTCGCTTGCACAAGGCGAGAGTTTGCCCTACTAGTTTCGGGGAAAATTTTGCGGCTTTGTTTGTTTTGAATTACTGGTTGAGAGAATTTCCTTTGTCTGCATCCGCTAATCGCTTTGAATTGAGGTGTCAATCAAACGCAACTGTTGCTATTGTATTACAAAATCTGCCCTTGTTGACAAGATCCCCGTTTCAAAGGTCATGGCTCCCTGGATATCAAGAGGACGGTATTGGCAAATATATAGCTTAATGGTAGACATGTTTAAATCCATTTTAAAATTTACCTGACAAAAATCAGCCACTCCGTTCTGAAATTATGAGGGATTTTCTCGAGAAAGCCTCTTCAAGAAACCTTCGTACACGGCTTTGATACTCAGGGAGCAGTGGCCTTCCAAACGGGGATTCTTTTTTTCGACTCACCCGGTAGAATTGTTTATATAGTATCTGATAAATAGTTTCACCCATCATTCCCTTTCTGTCAGTTCTTTGTCTGCTTCGTTAACTTCAGCTTCTTTCTTTTCTCCAAATGTTGCTGTTGTTGATTCATTTGAATCTTCGTTAGTGATTTCTTCCACTACAGAACTGGATGAGATCCGTCTTTCCTTCATCTGAAAGGATTAATTAAAAATAACCAAAGATTGGCAAAAATTCAAAATATCGTAATGTCAGGTCTGAAAACTGCACGGATAATGAGATTGTTGGCTGTGAGAAACAAAGGTCAAATTATATAGCAATTGGGAAGACCAAAGTTTAGCCCTTCATAACATAACGTAATAACTAATTCATTTTAAGTTGGCGAACAGCAATGAGCTCATTGAGGCCAACTACAAAAAATATACAAGCCTAAATAAAACTACGATAAAACCTAGATTTAGGTCAAAAATAAAACTTAATCTACAGCTGCAATCAAACGTTCTGATTGACTTAATATTTCTTTTAAAAATATGCAGTGATTGGGACTACTTACTTCCAGAGTCTGCCATGATTTTTGGCCAATAAACCTAATAGTATCAGTGACGTGCAAACAAGTCCAACCTTAATGCAAAACAAGGTTGCTATTACCACGAAACTTATATGGTACATCTTTGGTAACGAATACGTCTGCGATAAAATATTGGATTTAAATCGTTTACGGTTTTGTACATCTCGGTTAGGAGCAACTGTGCATTCCTCTGGTGAACTGAGTTACTATTGCTTGGCAATTCATCGAAATTAGAAGTACTCTCTTTGTTTATGGGAATTCATTTTTACCTTAATTTGAATTTGTTCGACGTAAATATCAGCCTGACGCGAAATCAAGTCAAACGATGGCATTGAGGACACTGAGCAATTTTTGTTGCTCTGCCCTTCTTTTGATGTTCAACGACAAAATCTTCTCACTGGAATTGTTGAATTATTACGACCATTTGTACAAATCACCAATCTTTCAAACGATTCTTTGACGCATCTTTTATTGTATGGTGATCAAGATATTTCTGATGAGTTGAACAGAAATCTACTCGAATTAACTTTACGCTTCATCCACGAAACTGGTCGCTTTGATTAATCTATTGAGACTACAGCTATGTACTAAGCAACCACCAAGTCCTTTATCGTAAATAGCTCTTTCCTTTGTAACTTCTGTTTCACATCAGATGTCAGGCTTTTCACTTATCTAAATCAACAATTAAATGATTTGCACTCGTGACATCTTTCAACCCATTGAAACCCTGACCTGACATCTGATATGAGACAGAATCTAGTATAGTATCCATCAATCTTTAATTGTATCATAATGTGTCTGTATACAGTTTAATGTTTCATGTTTTTATGTATTGGCCATGGGGTAGTCATTGTATTTCGCTCCCCATGGTATCGTACCTGTAGTGTTGTATAGTAATTTAAATAAGATCATTGTAAGATTTTATATTTGAATAAAAAAAATCAATTCGCAGTCAACAGTTGCCCGGAGAAAAGGTACTAAGAAATGTACCTTGCCTTATACTTACGATACGGTTCTTGAAGACTAAACTTATTACAACCTAAGCAATCTCGTATAGCTATTCAGTTTTATAACAATAATACTGATTCAGATATGAGGGGAATGCAGATCTTGGAGGCAAGTAGATGTCAAATTCATTTCACGAAGCAGTGGCCAATCACGTCATCAAGCCTGAAGGCCTAGGCTCTGGTTCAAAACACACCCTACTGTCTCTGTATTTTCTGATCTAAGTGAGAACGTTGTCAGTATTGTATCATTGGGGATGACATTTTTGACTTGATAACAATTGATGACTAGCACACTTAAAAAAAGCAAATTAGTACCTTCTTTATTTCTAGTTGAAATTTTTCACTGCTTTCAAGGAATTTTCGTTTTCTTGCTCCATGCCTTTGTTCAGCCTCTTCTATTTCTTGCTCGAGCTTTCGCTAGAAGGAAACCAATGATTTATGAAAATCATAAATGACGGTAGCTGAAATTCTCATTATTTTCACAATCTCTGATCCTTTAAACTAGTGCTTGCTTTCTCCTAACGAGATTTCTGCAGTAAATATCTAGGATGAAGCACGTCTTTGATTATGATGATCAAACATTGGCTGCAAGAGCCTTTTAAAGGTCGTTCAATACTGTCAGCCCTCCGTTTTCCACCATATTCAATACTACATTGCATGATTTATCTCTTTTCAACATGTTTTCCCAAATCAGCTTTCACGGAATTTAACATTCAATAACATACCAAAGAAGAGCATTCACATTGAATTTTCCAACTTGAAGGGGCTCCGTCTCCAAATTTCGGTCGAAATGGTAACGTTGAAATTTTTTGATGGGCAATATCACACAAATGTTTACCTATTTTTTCGAAAATGAAACCATCATTTAGAAGATAAATCTTTGTACTTTACAGATGAAAAAATAAACATTCATACATTTGACAATTGCTTGGATATAAGTGGATTTTTAACGAGTATTTGTTGGTGGCTTGGGTGAAGCCACCAAACAAACTGCAGAAAACAATGGAGAACAATGGACACGTGCGATGTTTACAGATTTGTTTACAGTTTGGCGACGGAGCCCCTTTAAAAGTGAATAAACGTTGTACCTGATGCTGCATTAGAGACTGGACTTGTTTCTTCAGATTCTCTAATCTTGGTCTTGTGACAACTGAAAAAGATCGTTCTTCGGATTCAAATAGCTAGAGTAGTCTACGAACTTGGATCCAAAGACATAAAGAAGCATCGAAATATGGGAGTAGACGCTTAATTCAACGTTTGGCCAGAAAGCTGCTTGCTAATTTGATACTACTTCGATTATGGAGAAGAGCAAAAGTAAGAAAATGTATTTCGAGATACTGTGGATAGTAAGGATTTTTCTACCTGCCGACTAAGAAAATGTGGCAAAATTTTCTGCTACAGTACATCAAGGCACATTAATATCTAATATTATATATTATATTAATATTATAGAAACATTACTATCTGCACAGTGTTGGTCTAGTCACGCAATAGATGTTGAAACGAAATTCGAAATTTCTCAACCGTTTTAGTAACTCTAGATTAAAAAAAATCTGCTGTACTGAATGAAAAAATCAAAACAGTAACAAGAAAGTTAACAATTTCGTGAGCAGAAGCACACTGGTGTATGATTCACAAACGTGAATGAAAAAGCATCCCTTACTTGTTTTGATATCTGGAACAGCTTGCTCATTGAAAATCTCTGCTATCAGTTTATGATTTCTATGAAATCTTGCAGCAGCAATATGTTTCACTGAAAATGCATCATCATCTGAAGGCGAAGAAGTGAAAGAAATGGATAAATCAAGAAGAATGGCCAGGGAACTATACGAGGGATAGAGGACTGCTTACTGTTATATCATATCTCTTCATAAACCGCAGTTTTCAAGAAAATTCTACCATTTTGCCTCTATCGATTTAGACATTACGATAGCCTTGACTTTTTTCAAAAGTTTCCTTGAATTGTCTTCATGAAAAGAAACTGCTGTCATTTAGAAAATAACCAAGATATAAACTTTATCAAAAGTAGAACTCCAGTAAGATATTTAAAGGATAATTCCGGGGTTAGTATGATTGATGATAAAATGAAAGATTACATTGATATGGATGGTTTATTATACTTTTTACCAAGTTTTCTTGTCTTTTCTCTGCGAAATTAAGTATTACAATCTGCGACGACAGCGTTATGGCGTCATTAACCTGTATGCCAGAGCGTTCTGACGTCACGTTGAACCTGAACGAGGCTGCTTATCGTGTACTTTTATAAAATGGCGACGAAATTTGGCCTAACTTATGAAAATATAAAAGAAACCTACCGTCATCATCTTCGATCTGCTGTATTTGAAATCGAGGCTCGTCTCTCTGAAAGAATACAAAACTAGTGATTAAAAAAAAAGATATTTCGCTTAGAACAGGCACTTGGACAGTTGTAGAACATGTCTCCTCAGAGTGAGGCTGATTCGATGGTTAATCAAAATGCTTAGGCCACACACCAAAAAAGGCCGTTGGGAAATCGAAGCTTCTTTTGTTTCCCCCAAATCAAAGCGCGGTTCACATTATGTTGTTGCAGTCGCTGGGGTCGTTAAATGAACTACTCAAACGACCCAAAAGACCGAGGCCGGTTTTTCACTAGCCCTGGTTAAAACAATAACGAGTCAAAAGTAATCCGTTTTTTAATGAGTCAATGGAAATGCTAGTTTTACCGCGAACCTGTTTTTATTCGTTTCCAGGTCACTTCCACTGGTCATATCACAGTGGGGCATTTCAATGGGGGATTATGACATTCGCTGTACATGGACCTAAAATGGATGTTCTGCCAAAAAAGTGAATCTAAGGTGGTTCACAGTCCCCTGCATATCTAAAAATTCATGAAACGGAATAAAATGACTGAAAGGCATGGGTTTTAGGACAAAAAATTTGATGTCTTTGTGCAGATAAACTTATAAATGAGTATCAACGCAATCCTTCTTTAGATATTGTTCAAATTTGGTTGGATATAGTATCAATCGTTCACATTGCACAATTCAATCTCAACTGCATTCATTTTTTGGAAAAAAGATTTTTAGAGGGCTATCACTATCGTATGTGAGCAGCACAGTTAATGTATCAAAGGATGTATTTCAAAAATTTGCGATAGATACAAAAATTTTAAATCATTATCCTTCAAATGCTATTACTTCATTAACGGATTGTCAATATGGCAAAAAGATGCTTGATACTTCGAAACAGGGATCCCCATTTCGCCTTATACTCAAACTCGTTTTCATATACGGGGCACTGAAGTAAAACAGAGAAACTAGTTTCACTCAGTTTTATCAATCTTATGTTTAAGATAAGATTGACTACTATATGTGTTTTGTTAATTTCTATGATTTATACTTCCCACTAAATAACGATTGGAAGGGCGTAAACAATTTAATATCAAATGCATCCAGAAATGAAAAGGTAGCGACTATCTTGATTTATCACGACGTTAATGCTTCATTTGTATCTATGTTTTCCCCGTTTCTTCTACCTAAAACTAAAATACCGAATGCTACCACCCCCCCCCCCCCCCCACAGGTCTTATTTGATAGACCATAAAGCTGAATCACCAATCTTGCAAACAGTAAGGAAACAACTCAATTTTATGACGAAACTGCCGTAGAGAAAAAGGGTCTTGGAAGACAGCGCTTTTGCACCTGAATGTGTTGGCAAATCCACAAAAGCAAAAAAAGTTTAGTGTAATGATAGTTTATGCAACACATGAAATATCACATCTCTAACTCGATATGAAAGAAACAAGAACGATTATTATTTCATTATGCAGTTCTTTTGGTGTCAACTATTATTTCTGTTGAAATAAGCCCTTCCTGACCCTTATACATCGGCCCCACCCCAACCCCCAGGCACAACCCAGCAGATTCCTCTCCCAATGTGATCAATTATCTTGGAAGAAAATCCTTTCCAACTGCCTTTCACACCTTCTGGGTTTTGCAAAATTCAACAATCCAAGCCTTTGAAGATTCGTACGATGGATAAAAACTACCAACATCAGTGAAGTCCCCCACACAAAAATTTAGATTAAAAAAATGTCGCAAATTCCCACAAATACAGATTTCTCTCACTTCACTATTCACTATTAACATCTCCTGGTCACTTTAAGCTATAAACCTAATGTCAAACTCTGTCTAATAGCTATATATTCAACTATTTGTAAAGTAAATCATACCTAAGTTCAAAATTTTTGTCAAAATTTAGTATGCCACAACAAAAATTAGTTTGACAGAGATTGAAGTTGAGTAGAAAGTGGAAACCTTAAACAGTACTGAAAGGAATGTGGTGGAATCTTCATTTCAAGTTTCATCGAAATTGGTCCAAATGATTTCACTTCATAGGCAATTGAAGATAGCTGTTTTCAATATGCATGTACAACAAAAATTTGTCCTCTCTCAAGTCTTTTTGGAGCACCTCAAATGAAAAATTGCCAAAACTTTTTCTGTAAAGATATGAAGCTAAGTTATATGTTTTCTTGGTCAGCAACTATTACTCTTTCAAATTAGAGGGCTTTGAAATTATATGGAGAAAGTTGATTTTTCAGCCTATGTCATAATCTTGCCCCACTGTGCATATTTTGTTGTTTTATTCCCCTTTTCGTAATTTCAACTTTCATTTGAAGTGCCAAAAGTAGAGCATGGTGTTGCTGTTGCAACTGCGTTAAAATTTATCCGTTTAAGGCGTTTCCGCAAACCCACGGGTGGGTGAAAAGATACCCAGATTAAAACTGATCCACTGTGAGACCCGTTTCTAAACTTATCTATTTTAAAGCGGGTTCGCGGTAACGAAATGCAAAACAGATAACTTTTAACCCATTTTTATTTCAACCCGGGCTGGTGGAAATGTAGCCCCGGCAACAACTCAGTCACCGGGCCGTCACAGTCGTTGAGGACTTTATTTTCAACATCCACATTTCGGAATTTGACATTCAAATAATGGTATTGGCTTATTTGGCTAAATGTTTGTTTACCGTTCTTTCCAAGTGCCTCTTCAAATACTCCTTGCTGAAAATAAATCCCAAAGCAAAATATAGATAACAATACCGGGTGAGTAAAAAAGGCCCGGTATTTGAAAGGATATTGCTCCCTGAATATATAAGCAATGATATTTTGCAATATCTGATTGAATAGCTAACATGTTCAATTATTTCTAGAATTTTTCCTGGCTGAAATCGGTCACTTCGTTCAGATTTCACAAGGGATTTTCTAAAAACTTATTTGCATGTCGTTTTCATTCGTATTTGCAGGTTTTCGAAAGGGGTTTTGCGCAGAAAATCTCCCATATCGACGGGGAGGAATGCTTGATTAAAGCCGGGTAAATTACTGAACCAAATTGGACATATCGGGAACAAAACAAGACAGTTTTCAATATTATTGCTTAGATAGTCAGGGAGTAGCATCTTTTCGAGCGCCGGGCCTTTTTTTGACTCTCCCGGTAGACAAACGAAAACAGAGGACTGGGTTAAATTCAAGGCACTTATAAAGTCAAAGATCGTAAAAAATGAAATTACTCACAGGAATTGGGCATCCGATCATTTTCTCCATCGCCTGTTGCTCTTGGAGTGCAGCTTGAGCTAAAAAGAAAAGAAATGTATTTATGTTCAGTTTTGGAGAATAGTATCATTTTCATATTGTGCAAATATCTTTTCAATGTGAAACTTAAGATTTCTCTTCCCCTTGGGATATGTCTCATTTTCTCAGTACTTCTCTTTTCCACAGGGAACGTTTTTTGCACGAGCAAATATTTCATCCACAATTGCTGTGCAAGCTTTGGAGTAAACAACTTTTCATCTTGGCATGTCCTGGCATTTTCATACGTGACTTTTCACTCCGGTCAGTCTATAAAAAGACAAGTCTCATGAGGCCTGCAAACATGGAGTCTTGATGAAGTTTTGATTTTGTGACGGCTTGGGGCGGCACTTGATTGCAACTACTAGAGAATTTCACAACAGAGACGCCAATCGTTGAAATAACACTCGTGCAGAAGTTTACACTAATCAATTTCTAATCCCCAAATCACCCTGAAAACGTTTTCTCTTTGTCCATTCATGTCGCGTCTTTAGAGAATTTGATTAACGTTTTTTGCTCGTTTTCAGTGTTTTCGAAAACGCAAATTTTAAGAAATTCGCTTCTAGCTCTACAAACTGAAAACAAAAAATGTGCAAAAATCCTAGATCAAATTCAGGCCTTCTGCTAAAGATTTAAGTCATCAATCTTCAAATCAGTTCAGTGTACGATTTATCGTGGTCTGCCAAAAGTGCATAGTTTACTATGGCGCACCCGGTAGTACAAGGTTGTTCCACTGGTACATTCACTAATGAATATCAGTCACATGTAAAGATAAAAATGTTAACGGATCAAATTTGCTGAATATGCCATAAATCTAAAAGCAAAGTCACTGTCATGAGTATGATTAGCTAGTTGTGTAGTGGTGAGGGTAAGATCTCTAACAAAAAGTGAAGCCTTTATGCCCTTGGGAGATACTCTCTTTCGGAAACAAAGGGAGTCAGGTCTTTATCATTTTCGCGAATTTCGATGTACAGCAAAACCATTGAAGCTTCCCTGATTGTATTCCTCTAAATTTTCATATTTACCCAATCAGTGCCATGACAGTGTGCCTTTAACCAAATGACGAAAATTTCGAAAAAATTGAACCATAGTATTGGTCTTAAAAGTTACGTTTGTGCGGATGCCTCTTTGTGATGATATCGAAGTGAACACGTCGCTTCCTTGACTGAGCAGAATTCTGACGTTCTTGCATTTCGGAATCAAGTATCAATGTGTTTCGTTGTGAAATAAAGCCGACAGAAAACAAACAAAGTTGCAATAATTCATAAAGAGGCAGGAGGAAAGTTTCTCTTTGTAACTAAACATCGATTCATTGTCGAGATATCTGCATATGAATGGCATCTCGGTTCCATAAAAGGCTAACTACCCCCCCTTTTCCAAATTTGCAGGTGTACCTTCAGCTGCTTCCCCGAATAAACGCAGTACGTGTCCTGGGCTAAGCTGGAGTAGGCTCTTATGTCGATAGCCTTAGACTGCGTTCACAAGATGCCTGCACATTTGAAAATGGTTAAAAATGTAACGGTAGAAAATTTGAGCTAGCGTTCACGCGATACCGGCAAAATGTTGTTTTTGAAATGTGCCGGCTGGAGTTCCGCTTTCAAAATCTACCGTTTTCAAAACCTGCCGGCAAAAAATGTGCCGTTTTTGTGTGAACGGGAGGCCTATCCGCCTCATTTTTCACCGTTTTCAAAATGTGCCGGCATCGTGTGAACGCAGTCTAAATTTATATATCTAGTTAATTATTGAATGTAATGGAAACGAACAGCGTTCTTATGAATCACTACCCTTACATTACTACTAATAACAAAGGGTACGGCCCGGTAATATGATACGGTAATATACAGTACAGTATATTACCGTACAGTACAGATACAGTACGTTGAAGTGAATAACCTGAGTTAAAAGATGAGATCTCATAGATTTATAAATAGCCTGTTGTATTTGATAATCCAGCTCGTGGCGAATGAAAGCAATGCTAAGGAAAACAGTAGAGGGATTAGGAGTTTCTTTGTCCTATTTATAGACAAGCGCTATATATCTCAGGTCATTCACTTTAATTGGTTTAAAGTATTTATATAATATCATGGGTGTCCCAAAAAATTGTGCCCTGTTTGTGTGGCTGCTGCGGAGGAGCTGTAGCTTTAATTGTCTTGGTTCTTGCACAGTTGTAAGGTCAGGTTTCAACTTAGAGTTTGAGACCCTGTTTGAGCCAATCTGACAAGTGGTTGCTGATTTATGGCAGAGGAAATGCAAAATAAATGGTTGCTTCAAAAAGCACTTTTATTGTTCTAAAGCACGGTCAAAATCAGGTAAATTTTTAAATAAAGGACTCTAGCGTTGTATTCAAAATTTTCTGCATTTCTTAAAGGGTTAATAGTGTTGATTACCTATAAGATAACACGGCAGCATGCCAGTTTAGTACTACAGCCCTTGCTGAAATACATGAAATGCTATTAGGCCTACAATATCATTGATACTGCAACATAGTTAAGAACAAACCTCTGCCTTTTGCTTCCAACCACTGTTGATAGGCCGTTGAATTATGATAGTCTCTCATCAACTCTTTGTATTCAACCTGTCATAAAAACATAGTAAATAAATAAACCAGAGAATTTCACTGGTTAAAGATCGACCAACATAAGCCAATGAATTCCCAAACAAGAACCAGGTCATAATCATACAAATAGATTCAACCAAAAATTGTATCCAAGGTTTTGGGGCCGCCCTACTCCTCGCCCTACTCCATTTATTATTCATTTCATATGAGCTGGTTAATCTTGCTTAAATCATGGGGCTGGTCAAACAACGCAACATTTGTAAATAATATTTGGAAAATAAGTACATCGCGGTAAAAAACGAATTAGGGAATAGACCGTTGAGTTTTTCCCAAAGGATTGCGGCTCCAGCATCATTATTCTGGCGGGTGAGTCTGAAGAAGATTTTGAGGTTTCAAAGCCTGTATACTGGGTGATCCAAAACAACTTCACGAGCTAGATCATAGAAAGGTTGTGAAGGTATAGAGAAACTGCAGAACAGCTATTTTGCGTGTCACAACCTTTTGGGTGGCATGAGACAGTTGATCGTCGAAGAGAAAATTTTTTCTAGGCCTAATTATTTGACAGCATTTACGGCTGCCTTGAAGATTCGATTTCTCTGCATCTACGCGGAATTTAAAAATCCAAGGCGATAGAATTCTCGGTAAGGTCATAATATCCCAGGAAATTGAAAAATATCTAAGATTTTTCGAAAATCCACTTGCACGACGGCAGAATTGGGGAGAAGGTATTTTGGCGTCATTCCCCACAGCTTCCTGTTTGCATGTCGCGGAAAAGAAAGTCACGTGATGGCACATAACATAATGTGATTGGTTAATCTCACAAATGTAAACAAACCTAATCTATTGAAAAAATTATCTGTCCTTGTTAGCTAGCTCTCTGAATTCAAACTTATTGAAAAAGGATTTGTATCACAGTTAGTTGAGAAGCTTAGCTATCTTTTGAGATGCTACATGGTCATCGTAAGCAATAATTACCATCTGAAAAACCAGATTCAAAGAAAATTTCGAATCCCGGATTCCTCATTTTAAGCGAAATAATTGCCATCATTTTCCAGTTAACATTTTGTGAAAACTCAACGTAGCGATGGATTTGATTTCGTCTGGGGAAATTTTTTGTTTGCAAAATGATTGACCTCCGTCTCTCATTCAAATTTCGTGCTCCACAGCAAATTTACTGACCAAGCAACATCTCGAAAGATAGCTGAGTCTTTCAGCTACATGCTGATACCTTGTTTGTTTTCATACCATTAACTACGTGCGATCTAGCTTGTAAGGTTCTTTTGGGTCACTTGGTAGCTCTCAATTTCAAGAAATTTGGCACTTAGGTACCCAAATACAGGAATAATTGCTTCCAAGAGGAAGGTTGTTATTCTCTTAACCCTTTCATTGCAATATCAACAGTCCTTAAGCAAGCAGCAATCCAAGGGAAGCAAAGTAAAGCGCATAAATTAGTTTCTAGCACAAGTTAATATCCTAATGGATAAAGTGCTAACTAACAAACCTTTTCAGCTTCATAGTCATCTGTATAACTCTGCAATTGGAAAAATTCGCATCACAGATACCACAAAACACAGATTTTAATTAACTCTTCACAACAGAAAGAGAACGAAGGATACAGAAAAAAGGATGAGATCCTGAATTGTTGTGGGAATTGACAATTCCAACATTGTGAGTCATGAAAAAACGCACGCCGCTTGAAAGGCCACTACTCCTTGAATATTAAAGAAAAGATATTTTGCAATAGCCGACTGAATAGCCAATATGTTAAATTATTTTTAGATTTTTTTGTGGTTGACATCGGTCACTCTGTTCAGATTTTACAAGGGATTCTCTTGAGAAAGTCATTTTGAGAAACCTTCAAAAACGTTCGAAGATCAAGACCAAATTTCCCTAATACTTCTTTACAGCAATGACATGGACATCCTTTTGCAAGTATAATCCTCTTGGGAAGATGAAAATGTCCTCCTCTTAGTCTGAGATATTTATTCAGGAGGATTCCATCCTCCCAAGAGGCAAATTATATGCTGATACATGTAAGTGTCATTGTTGTTAGAAAGGAAACCCGGAGAAATTTGCTCGTCGTTTTCACTCGTTTTTGCAGGTTTTTGAAGGGGGCTTTTTCTCCAGAAAATCTCCCATATCCACAAGAAGGAATGACCAATTAAAGCTGGGTAAATCACGGAATCTAATTGAACATATTGGTTATGAAACAAGACAGTTTTCAATATCATTGCTTTGATACTCAGGGAGCAGTATTTTTTCTAATGCGATGCATATTTTTGACTCATCGGTATGAGCAAAATAATCTGTGTTGTGATAGTAATTCTCCAGATGAACATCTCTGTTTCTCCATTGCAATAATTATAAGGAATTAAATTGAAAACTTATGAATACCTTCCTCTCATCCTCTGAAAGGTTCTTCCACATTTCTCCAACTATTTTTGATATTTCCCATAATTTCAGGTCTTGATGCTGACTTTTAACTTGGTCCCATATCTGAAAGGTTAAAAAAAGCACGTTGTCAGATGAAAAGAAAACATTTAATCTGTACAAGATGAATCAAAAGCCAAATTTCCTAAGTACATAAAATAAAACGATAATGAAAGAAAACAGTTTAGTAAACAAATTGCAAAACATTTTGCAGAAATCATATTAAATAAATGTAGGAGATTTACCACCGAAAAAGACATAAGATACTATGTTTTCTCATTTCAGTTATCTGAAAGATAAGTACAAAATCAATCAAATGATCTGTATCAATTCAATTTATTTAAATATGTTTATTCTATTTTTACCTGAGTCAAAAACTTGACAAAAAGACATTGAAGCATCTTGAAGATGTCACCAAATACCGGGTGAGTCAATAAAAACAACCACCATTTGAAAGGCTACTGCTTTCTGGATATTGATGCGATGATATTAGCAAATAGACCATTTAACAAAGGCATGTTCAAATATATTTCAAAATTTACTTGGCTGAAACTGGTCACTCTGTTAAAATTTTATGAGGAATTTGGTCTAGAAAGTACCTTTAAGAAACCTTAATAAATATGCTAAATCACTAGGGAATTTCCCTAAATGTTTTTACAGTAACTTACAGCTTTGAATTGAACATGCTTTACCACTCTTGGGAGGATGAAAAAGTCTACCCCCTTGTATGAATAACTTTTCTGAGAAGAAAAACCTAGGAAATTTTGCTTGTCGTCTTCACTCATTTTTCAGGTTTCTGTAAGGGGTTTTCTGCAGAAAATCTCCCATATCCGTGGGAAGGAATGACTGATTAAAACTGGGCAAATTACAGAATCTAATTGAACATATTGGCTATGAAACAAGACAATTTTCAATATTATTGCTTTGATATTCAGGGAGCAGCATTTTTCGAATGGGGACTGTTTTAATTGAACTTAGGCTTTATTTAATATTTAATATTATTGCTTTGATATTCAGGGAGCAGTACTTTTCGAATGGGGACTGTTTTAATTGAACTTAGGCTTTATTTAATATTAACATTTATGGTTTTATGCTGAATGTATGTCAATTTTGTATATCTACTTATCTACTATTTTACTATTTTAAACTACGAATATTGTATATTTACTTATCTACTATTTTAACTATTGTATATTGTAATTTTTTAGTTGGCCTAAATTAGCTTTAGTATAGCTACGGTATTTATATTAGCCAACTTTTAAAGAAATTGATAATAATCACCCGGTACTTTGCACACATTTGAGGTTACAAATTACCAAAGAATTCCTTACCTTCTTACTATATCTCATGTAAGGTTGTAATGGTTTCTCCGGTGCCTTTGGCTGTTTTGGAATCTTTATATCATGCTGCAAGTAAATTCACTGACAATGAGTCAACAGTACACATCTTTAATAAAACAGCATTGCTTTTTTATGCCAAATAATTCTCAAGCATTCTCAACAAACTTATTAATATTTTGAATAGATTTATTTCAAAATGCTTACAAGCTTTCACAACTTTCAAGAACTTTTAATTTATTTAGCATGAAAAATTCTGGAAAATTGTCAAACATCATTAAGAAGCCTTGTGCACACAGCCTGTACTGCATCTTTCACCAAAATAATCTCTAAGTAAGTTAGAAATAATAAGGGCCATGAAACTATAATTTCTTGGAACAACGCAGAAAACAAGATTGTAGTTCACTTTTAAAGAGGAGAACCAATGGTTCTTTACCACACCATCTTATGCAATAATGAGGTTGAAGCGCCAGACAGAGAGGTATACATAACAACATTGCAAAGCACTTACGGGCATAAATGTGACCATCCGTTGGGGTGGTTGCTGCTGCGGGTTCATCCTAACTGCTCCCATGGGACTGGGCACATTGCCTCCATTCCAATTACCACCTGACACATTCTGAAAAAATTAGTAAGCCAGTTGAAAAATCAGATCTTCATGTTTATATTGTTGAGAAAGAAAATGACTCATATCCAAAAAGATAATGAAGTATTGGCCAATAAATGATGGTTTGCAGAATGCATTTAAAGCAAGAAATTCAATAGTTTGCTTTGACACTAAACTCGTTGTTACTTTCAGGTACCAGAAGAACCATTACGCTTTGTAGGATAACTTCTAAAGATTTGAACACCATTTCACATGAAAGAAATCAGTCTTGAAAAATATTTCTAACTACCTTCATTGCTGCATTCTTTTGCTGTACATTCTATGAAAAGGAAAGGCTGGCATGGTTTCTCAATGACTCTTTGCAAATAAATATTTCCGGTATAGTAGACCTTTAGCAAATTCTACACAGAGCCTGAATCAAACAATGTTTTTATACATTTAGTTGAATTTTGAATGTGCACAACAGTAATAGAAGCTCAAACACCACTCACTCAAACCCTTCATATAAAAAAGCATCACAATATTTCTCTGGGCTGGGATAGCTAAAGGTCTATTTGGGCAAGCTTCATCAGGGACATAGGAAGAAGTTTCGGATTTCGAATTCAGATTGTTCTTAAAACAATAGAGAACAATACATATAATTAATTCGTGTGACGTAGCACCATTGTTTTCAAAATTATTGGGGGGGACTTCAGCCCCCCGGGCCTGAGCTTCATTGAAGTTTCCTTGAGACAAAAACTCAGGAGCTGATTTTAGTATCCATGAATGCGCTACACTCAACTGAAATGTCCACTTAACAAAATAGATCAATTTTGAAGCTGATGATTCTTCCTCTTTATGAAAAATAAGGAATTATACAAGTTTATGATTCATAAGATTATACTAAATAAATTTATGGATTGTTGTGGGCTTAGCTTCAGCTGGATTTGTAACTGGAAAGAGATACCTACCCCAGGCATCATGCCAGGTGGTGGACTTGGTTGGTATGGGGGTCTGAACCTTGCTGCAAATAAAAAGAAATTGAATCATTTGGATCGATTGTGACATTGGAACAAACACAAACCTCACAAAGAGGTCTCTTGATTTCCCTCAGGGGAATTCTCATTCAAGGTTGGAAAACATGCATGATTTGGCCTACGCGTAGTAGCGAGTGAAACAAATTTGAAGGTGCGAGCTGCGAGTAGACTTTAAAAAGCTGCGAGAAATACAAAATTAACAATAGGTCTTTTGTCCTTGCCTGCGAGAACCTTTTGTTACAGCTGCGAGTAGCGAGTTTGACACAATTTCATAGTTGCAAGCGAATGCAAGTTTTCCAACCTGGTTCTCATTAAAATTTATAGCGATTCTGTGTGTCTGTTTTAATTTATTTCTTGGAGCTGCAAACTCTTTGTTGATTTTGAGTTGCTAAATTTATCTTATTATTGTCATCATGCTAACAAAATAAATATTTTATGGGGCTCCTATCTATCTTATCATACCTCTTAGCTTGGAGGATTTTTGGACTTTGATAGGGAATCATATCACCAGATCATATATTTATTACGATTTTTTGTTGTTTGTAGTAAAATAAACTTGTACCATAACCATACCATAAACAACCATCATCCATAGGCCTACATATTGCTTTTGGTTGTAATGAATGGTAATATAATGACAAGGTGGTAAAAAAATCACATACGATACGGTAGGATTGAAAGGAGGCTCAAATTTTTTCTTTCTCATACTTTCTTGCTTTAAGTTAGAAACTACATATTTTGTGGAAGTTACAGGCATCGCTCAATTCCCATCATACCTTGTTGGCTTGCTTGACCCGTACCAGGATTAAATTGAGGTGGAAATCCTTTATTTTGCATCCCAAATTGCATCGCCATCTTGTCTCTGTTTTTCTTCTTCTTTGTTCATTTGCAAGAACGAGGCTAGATAAAAATGGTAGCGATGTTGCCTCGTTTTCATGACGATGTTTTTCAAGTTTGATGGCGCCAAAGTTGCTTGCTGTAAAGACGAAATCTGAAAATGTTTTTATATGCTCTTATCGTCTTCGCTGTGTTGAATGAATTGACCATAAACAGCAAGTGTCATCAACAGAGAATTCCTGGTAAGTTGAGACAGCCTGTGATTTTTGTTGAAAAATCTGTTGCGGTAATACAAAATAACAAGTAAGAAAAGCAAAATTAGGCCCTCCAGTGCTTGAGATGGCTTGGTTTAATTTCTTTTGGTGCAATGATAAATGACTCAAGCTATTTTCTTGTTCCTTACAGAGTTCATTACTAATGCAATTTTCAACCAGCAATTTAGATTAATATTGCCAAAATTTGTATTTGAATTGTTTTTTCGTACCCATGTCAAGCCATATGAAAAATTTTATCTGAAAAGCAAGTGTAGGCCTATAATGTCGTTTCTATAAATTTTTACATTCATTGACATTGTTTCAGATGAAAACCAAGCCATTTAATTGTATACGCAACTCGAATGTGCGTCGCATATAAAGATTTATTAGAATAACACTCGATCCAATCCAGTCTCTTTCTTTAAATTCTTTAATTAAAAGGTAACGGTAAAAGGTAAGCTAAAAGATCTATTACTGAACACTTTTTAAAGCTCTTCTGTGTGTGCATTCATCATTTGGAAGAAATTTTATGTGTGCACTTTGCAAAGTCAGTCTGGTAGGGTCTTGGTAGGGCAAAGCTAAACTACAGTGATCCAAATTTTTTCCAAAAATTTCTGGAAACTTATTTTTATTTTCAGCTCTTTGTGACAGAGGTTCTCAAAGTTTCAAGGTTTCTATTTATCATGGCAAGATCTTCTACTTCCAAGGAGAACTGTTTGGACTTTTCAATATTTTCAGCAGGCTGCAGTTGTCTTTGACATCAGAGAAACCATTCAGAATATTTCTTCAAAGCAAGTGAGTAAATTTCTCAAGAATTTGATAATGAAAAATCAATATCTGTATAAATACCCTTTTTTCTCGAATCTTTTTGATTCTCCACTATTTTCTACTAAAGTTTCAGCTTTTACATAGATATCATACTATCAATTACCAAAATCCTAAACAAAGAGCTTGGCACAAGATTTTGAGCAGGGGAGCAGTAAATGCCTCTCCTGCGAATGTTCAGGCAAGCTATTTCTAGATAGATGAATAAAAATGAAGATGAAATTGATTTTAAGAAGAGCAATTCACTTTTATGAACAGTTCTACAGCTCCCATGCATAGAGGAGAGCGACAGCTTTGAAAATCCTCAACTGACAAGGCTCAAAGTATGCATCAAAAATGAAATAAAAAGACAAATGATGTTATATGCCAAGATCTATGCAATCAAATAAAAAAAAGGAATTTAAAGAATTTGGGTTGTGTGAGCTGACAAACTGAATTTTGAAGTTGACCTGAATTGACTGCACATTGTCTTCAATGTGAATGAATAGATTCTCGTTTCGTGAAACTTCAAAAATCTTAGTCTCAGTTCTCATAGGTCCCATTTTTGTAATTTTATTTTGATTGCCAATCATTGTTAATCCAAGCCATTACAGGTCCCATTTTCATTCACCCTTTAAAGTTTCTTCCAGTAAGACAACCACACCTTCAATCTACCTTGAAATTTTTTTATGATAAAAGCTTCGGGTTTTTACTTTTCAGTTTAGATGACTTGACCAAAGATATGAAAGACGAAGAAAATGGCATTCTTAACACCATATTTTACAAGACCATTGGAAGATTTGCAGTCGGGGCCCATGGCTATAAAAATGAAACAAGAATAGAGCTCTCTCCATTTGTAGACAAATATATTGGTATTTTATTTGACGAACCTGAAGGGAATATTACTGTCAAGTGTCACCCGAATTGTAAGTATTTGTTTTGAAATTAAGAAAGTAAAAATGTTATGGCTTTAAAATGAAATCTTTGCAACATTCTACCAGGTGCACCAGAAAAAATTTCCACAATGTATTGTACTCTTGGCAAATTCTGGTGATTGATAAATTTAATCTTTAGTCCGAATCCCAAATAACTTTTAGGAATTTCTAGTCGGTTTTTCGCGGCCTACGGCACCAGCTATAAGTGATTCTTTTGATTACATTATTTCTATTCAAAATTTACATGATTCTTAAGATGGGGGATATGAAGATTTATGACAAGACTTGGACAAGCAAACTTTTCTTGCAGCGTTTGATAGACAACTCTTGGCGTTATTCATCATTGGTAACTTGCTATTCTTCTTTGCTGAATCATGCAGCAGGTGATCAACATTTCTTTCTCTTTCTTGCATCTTTGGAGACATTTGTCTCCTTAGTTTTACCATTTGTTTCTTTTTTTATATTCCACTAAAAGCTTACAATTTACATATTGCTACATCAAATCAGTTCAGTTCAGTTCATATATTTTAAATTCCACAATATACAATTTATAGTCCTAACTACTAACTATACAAACACATGACTAAACTACAAAGATAAAAGATAAGTTACAAAAATTAATACAGTAATACCAAAACTTAATACAATATACAAATACAAGGAGGAACTAAATAAATTGCATACAGGGAATTACTTAAAGGAGGAACTCTCTCAATAGGTAAACTAATCAAGGAGAGAGCCCCAGTAGTACTTAATGATTACCACAGGGAGCAAAAACTATGTGCACCCCACGGACCTTAAACTAAGATAAACTACAATACTTTGATACTTAAAAAGAATTATATAATATGTGTACTGGTTTTCAACAACTGCCTTTCCCATGTGATATGGATGTTCACGGTGCATATGGTCATTTGGCTAATGTTTATTGCAGGTTTTTTCTTAAAGGCACACTATTGTGGCACTGATTGGATAAATAAGGCAATAAAAATGAATAGAATTAGGCAAGCTTCAGTAATTTTGCCGTACACTGAAATTCATGAAGACGATAACGATCTGACTCCGTTTATTCTCTAAACAATGTATGATCCAAGGACATAAAGGCTTGGTAATTATTTAGAGGCCAGGTCTTTGTTAGTGATTTTAACATCACAACTAGCCAATCACAGCCACGGCAGTTTGCTTTTAACTTCATTTGTCCCTATTTTCATAGGAATCTGTTGTTTTATTATGCATCTGGAGTGACGATTGGATTATTAATGTCCTGGATGGTGATTCTGATTGTAATACTCAAACTTATGCCATACAAGGTAAGTTTCGTCCCAGACCCATAGAACCACTTTTACCCTGACCATGCTTAATGCCTTTTTGTGTCCCCTGGAAAAGATTTCCCTGTAGCTACCAGCGATTTGAAAATTTCAGTTTCATTGTTTCGTCCTCTCCAGCTCGTCAACAACAAGCCAAAGATGTCATTAGATATCCACTTTGAAAGTTTCTAGAAGAAATTACGGAGTGATCAAAAACTTGGGACTTGCCAAAAAAATCTCAAAAAAATTAATTATGTGATGATCTTAAATAGTTCTTGTTGTGCATATATTTCAAGACCAATTTCATCTTAGAAATGGATTTGATCCAGATTCTAGAAATAAGTTCGAATTTGTAGGAATTCAGGGTTTGTTGTGAGCTGCTTGGTTTGCAGCAAAGTTCAAAACTGCAAAAGAAATCCATCGAAATCAATGTTTATACAGCGCCACCAACTGTGTTGCTCATGTCGTGATAAGGCTCTTATGATTTGATACTCCAAGTTTCTTATTGAATCGCTATTTTGTAAAATACTGTGCACAAAATTTAATTTTTTCAAATGCAAGTGTCTCGTTTCTCTGCAAGCTGCAGCAAAGAATGCATCTCCTTTCTAAATTTTTTTTTTCAGTGACTAATTTTCTCGTTTCGTCTTTCATCTAATTTTTATCGTAGAAATCGTTATTTTTCACTGCTATAATGACTGGTGGAAGTATGGGACTATACATCACTCAAAACCTTCTTCTCAACTTGAATTTTTATGCAAAATATCATGCTTATTGGTTGATGTGGTATACGGCTATTGTTAGTAAGTATTCCTATTGCCCCCGCAAATTTCATTGGCATACATACATAAATGTAGATAGTGTACCACATCTTAGATTTAAGAGCTTTCTAAAATTGTTCTTATCTAGAATTAATGCCTTTAATAAACTAAACACGTATTTTTTGTACTCTTTCCAAAAAGCATTAAAATCGTATTTTCAAACGATCTGGCAGGATTGTGAGAGTGATTTGTGAATTATCAGTTCCAAAGTAGGGTGTGAAATATTTTTGATGTAACAGAAATGTTAAAAATGGCTGGATTCGTTTCTTGAATCTCTGATGCGTAAGAAAAATTTGATTTAGGGTTTTTTCAGATACTTTCATCGGATGACCACGAAGAAATTTTCGGCAAGAATTTGCAATTTTAGCAATTCTGCGAATTTTAAACTAAATTATGCAATTTGAAAATTGTCTTGAGAAAGGATATGGTTTTTCATGAGACAATTTGATCAACCTTTTACTGTACGCAAGAGCGATGTTAATCAGCCCTTTCGTATTTTTGGGGGAAAAATTTCTCCAATCCACCCGTCATTTCGAACTATTTTAATTTGTTGTTGATAAAACAAGTGTTTTGAATTAATATATTTCTATTTTACTAAATGAAAACATTTGTTGGTAGAAACACTGCAACGCCATGAAAAATGACACCCAATATGCAATACATATATTCTTCAAATTTTCTCATACATGCTGCCGTTTTTTCGTCATGTTGCGTTGTTTCTACCAACAAATATTTTCATTTATTCGTCATTGCAAGTATCCTCTGATTCGACGATTGAAGTTAGCATCATGGCCATTCCTGTTTTGAATTATTTTATTTTCCTAGGTGCATTGACAATGGCATTCCTGTATTACAAAGGCCCTCCTTCAAACGTTCGGTTTCTAAATCTCACAAAATGGTCGATGCAGCTCCTGGGATTGCTTTCCATATATAACAGTACATGGGCAACGGAAGTCGCAGTGACAGCAATAGTCTTTACAATGGTAACTTATGCAATTGTGATGCACTTTGATGTTGGTAGAGTTCTCAAGACAGGATTATCATACTTGTAAGTATGTGCAGGTCAGGGTGTCCTAAAAAACTTGTGCCCAGTTTGGTTGACCATTGCGGAGGAGCTGTACGCTCTTTTGCTCTGTTCTTGATACAATTGCGTAGGATAGGCTTCAACTTAGAGATGAAGACCTTGGTTTAGCCAATCTGATAAGTGGTTGCTGATTTATGGCACGAGAAAGGCAAAACAAGTGATTGCTTGAAAACAGCGCTTTCTTCTTTCTCTCATTTCTTTTACATTTGAAAACATTGTGTTGTCAGCAACAATTCAATTAACCCCTTTTTAAATCATAGAAAAAATTCAACACAGTAATGGAAATTTTCCTTGCAATATTTATTTGATTTTGGCAGTTTTGACATTATGTAAACATTTTTATAAGAACTCAGGCTGACTGGCAAAATTTCAAGTTCTTTTTATGCGCGGGTGTTTACTGTGATACCAAACGTATAGATTTGATATCCACAAGCGTGCAAACGACCTTTCCAGCCTTGCAATGTGTTTGGTTCGTTTTTCTTGCAATAATGTGTCCAATTTTTCAAGTGATATTTCATGTGATCACTTGAATAAAGGAGCTCGTCAGGTGGCAAGGACGAATCTAAGCAGACTGGTGATTTACTTTCGGTTGCGCTTTCGGAGCTGAATTTTTAGTTTGCATGTGATCAGTTAGATTCTGCCAATCTCAGCGCACTTTTCGAGGCTCTTCGTCAGCAACGTGTCAGCATATTTTGACAAGAGTGTATACTCGGCTGTACTTACATGAACACATTGCCTTTAAAGTTCCATTGTCAACCATGCTCCTTTGTGCGCAGAATAAAAAGCAAGACAAAGAACCTAGGCCATAAATGACTTTCAGACAGTGCGAAAGTCCACTTTGGTGCCACGAAGGATCATGGCTAAACTTGCTCCAAGTCTATTCCGTGGTCTATCAGCGCTAAAAGAATATAATTACCCCTGCGGGGGCACAAGCAAGTAATAGGACGCTGCGAAGGAGAAATAATTATTTTTTTGGCGCTGATGGACCACGAAATAAACTTGGAGCAAGTCTAAATCATGGCCAGCAATGGGTCTTTGATTTGATTTCTCTCATTCTTCTGCATCCTAGTTTGCCGTACAAGCTCTACAATTGGCATGAAAGACCAAAAAGACGTTTATTAACTGAAGAGGAATATCAAGAAGAGACTCAAAGAGAAACGTTAAAAGCTTTGGAAGAACTTAAAGGATACTGCTCAAGTCCTGAATGTGATTCTTGGAGAGTAGTGTCGAGATTAAAAGATCCCAAAAGGTATTTATAGTGACGACATTTGTTTTGTTTTTATCATGTAAAATGTCATTAAGCACATTTGAAAAAACTGTGCTTGGATATACATGCTTTTTGAGACAATAAACGAAGCATTTTAAGGCAAGAGAAAGAAAATGTCAAGAGCTTTTTGTGGGGGATTTCGAAGTTGCTAATTTTTGCACATGAGTGCATTTCCTACTCCATTAGTGGTGGATGCTTATTCTCTTTACGAAGACAAGGTCTGTAGCTTACGGTAGCTGCAGCTTTAAATGCGGCGATATTTCTCCTTAGAGGGCTCCGTCGACAAACTGTTAACAAATTTGATGACACCGCACGTGTCCATTGTTCATCCATTGTTTTCTACAGTTTGTTTGGTGGCTTCACCCAAGCCACCAAAAATTGCTTGTTAAAAATCCACTTATATCCAAGCAATCGCAGAAGATATGAATGTTTGGTTTTTTCCTCTGTGAAGTACATAGATTTATCTTCAAAATGACGCTTTCATTTTCGAGAAAACAGGTAAAAGTCCGTGTGATATTGCCCATCAAAGTCATCGTTTCGACCGAAATTTGGAGACGGAGCCATTTTAATTGTGTTCAATATTGAAACTTGAATTGAATGAAATGCATGAAATCCACACAAAAATGAACAAACGATCGCAATGTATGCCGGTTACCCAAGAGCCTTTGGAGCAATTGTCGTAAAACAAAATCTGTTTGCAGGTTTGCCAACTTTATGAAAACTGGTGTTATGTTTAAAGAAGACGAAGTCGAGGAATATGACAAATTCGAAGTAGAAGAAGATAACGATTCTTGGCTGAGTACTGACAGTGAACATGGAACACAGTGCAGTTCTAGAAATGAGAAGGAGGTAGATGACATTTTACAATTTTCAGATGACAGCTTTGAAAGATCTAACGTCGTCCTTGTAAACTAGGAAATTTAGGAATTGTAATGTCAGCCTGAAAATCTATGCGCGGGTGAAAGAAGACAAGCAGAATAAACAAATTCAGCTGACACTGTTTACACGAACTTCAGATCACGTGATTGTCCTCTTGGGGAAACCTTCCTTTCATGCATGTAAGTATGTATAATTTTGCCATAAAAATTACAAAATTTAGTGTAACAAAAATTTGAGAAAAAAATGCTAATTACAAATATACAATATAATGTAAAAGTTAAAAATTTAATCTAAAACACCCCTTGTTTAAATTGGCAGGGATAGCATTAAAAGGTCAGTGCGACCTTGCTTCCATAATTTGAAAGCCTCTAGCTATCAAACCAGTAGCAGGTGTCATTGAAAGAAAAATTTTCATGAAAGAAAAGAAATAACATATTTTTGTGTTGGAAAAAATTGAAGGATTGAAAATGATGCTGCATTCTTATGAATGTTAACGGACAGCTATCTTCGCAGCTTTTAGAATTTCAATAATATATGTAGGGGCTGTTTTCTTTATTTTGGAGGTCTTTCATAGAATTTAAGGACTTCGTATCATGATATGAAAGGCGTGATGCGGGAAACTGCAACAACAGATAGGAGATGATTTCCTAAGTCCAATTGTATGATCACTTGATCTGAAGTGGTTAAGAACAGCATTATCTGAATTTGTTTATTGGTTCTGATTTCATTTGGTATTCGTTGACCAGGTTCTTCTGTTGATTAGATGCTCCTTTGAGCAGCTTTCTTTTTATACAGAGTGTCCCAAAATAATGTATCAGCGTTTGTCAAACCGTACAAGCATAGATTCCAAATCTTTAAAAAGGCTGGTGTAAAATTGAGTGACTTATTTCTTTGAACTGAATGACTTCAAAGAAACTTTAGCTATTTCTCTAAAATTCTACCGTTGGACTTTTCTGAAATCTTCAATATTTTCAGAATTAAATTGTTTTTCTTCTTTTTCAAGAATTCAAGAAAGATTTTCAAAAAAACTTAAAACCATCACAATTTCTAAAATGTTTGACGTAACATGAAATAATTTCGAAGAAAACCATAGTTTATGAATGCCTACAATATGGTATCAAGCAGAAGTCTGTCACTCATCTGGTTTATGATTTAGAAATTTTATGACGTCACATCATCAAATGAGTTGAAATGTAAGATACGCTGTTATTTCCAAAGATATTCAAAGTTTCTGAAAAGTCCAATGGTAGAATTATAGATAAGTAGCTAAAGTTTCTTTCAAGCGATTTAATCAGAAGAAATAAGCCATTGAATTTTACAGCCACCTTTTTACGCTGAGATAAAGATTTGGAACCTATGCTAACCGTACAATCATGAATTCTCGACCGATTTAAATGAATCACCTATCGTTTTGAAGCAAAATTGCTTTAAATTAACTGTCGTCGTTCTAGAGTTCTGGACAATTTTACGTGGAAACTATCGAGAAAAGCTAAACATTACGAGCAAGTTTCTTCCCTTTTTCAGCTTTGATAAGATAACAATTGCATCAGTTGTTTTCTTGGGAACTTAAAGAAGCAACCCAAGTACTGGGTGAATCACGGGCGGTAGGAAACGCTGAATTTAAAAAAGGTTTATGTATCATACATCCAGGTATTCCTATCCTCTATCCTAATATATATCATTTTGTTCGTGATATATCGACTTGTTTTCCTACTGTGTCTACTTCTCCTGCCAAGGCACCATGTTAATCCGATTGACGTGAGCTCAAGTGCCCTAAAGCAATTATGCCACTCAATTCCACATTTGAGTGGCAAGGGTCCTCGACGTCACGTCAATCGAATTATAATGGCGCCTTCGCAGGAGAGGTAGACACAGAAGGAAAACAAGTCGATAATATATCATGAACGAAATAATATATTAGGATAGGAATAGCTCGATGTATCATACATAAACTTTTTTAAATTCAGCGTTTCCTACCGCCCGTGGTTAAACCAGAAAAGATGTTTAGACGTTTGAGAGCCTCTGGCTCTCAAAGTGTTGATCTGATTCCAGTAAACTGATGATACTTGCATAGCGAATACATCAACTTAGATAAGAAAATCGAGTTCGTTAAAATTGATCGTATCGTTCTCTATTCACAAGCGATTTATAAAACGCTTTATTGCAAAATCCTTCAAAACAGGCAAAATCCTTCAATCCTTGATCATATTTGCTAGCAATTTAGCTGAAGAATCGTAGATTTGATTGTGATAAGAATTGGGGTCGGTTTTCATAGTTCCTTAAATTGTTTTGCGAATAACCTCTTAAAAGGTTTCAGTTTCTTTAAGATATGTTTCTTTGTACTGTAGATATTTAAGTAGAGCGTTTTATCCAAAATTCTGAGTATATATGATCTCTCTCATGTTTATGCCATGTGTCTTCCACAACGCGCATTAGAAACCATGTTTGTGACTTTTGAATATGCACCAGGCCAACGATTTTGTTATTTCTACTTCGTGAAACTTTTATGTCTTTCGTTTAATTTTGCAGTTGTCAAAAAATGGTTCCTCTTGCTGATTTCAATTTCACTAGTATTCATGTGTAAACCTCTCTTAACATTGATACATAAGTTAAAGAACTCCATACTATTTCTTCACTAAAGTAGATGGCCAAAAGAAAGAATTGTCTGATGGAAAATCTATTGAGATATTCTCAGTTATCGTAATTAATTCAAAACCTGTGTGTTACAAAACATGAATAAGATCAATCTCCCTTATTCTAGAAAATGTCTTAAATTAGATGTCATGTGAGATTTGCGTTAGCGCAAAGCTACTCATGTACAACACTTTAATTGTTGTTATTCGCGGGCATTTTCACGTAATATCTAATTTGAGACAGGCTATACATATCTAAAGATAGCCTGTGGCAAAACTTAGAACATTTATTATAAACTTGTTTATGAATCCTTGTGAGAGATTTTTAATTGGTCTCGCTTCTTTTTCGTTCGAAGATAATTGTCAAAAAATAGCATCTCTGAGTCCAACGTCCTGTTAGCCGTTGCTTGTTTTTATGCAATGTGGTTTCAAGCCACATTGTCTTCCCAAACTTTGCTGTCAAAAGCCACTTTCTTGAGCATACTGTGCATGTAGACATTTGAATGACGAGCATATCATCTCCACATGGAGTTATTTTCTTCAGGTAGCCGCTTCTCAATGATCAAATCTTCATGTATTGGTTTAAAGTTGATAATTTCTCTGCATTTTCCATCTTCGATTGTTAGTGAATCTCTTTGGTATGGAAATTCATCTTCAATAGTTCTAATTTCAGCAAATTCGATTCTCATTTCAAGTTCTTCTAATATTGGCTGTTGCAATATTTCAATTTCATATTCCTCGACAAGAATGATATCCTGTAAATTAACAAATTACAAGAATTAGTTCAAAGTTGCATTTTTGTGTGTACAGTACTTGATAGCAAGACGCAAGGAAGTAGCAACAAGATTTATCAGTGATCATAACAGTTGGCTACTCATAAAGCATTTGCCATATTGATCTTCTAACGTTTTCCTCATGTAAGTGAAAAAGTTACTTTTGAAGTAAGTTCTGGGAGGAAAAGCAACAGAATTTCATGAGCACATTTATTCACACCAATAAACCATTGCGGAAGCAAACTTCTCTATATTTTCAATGCTGAAATTCCTTATTGTCGCTTTCCCCTTGAAGAAGTAGAGAAACATCTGATCCTTGTTGCTAACAGTTACAATGCATCTCAAAATTTCTCAAGATTCTTCTGCAAAGAAATACCCTTGCAGATTGAAGTGATTGCTACAAACTTACCGGATCATAAAGTGCCTCAGCATTGAGTCCAAGGTCTTCTGTAATGGCTTCTGAAATTCTGTCATGCCAGTTGAAACAACCCATCTTTCTCTTTTCTACCAGAGATCCACCTCAATTCATTTCCAATTCTTATTTATACTTTACGGAAGTCATTCCCACGCTGTATAATATCCCAATTGATTATTTAGCTCGCTCCTATTCAACGAGCCTGCGGCTACCACAAAATGCTCCCAAGTTCTGAAGGCCATAGAACCCAAACCTATATTTGGCTGGCGAGCTTTGTTTATGGAAAGTTTGTGGCATTGGCTTGTGGTCTAAGCTTTGTAGGCAGCAAGATATTCCAAATTTCGTCAAAACATCGACCAGATAAACATGCCAATGACAAAAAATTAAGTTTTCATTTGCTATCTGCCAGCATAACAGGTACGATTTACAGTATGCTGATATGATATTTAAGCAACAAAATGCTCGATCTTTGGCCAACACGAGGAATTTAATTTTTTTCCAAATAAAAACAATCATATAATAAATAATTCATTTAACGTTGGCCTTGCAACAGTTGTAAATTAATTCATGCCAACGATAAGACTCTTCAGTTTTTTAAGATTGTAACCAAGATCGTTCAAGGTTTTCGTGTAAAATGAATTTTTAATAGCTGAACTCTTACTGCCAAAAACCTAAACATTCAAGATAAAAATTGCAGTCACAATCTTCCTGCAATCCTAGTAATTTGATTAATTTTATCCCTTAATTTAGAAAGCAAACGAATAGTTTCGCTATATTTACAAGGAGTGAGAGAGATTGCCCTGAAGATATAATTGGGAGAGTGGAGAATGGGTTGACGAACCCCCTGCATAACCCTGCGTAAAAACAAAGGATTACCCATAGATCAGTTAAAGACCCATTGTCAACCGTGATCCTTTGTGCGCGGAATGAAACGTAAAACAGAGAATTTAGGCCAAAAACAACTTTCAGATAAAACAAAAGTCGAGTTTGATGCCACTTAGGACTAGCAAAGGGTCTTTAAATCGTGGCCTCTGTGATGGCCTTTGCAAGTCTTCCATTGCGGCTCCAAGCCCTCTCATTAGCTATCAATATGTTATTGACTATAGTGATTTAGCTATTCAACAGGTGGCCATTTCGCTGTGCCCCAATTGCAAATTGCTGAATTTCATAAACAATCTGATTTAAGACTTCGAAACCACTTGAAAGTGAATTTTCAAACATTTAATAAAAGCTTTGATCAATCAAAAACTTGATTTGAGTATTCATTGACGAGTGATAACAAGTTTTGAAATGATCAAAACCGTCAATAAAACTCTCACGGGAATGTGTTTCGTTTAATTATAAAATGACCATGATATTAAACCGAGTAAAGTAAATAAACAAAACAATTCTTCTATATCAATTATTTTGTGGTGAAAACTGATTAATTAAAGATTCGATTTGGCTTTTTTGAAGCTTTTCTGGCAGTACGAAATCATAAAGTGCTCCGACCAGAATGACTATTACATTCATTTTTCTTTTATAAGAAACAGTTTATAAGAAACTGTATCGGGTCAGCAAGAGAAAGTTCCAAATTTTTAAACTCATAGCCCCAAGAGTACTTGATAGATTGAAATAAGTGGACATCTGCTTGATAGCCAAAAGATTGAAGTATTTTTGTGATTTTTCTCGCCTTCTTACGAGCACTGGAAAAATTGGTAAATTCAAATTTAAGAAAAAGTTGGTGGCCTTGGTGCTGTTGGTGGTTAAAAAATGACTGAAAAAGACCCAAAATACTTTATCAAATCATAAAGGACTCCTCGCGCAGAACAATAGAGAAAATGCAATTTCTCATGGGTGAGAGATATCTTCTGCACATTTATTGCCATGGGATTGAAATTCTTTAGTATCTGTTTGAGAATCTATGCCTTATTACTCTTGAGAGAAGTGAAACGCCCGTGTGTATTGTTCTGTGTGAGGGGAGTCCCAACGATTTGATCATCAAGTGTTTTAGGCCCTTTTCAGTCATTTTGCAACCATGAAATTTTGTAAAGTTGAATTTACCTATATTTGCAGCGCTCGTAAGAAGACGAGAAAAATCATAAAAATACTATGAAGTACTTGTGGTGCTACGAATTTTCCAAAGTGGGAACTTTTTTCTGGCTCACCCGGTATTTCTGCAACTTTTCTCACGTTTTTATGAGCACTGGAAATATAGGTAACTTAGACTTGTCGGAAATTTCATGATTGTGAAATGGCTGAAAAAGGCCTAAAACACTTGATTAAATCATGAAGAAGGCAATCGATGCTGTAACGAAATTTATGCTTTTATTAAGTTTGATCAGCTCACAAGAACGAGTTTTTTTGATCAAAGTTTTCAGTGTTTTCGAAACATAAAACTTTACGAAACTCGCTTCTAGCTCTAAAGGCGGAAAACGGAAAAATTTGCAAAAAGTCCAAGAATCTAATTCAGGCTTTCCGCTAAAGATTAAGTCATAAATCTTCAAAATCGGTCCAGTGTACGATTTTTTGTGGCCTGCCAAATGTGCATACTTTATTTTGTCGCACCCGGTACAAGTATTTAGCAATCTGGACTGTCGTCTTGTCAGACCTACTTACAAGACGACTTGGGCAAGTCCATTAGCAATCCTTCGTTACAAGATTCTAAACGCTGCGAAGTCGATGCTTTATTTGAGTAAAAATTCCTTGATATAGGAATCCAAATTTCACAAATTCTTGATGTGGTGAGACACGCCTCCCCCAACACCCCTTACTACTGCCTCGCTTCCTCATATCGTCTTCGCAAAAGCAGAAAAAGGCATGACACAGTGATCAACACTTTGTTCAAAAGAAGTCATCGTTTATTGTTACCAAAGATATTTTAAAATAATTATGAACATGAATTATGAAATTTAGGTTTATTATTAGAAAATGCATTTTAGATAAATCCATTGCTAAATATTATAAAATTTGAAACAATACACATTCTGCTCTTAATTTCCAAAATTTTTCCAAAAATATTCTCTGTTTTACGTTTTGCAAAATAAGTTTTCTCTTCAACACTTCTTTATAGAAAAATACAGTGTATTCTTGCTGGAAAAGACCAAAGTTTGGGTAACATTGCATAATCGTCATGAAAATACCTTAACAAGATTTTCAACATGGAGATGCTAAAAGCAAATGAATCATACCCACTTTTTGTAAGCATAACCAAAATTCGTTTGCTTGATTTTTTGCAAAAAGACCTTGATATTAACACCGGGCTGCACCGACTGGCATAACTTTTTACATAAAAAAATCTGCATTAAAGTAACCTTTACAATGGCTAAATAATCAACAAATTCTTCTTCATCGATTCTCCGCACCCTAAGTTAACAGTCTTTACAAAATTTATTTTGATACAAAATTTTTCATCTTTCAAATAGTCTAACTTGAGTCTCACAGAGTCAGCTTGGCGAGAGCTTCTCGGCATCAGTCTGATGACACAATTTTAGCACATAAATTGTGAAATTCCTAATCCCAATTCTTGACTAAATCTTCATTTTTCTCCTTACTTTGATCTTTCTTTGATTTTACTTCATATTTAGCATCCTTCTTATTCTTCTTGCTTTTGCTTTGCTGTTTTGCTACATTATGCTTCTTCATACCTCCCATCATTGGCATTTGAGGCTGCACTTGTCCCATAGGATCTGTCATACTAACTGCAGGTGGCATTGGCTGTGGCAGACCTGGTATTCCATTATATGAGTTTGGTCCATACGGTAATGGGGCTGGCACAGGCATAGCTGGAGCAGGAGGCGGTGGTTGAATAGCTGGGAAGCAGCACCACTCCATACATGCTGGTGCACATTCTTGAGCGCATGGAGCTTCACAGTATCGTGGTGCAGGTGGTGTTAGGTCCATCTCTGGTACTGGACCAGGATGAGGATGGCCCCCCATTACGATCGGTGACACACCAAATGGACCAGCACCTAACGAAGAGAGCAGAAGACATTTTTCAGTTTTTGATGTTGGATATGAAAATGTAGCGAAAGGAACGGAAGCCTCTCTAGGCCAAATCAGGCTTTCGTTGATGTTGTTTTAGTTTTTTAGTTATGAAATTTGTGAAATAAAAAGCCAGATTGGCTATGAAGAGTCTTCGGCTCCCTTCGTTTCGATCATTACATTCTGAAGATTACAGGACCCAAATTTATATATGCCACACCACCGATCAATTAACATACCGTCTCTTAGCTTGATAAACCAGACCCGATGTCAAAGGAAATGGTATTTCCTAAATATTTCATTTGAAATCGGGTCTGGTTATCAGGCCATCCCTCCCTAGAAGTAATAATCCTTGAAGCTAAGTCCTTATGATATGCTATATACAGGATAATAGGCTGTTGAGCAATAACAAAATTTTCTAAATGGTGAAGTTCTCTTTATTAGCATAGCATGTACTCTAGAGAAGCACTGTGATCATCAGAATGTAATGGATAAACAATGGGCTTGCATATGATTGGTGAATTCCGAAATCCTGTAGACAAGGCAGGAATCGAAACCAAAATGAAAGTAAATAAAACTTAAGTTAGCAGTTTTTCTAGAACTGAAACCTCTCCAAATTCTGTGAAAACATTTTGAAGGCATTCAGAAGTTACAAACTTGTGCAGAAAATATGGTTTGCAGTGTTACTTCTACCCAGTTCAATAAAATCTTGAGGTTGACGTGCCGCAATAGTTTCAGTTGATAAACATGAATTTCTCTATTAATTAAAATAAAATGCCAGGATTTAATGACCTTACTTCTACCTAGTCTACAAACGACAAAGAATGCACCAATCATAAACTTCTGAAAGGAACAGTTAAAGCCAAACAACGAACGAAAAAGTGCTGCGCGGCAGATGCGACAAGAGGAATAGAATCGGTAAAATCAAAAATGCATGTGATGCATAATCAAAACTGCACAACAGGTGTCGTCGCAAAACAAATTATTACTTCCTAGCTATGAACGGACGATACCATAACATAAACAGAAGGAAAGTACAGAGAGGTGGGGCATAAAAGAAAGCAAAATATAATACAAGCTAATTCGTGCCACAAAATAAAACCTATAGTAATAAGGCCATCTTAATATAACACAAAAAGGGATGGTATGCTAGTTTATTGCAAGGATGCAAAATGATAGATTATGGGTGTCCATATTTGAGTAGCCTCCTAAGAGGCAGTAGTCCATATTGTATTAGCCTCTTAATGATGCTTCTTGGACTTCTTGTTCTTCTTGCTCTTCTTACGCAATTTCAAGCTCTTCTTCTTCAAACAGGCTGGGCCACAGGGGGCTGGCATAGGGGCTGGTGGGGGCATGCATGAAGCAGGGCATGGCATTGGTGGTGGTGGTGGAGGTGGCATACATGGTGCTGGGCAGACTGGTGGTGGTGGTGGTGGAGGCATGGCTGGGCATGGCACAGCACATGGTGGTGGAGGTGGTGGTGGTGGTGGAGGTGGTGGGGGCATACATGGTGGGGCACATGGTGGTGGAGGTGGCATACAGGGAGCAGGGCATTGAATAGGTGCGGGCATTGGTGGAGGCATAGGTGGTGCACATTGCATTGGTGGTGCACAGTTGATCTGAGCTCCCATTGGCATTGGCGCAGCTGGGGGTTGGGAACCATCCGAGATTGGTGGGACTAAACCTGTCGAGAAAGATTTTCAATATCAACGTCTATATCAGGAATATTTATTAGGTGTTTGAAAAATGAAACTGCACGGAGTAGCCCCCCCCCCTTTGCACATCCTGCTCATTGCCTTGCTCCCTTCATGCCACCTTGCACACCATAAAACCTTGCCTCTTCGAAAAGCATCCTTTTACACCTTTGCGAAAACAAATCATAACTATGTACAAACCTAAGGTAATTAGGCGAAAAGACTATCTATATTTGACAGCAAAAGACCTTCAAACCATGTAAAGCACAGGACTGGAATGAGCGCTTCTGTTCTAGTAAATGGAGAAACTCCAATTCAAAATATATCATGATTTTCTCGCAATTGCTAGAAAGAATTACTCACTTTAATTATACCTTGCGTGGTAAAAAGATCTATGATGATTATTCCCTTCTCAATAGTAAGGTCATATTACAGGGGCTTATTCCTTATCTTCCTTAACTTTCTTAGCCTTCTTATTACTTTTAGCCTTATGCGTTTGGGATTTCTTGCAACATCTCTTTGGACAATGCTTCTTGCAAACTCTTCTACATCCTGCGCTGCAAGCAGGCATCATCGGGGGTGGCATTGGTGCAGGGGCTGGGCAAATAGCTGGGGGTGCGCAAGGCATTGGTGGTGGTGGGGGTGGTGGGGGTGGTGGAGCACAAACTTGAGGTGGTGCACAAGGCATGACAGGAGGTGGTGGTGGGGGCATCATTGGAGGTGGCCCACACATTCCTGCGCTAGGGCAAGGGATCATGGGGGGTGGCATCAAAGGAGGAGCGGCAGAGCAACAGGATGGAGCAAAAGCGGGTGCACAAGTGGGACTACAGCCGGCAGGTATCTGTGGTAGTGCTGGCATTGGCGGTGGAAGTAGGCCAAGACAGCATGCATCATCACAGGCAGGAGCACATGATAATGGGCAAGGTGGTGGACATAATCTTGGCAATGGTTTTATTACACCAGGAGGCATGTTTGAGTCATCTCCTATAAGATAATATTAGTCAGCTATTGGATTTGCATTTTCTTCTCTGCAAAAACGTACAGTATTTTTAGTATCTTTTTGCTTGTCTAAAACTGGCACAGATGATTTTCTTGCTGAGAATGATGTTTGTTTGAATGATCTTTTTATTCAACTGATATGTAAATAAATACAGCATATTTGGTATGCTTACTAAATGCCCACTAAGGCGAATGTAGTGTTGCAAAAGAAATTTGAAACGACTCTTTTGAGCATAGCATCTATAGCACATTCAGCCATTCAACTGCCAACAGCTATGGTATCTAAATTAACTTTGTAACAATTGCCACCTTTTTGCGATATCCTTGATATTATCACTAAAATACCGGGTGTCCCAAAAAAGTATTCCCGTTTAAAAAATCACCAAAAATTTATTTTCAAACCTTTGATAAAATTTTCTTCTTGAGTTGCTTTGTCAAAGACCCAAAAATACTCATAGCCAATAAAATATTTGCTTTTGATACAGCAAGGTAGAAAAATTACACGTTGAAAAACAATATTTTGAGCTATAGTTTTGAAGCAAAATACACAATCTTACCTAAGAGTCAAAATTTTCAGATTTTTTATCATCATTGAAGTCTCTAATGTATTTCTTTCTGTCATTTATGACCAAACTAGAAGTTTTATATGCACAAAGAAATTGATCGCAATCATCAGTGATTTTAGCAGTGTGATTCACAGCCAGGTAGCCCTAAAAAGAGCTAAATTTGATGATTTTTAAACCAATTACAAAATCAGCTATGTCTTGGAAAATAATTTGGTCTTTGATCTACTTGACAAAAAAAGAAAGTTGAAGATCGGCCGTGGAATCAAATTTTGGTGAGTTTTCAAACGGGAGTATTTTTTGGGACACCCGGTATCATATCTGAACCTGTGCTAAAATAGGAATTGTTTACATGCTTGGATGAACAATCTTTCACAAAATGTTCCATTGGCAATTTTGCTATTGAAAATTTTCTCATTGCTTTTGAATTTGCTATTAAGATCGCAAAAAGCTTAAGTTTCCTGCACAAATTCCACTGCAAATTCTGTTTATTCACCTAACTTGCACAGTCAATTGCTGTATCGTCTTGTTAGATTTTCCCTCAAACGTTTTCCAGTTGTCGCATTCCTATTACTATCTAATATAGTATGATTGAAATTTAGATAGGGCTTCAAATTGGCCAAATTTCACCATAAATGGTAAATATTTGGTCATGAAAAATGTAGCAGAATGTGAAACTTAAATATTAACTGCTGCAAACGAGCCTTAAGAAGTGCAATTAAATCAGCTCATCCAATAGATAATGTTATTGGCAAGATAATGTCCAAGTATGACGTTAAAAATTAAAGGAGATCGACATAGTCAAATGCTGGCCTGGGCTAAGTTAAAAACATGGTCTATTGCAACTGATAACTTTGATACGTGCCATTCCACTGTGTAGCGATAGAAAAACGGGTGAGTGGCTCTTTTGCCTATTTATAGTTGCTACTCGATATAGCTTTGTCGATCCCCTTTAAAGGGGCTCCGTCGCCAAAATGTAAACAAAACGATGATTTTTGGAGTTTTTTGAAAGGTGATATCACACAGGCAGGATTTTCATATTTTTTTCAACATGAAAGTTGCTGTTTGGACAGAAATCATTGTACTTCACTAAGGAACAAACCAAACATTCATATCTTCTATGATTGCTCGGATATAAGTGGATCTTTAACGGTCACTCTTTGGTGGCTTGGGTGAAGCCACCAAACAAACTGCACAAAACAATGGATGAACAATGGATAATTATCCTGCGAGTTTACGGATTTGTTTATTGTTTGGCGATGGAGCCCCTTTAAAGAAAATAGAAAGTAGGAAGTAGTGTTCAAAATCATACCTGATCCGGATCCATCTTCTGCTCCAGGCATTGGGTTGACTGGTGGCTGTCCTGGCATTGGTGGTTGTCCAGGCATTGGTGGTTGTCCAGGCATTGGTGGCATTCCAGGCATTGGTGGTTGTCCGGGCATTGGTGGTGGCATTCCAGGGACTGGAGGTGGCATTCCAGGGACTGGTGGGGGAGCTGCTCCTCCAGCAGCAGGTGCGGGTGCTGCTCCTCCTGCAGCGGGCTTAGGTGCTGGTTTTGCAGCTGCTCCTGCAGCGGGTGCTCCTCCAGCAGCTGGTTTAGGTGGTGGCTTTGCAGCGGCACCACCGGCGGCAGCACCTCCAGCAGGCTCAGTTGGTTTAGCAGCAGCAGCATCTCCACCAGCAGCTGCACCAGCATCACCTCCTGCGGCGTCTCCTACGAAAGGGAAAACACTGAGTTTTGCAATTTATCATTAAAGACCTTTTGGTTATCATGATTCTTTGTGGCACCAAAGTCGGCTTATGTTTTATCTGAAAGTCATTTTTGGTCTTGGTTCTCTTGTCTTTCTTTTCCATCGGCCGACAAAGGATAATCGTGGCAATGGGTCTTTGTGTAGTTTGTACTTTATTCTAATACACACGTATTCTTATATCATACGGAATTGTATCTTTTCCGTTAAGATCATCATTTACAGGGTGCGCCAAGAAAATAAACTATGCACTTTTGGCAGTCCACGATAAATCTTATACTGGACCGATTTTGAAGAATTATGACTTAATCTTTAGCAAAAAGCCTGAATTAAATTCTAGAATTTTTGCAAATTTTTTTGCTTTCAGTCCACTTATGTCGAGTCTTTGGAAAATTTTATCAACATTTTATGATCGTTTTCAGCGTTTTCGAAAACGAAAATTTCAAGAAACTCGCTTAAAACTGAAAAAAATTGCAAAAAATCCTAGAATCTATTCAGGCTTTTTGCTAAAGATTAAGTCATAAATCTTCAAAATCGGACCAGTGCACGATTTATCGTGGATTGCCAAAAAAGCATAGTTTATTTTTGGGCACCCGCTATATCAATTAATAAGGAGTGAGCGGTAAGACGAGACATCCAAGCTTTTAAGGATACAACAAGAGACAATATTTCCTTAGTAGAATAACAGATAGAATTTCAAAATTGTGCTGAAACATTTTGATTAAATAAACAACTAAATAAATTTAAACATTTGAACTTTGATGCGAAATTAATTAAGCACGACGTTTCGAGCACAGCGTGTTATCAAATTTTTGACTGAATATTTGCCAGTAGCTGTTCTTACAATGATTCAGGAGCCTACCTAAAAACCTACGTTACAATAGGGTCTCATCACATGTTGTGCGGCTTTTTGGTACCTTGTGGCACAAAGAAAATTGGTACATAGCAAACTTACCACCAGCATTAGTTGGTGCATCTTGCTTCTTGTGGAATTTCTTCTTTTGTGCCTTCTTCTTTCCTGCATTTGAAAATGTCATTCTTAGATTCAAAACAAATTTGAAGTTCTTGTTTAAATGCATGGCATCTTTAAAGGGGCTCCATCTCCACACACTTTTCGTCCCTCTTTTTCCATATTAATTTATTTATTATTTAGAAAATGAATCTTTGTACTTCACAGAGGAACAAACCAAACACATATCTCTTATGATTGTTCGCATATACATGGATTTTCTATGGTTACCTTATGGTGGCTTGGGGTTAAAGCCACCAATTAAATTGCAGAAAACAATGGACGTGTGCCTGAAACAATAGTGTTTACAGATTTGTTTACGATAGCACTATTCTTCTGTCTATCCCCTTTTGTGGGGAAGACATTCTGAACATTTCAAGCTAAAACGTTATCTATGCTACATGGCAGTAGTAAATTGTTAAAATTCAGTGCTGCCTATCCCAGACAAAGATTTAGATTGGGAGGTTATTTGGAGCACCTGTGTGTTTTTTTATTATTTGCTTGCGACAGCTTTGAACCAGATGAGAAATTAAGTTGCGGTAAAATAGACCAAACATACAAAGGGAGCAAAGGCAGCAAGCTTTGTTCATCAATGAAATATCTAAAGACCTAGTACTAACCATGGTCCTTTGTGGCGCCAAAGTCGACTTTTGTACGATCTGAAATTTGTTTTTGGCCCAATCTTTACGAACAATTTAAAAATTACCATTCAATAGATGAAAACAAAGAAAACAAAGTAACTGACTTACCTTTTACGGATTTGGCATCGGTGGCGAGTGCAAGGATGAGGCCTAAGGCCAGAGCGGCGACAAGGAATGTTCTGAACTTCATATTTATTTATTGCCCTGAAAATGAAAACAATATGATCAGTAAACATGCAAAGAAAAAGCTCTCAGAACAACGTTTCCAGCTTCTCAAACATGTTCCCTCCCACTTATCGAGGGAGCAAAATAAATAAATTTGGGCATCAGGAATGCATCTCAGGGAAAAGCAAATTATGCATATATTTGGATAAACGAAATTGGGAAAATAGTCTGTCAAGGATTGGCGAGCCAAGCATAAGGCTGGCAGCAGTATTCTTCCTTAAGTCAGTTGGCACCCAATGCACTGTTGTGGCCATTACAAAAGCATGCAGTATAGGCAGCATCAGTATTGAGTAAAAATCAGCGTTATCATGTATTCTGTTGTTCCTTACTTAACAATCAACTGCAGCAAGTCTATTTTCTTTTCAATATTGCACCAAAAAGAGGTGCAATACAGTAGAGGCCTATAGGAACGCGCAAGATCGAGATATTCAAAGTAGAAGAACAGTTGCAGAACGATTACCTCTTGAGATACTTTCACTGCAATGAGCTCGAAAATGTGGAGATGTCTTAGGCCGAGGAGCAGCACAGGGAACAATCATGGATTCATATTTCATTATCTGAAGCATCACGTGACAGGTGTTTGAATTGTGGGAGTCATAAAGTCATTGGGTCATGGTAAAATTAAAAATGGCGGCACCTCTTTCATCATTAAAAGGCAACTAAAGAGCATCAAGTCATTTCTTAATAATTTAGAATTCAGTTAGAAAGAAATTACTTGAAAGAAATCGTTTAACATTAATAATTAGAGATGAGGAATGCACGAGAAAATACCAAAAGAGTACTGTACATTATCTTCTAAATGTTGTTGTGCAACGTCAAAATCAAATTTGATCTTAAAAAAACGTTTTAAAGCTTATTGGCATATCTTTCAGCGTTATAACTTCCACAATTTTGTTACTTGGCGTGTTTCATTTAGGACCAGGAGTTGTAGCACATAAAAAGGCTTCTTAACAAGCTATTATTAGTTTCTCCAACGAAAACTTATAGCAAATTAATCTGCATTTGATTAGCAAGTCTAAGAAATCAAGTAGAACTTTCAAATTCTTGATCCTCAAAGAAAGTTGAGCAAATTGTTGAGCGAAAGTTGAGCAAAGTTATCAGAAGTAGATTTAGGAGCAATCTGGCTATATCTCATATCAAACTTTGCGAGTAAATATTTCAAAATTTTTGCTTAAAAATAGATAAAACTGCCATAATACAAGACAAATAGTTTTAAAAGAAAATTTTGTTAAGTGTAAGTAGGCATGCAAATCAATTTTCAGTTATGAAAACTGTGAAGCCAAATCACTGAGACCGAGACAGACATTAAGCGTTTAATTTACATTTAAGATCAGCCAAGACAAGCATTTTGTAAACAAACAATTTTTGATAAACTAAACAATCACAAATTTTTGCCGAATAAAAACGCATGTCTTAGAAACATGTTTAACTTAGCTACCATAACCATTTGATTGACCAAAAGCCTCACAACAACGATCGAACAACGTAAAAATGTAACAATTCGCTTAGCATTCTACCTTACACAGAAATTTTTCGAGTAATTCTAACTTTCGAATTGAAAAACTCTCTAAATAAATCGACAGAGATTGTGCCTAGTAGCTTCTACGTACAAGACAAAAATATCACTCTTATTTGAATAAAAATAGAGATAAAAATAAGACAATATTCCAACTCACCTTATTCTTCTTGATAAAGGACTATAGGAATCGAGAGTTAGAGCGGATAGCGTAGAATTCCTGTGTTCTCTTGTGCACCGTTACGGTTTATGCCTTCGACCAGGCACCTGTCTCCCAGGTCACTTCACAACACTGATTTCCATTGCTTAGAAGCATCATTAGGGCGGTGACCTATGCAAAAGATCAAGAGACCGTATAAGAAAACTTCCTTGAATTCAGGGGGTTACGATGATGCGGGTTTCTATATCTGCTGAACCTGTGTGATGTCATGTTCCTCTGTAGAGTTAATAAGTCTGCAGAAAGCAATAGAGTTAAGAGTCTTTCCACAGGTGGCGGAGAATGGTTCAGTAACAAATAGCTTGGATCTAGTAAAATCTAATCTCACTTGCCAGTTTACTGTGTCTTATTTCTCTTGTGCTTGCTGCAATCGAGATTCCATTTGCTATTCATTTAGGCCGATGAATTTGTTGTGTTGTTGCGGTTGTGTGAGAAAATAACACAACACAGTCATCGGCCTGAATAAATAGCAAATGGAAGCTCAACTGTAGCAAACACAAGAGAAATGAGACACAGTTAACTGGCAAGTAAGATTAGATTTTATTAAATTCAAAGCTATTTATTACTGAACCATTCTCCGCCACCTGCAGTCTTTCAGGGGCTTTGCAAAAGGCCTTGGCTATGATGCAAAAATGGGGCGAAATATACAAGCGCAGAATGTATGCTTGCTGGTGCAAGCTGATTCATTGCCAATGAATCTTCAAATTTGACCATGTAACTAACTATCCAAATTCGCAGCTCTAAGATTTTAGAACCTAATTAGCTTTTATCTCCCGATTGTTACATCAAAAAAGAAAATTCCGCATATCTAGGCACAACAGAGCAAGAGTAATTGCACTTAGTAGAGGCAGCTACAGTAAATCTTATTGCTTATCGAAAATAATTGGCAGTGCATCTCGATGAATTGCACTATGCTCCTCCCGAAAAAGCAAGAGATCAGACATCGCAGCTTTCGGTCCAGGAACAGTTTAGTTACGTTAAAAATAGAAAACAAGTTTAAGTCTGATTTATTCACTTTTGGTATTATTCGAAACTGCGACTCTAAACACCTTTTTGCAGCAGTTTTGCCTATGCTATACTATGTACACCATTTCACTTGGCCTGCAAAATTTAGAATTTTGAAACCTAAATAGATCAACTTTCCACCATTTCCATAAAAGCCTCGTTCTGAAAGACGTATTTGCTCTAATACAATGGCGGCATGGCTGAGCATTATTTCACCGTAGATCGAGTGGGAAGAGAGAGATGCAACAACTGTTATCCGTCTTTTCTTACTCGGGTGCTTTTACCTACTTACGCAGGTTGTCTGAAAGATAATTAGTGGCATTTCCTCAAGCTTGAAGAAGCACTTCGGAGCCTCGCTTTCCGTTCAATCACGTGACTTTACCAACCAGAAAGAAATCGCATGCCAATCATCTCACCCAAATCATTTACATAAACTTGAGCACGCCGTTTAATTAGCCTGTGTGCAGAATCTAGGGAGGAGGAAAGGAGGCACTAGTAACGATATCAATCGATTTTAAACATAAACCCCCTGTCAGAGCCTCGATTACGATCATGATCAAACATGAAAAGGCTTTGCGTGCACTTAGGGAGACAGATAAGGGTGAAAACAAGGGTCGTCTGGGCAAAAAGTTATCACTTGCTTATACAGAAAATTCACCTCAACATAAGCTTGAGCACATAGGTTAAGGCTAAATCACAAACCTCTGAAGGAGTGACTGCCTTTTGATGGTTCTCACGTGATCAGTATTAGGATGCGGCATTTAGTTGCACTTTAGGCGTTTACATAGGAGTTGGCTCCTTCACAGCATACAAGACGACTTGCATAAAACAATAACTATGACTACATTCACACATAACCACACGAGCTATGATTCACATGATGACGGCAAAATTTGAACACGGTAAAAATTAGACGTTAATAAACTCCTTGCAATCTCCCCAACAACGAGGTTAGAATTTGGCAATAAAGGAATGTATCTAGGGCTAAAGAATCGATCAGCCTCTTTTAGAAAGGGTAAAAATGCTCCTTTTGTATCGTTTTTGAGCTTTCACACAACGGCCGTTTTCAAATTGTGTCGGTTAGATTTCCATTTTAAAAGTTGCAGTTTTCAAATTGTGCCAACACCATTTTCATGTGAACAGGTATTTGTATTGCACTGGCATCGTGTGACGTAGACCAAGAATCCTCGATTCCAAGGCTATACTACAACCTCGATATCAATCGGCATCTAAAGAAGGTGATACAGCTAGAGAGGGCTTTTAAATGAGAGTTGGCCTCGGTTGTGAGAATTTATAATAAGAAATTATTTATTCTTCTCGTCTCTATGCTCCTGCTGTTATCATCTAGCAAGAAAAGTAATGCAGTAGGCAAAATTTAGATTACACTAGTCCCCCTAGCGAAATCTGCTTTTGATTTACTGTAAGAAAGGGTAGACTCTGAAAAAGTCGGAATGGAATGGGAACACAACTGGGCTGTCCCCTCAAATATAAACGACATGAACCTTCAAAACTTCTCCATCAGATAACTCTTCAAATGTAGACAAATCTCTATACATGGTTATACGTTTCATACAGAATTGATCAAATTTGAGAAACGCTAATAGATTATTAACAGTGTTTATTTGGGAACCAAGTGGCCAGTTTGTGATGTTCCTGGAAGTGCTTGCGACTGTCTTTCAGGTAGATGAAACTAATTCGGAGGAAATTAAGACGGAATTGATCTTTCATAACCAATTAAAAGCTTGTCCAAGCTTGTTTCCAAATTAGTATGAAATTCGCGCCTGAAGAATGATGCCGATTTCTTGGCGACTGTTAGACTATGTTGATCGGCTAAATAGACTAAAAATCACCCATAAAAGTGAGAAAGGCTTCTTTATAAATATCTAGGACAGTAAACAATCAATCTGTCCAAAACTACCCAAACTAAAGAGGGGCTCTTACAACCAGCGTGCTTGGTGCGCGCCACCTTTTTGTTGCCTCAACTTCCATGATCAAAGAGAAAACAAACGAAGCGAATTCGCTAAGCATGCTGGTTTAAAATTCCCCCTTAATCACGGTAGTCGAACATTTAAAATCAATTATAAACTGCAACTAATCGAGCAAAAATAATCACCCAATTGTCGGAGAGCTTAGAAACTACCAAATTTTGTACTGCACTTTACCGTGAATAGCTTTTCTCAGCTGTTTACGAGTTTGTGCAACCACACCTGTGGTTTCATTGAAAAATGTGTCCATTGTTGACATGAAAGTGCGCTTGCCACATTCAGAGCTGTCATGACCAAATGCCGTATTCGATAAGAAATATTCCAAGTCAAGTTAAAGATCAACTCAAGCGATCATCCTTGAATTATTCAGCATTCTGCTCTGACTAGCCGGCGAAGCAAATCAGAGCAAGTTGCAATTACTGCTGGACGCACACAGAAAAGAAGTAAGTACCGTTCATTCTTTTTATATTTCTTACTAAATGCTTTATAATTATCATAGCCCAATTGAAGCAATAATCTCAGCTGCGAAAAGTGAAGACACATGTGATCTTCTTGTAGTAAATCAAACTGAGCTTATAATTTACATCGACTGAGTTAAAAAAAGCTTCGGCGTGCCACAATTATCCAAAACTATAAATTGAACAAAGTTTGATCCAACTCCTTTCATTTTCATGATTCAAAAAAAATTGCTTCTGAACAAAGCTGCCAATAATTTTAGAACGAAATACCCAATTTCAGAATATTAAATTTTCATATCTAAGTTATTGTTACGAGTTATGGAAAATTTACGACTGCACAGTATAGCAAACGTGAAAACCTTTTTTCAACTCATGCGGTAAATATTGGTAAGTCACCGAAGATAGCTCAAATATAACACGAAGCTACTTGAAAGCTACCTGATAAAGAGATGAATCAGGGTTTCCTTTGTTCACAATTCATCAAGAAGCACGAAGATTGTTTAATGGCACAATGTCGTGGCTGTGATTGGCTGGTCGTAATGTTGAAATCCCTAACAAAGGATTTGGCCTTTGAATAATTACCAAGTCGTTATGCTTTAGGGTCATACTTTGTTTCGAGAATAAAGGAAGTCAGATCGTTATCAACTTCATGAATTTCATTGTACAGCGAAATTACTGAAGCGTGCATAATTCTATTCTTTTACATTGTCTCATTCATCCAATCAGCGCCACGACAGTGTGCCTTTAATGTTTTCAAAGCGATCTAAAACAGGAAACTCTGAAACAAAATGGCCTAAGTCCATGGATATTATTGAAAGAAAATCAAAGAAATGAAGGACAACTTGAATGAAAACAAACAAAGAGCTATCAATAATCTGTAAACAAATAAATAGATAAAACTCGTGTTAAGACACGCTAGAACGAAATAGGTAAGAAATTAGTTGTAGATAAGAAATGAATGATAAGCAGGAACTTAAATTCTGCTTTATTAAAGATCAGAGGACCAATCCAAAACGAAGGTAGCAGTCTCAAGAAACTACTCAAAAACTCTCTGAGATCTAAAAACAAACAAGAACTAAAATAAGCATCATAATTGTTATGTTTTGGGCAAAGTCGTATTCACTTTGACGGTCTTCATCAACCATGCATCTGCTTAGGCCATTGTGAGACTTACGAGTATCTTCAGGGACTTTTAAATGTATGATCTGAGAAAGATTCAGTCGGATGATTGTCTTTCAAAAGAAGCAACAAGAAGTCTTGCTTTGAATGTTCCGTTTTCTTGATGAATTATAAAAAAACTAGAGACTTGAGGGAAAATTCATAGTGATTCACAATTCAGAATTCACTCATACCGTTCCGAAAAGTGGAATATTGTCAAAAGTACATCATCCTTCTGATAATTACATCAACAGTTTTTCGAAGACATGCCCTGCAACAGTAAAATCCTCATACGATCAGTAGATTTTAGGACCAAAACCAATGATTAACTAAATGATTATTAACTATTATTACTAACTATAAGATTAACTAACTGATTAACTAAATGATTAACTAAAACCTTCCCTAATTTCAAAGGGCCAAAATTGTCAAATTTGAAAAGGATAAAATACTAGTTTTAAAACACATTCTTCTTATCAACTTCGTTAGCTAGGCTTACGTCCTAAGTGATACAAAAGCGTGAAACTCTAACCTGTATTGAATTCTTAGATTTAACACCTGTCGTACAAAAACGGGCCACAAAGTACAATCAACGGGATTTGTTCTAAGCAAATAGCATATAGGTATTGTTGTCTTTAAGGCAAAAATTTCAAGCCAAAATAGCGAAACTTGTTTCAAAGATCAGAAAGAAAGGATGTATTTTTTTAAACATAGTCTGCAAGCTGCAACAAAAATTGATGCCCAATCTTTCAACGTTGTTATGCGCAAATCAAATTGAGCAAGACCCACTTTCTGTTACCATTTTCAGTTTCGAAACAGATTCGAACTAGCAACTACGAAAATAACTCTTCTAAAAATTCAGGGCCTCAAATTTTCAGCAACGAGAAACTACCAAACTCCTTTCTACGACAAGTAATAGAAAATATGAACACAATAACGAAAATGTGAAAAAATATACACATAACTGTAAAGGAGTGATATAAAAAAGATAAGAACGAGAAAGGGAATCATAGATATCCGTGGAATGAAGGGAAAATATAAATCTTTAGGGATTGCTCCGTATTTCGAGCAGAATGCCCCAAGAAAGAATCTTAGTCATAATTCCTCTAATGCAACCGTGTGATTTCAGGTCCCATATGGCAACTTTCGAACTCTATTCCTAATACGGATCTTTGACAATGGTTGGTATTCATAAGGGAATTATAGGTCAATGAGGTCAGCGAGTAACCAACAAACTTGAGACTATGCTATCGCCAATGTCCATTGAAACGTAACACCGTAAAACCAGCAATTTCCACGCATGACTGCACATGAACAATAGAATCGGTCACGGGTTGAATACCTTCGAACAAAGGAGCAAATAGTGGATGATCATATAACGGGTGCCTGTTGTTCTGACCGATTCTCATGAATTCTTAATCAGGAAAGGGTTAGGCAAGCCAGTGTTGGATCCACGTACGGCTACACTCTTTCACTGTTGCTCACTGTCTAACGGAACCATAGCCTCATCTTTGTTGAATTCTCACAATAAAGGTAAGTGAAGATACCAAAGTGATAATAATATTATTTCAATTATCATTTATCATCTACTGCAATTACTCTACATGGTTATGTATTGGTGATTATAGAATATTCTCGCGTGAAATGGTATCTTTTGGCACAAAAGTACCGTTGGTTTTTGTTTGTTTTACTGTTGCGTTCAACTTCGTACAACTTTCAGATTTTCAGATTTTAGAAGTTTTGCCAAGCATTAGAATTTGCAAATAGCATGAAATGTTCTAAACAATGGCCTGAAACTGAACTTTACAACAAGCGAAAATAGATTTAATCATTCTAAAAATATCTCATTGATTTGCATTTTGCGCTGTTTCTATATTCACATTTCATCAATTCTGAAGCATGAAAATTGTTGCGAGATAGAAGCTACAAAGAACTTTGAATATAAATCAAGACCTTATTATCTAAAACTGATAATTCAATATAAGAATCGACTAGGTTTGCATTTTCAGTTCTGAAAAATTACAGCTTCAACTGCCGGTTGAGATGCAGTGATTTTCGCAAAAAGTTCCAACTAAATTGTCATTGGTCGTTTTTAGAATTGTGAAAACTTCTTCACTTAAATACCTTATTTGAGCAAGCCTTTCCGTGAAAGATGTTCGCCTCGATATTTGTTTTACATTTCCAAGACTTCTAAAATTTTGATAGGCTAGATAACTTACCCTAAATCTTATCTTACCGGCAGAATACTTCAGATAATAGCACCTCGCGAGACAATTAAATTCAAAATCAACAATGGTGTCTTTAAACGTCCTTGATAATAGATTCACATTTTATCACCGCTGAAACTATTAATAAATTTCTATTTTCTACAACACATACAATTACAGGCGTTCGAAGGTTTACAAAAATCACTGAATTATGAAGTTCCATACAGCAATCTGCTTCTCTTTAGTTCTGATACCAATCCAAAGGTCGTTGTCTAAGACTCAAATTAAAGCAAAGAATCTTCTAGCAAGTAATTGCTACCATTTTCAGACATCACAAGAACACGCAAACACGCGTGGCTCAACCACAAGAATACGCAACACGCGTAGCTCGGCAAACATGCGTGGCTTGATAGGATACATTTTCTTGCGGCTATATATAAAATGGGTTGGCTGATAAAAAGCCTATGGCAGGAATCACTGCAAAGATGATTAGAAGCGACGGCCGACTGAGAGGGTTGAAAGAAAATTTACTTGCTATTGTTTACAGAGTATCATCGTGAAATGCAATAGTCGATGAACAATATGGAAGCAGACCAGTATTGATTTACGATCTGAGTCTAGCGGAAGGAATGGTTAATTGATATGGACAATGAAATTCTTACTTTTATTCATGAATTGTTTTCTTTTCACAGATGGAGATGAGGATCGTTATCCTCGCAATATGCGTGGCTCTTGTAGCTGCAAAGACTAGTAAGTAACATTTCTATCCTGAAACTTTCAAGCTGAAATTTCCCTACTTTACACTGAAACTTTTTACGTGTCTAAATATTATAAAAAGAAAGCCTGAAGCAGTTTATCATTCTCATTTGTAAACATACAAGGAGTACCAAAAACGTTATTTCCCCTTTGATGGCTAAATAAAAAGGAAGGTAATTGACAAATTTCAAAACTTCAGATTTCATTCAGTGGACTTTCGAAATGAAACTATCGCAACTTAATAAAGATTGAACATTTACTTGTAAAAGTTTTTGGAAAATGAACACTGCATTAAGGCGCTTTTAAAGAGGCGAAAAGCCTCTTGGCACACCGTGTACGCTATTAAGATAAAGAAAAACATTGGTGCTTGACCAGACACCTATATCACTGGCAAATTTCAAACAAAGATAATTTGATACTTACTACTGGATAAATTTCTACTGAAGCAACCGACCGGTATTCTGGAGAACGATAACATGCAGAAAAGTAAGGGTGATTTGCCTGTCTAAAGAATAAATTTCACACCTACAGTGGAGTTGACCGTAATATTTTGCTCACACTGTTTATTTTGATTTGACTCACCCAGTGCAGTGAAATATATTCCTTAGGAAAGTAAATCGCTTTTTATGTCGGAGAGCTGAATATTTTGTTTCACGAAATTCGTCCTTGCTGTACCAGGTTTTCTTTAGTAATCTTACACTGTCTAATAATAAATTACAATTTTGAAAGAAAGTAGCGTAAGGTTTAAATCATACTTAACACATCCTGTTTCATTTCTAGATGTAAAGAGGTCACCATCACCATGTGGAATGGGATGTGCCCCATCATGCGCACCAGCCTGTGCACCATCATGCTGTGCACCACCACCACCTCCACCACCACCCCCACCACCACCACCACCCCCACCAGTCATGTGCTGTGCACCTCCACCACCACCACCACCTCCTCCACCTCCACCACCACCACCACCTCCCCCACCACCACCACCACCTCCACCAGTCCCAGGTCCACCAGGACCACCTGGCTCACCAGGACACCCAGGAGGCCCAGGAGGACCAGGACCAATGGGACCACCAGGAGGCCCAGGAGGCCCAGGACCAATGGGACCTATGGGACCATCTGGACCACCCGGACCACCAGGCGCACCAGCTCCACCACCACCACCATGCCCACCAATCTGCGTTCACCATTGTATGAAGGTCTGCCCAATGCCATGTTGTGCTCCACCACCACCACCACCTCCACCACCTCCACCACCACCACCCCCACCACCACCTCCTCCACCACCACCACCTCCACCACCTCCACCACCACCACCAATGTGCTGCCCACCTCCTCCAGCTCCACCACCACCAATGTGCTCAGTCTGCGGTTAAGTGCCCAGAAGAACATAACGGATCGTTTACAAAGAACTTTGAACACTAGACATGGACTTTTCAATGAAAATTATTATTTCCTGTATGGACAAAATCATTCGAGCATGGATTTGAAATTCAAGGATGAAGAGAGTTGGTGTATGAATGACTTAACGTTGTCATGGACTTCGTTATTGATATAATGGATATTGAAAAGATTTGAAAGACACAGAAGAAGAATAAATCAGCTAACGTATCTGTACTAATTTTACTAAATATAAATTGATAATAATATAGCGTTTCAAGGCTATGCTATAGATCATTGATAGGTTATTAATGAAATGACATTTGTTAAAATTTTGTCTCCTACCTCGTTTTTGTCTTTCCTTGACACTTTGCCACGTTGTACAATTACGGTTGGTAGATCTGTGGAGAAATAAATCAATAAGTTTAAAGGCAGAAACACCGCAATGCGACAAAAAACAACAGCAAATGTGATGAATTTATTTTATGCCTAAATCAATACTTTAAATGCACTCGGTTTGAATTCAAGGTGTACAGGTTTTTCAGAGAGAAAAAACGCAACCCAACTATCATTGAACATTTTCAGCAGGTGATAAGGGGCGTATTCTTTTGGGCATCTTCTGAAAAAGGTAGAGTTCGTAGATGCTAAAATCCCATTCTTTTGGTGCCATCCTACCGAAAACGGTAGAATTCACAGACTTCAGATAATTTTTTATGAAAGCCCATTTTTTGGTCATTCTGTTTTCGGTAGACTTCCGAGAGATTTTGACGTATTCTTTTGGGCTCTACTGAAAACGGTAGACTTCCGAGGCCTCGGAAACCTTCTGCTCCTGAAGCTGCTAGACTTCCGAGAGATCGCAAAGAGCCTTGTTTCGTGAATGGAAAAGTTTGAAACATTCGAAAATACAATGAAGTATTATAAATTCTTTGGGATTTTCAAAACAAGAGTATAATGCATTGCAATGGCTTCAATTCGCTCGGCCGAACACAACATAACATTCGAACTCTCAAACTTTTAGAATTCTCATTCTTTTGGGATTTTTGTCTGCGAAGTCTGCCAACTCTACCGTTTTCAGAATGTGTATTCTTTTGGCATTTTTCTCTGCGAAGTCTACCAACTCTACCGTTTTCAGAATGCGCATTCTTTTGGTAACTGACATTGTTTTCTGCGAAGTCTACCGTTTTCAGAAGACTTCGCAGACTTCAGATGCCCAAAAGAATACGCCCAAGATCTTATTATACGTGATTAATAGCGTCTGAAAGCACTTTCCAATGATATGCAGCTTGCATTTCAAATGTCGCATGCTAGCATAGAGCTCAAATCTTTCAAATCTTTAGAAAGGTCGGTGTAAAATTCTATTATATTTTTCTTTGAATTGGATTGCTTGAAAGGAACTTATGGTACTTTGCTGTAAATCTGCCGTGGAAATTTTATGATATCTTTATTTTTTTCAAAATGGCGGCAATTTGATAATTTTTAAAAAAATTCATGGAAAATTTTGCAATTTTGCAAAAATTTAAATCATTTTAGATCCTAAACTAATAGAGAAAACATCACATAACCTTCACAAAATCCATAGTTTATGGAGGTCTACAATATGGCGGCAAGCAGAAATCTGTAGCTTTTGTAGTTTAGGATTTAGAAATTTGATGACGTCATAGCCTCAACTTTAATAAATGCCGCCATATTGAAACTAATCAAGATATCAATAAATTGCCACGGCAGATTTACAGCAAAAAACCCTAAGTTCCTTCCAAGCCATTTTATTAAACGAAAACTTTAACAGAATTTTACATCGACCTTTTTAAAGATTTGAGCCTTATGTTGGAAAGGAGCATTTCCGTTGTTCTCCAAGTATGGACTCCAGCGTTGTACCTGCATTTGTTCTACATTTGAAAATATTATGTTATCGATAACAATACAATTAACCCTTTTTAAAGCGTAGAAAAAATTCCAATACAGCAATAGAAACTGTCCTTGCAGTATTTATTTGATTGTGAAGTTCCTTCCAAGCTATTTATTTCAAAGAAAACGGCAATAAAATTTTACACCGACCTTTTTAAAGATTTGAGCCCTATGTTTCGCATGCTGTAAAAGCAAAATCAAGACACTTTCATCGTAAAAAGTTACAAAACACATTTGGTAGAAACATTTCGGGTCTAGAAGCACTTGAAGTGCTGTCCTTTGGTATGAGACATACAAATCTTCTCCAATCAGACACACTCGTTGACATTGATAAAATAAGCTGCCACAAAGATGGGTTTTTGCAAGGATCATCTTCGCAAGTATTTGAAAGTTTTTGCAAGGATCAAGGATGAAATAAAATTTCACAGGAAGTTTAGATGAAATTTTTGCCGTTACCAGGAAGAAACAATTTTTTCGGCCTCTGGATTGAAGATGCACTTGTCAGAGCTCTTGAGAAAGTTGAAATGACGATTTGATCGAGGGTTTCACACTTTTTCTATGCATTTCACAACCAAGGTTATTTCACAAAGTCTACCGTAATGTGATTATGTTTTCAGTTCTCTAATGATTACGAAAATGTTCGGTCTTTCGGTTATCAAGTTAGACTTGCTCCAAGTCTATGTCGTCAACTGTAATAAGTCTGTCTGAAAGTAAAATACGAAATCTTTTTAACGGTGACGACATAGACATAGACTTTGTGACACATAGCACGAGTTGCTTTTGTTCACACCTGAATTCAAAGCGATTAGAGCAGAGATTGCAGACAAAGGAAATTCTTTCAACCAGTAATTCAAAACAAACAAAGCCGCAAATGTTTCTCTGAAACCCAGGTAGCTAGCGCGCTCGTTCTGCAATCCAGAAATCATTTTTAAGAGCAAACATGAGCATATACCGAAAGAAAAAGGATATATCTAGACATCTACCTCGGGCAATTAACTTGTTTTCTTCAAAAGCCGATTGGGAAGCAAGTCAATTCTCTTATTTTTGGGTGTAATTAAAAGACTTACTGCTCAGCTTCTGAACCAAAGAAATCAAATGCCTCAGGTAAGATGTGTAGATATATCCTTCTTCTTTCGATCTATGTTCATGTTTGCTCTTAAAAACGATTCCTGGAATGCACAACGAATGAGCTAGCTACCTGGGTTTTCAGAAAAACTTTTGCGCCTTTGCTTGTTTTTTTAATTACTGGTTGAGAGGTTTTCCTTTGTCTGCAATGGCTAATCACTTTGAATGGCGGTGTCAATCAAAACCAACTCGTGATGTATGTTGTCTTACCAAATCTGCCCTTGTTCTATAAAGCAGGAAAAGATTAATTTCAATCGATCAAATGATTTAGGAACAGCAATTTTTCAAACTCTGAAACATTTGTTAGGGTCGCACCGTGGGGTCGCACCCGGTATTTTGGAAGTCTGATAGCTAGTTTATTGCTAAAGAAAAAACAAATTTGCTTCAAAAAACATGCTTCAAGTTTTATCCGGGTGCATTTGAAAATTTCCTGCCAACTTTTTCTCATTAAAAATCCACATGGGACTGAAACGAAGATAAAAGGAAACTTTCTTGGATTAAAATTACCTCAAAATAATGGCATACTTGTTGGCAGCTTGCAAGATGCATCTCGGAAGAAGTTTTCTGAAAAAAAACATAGACTCATGCAAAATGACTCAATTGGAAGCATTCCAAGTTTTGTAACGTAGGTTTGAACGCAATTTGTGTTTAACAACATAAAAAAATGCTCATATTTCGAGCTTTGTTCCTAGGCAATGGCAACATATGTTCTAAATCTTTAAAAAGGTTGGTGTAAAATTCCAAGACCTGTTTCCTTGAACTGAATGGCTTCAAGGAAACTTTAACTATTTTGTAATAATTCTGCTGTGAGATTTGTTAGAAATCTTCAATATTTTCAGAATTAGCGGGGTTCTCCTTTTTTAAGAATTCAAGAACAATTTGACCGAAACTTCAAACTAACGTAATTTCTAAACTTTTCGAGGAAAGGTAGAAGAATCTTCAAGAAAACCATAGGTATGAATGTCTATAATATGGTATCAAGCAAAAGTCCTTCATTCTTCTAAATTGCGATTTAGAAAGTTGATGATGTCACATTCTCAAACGAATTGAAACATAAGACCCCGTTTACACTAGATATGCCGGTAGGACATGAATACGGCACGAAACTGTGCCGTATTCGCCTCCCGTTTACACTATGCAGGCATATTTTTCATTTGAATACGGCACAAAATGAATATGGCATGCTAACTGGCTTCGTCGCTCAACCGGCATAGTGTAAATGGCGAATACGGCATCATTTCATGTCGGATTCATATCGAGGCGATAATCTGGCAATTGAGAGCATGCGCCTTGACTAATCCTCTTTCTGCGCATGGTCAAAACCTATCGTATTCATTTCGTGCCGGTATAGTGTAAACGGCAATTCCGTTTTGACAAAAAAACGAATACGGCACAGTTCATGCCGTATTCATTTCGTACCAGCATAGTGTAAACGGGGTCTAAAACGCGCTGTAATTTCGAAAATATTCATGATTTTTGAAAAAAGTGAGTCAGTGGAATTATTGGAAAGTAGCTAAAGTTTATCTTGAGCTCTTCAGTTCAAAGAAACAGGTCTTTTACAAGACTTTTATATCAACATTTTTAAAGACTTGGAACATATGCTAGCAAGGACAAGGACGTGTCAGAATTGGAGACCTTCATACCAAACATTTCATTTCAGACCAAGGTATTTGTCTGGATTTCATGGGCCTTCAGTTACATTGTGGTAATAACAACTAATCTGACATCTGTTCTGTGAACCGATTAAAGGCAATGTTGGTTCAGAGAAATAAAACTACGACATGGACAACAAAACACCATAGCCTCCCTTGAGGGGCATGTCACTCTCAAAAAATCTCATACCCCTTGGGGCAAAAATCATTTTGCTTTGAAGAAAATCCATCCATTTGAAGGTGTTGTGGCGCAGTGGTGTAATCCACTGACTTCGCAGCCAGAACAGTCAAGCGGACAGGGTTCGATACCCGGTAGAGCCCCACCACTCGAGCATCATAACAAGGGGTCGTGGACTCAATTAGGCCTATTCTACTTCTGCGATCCCAGCGCTTGGCGCTAAAAACCGCAACTTCACCTTCACCTTCACCATCAAAAATCCATAAAAATCAATTTCTTCTGAAAAGGTCTCATTCACTTCTTCGCATGAGTGAAATGCCCCTCGGCCTCCCTCTCAAAAACGACGGCATATCGACGTAACACAACACAAGTGACGATGGTTTTCATTGAAAAAAATCACTATTTCCAAATCAAACCAGTTCACATGATTAGGCCATGTACAACAAACAATCACAGCCTCCCTCTCATGAAGAACGCCATATCGAGCTCACACAAGTGAGGATTGCTTTCATTATTAAAATCAAATTTCTATTTTAAGACAGTTAATCTAATTTCTGCTCCATGACCAAATCAAAAGCATTATGGGTTATAGATGTATATAGTTAGGCCATGCATTCTCTCTTTCAGCCTCTCTTTCAGCCTCTCTTTCAACAACAAATAATCGTCAATCACACAAGCGAGAATGGGATTCATTGATTAAATTCATGGTCATGATTTCAGATAGCTAATCTAAGTTATTTTCTTGATGAAAAGCAATGTATGTTTAACGACTTTCAAACAAGCCCGTTATAACCATAGATCACAGCCTCCCTCTCACGAAGAATGGCATCGTCAACCTCAAACAAACGATAGAGATTTTCATTGAATAAATTCATGGTTCTAATTTCGGATAGTTAATCTAATTTCTGCTCCGTGAATTGATCAAGGGCATGGTTGATCAAGGGGGTAACAGACCATGGTAGGCATGACCTCCTTTATTTTACAGCCACATGCAAAAATTTAGTCTTGACTTTTGACAGGTTCACGGAAGCGTACCGTTGTTTTTGATCGCGGCCAAAGACAGGGTGGCCACGTAGGTAATCCTTTTTATTATTCATACAGCAGGGGTATTCTTTTGTTAGCTGATTTATAGGGATCAGTATAACCTCGTATCGCGGAGAGGAAACCGGCAAAAGGTAAGTCATCACATCTTAATTTTTCAATTTCAATATAAATTTTACACCTAATTATCTGTGGATATATCAACACACTGAGCATCACTGGTTCCTACGGTATATCTAGTTTCACTAAATGCAGAAATTTTCGTGAATTTTACAGACTTTAACAGATCACATAAGCTCTCAAATAGGCCTGTAAATTGGTCTGTTTTAGCGATGACTGCATTGCGTAACATGAATCAACTAGTCAAACATCGACTCAATGCATCACAGGTTCACTGATAAATCAAACAGCTGATAGAGAAATTTTATAGCTGCCAGCAAAAGAAAATTTGAAGCTAATTTTTAGATGTAAACAAACTAATTGATTATCTTCGTTGTGATACAAAGAAGATAATATCGAGGACTTTTAGCTCGATGTCTCCTGAACCTAATAAAAGTCTTGGCTCTTCGTATAGATGCTAGAATTCTTTATCGTAATACCATCAAAATTGCTCACAATGTGAAAGGCATCTAACGTCAAATTTTCTGATTCGTTGCCACTCGTCAAGGCTACACAAAGAATAATTTTTTGTAGCGTTGACGATGCTATGATGGATGACGATAAAATCAGCCGATAGAGCAACCGTATAAATTTACATACCGCATGTAAATTTTGAATAATTGTTTTGACAAATGAAATTTGAAGGCTTAAAAGCTAAATATTCCATGATTTCTCGCTAAGACAAGGAAAACTATAAATTGATGGAAAGTTTAAGTTTGATCAAAACAAACTGATTTTGCGATGTAGCTGCAAATTCTTTGGTTTTATAAATTTAGCACGAAAAATATCGAGTTTATCAAGTGTCACTGAAAGGCGTTCCAAAAAGACGAGAATTGAAATTTGCAATTTTTATCACAAATAAAATCTTGGCACTTTCAACAGGAAAAGCTCGAAAAATATCAGAGATTAATGCGATTGTTCAAATCAAGTCCGCAATTATCGCCATTAGCGGAAAGCCATGGGCGATGTTTGGTGCAAAACACGTGACTTTTTGATCTTACGTGGTCATGTATGTCAAGAGGCATGTACAACCTGCAAGATCAAAACACAGGCATTCAAGGATCGTCTCACATTGAAATCAGCTCTTTTTGAAATTGTAAACAAAATATTTTCAAAATAAAAGCCCAGCCTAGGAATCTGTGTTTTATTGAGTATATGAAGATTTATAGCTCTTAGAGAAAGGTTGAGTTTGTTACTGAAGTGGATAAATTTTGGAGTTTAGCAAGAGAGAAGGTGTGAATTGTTTTTATGCTCTGATCTGTCAGGCATAACGAGCTGGTCTCACTTGGTTGATCGTGTGATGGTATGTGTAACTTTTACCTGTTGAGGCTTTCAAGCGAAGACATCGGAGAGCCACCAGTGACAAAATCAGAATTCATTTCTTAGAGATCAAACGTAAAGTTCGTCGAAGCTGCTATCATGGCTTAACGTTTTAACTCTGTTTCATGATTTGAAACTAAATTGAGTTTATTTTATTTGAATTACAGCCAAAGTTATGAGGTTTCTTCTTGGCGTTCTCGCTGTTTGTTTGGCATTGGCCAACGCAAGACATTTAAATCGTCACAAAAAGAGTATACATCGTAAGTTTGATTCATACCTTCCTCTTATTTCTTTATTTTCTTCATTTTCGTGTATCATATATTTCTCTCATCAATGCAACTTGAATTGATTGATAATTGCTGCCAGCTGCCTGAGGAAAACAATTCATACAAATCATAGCAACACAAAGGCATAACAGCTGATTCTAGAGGAAATTAAAATGGTTTTCTATACAATATTTCAAGGGTACAGGAAGAGAAAAGGGCAATGTGTTCCGAATGAAACAGTTATATAAGGATTGAAGTTAACAACATAATGCTATGAAATGAGGACCGAGTCATGGCTGTTTTTAAATTCACATGAGACAGCAATACAATTTCAAAACAATTTGATGCTTTTATAAGAAGATCTTTTGAGCGAATATTGACATTAAAACAATAAAACACAAAACAATCAGCAACATTTTCTTTCTGATAGAAGAATCTCATGGGGTTCAGATTTTGGGATTACGAATTTCAAATGAAGAACAAAGAGGGCCATCATGACATTGAAGTTTTCACGAGTTTAAGATTTGTATCGATAAAAATCATTTTACGTGTCAAAATGAATCACTATAAAAAATGAGTTTTCTAGGCGATAGATATCTTTCTAGCAGCAATAATCATACAAGCTTATTCAATTAATATATGCATGCGCAGTCAGTTTCAAACGTGGTCGATTAGAATTGTGTCCGTCTTCAAAAATAAAAGAACGACAATCGCAAAGTTGTTAACCATGGCTTAGCATACTATTTTCACATCCTTTGGGTTCCTATCACCAAGAAAATTTGTTAAGAATTCCAAAAGGCTGCAAATAAACGTTGTCAAAAGATCAAACACTTTTTCCAAACAACATGGACAACGGGAAGGGAGATGACTGACAAATTTATAGATAGGCTAAATAGTTTTGTAAGTTCCTGTGTACTATTGCATTTTCATTGAAGGGTGAAGTCGCCTTAGAATATGGGGTGTTCTTTAGGTAATGTGTTAGCGACAACTTCGTGAATTGTAGCGAAGAGCTTTGCTGGCAGTAGAAAGGCTTTTAGATTTAAAACGTTTGTCGGTTGACTCGAAATCGGGGATACCTTTCAAGATATATTCAAAGTGAATTTTGTCAATTTAAGGAATCATACTTGATTACGTTTGACAAATTTCTGCTTTAGAACAATGACAAGTACACAGGCAATCCTCTAGAGACGAAAAAAGAAAATGACAAAGTTGCGTCCTTTGTGAGTTTAGGAATTGTTTCAATACTCTAGAGGTAAGACAGTGTGTTTGTCATCATTCTGTGGCTGAAACTCCAAACGCAATTGGACGAACATTTCTGGACTTATGAACTGACCGTAACTTGAGAAAGATATCACCGACCTCAACAAATTAGGTCATTATTCTGATGCTGACTAAAAGGGGCTCCGTCGTCAAACTGTAACCAAATCTGATAAAACCACAAGTGGCCATTGTTCTCCATTGTTTTCTGCAGTTTGTTTGGTGGCTTCACCAAAGCCACCAAAATGCTCGTCAAAAATCCACTTATATCTAAGCAATCGTAAGAGATACGAATGTTTGGATTTTTCTTCTGTCAAGTACAAAGATCTATCTTCAAAATAATGCTTCCATTTTCGAAAAAACCGGTAAACGCCTGTGTGATATTGCCTATCAAAAAACTTCAAAATCACCGCTTTGACCGAAATTTTGAGACGGAGCCCCTTTAAAGCTAATTAGATACTCTTTGAAAGAAAATCCCGTGATTATTGCTGGAAAAATAAATCTGCAAAAATGACACTTTCTAACTCAGCAAGTAGAGGCAATGTAAGCATTTGAAAGACAAGGAATGGGTATGCCCTGACATCACTAACATCAAACAAGACTAATATTGATTTTGAAGAATGCTTTAGATTCCAATTTTTTGCATTCGTCAAAAAGTTTAATGTTTCGAAGAATTTACCTGAAAATTAACACCGGGCTACGAAATACGTACTTTCAGCCCTGAAGATTTTCATATACCATTTCAATTTTAAGGAGATACCATCGCTAGTGATTAAATTCAAATTGTTTAGCTTCACTTTACAGGGTTGCCAAAAACAGTTCGACTGCTTGTAAAATCACCGATTTCAGCATATGCTCTGATCTTAAATTCTTACATTTGTCAACGAATCTTAATTCAGGGTCAATATTTTCTTGTTTAAAATTTTTCTAGTCAAATCTTTGCACCGCTAATCATCCAACAATTGAATTAAATCTTACAGTAATTTTACATAAGTCATTGCTTGCATTTTGTCTTTCGAACCGACAGGGAAGTTTCTGCGTGCTCAAATAAAAAAGGAATCAATATCTTTTACAAAGAACTACCTAAAAACATACAGGGACACCAAATTAACTCTGTCGATATCTTTAAATACCGAGGAAACATAAAGACGTTATCAAAACTTATATCCTTTCCTGTAAATGTTTTATCTCTTTTTCCACAGATGTGGTAAAACGACATCCAAGACCACAATGTGATTCACCATGTGCCGCACCAGTTGATTGTGCTCCAGCATGTCTACCTGTTTGCTGCGTAGCTGCACCACCTCCACCTCCCCCACCCCCACCACCTCCTCCACCTCCTCCACCTCCACCACCACCACCACCTCCTCCCCCACCTCCTCCACCAGCTCTTCCTGGTCCTCCTGGACCCCCTGGTAGACCTGGACCATTAGGATTACCAGGAGGCTCCGGCCCACAAGGTCCAGGCGGACCAGCCGGACCTCCTGGTGGACCTGGCCCATTCGGACCAGCAGGACCACCTGGTGTTGCTTTACCTGGTCCAGCTGGACCTTCTGGTGGACCTGGACCATTAGGACCTCCGGGTCCTGGTGGACCTCCTGGACCTCCAGGTGGACCCGGACCTGGTGGACCTCCTGGACCTCCTGCTCCTCCTGCACCTCCTGGCCCACAAGGACCTCCTGGTGGCCCTGGACCTGGTGGACCTCCTGGACCTGGTGGACCTCCTGGACCTCCAGGTGGAGCTGGACCGGGTGGACCTCCTGGACCCCCATCACCTCCTCCACCTGGCCCAGGTGGACCTCCTGGTGGACCTGGACCTGGTGGACCTCCTGGACCTGGTGGACCTCCTGGACCTCCTGGTGGACCAGGACAACCTGGACCCCCTGGACCTCCTGCTCCCCCTGCACCTCCTGGCCCATCTGGACCTCCTGGCGGACCTGGACCATTAGGACCTCCTGGCCCTGGTGGACCTCCTGGACCACCAGGTGGACCTGGCCCTGGTGGACCTCCTGGACCTCCTGCCCCACCTGCACCTCCTGGCCCAGGTGGACCTCCTGGTGGCCCTGGACCTCTAGGACCTCCTGGACCTGGTGGACCACCCGGACCTCCTGGTGGACCTGGACCTGGTGGACCTCCTGGACCTCCCGCACCTCCTCCACCTGGCCCAGGTGGACCTCCTGGTGGACCTGGACCTGGTGGACCTCCTGGACCCCTTGGACCCCCTGGACCTCCTGGTGGACCAGGACAACCTGGACCCCCTGGACCTCCTGCCCCACCTGCACCTCCTGGCCCAGGTGGACCTCCTGGCGGACCTGGACCATTAGGACCTCCTGGCCCTGGTGGACCTCCCGGACCTCCTGGTGGACCTGGACCTGGTGGACCTCCTGGACCTCCTGCTCCCCCTGCACCTCCTGGCCCATCTGGACCTCCTGGCGGACCTGGACCATTAGGACCTCCTGGCCCTGGTGGACCACCCGGACCTCCTGGTGGACCTGGACCCGGTGGACCTCCTGGACCTCCTGCTCCTCCTGCACCTCCTGGCCCAGGTGGACCTCCTGGTGGCCCTGGACCTCTAGGACCTCCTGGACCTGGTGGACCACCCGGACCTCCTGGTGGACCTGGACCTGGTGGACCTCCTGGACCTCCCGCACCTCCTCCACCTGGCCCAGGTGGACCTCCTGGTGGACCTGGACCTGGTGGACCTCCTGGACCCCTTGGACCTCCTGGACCTCCTGGTGGACCAGGACAACCTGGACCTCCTGGACCTCCTGCTCCCCCTGCACCTCCTGGCCCATCTGGACCTCCTGGCGGACCTGGACCATTAGGACCTCCTGGCCCTGGTGGACCTCCCGGACCTCCTGGTGGACCTGGACCCGGTGGACCTCCTGGACCTCCTGCTCCTCCTGCACCTCCTGGCCCAGGTGGACCTCCTGGTGGCCCTGGACCTCTAGGACCTCCTGGACCTGGTGGACCACCCGGACCTCCTGGTGGACCTGGACCTGGTGGACCTCCTGGACCTCCCGCACCTCCTCCACCTGGCCCAGGTGGACCTCCTGGTGGACCTGGACCTGGTGGACCTCCTGGACCCCTTGGACCCCCTGGACCTCCTGGTGGACCAGGACAACCTGGACCTCCTGGACCTCCTGCTCCCCCTGCACCTCCTGGCCCATCTGGACCTCCTGGCGGACCTGGACCATTAGGACCTCCTGGCCCTGGTGGACCTCCTGGACCACCAGGTGGACCTGGCCCTGGTGGACCTCCTGGACCTCCTGCCCCACCTGCACCTCCTGGCCCAGGTGGACCTCCTGGTGGCCCTGGACCTCTAGGACCCCCTGGACCTCTTGGACCCCCAGGACCTCCTGGTGGCCCTGGACAGCCTGGACCACCTGGACCTCCAGCCCCTCCCGCTCCTCCTGGACCAAAAGGACCAAATGGTGGACAAGGACCATTGGGACCTCCTGGACCACCTGGACCACCTGGACCACCTGGCCTACCTGGAATTGGCGGACCTCCTGGACAGCCAGCACCACCACCACCACCATGCCCGCCGATCTGTCCAACGCAATGTATAGCATCATGTCCAATCTATTGTTGTCCAGCGAAGAGACGAAGAAAGTAGAAATTCGAAGAATCACGAAGCAGTTGATGCTGCATGGCGAAACCAACAGACTATTGATTGAACTTTTAACGCACACAGACTTGATGACGACTCGCTCTAGAGAATATCAGTGCATTTATGGACACTTCTTGCGAGGAATTAACTAATAGGCTTTTTTTATAGACGATGTGCCACAGCAGATAAATTATTCGACACGAGCCAGAACTTATGCTTCAATAGACAGACTTTTATTTACTAACGTTTAGTATAGTAGCTGGCTCAAGATAGTTGTTATGTAGTGACTTCAACTTTAATGATCGAAACTTCACAGCATTTTCTAAAAATGTTTTCAACGTAACCATCTTCTAGAGATCGTTCAGTTAGCACATTTGAGCTCAATTAGAATTTTGCAAATGGCAGCAATAGCAAACTTTGAACATTTATCGATGAAAATGAAAGGTAATATATCAATATAAAACGGAGTGAAGGATTTTACGGTGTATAAGCCCTTGCCTCAAATGTGCTTTGACATTTTAATCGACGATGCTGTGTAGTTGAAATTAGGCCCTCCTCAGTCTTTTCATTCTCTTGTAAGGTTAATATTGTAAGACTTTCTCATCCATTGACATAGCATTAAATGTGTTGTTATGATCACAATGTTGTAAACCTACTTCAGACTGTTTCTGTGACATTGCCTTCCGTTAAATATTTCGTCAGTGCAGGCCCAATGGCATGCGATGGGGCCGTGGACATTCAATTTCACACTTCCTTGACAGCATTTGGCCGTTCAAAGGGAGGTTAGGTGCTACATTGCTTCGAAAGAGGAAATCTCTGTGGCAAAATTTTTACTCCAGAATTGATAGCGATATTTGTTCATCATAATAATGAAATATTTGAAGGTTATGCCTTGATGAGTCTCATTATCAACAAAGCATCTTGCTCAATTCATCGCCCATCTTGCTCCATTTGAGCTGCACATTATTTCTGCTTTTGAGCAATCGGAGGAAAGTGATTTTTGGCTAATAACTAAGTTTTGAAAGGATTAAAGCATCTAAAACTATGGGGATAATATGAAAAATTAAGTTGAAGCTAATTGAGATGCAGGATATAAAATTTTGCAAATTGGCTGTGTATTATTTGCAGTATGATTTTGCAAACAGTTGGCACATTTTTTGATTCACCTGCAGATGACATTCATCCTTAGTTAGCAGCGAAAATTTAGTATCTTTACATCGAAGTATCTGTCTGGTGTACTTCTAATAGACGATACGCTAAAGAGTAAAGACGGCGGCGATGAACTTTTTACCAAGATGCAGTGCGTTCCAATTAGAGTGAGTCATCTTAGGGTAAGTGACTAGGAGTGTCTTTTACTGTAAATGGCGACATTAAACTCCAAAATCAACACAAAGTGTTTCAATGTTAATACACTTAGCCATCCAGCATCATTGGTCAGCCTATTTTCTAATATCAGTATTGTTCTTTTTGACAAACACTAACCTACTAACCGCTTGTACGTAATACCCGAAAAGGAGGCTGTACTGCATACATAGATTAGATTAGACTGGATTAGATTGAAATTACGAATCTTGATTCTACAGGAGTTCGGTTAAAGAACGCAATGTATGGTTGTAAAAAGTTCCTTGCCGCCATCTTGAGCGTAATCGTCTATTGGAAACCCTTTCTGGCAAAAGAGTGTTGATTAGAATCTTTTTTTTTATACATATAAAATATTACAAAAAATCTTACATTCTACTATACCTTCCTAATACTGTACAACACTACAGGGACGATGCCAAGGGGAGCGAAGGACAATGACTACCCCATGGCCAATAGAAAAGACAAGCAACGTTAAACTACATACAATTAGGTACACTACGATTACGAACGATTAAAACCTAATGGATACTATATTAGATTCTGCCTAACATTAGATGTCGGGTCAGGTTTGTGATGAAATTTAAAATGTCACGAGCGCAACTCTTCATTGGTTTGAGGTCGCAGACTTTGCCCGGCATCTAATGTGAAGCAGAACTCAAAGATTAGAATTTTTTTTTTTTATTCAAATATTAAATTTTACAAGATACTTTACATTCTACTGTAGCTAATTCTAATTACTATACGACACTACAGGTACGATACCATGGGGAGCGAAAGACTATGACTACCCCATGGCCAATATCTAAAAACATGAAACGTTAAACCGTATACAGTCACACTACGAACATTTATAAATTAAAGGATACTATACTTGATTCGGTTTCACTCCAGATGTCAGTTCAGTTTTGCGATGAATTTGTTGATGTAAGGAGTGCGACTCATTTGGAGTAGATTTAGGTAAGTAAAATGCCTGACCATCTGATGTGAAACAGAATTTACAAGGAAAAGAAACACTAACGATACGGGACTTGGTGATTGCTTAGTGCATGGCTGAATTCTCAATAGATCTTAATCAAACCGACCAGTTTTGTGGATGAAGCGTAAAGTTAATTCGAGTACATTTCTGTTCAACTCATTAGAAAGGTCTTCATCACCATACAATAAAAGCTGCGTCAAAGAATGATTGGAAAGATTGGTGATTTGTACATATGGTCGTAACAATTCAACAATTTCAGCGAGAAGATTTTGTCGTTGAACATCAAAAGAAGGGCAGAGCAACAAAAAGTGCTCCGTGTCTTCAATGCCATCGCTTGTTGGGCACATTGAGTTTATGGTATCTCTGAAATTATGCTTGAATTTATGGAGATTTGACTTGCTGAGACCAACCCTGAGTTGTGTGAGGTAGGATAATCCTATGGGATCGTGAATTCCAAAGACAGATTTTGCTGGGGGGCGGATTATTGATAAGGGTTTTTTCTTAAAAACAGCAATAGAAGGTGCAAGTCTCAATTCAGGCTCAAGCTTATTCCATTCGCATAAACAGTTTGGATAGAAGGAAGACTTGAATTTTTCTGTCCTTGCCTTTAATCGCCCAATGACATCCTGTCCACGGAGACGGTACTGCGACTGATGAAGAGGGGGAATTGGATCAACTGTATACTCAGGACTAAGATTATTTATAAACTTGTAGAACAAGGTAAGGCGCCTACTCCATCTTCGGGAACTCAGTGACTCCCAACCAATTAGAATCTCAAAGGACTATGGGGGTATCTCTTGTTTGAGAAACACCATAGCAAAAATGTATCCTTTTAGCTGCTGAGGAGCATATTACGTTAAGACTAAGAGCTGCTCATGGGCTCCAAATAATCATAAGAGAAAACTCACCTGTTTCACGGGGCAGAGCCTTTCAGGGGCTCCTTCGTGACAACCAAGCTACATTCTCTCTATATGATTATTGACCTACAAGGAAAGAGAGATAATCAATCAATCAATCAATCAATCAATCAATCAATCAATCAATCAATCGAACGAACGAACGAACGAACGAACGAACAAATTAAAGCAATACAAGAAACAAGGCTTAACATAGGCCTCGTATCCAAGGCCTTGGCCTGATGTACCCTTGCAACAAAAGAAGAATCGTGGAAAGGGCTGCGACGATCTATAACTTGATTGGCTACTTTAAAACAAAAGATATGTCGATTTGAAGTAAACTGTCAGTTAAGGTGAAGATATTCGGGAGGACTTAGATAGGATAAGAGTATTATTCGAATAGATAAATCAAAATTGAAAACGAGACTGTGTTCATGCATTTCCAAGCACTAATCTGCTTCCAAGATCATCAGTGTAACTTTTAGAGCCGAAAAGAGGCTATAGCGTCGGTAGCTACAATGTTGTTGTTGCTGATAATCTGCCTGATATTTAGCTGGAAGTACTAATCTTCTCAGCGCATTCAATGTCCCTGTATTAAATACAGTACGTTAGAGAGAACTAATATGTAAGGTAGGGTACCGTAGGGCAGAATGGATTACTTGATTTTTGAAGCCTATTCGATACAGCAGTATGAGAAAAGACTTGAATGAAATCATGGCTTATCCACAGCAGCCATACATTCAAGGCAAATGCTTTTTGAAACATATTTAAATTCGTTAGTCAAGAAAAAGAAGCATTGAACTTGTATCCAAACAGACAAGACATTTGGGAGACCAACAAATATTAGATATCATAATCTGACAATTGCTAGTTTTCAGTTTTCTTCCAATTTGCATGGAAAATTTTCTCCGTAACAATTTTTCATCTTTGCTTTAAATTGACAAAGGGATTCTGAATTGCATTATCATTGGTGGTAAAGTTTGCCACGGCTGCGGACCTTTAATTCGGACGCTTTTAGTCCCGGTGTTGACTGTTCTCACTCTTGGTTGAATAAATTCGCTATTGTTACAGAAATTGTAGTGAATTGTATTTTCACAGAATATTTCCTGCATAAATGAAGGATCTAGGATATTTCTATCCTTGATTTGACACAGCTGACATTTTAGTTGGGATCTCTGCTTCACAAGCAATCTTTGATATGCGATGACGATAAGGGGTTTAAAAATCATTGCATTGCCAGTGCAGGCAAAATACTTCGAGACAGCTACACAGCACACTAACAAAACAGGGGCACAGGGGCGATGCAACAATTTCTGAAAATATAATTGATGTCGCAGGTAGGAAACAGCTCGCGTATAGCTGTAGTTTCAGAAAAATCAGTTTGTAGGCAGAGATTTCATGAAAGTTAGGCTCACAGACTCTTCTGATTCAAGCCGTATATGTTTTTAAGGACCCCCTAAAATTGGTTTAAAAAAATATGATCCTCTAAAGGTGGGCGGACCAGAACAATCACTTAGTTGCACTTGCTGTCCGTTTGCTCTAAGTTGTCCGGCATCACATTCTTTCACTGCTAAAACTTATTGCATTTACACCGAAAGTTGAAGGTATCAGATAACAATGGCCTCATTAACGAATAAATAATGCAGACCAACATCAAAGATGACTTGATCGATATCAGGTTATTTCCATGGTTCAAAGATTAAACCGGTACAAATGAGGTCTAAGATTATCCTATCTTAATAATACATTATCGAAATAAGCAACCAGCCCTAATCTTCACCCGGGCTCAACAAGTGTTACCCGGAACCAATGAGTTTTTGTGAATTTTGATAAGGAAACCAGCATCCACTTGTTGAGCTCATAAACCAAGTCAAAAAAGCAGCGCCTGACAACAAACAAATCGCTGACCTGAGAATTAAACCAGTTGTTTGGGATCAGGTTGCATTGTACCCGAGATCAACTTCGAACACAGCTTCATACACAGGTTACAGCCATCGCAGAGCAGACACAAAATTCTGAGAAGTATCAAAATAAACTACGGTAAGTCTATTACTCATTAGTTTTATTCTAAATTATATCAATTAGATTCTATCAAAAGTGTCTGGTGAAGTATTATCACGAAAAAGGCTTTATTTCCTTCAAGAGAAATCGTTTTAAGAGACAAGGTTTAGACAACTGATTGGCTGCTTCAGTAATGTTTTGTGGCTCGATTTGCTTTTCATTATAATTCTAGCTTTATAGCTAGAGAAAACTTTGCGACAAAAGCCTTTTATCAGAATTTCAAATTAAACGTACTCATTTTCAAGAAAACAATTTTCGTCCCCAGCTTCCTCTCCAAATTTCCCTTTGTTGCCGAAATTTTCGTTTATGAGAAGATCGGTTCTGAAATAAACCATTGCTTGAATCTATATAGAACCAATATTTTTCTGTTAGAAAAGATCCTTGGCAAAAATTCTAACAAAAATTTTAGAATTGAATTCTAACGGCGGCCTAAGTATGGTTACAGTAACATTTTGGATTGATCAATATTTTGTCCAACCAAGATGAAACAAAGAATGGCAGAAAAACGTTACAAATTACACTGAATCATAGCTAATTATCAAACGTAAGTAACCTTTACATTAAAATTGATCTTTTTATCTAATTCAATTAAACCTATTTACAAAGCAAAACAAAAAATGTTTAGCCATAAAGTTCTTGCAAAGTTAATCCGCAGAATTTCTACATTTCACATTCCGTTCGTTAGGATGCTCTATGAATTGACTACTGACGAAGGGTTACGCTTGACACGCTTAGTGTATTCTGATATATCATCTTTCCTTGGACATGATTTATTTTTGGGAAAAAAACCAATAGTCTTTTTGAGACTCGAGTTAATCTGAAGATGTTCACAGTCAACAAAAAATCGTCAATAGTGTCACTCAAAATTCAACTGAGCATTCTCATTGCTTGAATTCAAAGAAGCTACAGATTACCTTTTTCACTGTATCTTGGCTTTTTAGATAATATTTGACGTTTTCATTGTGACCATCTTATGATACAATGCTTAGCGTCGTCACTTACAAATACCAAGTAATCAAATTTGAGCAATTATTGGCCCAAAGGATGCGTTAATAACTTCTTCCTTTTTATATAATTTCATGATCTAAAGAAACAAAAAATGTCAACCCAAATCCGAGAAAATATTTCTAAAAAATGTCATTCTCTTGTTTCATGAAAATAGTCTTTTTATCATTTCGTTGCTAACTCTCCATTTTGAATCTTCATACCCACTCTCAACCTTTTTTCATCTTTCCTGAAGTATCTTTCATCTTTCAAAGATACAAACGAAGTCAAGAAAATTCTTATCATTCCCTTTGCTACTTCTCATTTCAACAGATCATTTTTGTTCAAAATGATGGAAAGTTATCAACCAACTAAAATTTCTCTTTTAATTAAGTTCGTTTCGCTACCATTAAGTTTTGTAAAAATTTCATTATTGAAAATGGACAAATTTGTATATCAAACGTAGCAACATTTCGCCCGATATCCTTCCTTGCAATGTAAGGGCAGACATCTCTGGTATAACATACCTACCAGAAAATTTTTACTGATTTCAACAAGAACGAATAATTTTGAAAGAAGCATGCTCTACAAAGATCTTCGTAGATTATCACATGACTTCAATATTCCGTTACAAAGTCACTATATTTCATCGTTATTCATCCCCACCTGACTATCATACAGTAAGTCCCCGCATATAAGAAACTCAAATTTTTAAATCAGGCTGTCTGGTTTCTTATATGCAAGAAAATATTTTCAAATGAGGCTGGCAGATTTCTTATTTGTCCGCTATGAACTTCCTTTAAAGCTTTCTTTTCAAAATTCAAGGATCATGCTGCGTTATAAAGAAGGATGCCCCAAGAAATGATTATGGAGGAAACGAATATGAAATACTGTTTATCTAGACGTTGAGCAGATTTTACAAATTTTAGTACTGAAGCTACACAGAAAAAATGAAATGTAGTTAAGTATTTTCAACTTCGCATCATTTATAAGAAACTGGAAAAAAACAGGCTGCTTAGTTTCTTATGAAAGAGACGATATTCTCTGTGCTGGCAGGCTGCAGTTTCTTATATGTTCGCTTCTTATATGCGGGGACTTACTGTACTTTGATGTGATTGGAAAGTCAAATTTTTGTGGCTATTTAGAGTAACATTTTTATGAATCTGACATCATCTCAAAGTACGGAGATAACTCTTCTTTCAACAACTGGTTCGGCGTTTTAGCTCGTAAGATTTGAAAAGAAAAAGAAAAGCGTTCGACGGAACCGGCTTTTCTTAAAGAATAATTTGCGTAAATTGTTTTACTTGGATTATTTCCATTGTTTACAATGGAATTTCAAACTAAAAATTAGATATTTGCATAAAATAATGATGAGAATCAAACGTGTTTCCTTCAATTCAAAAATGGTTGGCAAATTCAAAATTTCTTAATATCATCATTTATAAATTTCAAAGTTTCATGACATTAAACCATATTAAATCTACCTCCTATGCTATTTAAACTTGCTCGAAAAGTCAAATTCATTTACGTAAAAATCAATTATTTTCATATAGGTTATATTTAATATAATAAATTTAATATTGAATTTTTAACATATTTAATTTAATACTTTAAAAACAATTGATATCAATTATCAAATGAATAAATATGAACAATGATCAGTATTTTCTTTATCTTCAGTAAAAATGGGCGGTAAAATGAAAGAACATTTGATTAAAGTAATCAAAACTAACAACAATTTAAACCAGATTTACTGGTACACAAATAACTCAAATTTGTCTCTGTTTCCATTTAAATATATAGAAACCAAATTTATAGTTTATTCTAAAAATCAAACGTTATATGTTTGGAACAACAGAGCTAATGATTTCTGAAGAAACAATTGAAATAAACATACCTGGAGATGTTCAGCTCTACAGCAAAATGTGGTTGCCAAAATGCAAACTTTTCCCATCAAACTTCTGCCTTTAATTCTGCCGTACAAAAGAGAATAAATGTCTAGGTTGAGAGTCTATAAGGTTATATTTGCGATATAAAAGCACACGAAACAGTTTTTTTAAGAGAAAATTTAATGATTGTATAGAACAGCTCATCCGCAACTTAATATCTTCGAATTCGGAAGAATTGTTTTCAGAATATATAAGATTTCATTCTTTCAGATTCAGAAAAAGCAAGGACAAAACCTTGAACTCTTTCCCAGTTATCTTTGAAAAAGCAAAAGACAAAACCTTGACCTCTCTGTCCCAGTTATATTTTATTCCCAACGGGCATGGTTGTCTCGGAAATGCATGATTTATTTGACTACTTTAACAATGAAATAGACATTCTCTGAATTCGGGACAAAATCGTGCCAATCATTATAACTTCGAGGGAATTCTTACGAAAGAAAATTATGCTAAGCTACAAATGAACCTTATACATATAGTAGTGCGAGTGTATTGGCTACTACATGTTAATTGTAGGCGTCAATTAGCTGTAACTTAGCTATTTTTAAACGCCTACTATAAAGAAATTAACAATAATTCAGTCACAGCATCGAACATTTGTTTCATTGAAACCTGGTAGCTATAAACTCTGGTAAAGTCAGCGATAGTTTAGCAAGAATAAACACAACTTTGAAAGTGGAGCAATATAACAAGAGCTTTGGAGGTATTTCTCGCTTTTCAAAGTAAGCCTGAAAGGGATTGTCAATAAAAACTTGCTTACAAGAGCTCTGTGTGAAAGCACAATAGAGCAGCGATCAACATGATCGCTACAAAATGAATGTACAAGTTTGTTATCGGTCGATGTTTTGTATGAAACATAAACAAAGGCGTGAAACACATAATACGAAAGTGTAAACACGTACTGAAGGTTGCATAGGACCAACTCGGAAGTTTTTTACAAAGAGATCTTGGAAATTGACGGAGAAAATGGGGATTTTTCAAATTTCCAATGCTTAAAATTTAATCAAATCTGTAGCCCTTCCTGAAAAAGATTACAGAAAGATGCATGTTCGCACCTCTATTTTCCAAATTGTCGGTACCTTGCACAAAATGTAAATTAGGAAATAAAGTCCGAAAATTATCAAAAATCGAATGCTCTGTATCTCAGGAATGAGCAAATTCAAAAGAACGAATGTCTTCGATCCTTGATCACGAATGAGCAAATCGAAAACAACGACACGTAAATTATGATTTTGAAAGGCGCTATGACATTTTTCCATATTTGGCCAAACAGGTAATGTTCGCTGAGCCGAAAAATATGAACACGTAAAACTCAATGAGCACGTAAAAAACAATGTGCACGCAACCTGCAAAGATCACGATATACGTGTCCGTTGAAGGGCGCTCTACCTGTGATCATTCAACGGGTAGATCACTGATTCGCTAGCCGCACAAGCCAGTGTGAAAGAATTTGAGATCACTCTCATTATATCGCTGGAAAGTGCGGACATATTGAAAGGCAAAGACAAAAAAAGGTTTCTTTTTTAAAGATTCTTTTGTTCATTGTATAAATATATTCAGCTTGCATATCTTATCGTTTGCTACTTCAACTATTTTGTATTGCAATTGACAATTCTTTATTGATACTTTAGCATCTTACTCCAGACTTTTATAAATATTCATTCCAGTTGACTATCAATCAAATTGAATCATTTTGATCTCAGCCTCACAGGAATATGAATTATCTACTTGTTAAAAAAGTATACGAAGCTATCATAATCTGGTTATACATCTAGCATTTTTGGCGAAATCTATTGGAGAAGAGTTTAAATGAATTGCCTAATTGTCACTACTAGAATTAAATTTCTTTTCAAAGTTTCAACGTGCTGCTTTCCTAGCGAGTTCCATTGGGTAAAGAAATAATATAACGATGAAAAGGAACCGACAGTTTGATTCTCAAAATACAAAATAAATTTCAAGATATCTTCAAATTGTTCAAGATACTTCACTTGAAGGGATTTATTGAACATTGAACCAAAGTTTCTTTCCAATCTATCTAAAATTATATTTCCTGTCGATATTTTTTGTATAATCATGTAAGAAGGCTGATCTCTAGTTTCTCATTCCAACTGAAGAAAGTTTGCATCATGAACTATTCATTCTCGAGATATTTCATCTCTATAGTTATGAGATTTCAATGGCCTCTTCGAGATAAAACTGCATTTTCACCAAGGCATACGATTGTCGAAACTTTTTGCTCAATTTTGTCTTTCCTTTTTAGAAAATGTGGCTCAGGATTTCACTCGTTTTGGCTGTTGCCACCATGGCTTTTGCCCGTAATATTGAAAGTAAGTTTCATTTTATTCAATTTATTCTCTATTCTATTCGTTTCTTGTGTATCTTGATATCAAAGGTGATCATTTGTTCCATTTCAAACAGTTACAGCGCTAGCAGAAATATTATAGCAGTCCTGATCTGGTGGGATCATATCAGAAAATGGATAACAATTCAAAATTATAATTTTCACCATTAGAAAGAGTATCCATGAGTGCTCCAAACTTCAACAATTGAGATTTTTACTTCATTCCACTGGGAGTACGCTAAATTTCGTTGAGAATATCATTTAAAATTTTGAGCTATCCGCTGAAAAATGACGGAAATTTTTTTATCCGTTCTAATTATTTTGCCGTGATTGTAGGCACCAAAGTTTTGAAAACTGCATGGTTATGAACTTGAAACCTCACTTCGCACAGAGCACTAGAGCTAATGTTTTGACGTAAAAAGGAGCATTTGATAGAGGATTTTAAAATCTTTGAATTCAAATGCAATTATGCTTTATTAGTCTCAAAAAGAAGGTATCAATTTTAAAGACATTTAAAAACTACAGTCTGATTTCAAAGTCTCGTACGAGCGCCTTACTTATTAATGGTCAACAATTCTGGGTGATATTGCTACTGGGTAACAATTTTGATTTGTTAGTTTCCCACCAAACATATTCACTCCCTCTTAACTAATTGTTGCTCCTCTCTTGCAGACCCAATGAAAAGACAAGGAGTCTGCCCAGCACAATGTGCCGCACAATGTGTTCCAGTTGTATGTCCTCCAGTCTGTTGTGCTCCTCCACCACCTCCACCACCACCAGGCCCACCAGGCGCACCAGGACCACTCGGACCCCCAGGACCACCAGGACCTAACGGACCACCCGGACCAGGAGGACCACCAGGAGGACCAGGACCCGCTGGACCACCCGGACCTGCAGGAGCACCAGCTGGACCACCAGGACCCGCAGGAGGCGCTGGACCACTTGGACCCCCAGGAGGACCAGGACCACAAGGACCACCCGGACCACCAGGACCTCCAGGACCACCAGGACGCCCAGGACCCCCAGCCCCACCACCACCACCACCACCATGCCCAGTCATCTGCCAAACCGTCTGCACACCAGCATGTCCTCCATCTTGCCCATGCAAAAAGAGAAAGTAAACTCGACGCAATTCGATCTCGACAACAACACTTTCTTACTTCGAATTTGGCTTTAGGGATTGCTGCTGATGTGAACAGGAACACTCTTTTTAGTTTTATTATTTAGACAAATCTGATATTCAGATGCACGAAATGTGTCCTCTTGTAAAAGCATGTCAATAGCATAACATAAACGTCATTATGCACAACAGATCATTATGAACTGTCCACAGACTTTGAGTGAACGAACAAACGTAGAATTAACATGCGTAAAAAGTTTAATAGGAGAATATAGCACGCTTGATTATATAAGTTGATAACCGTTAACATACCAGTGAATTAATTTGATTTTAAGTTGATAATCGACTCTTCTTTTTGCATGATTCTTTGTCTTCTGCGAAGGAACAGACAGGGTAAATCGTGGGGTACATTTGATCAAAATTTGAAACTTTGACAATAAAAATCAGAAATTTAGGATTTGAAGTAATTTCTTCTTTCTACGGATAATAAGCAAAGAAAGATCTATGCATTTGCTTAAAGGGAATCGACATAGTTAAAAGCTGGCCCGGGCCAGGTCAAAAATATAACCGATTGTACTCAACAACTTTGACGCATCCGGTTTCTTTGTGTAGGTAAAGAAACAATGGGTTTGTGGGCGTTTCTTCAACCTATTTATAGCGGCTACGAGATATAGCTATGTCTATTTCCTTTAAAAAGTAAATTAATTCTTGCTTTTTGTGGCCATGACCGAGGTGTTCGTACGGGGCAATCGATTCTTTATTACAAACGTCCAATCGTTTTACGACCATGTTCACACGATACCGGCGACAAAGAAATTTATTTACCGGGTGAGTCATTAAAAAGAATCCCTGTTTGAAAAATCATCATTCCCTGAATATCAAGATGCTGATATTGGGAAACATACCATTTAACAGCAGACATGTTCAAATGGACCTCAAAATTTACCTGACTGGAATTGGCCACTCCATTCTGAAGTCATGAGGGATTTTCTCGAGAAAGCCCTTTCGAGAAATCCTCAAAACAGGCTCAAAACAACGACCAACATTTCCCGAGCTTTCTGCCTAATCTCAATGAGTTGAACACATTCTGACATGTTTTATACATGTGACATGTGGAATAATGTTGTTTTGCCCCCAGGGATGACATTTTCATCTCCCAAAGGGATGAAACGTACTGAAGCATGTACAAGCCATTGCTATAAGGCATAGACATATGAGAAATTTGGTCGTGATTTTATGGAGTTTTAGGAAGTTTCTTGGAGGGGCTTCCTCCAGAAAATCTCTTATAACTTCAGAACGGAGTGGCCGATGTCAGGCAGGTAAAATTTAGAATATATTTGAACATGTTCACTATTGAATGACATATTTGCCAATATAATTGTCTTCATATCGAGGGATCTGTGGTCTGTCAAACAGGGATTCTTTTTTTGACTCACCCGGTAGATCTAAAGAATGAAAAAAAAATATTGAGGTTTAAAGAATTAGTTGGCCTCGTTTCGAAAGCCGCCTTCAAATCCTGCCAGCAAAGTTTGTACCGATGGCATGTGAACAGAAGTCTGATCCGTGACAATTTTGGTTTCTATTTCAAATTTTGTTGGCATCGTATGAAGTTGGTTCAAGTCCGCGCAAAATTTTATTGTTTGACTGTTGTTCTACCCCATCAAAATATTAACATTTTTGTCTGAAAAATCTATTTGAAAAATGAACAAAGTATCAAACTATCAATCAATCAATCAATCAATCAATCAATCAATCAATCAATCAATCAATCAATCAATCAATCAATCAATCAGACTATGGATGAATATTACAGTCAATACTTGCGAGCAAATGCTAATTTTATGAAACGAAACAATCTAAAAATACAAAGCGATTTGTCACAATAATATATATCATACAACAAGAGCAGATTTTGTAATACAATAGCAAAAGTTGCGTTTGATTGACACCTCAATTCAAAGCGATTAGCGGCTGCAGACAAAGGAAATTCTCTCAACCAGTAATTCAAAACAAACAAAGCCGCAAAAGTTTCCCCAAAACTGGTAGGGCAAACTCTCGCCTTGTGCAAGCGAAAGATGGTTTTTAAGGGAAGTTATGTGCTTATAGCGAAAGAAGAAGGGTAAATCTAAAGTTCTGTCGCTTAGATTATGTTTATTTGATTTAGGAGTTGTTTTGTAATCGTTTCATTTTAAGCCCTAAAGACGCGAGAATTACAATGCCTTCTGCTCCGCACCTGAATCAAATAAACATAATCTAAGCGACAGAACTTTAGATTTACCCTTCTTCTTTCGCTATAAGCACATAACTTCCCTTAAAAACCATCTTTCGCTTGCACAAGGCGAGAGTTTGCCCTACCAGTTTTGGGGAAACTTTTGCAGCTTTGTTTGTTTTGAATTATTGGTTGAGAGAATTTCCTTTGTCTGCAGCCGCTAATCGCTTTGAATTGAGGTGTCAATCAAACGCAACTTTTGCTATTGTATTACAAAATCTGCTCTTGTTATATCATACCATGTCTAACAAGGGCAGACTTTGTAATACAATAGCAACAGTTGCGTTTGATCGACACCTCAAGTCAAAGCAATTAGCGGAAGCAGACAAAGGAAATTCTCTCAACCAGTAATTCAAAACAAACAAAGCCGCAAAAGTTTCTCCGAAACTAGTAGGGCAAACCCGTGCCTTGCGCAAGTGAAAGGTGGTTTTTAAGAGAAGTTATGTGCTTATAGCGAAAGAAGAAGGGTAAATCTAAAGTTTTGTCGGGTAAATTAAGTTTATTTGATTCAGAAGCCGAGCAGAAGGCATTGTAATTCTCGCGTCTTTAGGGCTTAAAATGAAACGATTACAAAACAGCTCCTAAATCAAATAAACGTAATCTATGCGACAGAGCTTTAGATTTACCCTTCTTCTTTCGCTATAAGCACATAACTTCTCTAAAAAACCATCTTTCGCTTGCACAAGGCGAGAGTTTGCCCTACTAGTTTCGGGGAAACTTTTGCGGCTTTGTTTGTTTTTGAATTACTGGTTGAGAGAATTTCCTTTGTCTGCATCCGCTAATCGCTTTGAATTGAGGTGTCAATCAAACGCAGCTGTTGCTATTGTATTACAAAATCTGCCCTTGTTACCATGTCTATGAGTGCTATTGATCAGATAAAAATAAACATAGAACGTAAGATACATGGTTGGCTGTGCAGAAGGTGTGAAATCTATTATCCAGGCTGTCAAATCGCTCTGTCAATCCAGCCCTGAAGACTTCGATTTACACAATTCATCCTTGCTTGCCATTGTACCTTCTGACCGTAGCTACCTATTCCTAACTCTCAACAAGACGTTAGGCTGTCAGTTAATTGAACAATCAGTTCATCAGTCAAACTATCAATCAATCAATCAATCAATCAATCAATCGATCAAGCGATCGAGCGATCAAGCGATCAAGCGATCAATTCATTAATTAACCAATCATCACTTCGACAAAAGAAGATTATCATCAGACTTATTAAGACGAGTCTGCCAGTCTGTCCCAGTTATCGTTCATCAGACATCGAACCGAGACCGCCATCAGACTAAAACAGCTCAAACTGAGGCCAATAATAGTACCGCTAAAAACTGGATTTGACGGCACGAAACTTTTGGTGTATATTGAAATGAGATTCCTATATGACGTCTAGACTTATTACATGAGTCCTTGTTTTCGCTCCATTATCCCATAACAGTAAAAAATAATTCAATTCAATGGAGCAAAACATAGACGAATATCATCAGTCTATATGACGTCCTTAAAGATTTACAGATTCTACTAATTGACGACTTCTCGCAGCTCTAAAACAGCTATATCTCATAAATCTCGTCCCCGGAGTCAGTTTGCTGCTCTGCCTCTACTATGGAATACAAGTGGTCGTTCTACAATGTGATTGGTTTGGTTATATGGAAACATTAGAAAAATAAATTACTCCTCGCAAAAATTACTAATTATTCACATATGAGCAACATAATTCAGTCACTAAGCACCAATCATCACAAGTTACTTCGTTGCGTCGAAACGAGGACGCATAATTAGCATTACCTTCCTACCGTAAATCCATAATGGCTGATAATCACATCATTTTTTGGACAAATGTTTCTTTTTTTGGACAAATGTAGAATGGTGTATAGGTCAATTAAAGAGGAAGCCCCCAATTACCTTACAACTCTGTTCGAAAGGTTGTCGAATAATGGCGCTAGAGAGCATCGTAATAACAGACCTCAAGGCTTCCTCTCCTAAAAAATTCCAATGGTCAACGGTGCTTTGCTTATAGAGGAGCACGATTATGGAATAACCTTAGCGCTGATTACCACTTTAAATCGATTCAAAGCTGCATATAAACTGAGGAAGTAATCTTTTCGTTAAAGTCCTCAATTACATACCTTTTTATCAGATCTGTATCCTTACATATAAATTCTTATAATCAAAAATATTTAATTTGTTGCTATTTAACAGGGCAGTTTGGAAATCAGTATTTAACTGTATACTTAACCCTGTTTAAAGAATATCAAATGAATGAACCTGTAGACACGGTGTTCACTCGGTTTCGTTCCTATCGTATGGCGTAAAAACACAGTGAGAACGACGTTGATCCCAGATAGAATTAATCAGATGTAATTAACAAAGCATCTACGTTAAATTTAAAGATTCAACTGCAGGAAAATTTGGAAACAGAATTTTTAGAAGGTAAAGCTCCTCCACAGCAGCTTCCAAAACGTGTAAACATTTTGCGATACTCGCCGAGAAACGCATTCATTTAAAGATAGCTCAAAGCAAGCTTGAGTTTCTCGTTATCCAATAAAGCGAAGAACACTAAATCCAAAAAAATTGAAACCCTCACGTATCCTTTTGGTACTCTCCTCCGCCGGTAAAATTACGGACCACGGAACCATGGACTACAGAACTATGGAGCCAAGAACTATGGACTAAGGAACTAGAAACTGGCGGAGGAGAGTATCCTTTTCGCATGCCAGAAAGAAATTAAACATAATAATCCAAGTTGTGATGAGTTACTATACTAATAGTCCTGTGTTCCAGACCACTTAGTGGTCTGGAAAACAGGCTACTATACAAAATACGAAACGCTTTTAGGATAATCAATACTAAGGCTGTCTCCACTGCAGTAGTTGTGGTCAGCAACTAGCGCGTTTATCTAGTGCGCAAGCTCTCTAACAACATAGAATGCACCCCAGACGACAATCGTGCTGATCGCTAGACCAAAACTACTGCAAATGGAGGTCGGCCTTTACTCGAAGTGAGCTTCGATTGCCTGGTTCTCTAATACCCTATTCACACTGACACAGTTAAACAAGCTTTATATAAACCAGGTTATATTTCAACCAATCAAATGCCTTTGATTTGTCTGATTGACCAATTAGAATGTAACTTTTGATGATGTCGTTTAGTTCAAGCTAGTTTACTTGCCAGTGTTAATTGTACGTGCAATAAAATGAGACGGACCAGAGCGAGGCATTTGATCTTCAGAACCTCAACCAACCCACTCGCATGCCTGCAAACCAAATCAAAACAAAACCAACACAAAATTCATTCGTTAGGCTTTCTTAAGCAGGCTTTGGTTCTATCCCTCGTTTTTCCAAAATAAGTGAAATGAAATTTAGAAAAGCAAGGTATGGAACTTCAGAACCACAAGTACCCTGTCTCAAGCCTGCAATCTAGAGGTGATGTGAGGGTGAAATTGTGCTATAATCGCAGAAGCAGACAATACCTAATCGAGTCAAGTCCACGACCCCGACGTGCAAATGGTAGGGCTCGAGCCCCATCCACCTGATTATTCTAGCTACGAAGTTAGAGAATTGTGCTACATCGCCACAACACCTTCAAATAGACTATAAATACATATAATTCAAAACTCACTGCGCTGAGATTAGACCCCAAAAGATCAAACATAGTTGAAGCAAGATTCACTGACCTTGTTTTTCTAAACGCGATCAAGTGAGGCTGTGGTAAAAAACAACACCAGTTATATGTGAGTATGGATATTAGCGTGAAGGGTACCTGAGTACATGTTCACAGGTAGATCAAAAAGCTAGCTTAGTACCAGGTAGTAGAGGGCAGCTTTGTGATCATAATATTCGAAATCAAATCAAAGCAGTCAGCTCAATTGCCGCAAGAAAACAAGGTGAGATTCTGAATTTTTCGAATTTTTGATATCCAATTTTAGATATATCTGAGCCTGGGTAATTTTTTTATAGATATGACTACCATTAAACGTTTTAACTATTTGAGATGTTAATTGCCAAATATAATGAATAATATTAATAGTTCAGACAATGTTAGTTTTTCGGGTACGGTATGAAAATATTTTTGGCATTTTCATCATGAAATTCGTAACCTGTCAGAAAAACAAAGGAAGTTAATTTTTTTCCATCAGCATTGGAAGTTATTTTAATGAATTCAGATGACGAACTTAAATTGTTAGAACTTCTTTCCTAGCAGCTTACGAAGAAAATTTTGTTACGGTCTCTTGATCTCTTGAGCTTAATAAACTCTTTTTGTCTCGAAATTTATAAATTGTAAACATTTTGAAGCCCTGAAATTAAAAATTGAAAATACAGCATCTTTCAGTGACTATGCTTTTTGCATTTCGTGAATTTTAAGCACATAACGGTTCAAAGTGATTAAAATACGTTCACTTTTGACATTATTGATAACGACTGATAAGGTAGCTAATGTTGATATTGATGATATGATGGTATTATGAAGACATGGCGAGAAATTTTATCTGTTGCTACTCCAATGTCTGGAGATATACAAAAACAATATGATAACATAAAAAGTACTTTGATGTCTTGGGAAAGAACTCCTCTAATGATTTTCTGAACAGCAAAAATGTAGAACTTTCACTTTTAAATGAGCTGTATCTTTCTAATTCATTCGTCGGGATAAAAATGTCAAATTATAAGTCAACCTAATACCATTGATTTAGAATTTTAATGCTTGACTTGTGAGGGCCAAATAATGAAAAATCTCGGTAAATTTATGGTTTTATCTCTTTCTTGCAGTTATCAAAATATAAAAAAATAAAAAAAGAATCGTTGCCTAAATTAGCAGTATTGCGACAAGATTAGCGGTAACAGGGAAGATAGCTTACTTCACCCTCGCATGCAGTCCACGAATGAACGCAGAAAGTCTCTCTAGAGAGCTCAAAATTGCGTCTCCCTAGAGATCACTAAATAAATGATTTACAACCTTGTAAAAAAAACTGTGAACAAATTTAACCAGGAAACACAGGCCCCGTTTACACGATACCGTTTTTTTTCGTATCGGATTGGGGTTCTGTTTACACGGAAACGCTTCGCTGAGCACTGCAATGGTTTCACTGTTTGTTTTTGCATCTATTGCGCAGTGCGCCAGATCAATGGGAGGCCCGTAAAATTGATACTGAGGTTCCGTATTGAGTTGATAACGGATTCGACTATTTACACGATATCGGATTGGTTTCATGCCATTTTCAGAGCGTTTTCATTTGAAAATGCTGAGACGATATTAAGTATATCGGATTGGTGCGTTATCGTGAAAACAGAAGGCCAATTCGATTTAAAATGAAAACGATATCGTGTAAACGGGGCCACAATCAAAGTACCGGGCGTCCCAAAAAAAGTATATAGATTTGGTTGACTCCAGTGATGTGAATTTAGCTTTAATCAGTGGCTAATCACTCTCAAAATGTTCCTCGAAAGTTAACTTGAACATAGATACCTCGTTTGTAGGTAGTGGTGCTATGAGAGCAGAAATATCAATCTTGAAAGCTCAAATTTGCGTCAACCTACAAACCAGAGCTTTGGCCTGTTGGCCTAAGCAAATTCCTGAAGCACATCGAAATTAAGAACTGAATACTAATATTGAAACTAATATTGTTCAAATTTTATCAAGGCTTTCGTTGATTTATACGCAGTGCCATAAGAATTTGCTTACGCCAAAAGGCTAAAGCTCTGGTTTGCAGGAAGAGGCAAATTCGAGCTTTCAAGATTAACATGTCTGCTCCCAAAGCACCAATACCAACAAACGAGGTACCTATGTTTAAGTTCACTATCGAGGAACATCTTAGAGTGCTCAGACATTGATTGAAGCTAAATTCACATCAATGGAGTAAACCAAATCTGTATAAATTTTTTTGGGACACCCGGTATATTTTCTATCAAGCATTTCATTTCCATGATTTAATCTGATTTTCTTTAATTGACAAATTGGCTAAGGTTTGTTTACACTTATTTCAAGTCAAGTGACTAGTTTCTCGATAAACTATCTGTTGAATTCTGTAACATATTTCGTACCATGAAAGCTTGTGCCGTGAATGCAAAAAGTAGTATTTTTTTTTCAGTAATTTATTTTGAGTGGGCAGGAAGTATTTCTAGCTACTTAAAGCTAATTTAAGCCCACTGTGCATGCCGCATCCAGGCACGGGACCCCTAGTTTAACGTCCCTTCCGAAGGACGGCAAGGTGAGTTGCGAAGCCAAGCCTCCGAGGTCACCCATCCGGAGTTTGACCTCACTCGACCGAGCTTAACTTCAGTCTCCTGACGGAAACTGATTAAGCCGCTCGGCCACTCACCCCATAATATTGAATTTTCCCAGAGTATGGTCCACGGTTCGAAATGGATAAAACAAACCATAGCCAATTTTGTCTATTGATTGTTTTTATGACGAGACAGTCTTTAAACACAGAATAATCATCATTTTTTTTGTTATTCTTAGAAAGATGTGGCAACGAATTGCAATAACCCTGATGGTCGTTGCCTCCATGGCATACGCACGAAGTGTCAACAGTAAGTGTATTTCTAAATATTTTTTACAAATTAGATGTCAGGTGAGATTTGCTAAAACGCAAAATTATTCATGCAAGACACTGTGACTGTTGTTATTCGCGGGCATTTTCACCTGACATCTCATTTTAAACCGATATAAATACTGTCTACTTATGACCAAACTTTCCAGATCAACCTTATACTGGAACCCATGGATAAACACCCAAGCGCACCAGAACAAAACATGTTGAACAGATATAGAGTAAAAGGAAACAGACCTTGCGTTGGCAATCAAAACAATCAAGATTCAATTCAAATTCAGCCAGCTGGATCTAAATCCTTTGAATTGAAACAATGGTAAAAATTCAAACAATACAATCAAGATTGTTAAAAATCTTTAAAAATCTTCAAAAATCACTAAATGTTACAATATTACTGATCACGAACATCAATTTTTTCATCTGCATTTGTGTTATAAAATCAAAAGCTTATTTAGTTCATTGCAAATTCTTGAAGTGGTTTTAAATATGTGGAAATTTGTGCTTTTAGCAGCCCCATAATTTGAAGCATCATTCCAAATCATAAACTATGATTATCAAATTGGTCCTTGATACGAGTGCACACAAAGAAAATTCCAAGATGGATCACCGGTAGTCATCGAAGAAGGAGATGTGACTCTTTGATGTAAAATGAAATTTTGATGATTTTGATCAACGTCATAGCCTTTTTCGGCCGATCGAAAGATGCCAAGTACAGCTTATTAGCTTATACTTCTAGTCAAATGTATGTTGGTTCTGACCGGCTCATTTGAAAACGAGAGCTGTTTTTGTACCGGGTGAGTCAATAGACAGAATCCTCGTTTGAAGGGTTACGGATATCAAGACGATGATATCAGCAAATATTTTGTGGACTAACTGCAGAAAATTACCCATATCCACGGGAAGGAATGGCCGACTAAAGCCAGGTAAAGTATTGAACCTAATTGAATACATTGGCAATAAAACAAGACAATTTTCAATATCATTGCTTTGATATTCATGGAGCAGTGGCCTTCCAAGCGGGGATTCTTTTTTGACTCACCTGGTATATTTCTACATAGCATCAGAATGTAGTTTTAGGACGCTGAGAAGCTAAGCTTATCAACGCAGCGCTCTGGTCCAACCTATCAATGTGACCACACCTCGTGATTCCTGTAGCCTACAATTACAGAAAGTTGGCGACTCTCCTCACTCTACGTAGCAGGTTCGGACCACCACCAACCTTCAAATTGGTAGTAAAGCGTGCCACCACTGAGCCATCCCCGCTCTTAAGCAAAACCTGAGTATTATATTTATCTGTTGTGACGATTATTTTACAAATCACGTATGCATAACCAACCTTTCCCGTAATTCCCTGAACAAAGAATTGATGTTTTTCAGAACTCCTGTTATGTCCTGTATCACAAAATACTTATTCTCATTTCTTCCTCTCATTAGACCCAATGAAAAGACAAGGAGTCTGCCCAGCACAATGTGCCGCACAATGTGTTCCAGTTATATGTCCACAAGTCTGTTGTGCTCCTCCACCACCTCCACCACCACCAGGCCCACCAGGTGCACCAGGACCACTTGGAAACCCAGGACCTCCAGGACCTAACGGACCACCTGGACCACCAGGACCTCCAGGAGGACCAGGACTTCCAGGACCCCCAGGACCTGCAGGTGCAGCAGCTGGACCACCAGGAACCCCAGGAGGACCAGGACCAAATGGACCACCCGGACTACCAGGACCACCAGGACCCCCAGGCCCACCAGGACCTCTTGGACCCCCAGGACCACCAGGACCCCCAGCTCCACCACCGCCACCACCACCTTGTCCAGTTGTATGCCAATTTGCCTGTGTACCAGCATGTCCTCCAGCCTGTCCTTGCAGACGACGAAAGTAAAGAACGGACCACGAAATGGATTTTCAGACGGACAATTTCGCCAGTTTCCTGACGATGCATTGAAGATGCTAATCCAACAATATTAGACAATTTGTTATGTAGATTAGCGTAATAGAACATCCCGTACTCCGAAGTCCCGTGGAATTTAGCCCTGAATTGAAAGCATACAAACACTACACATCAGTTTATAAAACATTCACCTCTCGACTTCGATAATAGATGGGATCTCTTCGACTTCTTGTTTCTAACAAGCAATAACTTTAGATAGATTATTACACTGTATGTATGTATGTTTGTTGTTTTTTCATTGTACTTGATAAAAATGTTAATGTGATTTTAATTTTTAATTCGTAACATCAGTACTTGACAGAATTCAATCGTTTTTATCACGTCTAGATGCCTTTAGTTTTGGGTAAGCAAGATACTGTAGCCACAGGATAGGGATTCGACGAATTTCCTAATTGCCAACTTGCTACCAGAGCTTGCAGAATTGGTTGCACGCTCCTCAGTCTCTCTCAGGTTTCATGATTCTTGGATTGAGAAAACATTTATCTGGATACTTGTGGCTTTTGTTCATTGCTAACATCATTGACAACTTGAATTTTAATACGTTTTATCATCCGAGGCTTGAGCCGACAACTTAGGCCCACCGCCATTGCCTGGAGCACTCAGCTTTTCGTACAGTGTTGCTATGGTTTCCATATCCGGACATGAAATTGAGGGAAATAATTTCGTCCTAATTTTCAATGTGAAAGTCCATGAGTCGTAGTTTGAGCGTCCATCAGTCTATCAATAGCGATAACTACGAACTTGTAATCAGTCTATTGTGGCATCAGGGAATCCCAATTGCATTGATCAACCCGCAGAACGTATATGCAGTAGTCTGGGGGCTATCCCTCCGTATTACTTTATGTTATCCCTACGAATTGAATCTGAAGAAAATCTGCAGTTTTCTCCTATCAGTGAGTCACTCTACAAGGCCAATACGTTGAAAATCAGTCAGATGTTCTCTTTGGTAAAGACGGCCATGAAATTATTCACAAAAGAGAAGAAAGAATTTGAAAATGACAACTTCATTCTAAAAACTTCGTCACTGAGTTCCCGAAGATGGTGTAGACGCCTTACAAATTGTTTTACAAAATGATAAATAATCTGATGCCTGAATATACAATAGATCCAATCCCACAGCTTCATCAGTCACAGTACCCTCTTCGCAATCAGGATTTCGTTGGACGAATAAGGGCAAGGACAGAAAAATTCAAATCTAGCTTTTATCCAAATTGCCTGTCTGAGTGGAATGAACTATGTCCGGAAATTAGAATTTCACCATCAGTTGCTATCTTCAAGAAAAAGTTGCTCTCGAAAATTCGCCCCCCTACTAAATCTGTCTTTGGAATCCATGACCCAACAGGCTTATCTTATCTTACTCAACTTAGAGTGGGTCTTAGCAAATTAAGCCTTCACAAATTTAAGCACAATTTTAGGGATACCATAAATCCAATGTGCCCTACTAACGATGGTATTGAGAGCACGGAGCGCTTTTTGTTGCTTTGCCCCTCGTTTGAGGATCAGCGTCGACACCTTCTCGCTGGAGTTTTTGCATTACTACGACCATTCGGATATATCGACCTTTCAAATGAAGTTTTGACGCAGCTTTTATTGTATGGTGATAAAGACCTCCGAAATGACGTCAACAGAAATATACTCGATTTGACTCTACAATACATCCACACAAGCGGTCGATTCAATTAAGATCACAGAAATCTAGCTAAATGCAACTCAACCACCATACCAAGTCCATATTCGTAAAGTATCCTGTTCGCCGAGTCCCGTTCCTCTATTCTTTTGTTCTTTTGTTTGTAAGTAGCTTTTCGTAACACACCCTTTAGCTATTGAGCGTCTTTCTTGTACATTTCAAATGCGACTTTCGATTGAGTGGCGATAAAGCTTCTATCACTATTGCGTACATTCGAAAATTCCATTTGCAAAATATCGTTCAATTCTAATTCTTTTCTGAATAGCTAGGGGGCTTCTTATATATTTAGTTGTATTTTAGTTTATCTCCTTCATGTGATGGCCCTGGGGTAGTAAAAATTTCCTTCTCACAAGATAGATATGATACTGATTGTCGGTAGGAAGCATAGAGGATATTGTACAATTTGAGCCGACTATGTGACCTCGTTTTCATTTGCACATCTAAGAGTCCAGCCTCCTTCCAGATTTACGTAGTCTGTCCTTGTCCTTGTGAAAGAGAGACCTTTGAGCCAATGAGAAAAGGACTGGAACCAACAGATTTCTTCCAGGATTTGTTGAATTTTTGAATATGGATAATCATGATCGAAGATTACACACCAATCTTTACCAAGATGCATTGCGATCCAGTTATGAATGTTTAACGATTTTATAGGAATTCGATTGAAGAATGCATTGCATTTTGGGAAAAAGTTCCTTAACGCTATCTTTAGCGTATCCAATTCTTGAAAAAAGTTCCTAGTATATTTTGAGAACTATCAAAAGGTCGAAATTTTTTACAAGTATAGGCTCAAAAGTTTGCAATTCCTGAGCTCTAAATTTGCATCTTCTTATCAGGAATTTGGCTTTGTAAATTCCCTGAATGGTGTCGTAACTCGTAACTACTTGATTTCATGCTATATCTTACGTAACAGGCACATAAAAGATTTCTTTTAAACATCGCGCTTTATTTTCTTTCAGATGATTGGTTGATTCGGAGATAATGTCAATCAAAGTGGAAGATTTGTTGTTGGTGAATAATAGAAATATAACGTTCACGAGATTTAACATCTACTAAAAAATCCGCCTTCAAAACTATTTCTATGATTGTTATCATGTCTAGGCGAGAATAGAATTGCTGTGTAAGTTATTCGCCCTGACCAGTTGCATCTGGTTATTGCACATGAGAAAATTACGCGTATTTACACATACGCAACCACCGAAAACGACCAGCGGTAAACTACATATTCCACAAAAGCTGAAATTGTCCCTGGCTTCTGTGTAGTTGCATCAGCCGTGCGATCTGTATCTGAGAGATATGACAATTAAGCAACTAAATTATTTTGCGCAGAACATAGCTTGTAGCTTTAAACTATTCTACAAAAGAGTCTGGATGCAATAATATCTTTAAAATAGCCTTAAATAACGGACTCATCATAGTAAACCCATAAATGCAACAAAAACACCGAAATCAGTAGAAAGAAGACTTAACTCACTGTAAAAGAAACAATAACCAAAATAAGCCTGTAACAAGAGAAAAACTGTTAGATCCTGTAAGACAAAACCGAATTAACCTCAAAACCTGAAAGGAAAGAAATAAGTTAATAACTCACCAGTAACTGCTGAAAAGATACACGTGAAATCACCAAATACTAGTTTCGACGAGACGAAAGTGCGACGAAACGTTTATCTTTTCAGCAGTTACTGGTGAGTTATTAACTTATTTCTTCCCTTTCAGGTTTTAAGGTTAATTCGGTTTTGTCTTAAAGCATTTAACAGTTTTTCTCTTGTTACAGGTTTATTTTGGTTATTGTTTCTTTTACAGGAGTTAAGTCTTCTTTCTACTGATTTCGGTGTTTTTTGTTGCATTTATGGGTTTAATATGATGAGTCCGTTATTTAAGACTATTTTTAAATTTTGTGCCACGAATCATTTGTTTAAATGATATATTTATAGATTTTCATTCGAACAACTCGATAGAGCGGTGTTACAGCTTCTATTGCTGTTGTACACACTTAGAGATTCGTCAGAGTTCTACACAATGTATAAATATCGCTCGATCCAGACTCTTTTGTAGAAACACGAAAACATTTGTTATTGCTTAAATTGTCATGTTGTTTGAGGCGAATCTCACGATGGTTGCGACTCCAAAATAATTGGCAGCCAGCTCCATGCCTGTTAGCGACCAATTCAATGACGTAATTTTCAGGGTCAAAACGAAGGTCGAGTTTCGACACAAACTTTACGCCTTCAATCATCTACTGACATGTTGGATTGTTCTTGTTCAGTCATGCGTATAAGCTAGCATGCACTCTGTATCATGTAATGATTCAAGCTAGAAATTCACATCTGAAGCAATTTCATCGTATATGCTGTGAATCTCTGTGTCAAGGTATGTATCTCTTTCAATTTTTAGTTTTATATCATCTTTTAATAAAATTAATCTAACTAGCACTGTTGATCCTTTCAATAACAATTTGAGCTGACCCATTATTTTTACGGGCAGTCAAAATTGACTTCATCGGAAGAAGAATCTCGAAAATCATGGCCTAATTCCAAACTTGTTTCTGTTACAGTAGTTTATCTTATGAAATTCTAGCATCAGTCAGCAGCGAATAGCAGCAAATGAAAAATATTTGGCTACGTTTGATCATCAATTCATACACCAAAAGGTTCTTCTTGAGTGAAATTAAGCAAAACGCATTTTCAACTTTTAGGCTTGCATAATCGTAAAATTAGATAGGTGATCCAGTGATTAAAAATAGCGTTGCATCGCGAGTTGATATAAGGCACTTTTCCACGAAAATTTTTCACGGAGTTTCAGAATAGATATTTTAGCTATTCTGAAAAGAATCAGAATTGAACGATATTTTGTTACAATCTGTAGAATATTCCAATGTGCACAACAGTGAAGCTCTAACGCCACTCGATCGAGCCTCGCTTATAAAAATGTATGAAAATAACGCTCGATCCAGGCTCTTTTGTAGAATAGCTAAAACGTCTATTGGTCAAGATGAAACTGTTGGAAATTTCAATGAAAAATTTCAATTGGAAGATTCGAAAGATTTACGATCTGAATAGCTACAATGATAAAAATCTATGCAAGAATCAGTTTTTACCATTCTTAGAAAATTTGTGGCTTCAATGATGCTTTAAATAACTACTGATTAAGATTTAAATCCATAGGACAGTTATGTGAGCTGTTTCATTTGTTATTTATGTCTTTTACAATTGCGAAAGCAGATGTTTCGACATAACGGAGCCGCCAGATACAGAAACATTTTTCAAAACAATACTTCCAAAATTAAACCAATTTAGAACTCTAAATGATATTCAAATGCGTTGCAAAACTTTCTTTTAAGAAATAAGATCGATATGTTCATTATGTTCAGCAAAATTTGAAACTTATTCAATAGAAAAGTTATGCAACAACGAAATATGCAAGAATCAAAGGTCTCGCGATCTAGGCCCAGATTTAGAGTTGTTTACATTCAAGGATTTGATCTACAGGTTACGGTTGATAACCTCTACTCTGGGATACACGAGGCCGTTCTGCAATTTGATTGGCTATTCGAAAACGATAGAAGCATAAATTAATTCTCCAAAAGTTCCTAATTATTCAAATAAGAACAATGCAGTCTTGACACTAAGCAACAACTATTGCAATAACGCTTTATCGTTTGGAATCGAGGGCGCATAATGAGTGTTGCCTAGCCAATTGCAAATCCATAATTTCTGCTAATCTGTCCTTATTTTGAACAGATTTGATCGAAGTGTATCAGGGTGTTCATTAGGCTTCGTGATCAGCGTATGACGTCAGAACACCCTGGGAACGAGGTTGCGGTTGGCAGGGATTAGTTGGTTGGCACTAGTTGCACAAGCTTTAAATTACAACTTTTGACCAGCTGTGTTCGTTATATTCGTATTCATAACTAAGGCTGATAGAAATTTCTAAATTTTATGATAGCTCATGATAGATAATTCTAAATCTTACGATCGTTTGCTGTAGATCTGTACATGTTAACCCTACAGTATTTAAGATGTAAACTTATCAAAGGTACAATTACATTGAAATACTATCGGTATGACATGCAGTTGTTTTCAGCTAGCATTGCGTATTTCATGCAACAATTGGCGTTAATGAAAATTTTCTCATTTCATAAAGGACTGCATGCAACATATTTTTTCCTACTTCTACGTATCATATCTCACATCTGTTTTACCTATGACAATAACAAAATAATTCTGCGTCTATTTACAGATGATTTGGAAGACATTAGCTTTATTGGCTGTTATAGCCGTCGTCAACGGCAGACATTATAAACATGCAAGTAAGTAGTCTATCTATTCGTTGAGGAGCTTTGCAAGTAGACAGTATAAATAAAATACACTTTTCCAGCATAGGCATCAATCTTAAAATTTGATTTCACGGATCTGCCCGTTGGTTTAATGACTGAAAAGTAAATTCAGCTACTTTGCTATTATTGTTCATTGGAGATTGTGATATCTTGATCATTTTCGGAATTACAACGCTTGTTGTGTTTGATCCAATTTTGAGGTTGTGACCTCATCAAATTGCTAAATTATAAACCCAAGAGCTACAGATTTCTTCTTTGTGCCATATTGCAGACCTCGATAAACTATGGTTTCCTTTGAGACTATACCACTTTCTGTTATGTTTAGCACAAAGATGAAAGTAATGTTTAACTCTAACAACAAAGTAAATAACCGGAAACATTCTTTAAGATGACACTGCCGAACTACAAGCTCATGGACAGATCGAATGATTGCACAGAAGTTTCAATTATTAGACAGCAATTCTTGATAAAACCTTAAAGAAACCATTCTTTGCAAGAAATAACATCAAATATATCTCTTGTTTCTTTCTTTTCTAGAATCAATTAAAAGACAATCAGTCTGTCCAAGCGACTGCGCAGTAGCATGTGTTCCAGCATGCCCTCCAGTTTGTTGTGCACCACCACCACCTCCACCACCCCCACCACCACCACCTCCTCCTCCACCACCACCACCTCCTCCACCACCTCCACCACCACCTCCTCCACCCCCACCCCCTCCACCACCACCACCACCACCTCCTCCTCCACCACCTCCACCACCACCCCCTCCACCACCACCACCACCACCACCTCCTCCTCCTCCTCCACCACCACCCCCACCACCACCACCTCCACCACCTGGCCCTCCTGGACCTCCAGGAGCTCCCGGTGCACAAGGACCAAATGGACCAAATGGTAACATGGGACCAGCTGGCCCATTAGGCCCAGCAGGACCTCCCGGACCACCAGGACCTCCAGGGCCACCTGGGGCACCACCAAAACCAACTTGCCCACCAATCTGCGTAACACAGTGCGTCCCAGCCTGTCCTGCAAGCTGTTGCTAAGCAATGACACGAAATACACGAAGACATGACAACAGATGCAGTCACCAACGCAATAAACGCACGTTCTGGTCAACGACGAACATGGACGACAAAGGCAAACACGGAGTAATTAATCATATTGATCAAAAGAACTCCTGCTTTACAGACAGCGAATAATAAATCTTTTAGTAACTGATAAACAATTTTAATTTATACTAGAAGTTTGCTTTTTTTATATGAAAAGTAATGGTTTGGTACCTTATGGAAGCTTGTTTCTTTTGTAGAGTATCTTTCAATTCAATTATCGGGTCTCCTCTGCCATTATGACTGTGCCATTCTGAGCCTAGAAATGAACCAAATGCGCATGATAATAAAATCAAGAAACAAATGACTGATTGAAATTACATCGCGACCATTAATATTGGTTTATCATAGGATGTTTTAACCAGAAAATGCGAGAAGAATACATGATTACGCTAAAGATTGCGGCGAAACTTCTGCCAAGATGCATTGCTTTCCAATTAAGAATCGTTAACGATTCTATATGAATTCGATTAAAGAACGCAATGCATCTTGGTAAAAAGTTTTACTCCAACTTAATGGATCACTTAATAATTTGAAACGCATAAGACTGCGGCGAAACTTCTGCCAAGATGCATTGCTTTCCAATTAAGAATCGTTAATGTTATCGTTAATCGTTATCTTGCAATATCGCAAATCTCAACTTACATCTAATGTGGGACAGGTATTAGCCAAATGGGCAAACACGGGGGCAAACATTGTTTGTTTGTTTGTTTGTTTGCTTGTTTGTTTGAATGTGCTTGCAAGGCAGCGGTTTCAAGTTTTCCACATGGCAAACATTACTTGATAAACAGCATTACCAAGGATGGCATTGTTTCTTAAACAGTTTAAAAAAATTTCCGCTTGTCACAAGGACAAAAAGGCTTGTCAGGCAGTATTTCATAGGGTAGCTAAAAGACAAAGATTTACCAGACAAGAAAATTTCAACTGTAACCAAAACAATGTTTTCTTGTTAAGAAAAAACTGCAAGAAGAATAAGGCCGACTTCTGTTGGCCTTTCCAAGTGGAGGCAACCAGAACATGTTGTTCTCCGCAATCACTTATATGGCCTCTGTCTATATAAGGCTCGTGTGACACAAAAATGGAAACTTATATTAGCGCAGTGTCAAGAAAAACACATCATCAGTTCATTTACAAGATAGACTGATGCAACTGGACATTAACTAAATTTCCTGTAATAATTCATAAAACTAAGTCCACGGCTGGGGTGGATCAGAAGAACCATTCAAACAAAATAAGTGAATTTATACTGTATATTACTATCTATATATAAACTGATCGATCTAATAAGCCATCAATCAGTCACTCATAGATCACTCATAGAACGTTAAGAAATGAAAACGATGAAATCGAACCGATTAAAATTTAGAAAAAGATCATTGAAATCATCTTCGATTGATTGATGATGTGATTGATTGATTGATTGATTGATTGACTGGTTGGCTAGTAGATCCATCGATCAAAAAGCTTCTGCCAGATCGATATCCACAATTCACAATTCTACGAAAAAAATATTACAATAAAATGAGCAATCAACCATTTAATCAATAAATCTATTAGTCTATCACTCTTTCCATCGATCTGCCAATCAAAAGTCACTCACTCGATCACCCAATCATCTAATAATCCAATCATCTGATAACCCAATCATCTCAGCAATCCTTACCTTAATCGCGCAATCGCATAGCTAAACAAGCAATTAATCAATTAATCGCGCAATCACATAGCTAAACAAGCAATTAATCAATTAATCGCGCAATCGCATAGCTAAACAAGCAATTAATCAATTAATCAAGCGATCCAATCAATAACTCAAGAAAATGATGGCTCGATTGATCGTGAAGAACAGAAGCAGATTTGAAACACACGTGACACGGTCTCGACAAGGGAGTGTGATTCAAAAAATGCGTCTTCTTATTCACGGGTCATAAGTTTCAAACAATAGGGGGCGCTTCTAAAATTTCTCAAAACAATAACACGTCAATTCAGCTTGACGAAAAATTTTCTTGTTTTTCACCAGCGTTTATCGCCAGCAATCGTATTTGATCCCGTGTGTTGTATGCTAAGTTATAATTCGGTAATTTCATACCTTCCTAGTAAAAACCATTATTCTAAACACACTTACACGTTTCATATTTTGTCTCAAATTTAGAATTTTCCATTCAAGCTTTGCATGGGGAAAATGTCACGCTATATGGGAAAGATTTTGGTACGCCCCGTGTTTTGCATTGGAATAGGGGTCCTGTCCACAGTAACCGGAATATGTACGGAATAAAACGTGCCGTTCATCGGCATGGTCGTGATTCTACGTTGAAGACTGAAGTCTCTTTGTCGTGGTTTACCATTTAGGCACAGACCAAAAGTATTCTAGGTGATACAGTTCCATTTGAGAACTTCGTCCCTTGATGTTGCAATGCATTTAATCAATGAAACAAAGCACACTTCAGAACTGCAAGAATGGCCATTTAGTATTTGCAACTTTTGACACAATTGTAGCGATCACGCAATTCAATATCTGCCCTCGTTTAAAATTAAACAAGAAATGAACATGAAGGCATAAACGAACAGAACTTGACGCCTGATTGCACAAGAAAAGCATGGCATTCCAAAAATATCTAAATCTGCAACTCCTAATAAACACAACTATTTCAGGCAGTTGTTGCAGCGTGGGTTAGTGCATTTGTGCAGCAAACGCTGCAATAATCTCCGACCCTAGTAATGCGACACTTATGTTTACTTAGCAATGTGAATGAAGCTGCGGGTGCCCGTTCACAAACGCGGTGAAGCGTTATTGCCCGGGGCACTGAGAATTCGCGAGTTTTCGAATTTGAGGATGAGCAAGGTGGGGCTTTGCGGTTCTGACCAATTATCTAAGACAGGTAGGTATTCATCTAATGGGCTTTGTTTGTGTTCGGGTGACTGCAAACCGTGTAAACACATTGAATAATTGATCAGTCTTTTACTTAACCGTTGCTACCAGCTCTTTGTAATATCATTTGATCAGGGATCAGTAACTGAAACAAGGTAAGTGCAGCCGAGCTTTGATTCTATCTTATTGCAATATTTTTGTAGCTGATTATCTTTGTATGAAGAAGAACACTAAAGGTATGAATTCTATCTATTTCATATTGAGACCGATTGTAATTAAAGGTAAGTTGCTGAAGTTAAGTGCAATTAAGTTTTATTGAATATAGGTGTGAGTAAGTGTCGGGAGAAAGAGAAAGGCGCAAAATCGATACAAAAATGAGGCATACAATCAAGGCTATCACACTCTCATCACAATTTTATGCTCACAGATATCTGGATACAATAAATTTTGAGGTTGTCAAATTAAATCTTGGTACGATCATTATTTCTAGTAAGAAAGTTTGCTCTGCGTTTTATAAAATTGCTAAGTTTTGGGTATTATGCTGTTATAGACAGAGTTTCTTGAAGATCTTCTTAATTTTTCAAAGAAGTGAAATTCAAAATTTATCAATCTTCCTTAGTGACTGCTGAATTTAACTGATCAAAAGATCTTCTATAAAATTATCACAAAATCTTTAAATATTTGATTTAATCTAAATTATATTTTCGCTGATTCTGACTATTTGAATACAAGAAAAGCACACGAAAGAATCTAACGAAAAACAAAATAAGTCTTCTGTTGCATAATTTGGTTATGGTATTTTAGAAATTTTCAGATTGGTACGAAAACAAGAACATCGATTTGAAAATCGAAAAAAAAGAGTCTAAATTTCAATTTAAATCGAGAACATTTCGTAAATTGGAATTGACCTCTGATCCCTTCTAGAATCTTCTAGAATCTTCTAGAATCTCAAGTAATCTTCTAGAACAGCATATCAGTTTCCTATAAGCAGTTTCTTATCAAATAAAGCATGAATTTGTAGCTAATAGCTTTGCTTGCATGAAGGAAAAAAGGTTTGAACGCTACTCCTCGTAAATTGTCGCCAATTGTACGCCAATTTAAGTTCGGTATCTAATTTTAATATAGAACCAGCCGAGTAACCAAACATGCTCCAAAAATTTTAAGTCTTACCGCAAAATTTCTCGCACTATTTCGGTACATCAAAGAACTATCAAGCTTTAAACATCGCGCAATGAAAACTGCGACGAAGAGCAATATGTCGTTTGGAAAACGATTCAAAATTTTCGAATGAGAATGGTTCATTGCGTAGATTTTTGTTAATTGTTAAGGAAATGGCCACACTATCTGAAAGCATTAGCTCTTAGTTCCCGAGAGCAAAGCTCATAGGAGATAATCCCGAAAATTTCACTAACACGCCTCATAAATCATTTTTAGGTTTTTGCAATATTTTGCAATATTTTCTTTCCTCGCATATAGAAAGCAAGTGAGCTGTTTTTCTCTACCGGATTCTCAATGAGCGGTAGGAATTAACGCTAAGATATGTAAATTTTGTTGCTCCGTTCTGATATGCTCAACAATTCTCTGGTTTAACGAAAATATTTCACAAATCTTGCTTAGGGACTGAGCACTCGAAAACAAATTAAAAAAACAACAGGTCCAGGGAAATTAGTTAGTTTTTGCTGGTTGGTGGAGTGATCCTTGAAATATATTTTCTCATCAAAATACCTTGGGAAAAATCAACTTACCATTTGCGCTGCCCGTTGCCTGAAGTGAGGAGTTGCTTTCCTTCTGCATCTAAAATAAACGGCAGATACTTGGACATTTGGAAGCAGAATTTGACATTTGCGCTTAGTAATTGAATCAATTTTTCAACTAAATGAATTTTCTAATTAAAGATTGTAAATTGTGCGATAATCATCTCAACATTTAACTGTCAGGAAGCGATCAGCAAATTAGTTCTTTTAAAAAGCTTTCGTTAGGCCTGTAGAAAATGCTGGCCACTATTTTGCATACAAGGCAGCCTTCGGATATTGAAGTGAAGGTGAAGTTGCGGATTTTAGCGCCAAGCGCTGGGATCGCAGAAGTAGAATAGGCCTAATAAAGTCCGCGACCCCTTGTCATGACGCTGAAGTGATGGGGCTCTACCTGGGATCGAACCCGGTCCACCTCACTGTTCTGGCTGCAATGTGAGAGGATCACACGACTGCGCCACAACACCTTCTTGTATCACGGGAGGTAAATAAAAGTCTGTGTCAAATTAGATGTCTCGTGAAAATATCCGTGAATAAAAACAATTCAGCTGTTTTGCATAAGTAAATTAGCACTTTCGCAAATCCCACGAAATTTATCGCAAATTCACATTGAGTTGTTCTTTTTCTTTCAGATGAAGCTCCAGATCTTCGTAGCACTCTGCGTTGTAGCAGCTGTTAGCAGCAGAACCGTCCAAAGAAGTAAGTTACCTCACTTTATAAGGACCCTTTCGTTACGCTCATCTTATTAAGTTGAATTGTTGTTGTTGTTGTCGCTCCACTGAGGCGCTCTCTGTTGACCGAAGCGCCATCATCAAGTCAAAGAGCACAGGGAAACGAGAGACTCCAGGTAATAAGTCTAAGAAGTAAGCTTCTTTTAGTTGCTAACATTTTAAATTTAATAGACCGATAAATTCTTGCAACAAACTAAGGAAGAACTTGATATTCCATTTTATGCTTGAATTGTACTAAATCAACCATGGAGATTTCAAAGCAATGATGGTACACATTTCAATCTTGATCGATTTTGTGTTGTAAATATTTTCGAAATTGATTAGCTTCTCTTATTTCAAATATTTAGAAGCTATTTGTAGTCAAGTTTTCGAAATGAAATAAGGTGACACACAATGGTCAATGAAATCAGGGTTCCTGTTCTGGAAGGGCAAAGTGCATCAGGGTTCCTAGTGGGCAAAGTGCTGCACGAGCATTCGTAAAAGGAAACGGAATATTCTCCGACGCTTTTATAACGATGATTTATTCAACATCTCTTGCTGTATTTCTCATTCCGATTTCTTTGATAATGAAATAGAGAATAATGACTATTTAGACACTAATCTTTTTAATCTATAGGTGGTTCAAAGAGGCAATTGTGCCCAAATGCTTGCCCAGCCACGTGTGCACCAGCATGTCTTCCAGTCTGTTGTGCACCAGCTCCACCACCACCTCCACCACCTCCACCAGGCCCACCAGGCGGACCAGGACCACTTGGACCAGGAGGACCACCAGGACCTAACGGACCACCCGGACCAGGAGGGCCACCAGGAGGACCAGGACCTGCTGGACCACCCGGACCTCCAGGAGCACCAGCTGGACCACCAGGACCCGCAGGAGGTGCAGGACCACTTGGACCCCCAGGAGGACCAGGACCACAAGGACCAGCCGGACCACCAGGACCTCCAGGACCACCAGGACGCCCAGGACCCCCAGCTCCACCACCACCACCACCACCATGCCCAGTTGTCTGCAAGACAGTTTGCACCCCAGCCTGCCCACCAGCTTGTTGTTAAATACTGAAGATCGTTATACACTTGAAGCAGTGGATGTTTACAAAAACAAGAAAACACATTGCATGAAAGTGAAAGAGAAAGCAGCGGGACAATAGCACAATGTGCTCTTTGTAACGAAATCAATCTTTCTTTAAGATAATTTTGTTGACAATGTCACAGTGAAATTTTGTAAAAAAATATGTGATGAAGAAACATCGCAAATTTTCCTTTGTCTCTTTAGTTGTACCTTCTGCACCAATAGGGTTTATTCTGATCAAGAAGGTGCATAATTTAACAACATTTTGAAGAAGTTCACTTTGAAGTTATTTCGCAGTTTTAGGCCTAGTGTGAACATCGCATTTTGGCCTTGACGAGTTTAATAGATGCTGCTAAAAATGGCCAAGTGTCAATTAAATTCGACATAAAAACGATGTTTAAATCGCTAGCCGTTTTAAATAGTTAAAACGGCAGGAATTCACCAGCTCTGTTGTGTTAAACGGAAGAAACACAACTTGATTTAAACACCGTATTTTTGCCGCGCTTAATGAATTAGTTCTAGGCCATTGTCTGTCTCTCTACGTGTGATCAGCCATTGCGCTTGAAAAATTTGATACTGAAAAACTGGCCATTTTAACCATTTTATCTTCAATCCGACATGGCACAAAATACGATGTTTAAACTAAGCAATAATTGTGCAGGTACAGTTGGCATCTGCTGGTGAACATTCGGCACCTCGAACAAATTTCGATTCCCTCTGGAAGTTCAAGATGGCGAAAGTCAACTGTAGTCAACGATTATGCTAAATATGGCGGTGGGGAACTTTTTACCAAGATGCATTGCTTTCTAAATACGAATCTTTGACGATTCTATAGGGATTCGATTAAAGAACGCAATGCATCTTGGTAAAAAGCTCCTTACCGCCATATTTAGCGTAATCATCTAATAAAATTTGTCTCAAATTAGATGAGACGTGATGTTCATGATAACGCAACATTAATCATGCAATACACTTCAATAATTTTCATTCGCGGATATTATCACGTGACATCAATTTGAGACATACTATACGACAGCAGCAAAGTTATAAAATTCTTGACAGTTTCAAAGAAAAAAAAGAACTTGTTGGGGAGAAGAGATACGGTTTGACCGAGGAAACGTTTGTGCCCCCCCCCCCGTGCATTAGGTTAATGCTCATGCAGTGGCGTCGTGGGAGCATGATTTTAGGGGGGGCAAGGGTCGGAATTTTCCGACAAAGAGACATTTTTCCGACAAAAATTAAGCAGGAATATAACGTATAAAAAGTGGCAAAATGTCTCAGAACTTTTGTCATATAAAAAGTTCCATAATAGCGAAGAATTTTTTAAAGGGACACAGAGTCCTTAAGAGGCGATTCTTGTTGGAGGTGAGGCTGTTATCGAGACGTGATTGGTGTTGGAGGTGAGGCTGAAGCTAGATGCACAAGGAGGGAGGAAAACTGGGGGTCTGGGGGCTTGCCCCCGGGAACATTTTCTCTGACCACGCCCTTTAGATCGTTGCAAAACGCCCCTATTTTGAAGAATCTACTATTTGTTTTTCATGGGAAATTTCGAAAAATGGACCTCAAAAGCACTGAAAAGTAGATCGTTTTCAAATTTTAGATAACAACATGATAGCTTGATATAAATCTTCATTTCTATAAGCATCCGTTTACAGAAACTGAAAGTAATCCCATCTTAATCATTTCCATCTTCCTCAACAATATTCAGTTGTGCAAATTCTGATGAGCAACTCATTGAAAGCTTAATGCACAAACCATAAATACATGAAACGTGCAAAATAAATTGTAAATTTATCGTTTTTAGTCTCCAAAATGTAGGTAAAACGACCGAATTTTTGGGGAAAAAGTCCAAGAATGTTTTGACCGAAAGCATTTGTCTGAAATTTATTCGTCAGAAACATTTTGCGCCTAATGTGTCTATTTTTCCAATAGAAAACATACTTTTCGTTCGATTGAAAAAGGAATTTTTTGCAGAAAACGAACGAAGGACCTAGTTTTTTGCCGAAAAACCTACTTTTCATCAAAAACTATGTTTGTGCGATCGAAAGAGTGATATTTCATGTACACATTTCGATTGCCATAAAGTAGCTATGTAAGGAAAATGGATGGATTCAATTTGTTTCGATTTTTCCGACAAAAATGGAAAACTGACGAATTTTCCGACAACATTTTCACAGGGGGGCCATGGCCCCCCTGGCCCCCCCGGCCACGACGCCACTGTGCTCATGCGCCCGCCAGAGTTCCAACCCAAAACGCTACTGTGCATGAGCTTTAACCCATTGCACTGGGGGACACATACGTTTCCTCGGACAAACCGTTTCTCGTCCACCCAACAAAAGCTGAGACTTTTCGAAGGAATTAAAAATATCGGTATAAACCGAGTTTAAACGTTGAATGAATCCATTTACCTGATATATAAATATTCTGGAGCCATAATGAAATCCTGAAGCGAGCCGGACCAATCCAATTTCAGAAAACCACTGTTTCCTAAAATTTAAATCAAGAGACATTCTTACTATACTTCAACAACATTGTAAAAAGGCTGACTAGTTTATTATTTAATTATCAAAATTTGTGAAAAGTTCTATCAACAACAGTATTGCTTTTGTCCAAAATAACTAAATCATTAACGAATGCTACTGCGAAAGCTCCTTGTATTGATTACTGTACTGCAACAAAACAAGCAAAGCATGTCTCAAATTAGATGTCACGTGACATTTGTGATAATTTGAAAATACTTGTCATCATCATCAAAACGCTAAAATGCACTACCTATATTATAAGGTATGGCAGCTTAAAGAACACAACAAAACTAACTAACTAAACTAACTAACGAAGGGAAAAAAACAAACAAACAAACAAACAAACAAACACACTTGTGCACAACACTGCAATTGTTTTTATTCGCGGGCATTTTCACATGATATGCTATTTGAAACAGATCATAGGAGATTTGTTATGTTAGTTTAATTTACAGACATACAGTTGCAACTTGCGAATTCCCTAGTGACCTATTTTGCAAAAACTATATATTAAATGAAAGCATACAAGTTTGGCTTGCAGAAAATCAATAGACCTTTTAGCTATTCTACAAAAGGGCCTGGATCGAGCGTTATTTTTATACATTTTTATACGCGATTTTCGATCGAGTGGCGTAAGAGCTTCTATCACTATTGTGCACATTCGAAAATTCTACAAAATGTAGCAAAATATTGTTCGATTCTGATTCTTTTCAGAATAGCTAAAAGGTCTATTATCGCATTTATGTCACACCCTTCGTTATAGACAAACTCAATATTGACCGGTTGCCGCCGGTTCCCATTTTAGATACACCCTGTAAAACTAGTTCTAGTTTGCGTTCACACGATGCCAGCACATCCTGAAAATGGTGACAAATATGATAGTTGCAAAATATGAGCTAGCGTTCACACGATACCGGCAAAATGCCGTTTTCAAAATGTGCGGGTTAGAGTTCTAGTTTCAAAATCTACCGTTTTCAAAAGCTGCCGGCAAAAATGTGCCTTTTTTGTGTGAACAGGAGGCCTATCCGTCATATTTTTCACCGTTTTCAAAATGTGCCGGCATCGTGTGAATGGTCTTATGAAAACAAATTTCTCTTAAAGAAAAACGTGCAAAGAAACTGCGCCAAAATTCGTCGACTGGTCCACAAATAATAAATAGTTGTAGTTCTTCCTAATCCTACATTAAATTACATTGTTGTTGTTTATACACGAAAAATCCCCTCGGCAAAATTTAAAATATACAAGCATGCAAAAAAATATATAAATGTAACTTAATAAAACAAGGGCGCAGCTGATCTTCCAGGGAATCGTGTTTCAGCTCAGCTCCTCGGATATATTTTGAGGTGTTTTCTAAATTGTTGCAACGTAGAGAGTTCCCTGCTGGTGGTAGGGATGTCGTTCCAAGCCCCTAAACCCAAATAGTGAAAGCTTTTTTCCTGCGTACGTTGAAACATTTGAACAATCAATAGGCACAATCGGCTAAGATTTGTTTTACCCATTTCAATTCATGGGACCATAAAACTCTTAGGAAGTCTCAGTATTATTCTACTTTTGGCGTTCATGGCACAACCTTTCATGGCAAGCAATATGTCAAAGAAATTAAAAGACGTTTTATCAAGAGATCGATCACTTAACTTGAAATGGATGTAAATTCAGCCGATAAGGTCTATTGAAATAGGGCCAAACTAGATCAAACATTTTTGGGTTACCATTGCTGACAAAGTTTGATGCAAGATTCTTCAATTCTATAAAACCTTTGATTGTCATAGTCATAGTCCTAGGATAGTCAAATAGTTTGTAGATGACTTTATATCTTTGGAAAGGCGCTGTTATTTTAGGCTCTCTTTCACATGCAATTTGGCTCAGCGTTCCGAATTTAGGGTAAGTTTTCTCCCGCCAAAATCTAGACTTTCTCCAAGTCTATTCCAGGTAGACAATTCCATATGCCTCGGGCCATGCCTGAAGTTATTTGTTATTTGTGATATTGAGGCCCTGGACCATAGTCTGGAACCGAGACTAGTGAATACGGGGCCTAAAGATAACGTAAGGTAATGAGACTGGAAGCGTTTTGAGATGTGATGTGGAGGAGCGTTGTTTGTAGACAATCCGACTACCCCTCTCGTTTAACATACCGGATTGTCTTGTGGAGGAGCCAAGCTATCTGCCTCTTATTAAAGATACTCAAAGCGAGGCTTTCTAAAGACTGGCTTGTGAGTACAGCAAAAACCTTTCTTAGAGCATAAAGTTTTATGATTGTCGGCTAAATGATTATTGACTGAGATCAAATCACACACGAAATAAAATTGCTGCAAGTAAGTGCGAAACAGCAAAAGTCTATGAAAACTCGAAGCATCCTAATATCGAAAGAGGTCTTGAACTATTGATATATTGACCATTTCATTTCATAACTTTATAATATTTGCGATAAAAATTATATCTCCTAATCTGGGAGGGGAATAAGATCGTTCTTCGATACTTAACAGCTGTTAGCACGAGACTGGGCCAAAAAATTCGCGAAAACTTGTTCGAGAATCTGCTTAAAGAGTAATCAATTGATAACGCAAATTGAGCGACTTTCTTAACTTTGCATTATAAGTAAGAATTAGAAAAACTTTGAAGGAAAAATGTTCTCAAAGACTAGGCCTTGTAGGAATAAAACATACGATTACTCTTGGGATCAAAAGATTGTCTGACATGTTGCTAAAATTCGGATCATATCAAACTACAGGTTCTATCTATGGAATCTTTTATCATGACTTTCTAATACATTTTTATGCTGTCTTATAATTTCATGGGATTATTACTTGTTCTTTTAGCCTTTTGCAATGAATGATTTTGATCAATATAAAATAGATATCTGTAATGAAAGTCAGTTAAACAAGAACGATTTCTGTCTTTCGTGTTGTTACATTTCAAGAAAATATATCATTAATTTTCCAAATTGGCAGTTGCACAATTTAAAAATAGAATTTTCTCAATACAAATTTAGGAATTTCCACAAAACTAACTAATCAATGTATCATTTGTTTTCGATGCTAAAAATAGTCAATTTTCACAAGACAATACGAGATTCTAATATTACACAATTTGCACGAGGCTCACGCAAACGAGGTTAGGATGACGGTATGTAAAAGACAGTTGAAGTGCTCACAATCTGGCATGTCATGCGAATGAATTAAGGAATCTTAAACAAAACATGGGTCATTTGATGTCTGGCCATGCAAATAAATCTACATGGTAAATTCGAATGCACTTGTTGCCTCTGTATTGTTTCAAAGGGGTAAAAGATCAATGACCATGTGATGTTCACAGGGTGGCAACACCTGAGCGAGCTACTCAACCATGAAGAATTTGCCGTGGCATACGTTAAACCTGCCTCAGAAGTCACTCAACACAACTTTTCAACACAGGACAGTCGAGGGTCAAGTTACCAGGTGAGAAAAAAATCATCTTTTACTTTTATTTTGTTTATATTGTAGTATTAATCATCAGCCAATCTTAGCTTGCATCAATTTGTGATTAACTTTAAATACTGCTAAGCAAATGAAGTAGATTTTAGAGATCATTTTAGTAAACTGAGTTGTTAAATTTTCAACTAGCAATTGAAAATTGGCACAACGTTTACTACAATGCTTTATCAGCGCCTAAATATTTTCTAAATCAACATAACTACTGTCGAGCGACTGCATTTAAAGCTTTACCTATGCTTAAATCAATTTGATTGGTTCAACTGGAGAGTTCTCTCTTTGCAAGAAAGAATTTGGCGGTGATCTCTATAAATGTCTATAAACTTAACAATCAAGCCGTTCTGGAACCAATAAAGCCACAAAAAGACTAAAGCCAAAGCACAACAAGATAATGAATTCGTTGAACTGCTTTTCAGAAGTTTTGAGGAAGAAATTGTGATAAATTAGGCCCAAAAAAATTCAGTTGTTAGTTCACAAAATCACTTTCAATCTAAGATACAAAGGAACAATCTTGCAGATGCAGATTGACACAGTTTCAAAATAAATCAACAAAACCAAACTGCATCAAGAGCTTTGCAACGGAGTTCAAAATTACAATCTCAAAAAGGTTGACTTCAAAATTCCGTAACAGGTGTCACACACCCTTCGAAATAAATTTCAAAAAACATTACAACGACTGATCGTTACAGAAAAGTTTTTCTTCTCACCTAATCCAAAGCAGAATGAAAACAACTTTACGTGATCTATTAACATGGCTTAAACATTCGAGAAACATTTGAGATTCTAATTTTTGGCTGAGAAAGAAATTTTCTGGTGCTCCTGTGAACTCAAGTAAATATTTTACCAAATTCAAAAGTCAAGAGATAAATAAAAGGTTTTCTCACTCTTTGCAAGACCAGGAAGAACTCACCAGAAGACCAAAGAATTCCATGACTTTTTGAACAACATCTTCGTGATTTTTCGGGCAACTGAAATTTGCAAAAGGAGTCAAAATTTTTTATAAAACATGAAAAAGATTTATACCAGCGAAAAATTGAATATCTTGATATCAAATATAGATCGTTGGAAAAAGTCAAGATATTGGCGAACGATTTTGTTTACTGAGTTTTTTGGCTGCTTGGGGCCTTAACAGTTAAGGTAGCTCCCGCATAAATTTCATTTTCTCAATGCGAATGTAAATTGATAGAAATACGCTCAAAATCTGGCAATATTTTTGTCTCGGGAATTTTTTCGCTGCTTACGGCCTGAGGTAGTTCACGCATAATTAAATATGCGCATAACAGGTACCTCTATTCAGGTTACCTCATTCCTCGCTCTCATGTGAATAGGCAGCCTGACCTTGTTAACACTCATGAATCTGATCTCTAATCTCTATGAATACTTATAACCTAAATAAATCTATCTAAGATCATTGTTAAACAATCATTCAAGAGTTCCTCAAGCATTGGCAGGCAGTTGTCAAACGGCAGTTCAACTCGCAGCAATACATTTTAGCATTGATATCAAGGTAACAAGCTTCACGGTGATCACTTCAAGTAAAGGAATTTAGCGAAGAATTTAAAAGAACTTGACAACTTTTCTTTACTTCAATTGGCCTGGCTGATATCAAAGAAAATTAACATCAGATTACCAATTCATTTTATGGAAATTATCGTTCGTGTGATAAATGATATTCTCTTTGCAATATTCGTCCAAGCGAATTACGAATTTCGGCTCAAATTGACGGACAGAGAATCGATCCTCTTCTCTACAAGACATCGCCACATGAAGACTATTGTATGCATCACAACGAAGGGATGAAGCTTGAATATCGTTTCTTCTTCACCCATTAACTATATGACTATGCAAGAAATTTGTCATTGAATGAGATAAGTGACGTGTCGCCCCATTCGAATCATTGTGAAACGTAGCTGAACTTACATTTTCTTCAGCTTCAAATTGTTTAAGTCGTTGGCTTTAATGTCCTTCCGCAGTATTACTTGTCTGCTATGCTGTTAAGGTTTACTCAAAATTAATCAATGTAATAAAAATATTTTTTTCCCTTTCAGACCTTAGAGTTCGATATTCAAAATGATGAGAATAGCAGTTTTTGTTGCCGTTGTCGGCCTTGCCCTTGCTGGCGTACCAAAACATAAAGGTAAGAATCTTCTTCTAACTCTTTTAAATCGTATCATTTTCTTAATGAAATTCAGGTTGAGATTGAGATTCAGACTGAGATTCAGATTCATACTGATTCTGCTTCAAAACCGTTTGATTATGATCAGTAATTGATAATTGAGACTCGCGAATAGCTTGCTTTTTAATGTTCGGAATCAATCAGTTTTGGCCATGAGATTGCTAATACGAGATGCTGATACTGATAGGCAGTCAGTTACAAGTGATTTGCAATCTTTTGATCATGATTCTCAATCAATTATATGTCATTGCTAAAACTCTACGTGTCATTATCCTTAACGATCAAGCACACGATCAACTCTTTCAACTGTAATGATTCGAAATTACGAACAAACAAATGGGACAAATCGTAAAGATTCTCTCCCTTACAAAAAGGTTGATAATACAAAACTTACAATATTTACGTTTCAACGAGGATATGTCCATATGTAGACTTCGGAGCACCAGTGACACAAATTCGTACGTCTGGAAATGAATGTATCCATAAATAAGGAATAATTAGTGCGCTAGTAACAATGATACTTTACTAGGGAACTGAACAAATATTAAAGAGAATCATTACATTATAGCATTATAGCTGACATATCATTTAATTTGCTGTAAGCTATTCCGAGGGATTAGTGATTTTATTGCTAATTGAGGTGCGGTCTAAAAATGAAAGAATTCCTATATTTATCTTCCTAAAATTTTTAAATCAAATAAGTTGTAATATGATTCAAATAATAACTATTCTCCATTAATTTCAGATAAGAGATCACCACAAGCTTGTGGACCAGCATGCCCTGCTACATGTGCACCAGCCTGCGTCCCAGTCTGTTGTGCTCCACCACCACCACCTCCACCACCACCACCACCAGGCCCACCAGGCGCACCAGGACCACTCGGACCCCCAGGACCACCAGGACCTAACGGACCACCCGGACCAGGAGGACCACCAGGAGGACCAGGACCCGCTGGACCACCCGGACCTGCAGGAGCACCAGCTGGACCACCAGGACCCGCAGGAGGAGCAGGACCACTTGGACCCCCAGGAGGACCAGGACCACAAGGACCAGCTGGACCACCAGGACCTCCAGGACCACCAGGACGCCCAGGACCCCCAGCTCCACCACCACCACCACCACCATGCCCAGCTGTTTGCGTTGCACAGTGTGTGCCATCATGCCCACCACCATGCTGCCCCCAGAAGCACTAAATGTGTTCCTAATAGGAACTTTTATATAATGATGAACACTTTCCTGACTTTGAAAGTTTTGAGAGGAAATTCATTAGAAATGAAGTAAACGAATGGATTTAGTAACATCTATTATCCAGGATTATTAATTGGAATCATTTGTGTAAGATGGAGAATGCATACAGTTTTATATAAACATTTGACAAATATATCTCTGAGTGTTTCTTCCCTGCGATTATATAAATATGGGAGACGTTACATGTAGTTTGTTTAATTATCATTCCAGCTTTTACACGTTCGCTTCATTATAAGGCCAGAGCGCTCTGGAAGACGAGTTGGACGATCCAAACAGAAAGGGGGTTCCGGGCTGTTATGGGTTGCTTGAAGATCTTGTACGAAAATTCGATTGAATTTGTTTGGATCACCCATCAGGTCTTTGTCCTACTAAGATTTGGAACCTATGCTGTACTCACAAATCAACCAAACAGATACCGTATTATTTTATAATCGTGAAATAACTACCTAGCAATACCACCAATCAATAATGATTTCAAATTTTACTGTTTTCAGCTGCAAAGCTTCTGAGACCGTGTGTCTGAAACGGTGTGCGTACCAACCGCGTTCCCAGGCCCGCTATTGTCTTCTTTAGGCAGTGTCCTTAGGTCATCGAGTACTGACGTAGGAAGCTGGCCCTAGGAACAAGGTTGTGTGCGTACTTGAGAAGATAAAAATGAATTGAATTTAACTACAAATGCAATCTTTTCTCGTGAAGCATTTTTATCGACCTGAGAAGGATGACAATTTGAGAGAAACCTCGTTCTGATTTTCGAGCTATAACAGCCAGTGATGTAGGCACTTCTGTATCATTGACGACAGCTGCGTTCCATGGGAGTGAGATTGAAATAGCCTACGTGTAGACCCATTATAGACTCACGAAATAGTCCCAGTTATCGCAACAACAACAGCAACAGCAATGACAACAACAACAACAATATATACTTCTGCTCAAACTGGGACTTATGGACTTTCACATCAAAAAGTGGGACGAAAATAAACAATGGGCGCACAGATTTTCCTATGCCCTTTGAAACGAGGTTAATGGCCTTTTTTCGGTATTTAGAAAATTTCAGGAGCTGTGGCGTTTGGCGTGCACTATTGCTAGATGAAGATTGCCTTCAAAATGAGGAAATTCTTGTTGAAACTGAAAGGTTTGTTAATTCTTAGATTAAAGAAACATTCATGCGAATACTTGTGGCTTTTATTCATTGCTAATGTCACTCAAAACTTGAATTTTGAGGCGTTTTATTATCTGACGATTGAGCTGACAATTTAGACCCACCGCCATTACTCGCCTTTTCGTACAGCGTTGCTATGGTTTCCATATCGGACATGAAATCGAGGGAAACAATTTCGTCCCAATTTTCAATGTGAAAGTCCATGAGTCGTAGTTATAGCGTCCATCAGCCTATCAATAGCAATAACTACGAACTTGTAATCAGTCTAGACCCATTATGCAAATGGCGAAGGATGCTTTAGGATAATGGGTTTACTCGTAGGCTAGATTGAAGGGAAACGACATAGTTAAAAGTTGGTCTGGGGAAAGTTAAAAATGTCGCCTATTGTATTTGATAACTTTGGAACGTGTCTTTTTATTGTGTAGCTAAAGAAACAATGGGTGTTAGGCGTTTTCTTGAGCCTATTCATAACGTCAGCTCGTCAGGCGGAACAGCAAGGGCACAATTTTTAAAACAAACGATTCAGAAAAGCGATTTGCCTTTCTGCCGAATAGATTAAACATCTTTGAGTGCACTCAACCAAATAAAAATAAACAGAGAAAGCAGAACATTATGGTCGGCTGCATCGAAGGTGTGAAATCTATTCTTGGGGCTGCCAAGTCTCTTCGTCCTAAACAGAACTAAATCCTTTGTTTTATGAAATTCACGCTTACTGGGGAACCGGATCTACGTTTTTCTTTTAGGGTAGGTCTGGCAGCAAGGGTACTTATTTCTAAACCAGCTGTTGATTTGTAAAATGAAATTTTCTACATACTCATCAAAAGTGAAATTTTACACAAAAGCGTCAAATCATGTTTTGCAACAAATTCCAATGATTTTAAAGACAAATCCTCCAAATGGATGAGAGGAATTGAAAAGAAGATCGATGCGAAGATGGCTAATTTGAAAAACCATATTTGGAGCAAAGGTATCTCATGAACAAGGACAGATTTTGTAACACAATAGCATGAGATGATTTGTCGACACCTGAATTCAAAGCCATTAGCGACTGCAAACAGACGAAATTCTCCCAACCATAAATTCAAAACAAACAAAACTGCAAAAGTTTCTCTGAAACCCAAGTAGCTAGCGCGCTTGTTGTGCATTCCAGAAATTGTTTTTAAGAGCAAACATGAGCAAATATCGAAAAGAGAAGGATATATCTACACATCTACCGCGGGCATTTTATTTCTTTGGTTCAGAAGCTGAGCAGTAAGTGTTTTAATTACACCCAAAATGATAAGAGATTTGAATCGCTTCCCAATCGGCTTTTGAACCAAATAAATTAAATGCCCGTGGCAGATGTGTAGATATATCCTTCTTCTTTCGATCTATACTCATGTTTGTTCTTAGAAACAATTTCTGGAATGCACAACGAGCGAGCTAGCTACCTGGGTTTCAGGGAATCTTTTGCGGCTTTGCTTGTTTTGATTATCTGGTTGAGAGAATTTCCTTTGTCTGCGATCGATAATTGCTTTGAATTGAGATGTCAATCAAAACAAACTCGTGCTATTGTCTTACCAAATCTGTCCTTGTTTATCTCATGAAATATTGCATTTTTTGCAAGAAAGCTAGCGGGTGAGTCAAAAAAGATTTGCACATTTTGGAAAATCACCAGCATTTAATCATGATAAGAATACGTTCCAAATCTTTAAAATGGTTGGTGTAAAATTCAGTGACCTATTTCTTTGAACTGAATGACTTCGAAGAAACTTCAGCTATTTCGCTATGATTCACTAGTGGTTGGACTTTCTCAAATCTTCCATATTTTCAGATTTAGATTCTGTTTCTTCTTTTCCAAGAATTCAAAAAACAATTTCAAAAAAACTTGAAACCATCGTAATTTCTAAACTGTTCGACGCAACATGAAATAATTCCAAGAAAACCATAGCTTATGAATGTCTACAATATGGTGTCAAGCAAAAGTCTATCACTCTTCTGCTTTATGACTTAGAATTTTGATGATGTCACATCCTCAAATGAGCTAAAATATAAAATACGCGGTAATTTCGAAAAATATTCAAAATTTCTGAATAGTCCAACGGTAGAGTTAGTAAGTAGCAAAAGTTTCTTGCAAGCCATTCAAGTAAAAGAAATAGGTCACAGAATTTTACACCCACCTTTTCACGCCGATTTAAAGATTTGGAGCCTATGCTATGCTATAAAGATACTGATCTTTATGTTTTGGTTTTTTTGCATGTGTGTCATGGATAGCATAGGATTTACGTGAGTATCATCAATTTTAGGAAGGAAAATTTGCTCATTGTTTTCATTCGTTTTTGCAGGTTTTTGAAAGGGGATTTCTGCAGAAAATCACCCATATCCACGGGAAGGAATGGGCGATTAAGGCCGGGTAAATTACTGAACCTAATTGAACATATGGCCAATAAAACAAGACAGTTTTCAAAATTATTGCTTTGATCTCCATGGAGCAGTGGCCGTCCAAGCGGGGATTCTTTTTTCTGACTCACCCGGTATCTCTGGGAATGTGGCAAATTACGTTTGGCTATTTTTACAATACTACTAGGCTATTTCTACTATTTTTGGTGGTGCCAAATTAATTGGGAATGTGGCAAGTTTCTTTCGATCATTTCAGTTGAAAGGATGGGGCAATAAAACATTACAGGTTTCAAATCTATCCGTTAAGGAACTCGTTAGATATCGACGTGCCAAGGGAAGATTTGGAATTTTCAAATAAGAGTTTCCATTATTCTGGAGCTAACGTTTGGACTTCCATTGAACATCAGAACTAGTCCTACAATTTACATTTTCAAAAAGAAATCGAAGGATTTCTTGCTATCATATGGGTGGGTTTTTCATCTGAAATTCCTTACATATGGGTCTATTTTTAACCTTAATCCTGGTAGATGGGTGGTTTTTCCTGGAATTTTCTGATCAATGATCCCATAATGATTACCCGCACCAAACAGCATAGCTTCCAAATCTTTAACTCAGCTTAAAAAGGTGGGTGTAAAATTCTGTGATCTATTTCTTCTGACTGAGTGGCTTGAAACAAACTTTAGTTACTTATCTTTAGTTCTACCGTTGGACTTTTCAGAAGTTTTCAATATTTTTCAAAATTTCAGCGTATGTTAGATTTTAACTCGTTTGAGGGTGTGACGTCATCAAATTTCTAAATCATAAACCAGAAAAGTGACAGACTTTTGCTTGATACCATATTATAGACATCCATAAACTGTGGTTTTCTTCGAAATTATTTCATGTTGCTTCAAATAATTTAGAAATTACGATTGTTTTTTCAGTTTTTTTGAAAATTTTTCTTGAATTCTTGAAAAAGTAGAAAGAAAAGCACTCTAATTCTGAAAATATTGAAGATTTCAGAAAAGTCCAACGGTAGAATTATAGAGAAATAGCTGAATTTTCTCCGAAATCATTCAGTTCAAAGAAATAAGTAACTGAATTTTACGCCAGCCTTTTTAAAGATTTGGAACCTATGCTGCACCAAACAACTGAAAATTTCCTTGTATTTTGCTTGATATGAATTCAAGAAAAGACAATGTTTCTGTAGCAACAACAACAAAAACAGCGTGTAGCCAGTCAAAGCTGAAGAAATGTGAATAGACCTTGCGTCTTCAAATTGACAAAATTCATAAACATGGGTTAGAAATGTCTTGGTATTCATGCAAATGGGTTCGCAATTCTTAAATATTCTGTCATACATATGGGTCCTTTTGTCAAAGTCCAGAAGCAGGTCTAATCACGGTCACAATGAAGTACCCCCCCCCCCGCGGGAGCTGATAGGGTTTTTGTGGATAAATATCATTTGCCAAGAGTCAGTTGTGTAAGACTTCTGGTAGAGGTAAGGATGTGTTTCGATTAAAAGTTCACTAGCAACGGTGAAACTTCAAGTGGTATGCAGCACTTGATTGAAGATAGCATTGGCTATAATTGGCCTCCAAAAGCTTTGTTCTCAGGGCATTCCAATTAGCAAAGGAACTTAAACACGGCCAATGAAACACCTTGCTAAATCAAACACAACCAGTCAATACAGTAACTGCACAGTCAGCTAATTAATTTGAAATATTTTCCAAGTATGATGCAGAATTGATTGTTATCAATATTTTCGCATGAAATTAAATTCTGTCGTTCTTAATCCTAGTGTTAAGAACACATGTAGACAAATATAAACTTACTTGTAATGCAAACAAAACCTCCTAAGATAACATCTGGCCTTGAACAAAAGCGCAAAGAATACCTATCGAAAATGATGCTTTCCATTGGTTAAGCAAAGAGGCCTAGCTCACGTGATCTATTTTTCAAAATATATCTAAGCAAAACCGTGCACTGAACATTTATATTTGCAGCTAATCTGGAGATAGGACAAAGCAGCATTGGTGATTTCTCTTATCAAACGTGAGTAATTTCTCGAAAAGTCCTGCTTATTTTAATTCGCATCAAAGGGCATATATTTTGCTTTATTTACCTGTTTATCTCTGTACACTTGCATTACACGCAACAAGAAGATTTTGTGAGTAATTTCAAATTTCAAACCATCTTAAATTCACTCACCGGATGAACAAAGGCGTTTGGTAGGCTATGGAATAAATGGTACGTTGCCAATATTCCAAACTAAAATATCAATCTATCAGTGAAAGGCTAACTAAGGCGTGCAAACTTTGCTTGGTAAAAGCACTAATTCATATTAAGCTAACACGTTTGGTAGGCTGTGAAATAAAAAGTACAAAGCCGGTATTCAAAACTAAATGCCAATCTATCAGTCAAAGGCTAATTTATATGTGAACATTTTGTTTGGCAAGAGCACTCATCATTTCGAACGAGACCTTCTAAGCAAAATGCTGGTAAAGGGTTTGCATGGGAACGAGAATTCCACTTTCCGTTCTGGTCCATGTTGAAATTGAAATATTGCCTGTTTCTGATATGAAATTCAAATGTTAATGGCAGATTAATCATGGACCAGAAAGGAACGTAGAATCCTCGTTCCCATACAAGCCCATTGCCAGCATTTTTTTTCAAATTCCTAGGTCTGAAAGAAGAACTTTTGCCAAACAAACTTTTCACATCTAAGTTGGCCTTTGACAGATAGATTGACATTTAGTTTGAATATCGTCTTTGTACTTTTTATTTCACAGCCAACCAAACGTGTTAACTTTATATGTATAATCTGTATTTACATGGGATTTACATGCATATGATGTATAATTTATGTCAGTCGCCGGTAATATAAAATGCTACCGTTTCGATGAAACATTTCGTTCAAAACATCTTTGTTTTCAGAAAATGCATTTGCAAGTAGCAGTTGTCCTTATCACTGTGAGCATTTGTCTTGCTGTGGCGCCACAAAGCGAGAAGTTTGCAAGCAGACAACTTGGCGATGAACCTAAGAAACCACAAAGAAGCGATGAACCTAAGAGACCACCAATTGGCGATGAACCTAAGGGACCGCCATGTAAAGGCGATGAACCAGAGAAACCGCCAGTGGGCGATGAACCAGAGATATCGCCAATGGGCGATGAGCCAGAGATACCGCTAACCCGACCGCCAATGGGCGATGAACCAGAGATACAGCTAACCCGACCGCCAATGGGCGATGAACCAGAGATACCGCCAACCCGACCGCCAATGGGCGATGAACCAGAGATAGCGGCAACCCGACCGCCAATGGGCGATGAGCCAGACATACTAACACAAATGGAAGCAAAAGCAGAGAAATCAAGACCAAAGAGGCGTGTGCACCGGGTAAGATTTGGCTGAAGCGGTCGCAGTAGGTTCATCGATTGAAGATTGTCAACGTTTCCAAAGCAACAGTCACATCTTAGATAACCCAATCTTATCGTCTAAAAATTCACTCATTTTGTTTTTGATCATAACTATGTATTATCAGGGTTATAGTAAATTCTAAATATATTGCTGGCATGCAGTTAGTCGTCTCCTTTCTAAAGGAACCTCTTCCTAAAGATGAATAAATCATGTTAAAGTCATTGAACGAACAAGGGCAGATTTTGTAATACAATAGCAACAGTTGCGTTTGATTGACACCTCAATTCAAAGCGATTAGCGACTGAAGACAAAGGGGATTCTCTCAGACAGTAATTCAAAACAAACAAGGCCACACAAGTTTTCCCGAAACTAGTAGGGCAAACTGTTACCTTGTACAAGTGAAAAGTGGGTATTAAGAGAAGTTATGTGCTTACGATGAAAGAAGAAGGGAAAATCTAAAGTTCTGTCTGGCGGATATTGTTTTTGATTCAGAAGCCGAGCAGAAGGCATTATAATTCTCGCGTACTGAGGGCTTAAATGAAACGATTATAAAACAGCTCCTGAGTTAAATAAACAAAATCCGCTAGACAGAACTTTAGATTTACCCTTCTTCTTACGTTATCAGTACATAACTTCTTTTAAAAAACCACCTTTCGCTTGCACAAGGCGAGAGTCTGCCCTACTAGTTTTGGGGAAACTTTTGCGGCCTTGTTTGTTTTGAATTACTGGTTGAGAGAATTTCCTTTGTTTGCAGTCGCTAATCGCTTTGAATTCAAGCGTCAATAAAACGCAACTGTTGCTATTGTGTTACCAAATATGCCCTTGTTTAATGAACGAAAGTATAGACAAATTTCCTTTCATTTGAAAGCTGCTTTACAATTGATTTACAATCTCGATGAAAATTGGCTGAAGGAGTACAATATAAGCCTCGCATCCGGCCAATAAACCAAATGGAGGCTCTTAAATGACCTGGGGAAAACATAATTTTGTGACTGCTTTAGAAAAAAGATTCGAATGAGATACTGTTCTAATCTTCCTTCTTTTACTAATTCGAGGTTCAAACTTCAAAAGTGATATTGTTTTTCTACCGGGAGAGCCAGAAAAAAGAATCCCCGTTTGAACGGTCACGGCTCCCTGGATATTAAGACAATGATATCGGCAAATATAAAGTTTAATGGTAGAAATGTTCAAATCTACTATAAAATTTACCTGACTGAAATCACCCACTCCATTCTGAAATTATGAGGGATTTTCTCCATAAAGCCTCTTCAAAAAACCTTCAAAACGTGCCCAAAATCATGAACAAATTTCCTTAAATTTCTGCCTTACAATAGCCCTACAGCAATGACTTTTTAACGCTTTAGCACGTGCTATCCTCTTGAGAGAATTAACAAGTCCTCCCCCTTGTATCGATGATCTATTCAGGAGGATTCCATTCTCCCAAGAGGACAAAATATATGAATTCATGTGAGTGTCACCAATTCTAGGAAGGAAAATTTGCTCATTGTTTTAATTTGTTTTTGCAGGTTTTTGGAAGGGGCTTTCTGCAAAAAATCACCCATATCCACGGGAAGGAATGGCCGATTAAGGCAGGGTAAATTACTGAACCTAATTGAGCATATTGGCGATAAAATAAGACCATTTTCAATATCATTGCTTTGATATTCATGGAGCAGTGGCCTTCCAAGCAGGGATCCTTTTTTCTGACTCACCCGGTAGTGCCCCATAGATTTGCTTCACGTGATATCGTTTCCTAGTCAAATATTGATATTGTTTTACAAGTCATCCATAAATTTGCTTCAAGTCCTAAAACATACATTTCTAAGTAGAATGATAAAAAATGATAAATTCAGATATAAGTTTGCTATCATAAATGACTGTAACTCCAAATATTGAAGTCTCGCCATCACAACTATCGAGAGTAAAGCCTGGTGGTTACAACATGAAATGTGGAATAAATCACGAAAACTCGTCGTGCGCAGTAGCAGCAATGTTTAAATAATCGTGGAGTGGGTGCTATACCATGAACAGCAGTCAGAGGCAGCGCAGCATAGGTTTCAAATCTTTAAATCAGCGTAAAAAGGTGGGTGTAAAATTCTATGACCTATTTCATCTAACTGAATGGCTTAAAAGAAACTTTAGCTACCTATCTGTAATTCTACATTTTGACTTTTGGGAAATTTTTAAATTTTTTTAAATTAAAGCGTATTTTATATTTCAGCTCATTTGAGGATGTGACGTCATCAATTTTCTAAATCATAAACCACAGACGTGACAGACTTTTGCTTGATACTATATTGTAGACATCCATAAACTAAGCCTTTGTTGGAAATTATTTCATGTTACATCAAACAGTTTAGAAATTACAATGGTTTTAAATTTTGTTGATTTTTTTTCTTGAATGCTCGAAAAAGAAGAAAAACAATCAAATTCTGAAAATATTGAAGATTTCAGAAGAGTGCAACGGCAGAATCATAGCAAAATAGCAACAGTTTCTTTAAAGCCATTCAGTTTAAAGAAATAAGTCATTGAATTTTACATCAACCTTTTTAAAGATTTGGAACATATGTTAGGCAGCGCTAGGAGGAGGAATGGAGAGGACATGTTCTCCCAACTTTCCGATAGCAGGCTTTAGTTGTTAATGGGAACTGCCACAAAAGTTACTCAGTAAATCGTTTGTTCTCCGTCATGTGGAAAATCTATAAGCTGGCCGCCGCACTTTTTTAAGCCTGGCGCGAGCATTTAAGTTAGCAAAAATGTGTCTGAGATTTGTCACTGTTGAGCATTCCCCTGATGAGATATGTCCGCATTTGAGTCAATGCAATGATCAGCCACGACATCTTGCCAGGATAAAATACTCAAAAGATTTGTTAAAAAATGACCTTACAGGTGTTTACGATGAAGGGCAATCATAATCAGTCAGGTTATTCAGTAGGGGCGACGGGCGATCATTTCTCGCTTATGTTAATCTTGCACCTGCCATCGAACCTGTTCTTCGTGCGATCTCGCCATTGAACCGTGGTAGGTACGCTTGATCGCAGCTTTTCTACCTGCGAGCTGCTCATAGCTAACTTCTCAGGCGTACAAGGTGTAGCTATGCCCTTTTGATCGAGCACTCTAATAACGCAACACGCACGGAGAAGACGTTTTGCCTAGAGACTTTACACCAAGGTATGTATATATTTCTTTAATAATTCTGACTACGCAACGAATATAGGCTGGAAGATCGCTGAAACTGCTGCTCTCAAACGAACCAACATAACGTGAAACTTTTGAGAGGTATTTAAACTCGAAATAAGATCCATAAGGCATCTTGATCACACTGGTACGTAAAAGATCACGACCAGTGAGAGATCGTATTAAATAAAGCCACGTTTTAACCTTTCTATTAAAAATTAATAATTGTTATTCTCTGCCAAAATTCCAACGGAACAATAGAAGACATTCTAGTACGAAAAACGGCCCTGCAAGAACAGAGAAAAAGACTAGGGGACAGGTTAGCAGTCTTGTAAGTTTGCTGAGCAAATTTTAGCACTTCGTGTTGATTTTGACGTTTGATTAAAGTTGAGAAGACTGCGTTGTCGTTGCTCTGACAGGAATTTTATTGATTTTTAGGGCAACTAGTAAAGATGCGAAAAGTTAGGATTATATTATGCCTCTTGGCAGTGATCGTATACATTGAGGCAAGAACGACACATAAAGGTATGTAACAAATTTATTACCTCATGTATTCCAGTAGTTTTGACCAAGGCTTTGGTTGTTATGTCTCAAATGTAGGTCTTTATAATAGTAAGTATCCCATGATTATTCTTTCAAAATTTTGGCCACATATCTAAAATGAAGAACAGAAATTGGTTAATATTGTTACGTAGGGTCTGTCAATAACTTATTGAGGAATATTTTCAAAGTTTTTAAGATCAACAAATGACAGATTTTGATATAAATGTTTCTAGCATATATGTTGCTAATCATCAACTTAGAATCAATCAATCCGCAATTACTGAATATAACGACTTTTTAAAAGGCAAATAGATATAGTCATAAATTATTGAACCGGTTCTTGCAGCAACGAGCCTAAAAATGTCTAAAAATATGAATATTGATTTAGGTGTAGAAAGTGAAGATCATAGCGTATTCAAGTTCTTTTCCGTGTAATGTTTCATGGTATTGTTGTTCAAGTTTTACCAAAAATTTCGCAATGAAAGGCTGGAAAAGATTTTCCTCGTCAAGGAGAGCAGATCAATAATAACATGGTGTTATCAAAAATCAGTGAAAGACATCTCTAAACATATAGAACAAAGATATCTTTAATTCGATTATATCGTAAAATCTTCCATGCGTATGACGAAAGGAAGACCATGTCGTTTATAATTATTTATCGCAGCAGCTTCATTACTGAATATATACTGAAAATTGCCCTGCAATAATAGATATTTCATTTTAACTCTCGGCTGGGACATTGTAATTAGTCACTGCTCATAATCTACGGGTGGAATGGCGGAAATCTACTGCACGATAAATTAACAATGTTACGTAAGCTAAGTGCAACAGCAGTCCTTGTCTATAATGAATAACCCGATCCAAAATGGTATTACCTGTTCTTTAAACAATTTTTGTGGGATGATGTGATCTTGAGAGCAGTTAAATTTATATAATTTCGATGAAGACATTTCATTTTGCAAGATAGTTTCAATTAAAACAACACTCATCTCCAGATGGGTTACCTCTCGGAGGCCTGACCTCGCAACTCACATCGCCGTCCTTCGCTAGGGGCGTTAAACCAGGTGTCCCATGCCTGGATGTGGCATGCATAGTGGGCCTAAATTAGCTTTAAATAGCTAGAAATCCTTTCAGCCAACAAAGGTGTGTCTCCTAGAAGATCGAATCATATAAACAATCAAAATGCCACAGTTTCAGGCATCTTTTACAAACAATACTCTTGACGGATGAGCGCAGATACAGCAAAATAGATAGAAACATTAAAGTTAAATCAACACGAATTTGAAGATGGCGTATCCATTTTATTGAACAATCAACCTACAGTCAACCAAAACAATGGACATAATTCAATTCCTTTGTTTTGAAGCGGTCACGTGATACATCACATCGAGATGCAATAAATGATCACATGATACGATCAAGCCATATACCTGCTACGCTAAAAATCACTCCATGGAGGGAAAACAATTGCTCAGTAGCGACCAAAAGCAACAAAAAATTACAATTATTCTTAAATCAAAAGTAAAGGACTGAGGAAAGGTACTTGAGGACCATCCACAAATCGTTGCTTCCTTTTCTCATACTTTCAAAAAATAAATGAATGCAAATGAGGGGCATTGAGGTAGCTGGAAATTTTCTTTGAGCACAAGTCCATAATTTAATTTGTTCAAGAGAATCTAACTGCACTAAAAATGTTATCGTATCAATTTTGCTTTAGGAGTATAAATCCTTTTAATTTGAAAATATTTCTGGTCAAAGCTAGCCGAATCTAATCTCTCTAAAAAATATAAAAACGCAAATAAAATTACCTTTCGTTGCTTTCGAGCCAAGCGATTGTAGAGCAGTAACTGGAATTCTGAAACAGAAAAAACAGAAAAATATTGAATAACAAATACAAATCAAATTTTTCAGCACTTAGAAGTTTGTCACACAAAAATTCTCCAAACAGTTGCAAGATTCATCACTCAGATACTGTGATACTATTTCATAAATTTACCAGGTTTTGCATTATCAAATGGCTGAAAATATTTGCGATGGGAGAATCTTTGTGGAGTAAACAATCAAAGAACTATCCTTTAGCAATTAGCAAATCAAGATCATATCAATTAATCAATCAATCTGTTTTTCTCCAGGCAAGCATCAAAAACGTCAAGCAGGTTGCGGAGCAACATGCCCTGGGGTCTGTGCTCCTGCATGTCTTCCAACATGTTGCGCAGCTCCACCTCCACCCGGACCCCCAGGACCAGCCGGACCACCAGGAAACCAAGGACCAGTAGGACTTAACGGACCACCAGGTCTTCCAGGACCTCCAGGTCTCCCAGGACCACCAGGCCCACCAGGACCTCCAGGAGCCCAACAACCACCCCCAGCACCATGCCAAGCCGTCTGCTTCCAACAATGTTACCCAACCTGCCCATCATACTGCTGCCCTAAACCAGCAGCACCACCACCATGCCCACCCGTCTGTGCCTCGACTTGCGCACCAGTCTGCCCACCAGCTTGTTGTAAGAGAAAGAGGAGCTACATCCGTCATCACAAAGGTGAGAAGCCAATCATCATCATCGAACGAAAGCATTAAATCGGTCAGTCAGGCAGGCTCAGATGAACTAAAAAGGATGCTTTTGTAAAATACAACTCTTGTTTTCGGCAGGCAAACATATCTATACAAACAGTTTTCATAGGACAGAGTATAGTGTCGACAATACGTTATCTATTTTAACCCATGACTGCCAATGTTGGCTAAAGGACTCTTCTTGCAACAGAACGCTAATTTATGATGAAATATTATTTATATCGTTATTCATATTTATTGTGAGTGTTAGAATTTGTATCTCCAAATGGTAAATGTAGAAATCAACACAAAAAGATCTGAAATCATTGCACAAAATGTTTAGGATCATGCACAAAATAAGCCAAAAATAAAAAAATGTAGCTTCGGCAGCTGCCTGTCGTTTGTAAGCCGCTCGATAAAACTCATTTTGAGAAAAGTGTAGATTTCTACATTTCAATAACATATGAAATCAGACATGAACAAGACATCGTATAACTTGCTTTAAAATTCTAACATCCTCTAGTAGTTATTTCATTTAGAAAATTAATTTATCTGTTTCTTAGAACATAAAGAGCTGTTCACGTCATATTTTTGAGTCTTCTTCTCTCCGAAGTCTTACTTTATAGGAATGTTTCCTTCCATGTGTTTGCTTTGTTTGGCAATGTCGAGCAATTGAGAACCAATCATAGAAGGCCCAATCGCGTATCTTATGCAGGGTTATAATGTTCAGATGATGTGGTCTCCATTTGTCCTCTCTTCGTGCCGCTTGCCGCTATGAAACGATTGGCCAAGCAGTTAAATTCAATGCTACTGCTCTGTTGCTTTTTTTGTACCTACTGCAATAACGCAACAGTTATGGTTGTGTTTGTTGTACAGTACGGTGAATAACGAAAATTATTATCATTTTATTATATACTGATCAAGATACACGACCAATAATTTGGCGTTAGTACAGTGGGCACAGTACAACAACAACAACAGATTAGTGGAAATGAATTGAATTGAATTGAATTGAATTGAATAGGCCTTTTAGCTATTCTGAAAAGAATCAGAATCGAACGATATTTTGCTACATTTTGCAGAATTTTCGTATGTCTACAATACTGATAGAATCTCTAACGCCACTCGATCGAAAATCGCGTATAAAAATGCATAAAAATAATGCTCAATCCAGGCTCTTTTGTAGAATAGCTAAAAGGTCTATTGAAAGACCTATGATTCATAACGGCAAGCGGCAGCAAGAGTCAGTAAGTGGAGATCATATTTAAACAGTAAACCCTTGTTGCTCTTTAACCCTTATGACATTTGGTGTGGGGAAAATTGAATCGCCTCCCAATCGGCTTCTGAGCCAAAGAAATAAAATGCCCGAAGTAGATGAGTAGCTAGATCCTTCTTCTTTCGACTCATTTTGTAGAATAGTTGCTAAAAGGTCTATCTGTATGATTATTGCTAGGAGCTCCAAGGTATTAAATGCTTAAAATTTGAAGATATTGGTTTCTATTTTTCATGTCGACTTTTTTATTGTTCTTTCCGAGCGAATTTGATATCTTTGTAAGAATTTCAGTCAATACTGAATTATAAAGTTTTCTTTTCATGAAAAAGATTCATGCAAAAACGCCATTTCGAAAAACAATTTAGATAAAAAAAGAAAGCTAAAACTGGTTCGGCTGCGCCAAAATAAACTATGCACTTTTGGCAGGCCATGATAAATCGATTCTAGGATATTTGCAAATTTTTCGGTTTTCAAGTTTTAGAGCTAGAAGCGAGTTTCTTAAAATTTTTTGTTTTCGAAAACACTGAAAACGACCAAAAAACATCGATCAAATTTTCTAAAGACTCAACATGAATGGACAAAGAGAGAACGTTTCCAGGGTGATTTGGGGGTTTTAAAATTGATTAATGTAAACTTCTGCATGAGCGTTATTTCAACCATTGGCTTGTTACGAAATTCTGTAGTAGTTACAATGAAATGCCCCCCCCAAGCCGTCACAAAATCAAAACATCAACAAGACTCCATGCTTGCTGGCCCCATGACGCTTCCCTGCTTGTCTTTTTAACCCCCTTGACACAGGAATGTAACCTGCATCAAAGCATAAATTCAATGAAATTGCAAAAGGAAAGACATTTCTTTACATCTTTGAAAATAATGTTACATTTCTCCCAGGATAGTACGAAATCTCGTACAGCAGATTACAATTAATCGATTTCTAAATTCCAAATCACCACGAACAAGTTTTCTCTTGGTCTATTCATGTCGATTCTTTAGAAAACTTGATCGACGTTTTTTGATCGTTTTCAGTGTTTTCGAAAACGAAAATTTTAAGAAACTCGCTTATTATTAATAAAAGGGATGTGGCAGAATTTCAAGAAGACCTTAGTTCAAGCTCATTACACGCATATAGTAAACTAATCTCTACAAACGTCAATCGTTGGCTCAACATATAACAGAGTGTGTTCTCTTTTATCCTTCCGACACAGGAGCAACATTACTTCTACTTGCACCAAGGTCATTGATTTGTCTTGAGCGAAAGGTCCTTGACACCTCTTTGCGTATTTCCTTGTTTGTCAGTGTATACAGAGCTGGATTAAGAACAGCATTCATGAACCATAAAATCGAAATATTGTAAACCTTTGCTCGTGAATTCCCAATAATATCAGGATTTATGGCATCAAGAAGGTTAACAAGTGAATATGGAAAAGTGCACACGAAGTATGAGATAACGACAGCATATAACATTAGACTCGTTCGTAACTCTTTCCGTATTCTCTCAATTTTCGCTCGCTTTTCGTCAGCACTGCGGGATTCCTCGATCTTGCGCTGTTGTCGTAACGCTGCTCGTAATATGTATGTATATGCAAAAAGCATGAGGGTTATTGGCAGCAGCGTAAATATAGCAAAGAATGCCATGGTTAACCAACGATTTACGATAAGCGTAGCTAAACACTGATGCGTTGTTGGGGTGCTGACTGCTACGGTGGTCGTTAAAACGGCAATGAAAAGCGAGACGATCCATAAGGAGCAAATGGATGCGATGAATCTTTTGGTTGTAATCATCAGACTGTATCGTAAGGGATATTTGATGAAGATATAACGTTCGCATGCTATCAAAACAAGTGTCCATGATGAACAGAGAATCAACACACAAGTGACAAACATCGAACTCTTACAAACTGCCATGTTCTTGATTTTGTAGGCAGCGATCCATAATGGTCCAACGATTGTGCAGGTTAGGAGATCATAGAATGCTAAATGGCACACTAGGAGGTATGTCCATGATTCGAGTCTGAAGCGACGGAGTATTACAATGATGACAATAATATTTCCTATGATCCCCAGGACTGACAGGAAGGCTAAAGTAGATATTCCTAACGCCTCTGTACCACTTTCAGGTTGCATGTCTGCAAAAGTGTTGCAAAAATAGATTGCTTACTTTGCAAAACTTTATAATTTGTGCAAACAAATTTTGTCTGTAATTGTAGTAAAATGACAAATATATAAATCGCCTCTTGTTCTCCAAGCAAAAAATTGCTGCAAACTACCGCTTATTTTGCAAATCCTTAAGATGTTTGTGAAATTTGTCCAGGATTGTGGTACTATAACTAACATATGAATCACCTCTTGTTCTCCAAGTGTGGTATTCTAAAGAGAACAATCCTTCTCGTCGACGATTCGATTTCACAGGTTATCTTCCTGAATTCCTGCATCTTGTTTTGCAGGTGAGCAAATCCATAACGCAGACTTTTCTTGCTGTTCAAAACTTTCTCTCAACTGACATTGAGATATATAAGCTTTATGATTCTCATTTCAATGTGAGCAAATAGTTTGTCAGAATAGCAGGATCATTTGTTTCCATATCACAAGAGATGTTTGTTGAATCAAGATATCAACTCTAACTGCCTTCCTGCTGGCTGCAGAAACTGCCTGCTGGCTGCAGAAAACTTAGTTCCTAGTAAAACGCCAACCAATAAACCCAGTGCTTCGTTTTTAGAAGGTGAACAAACCACTCTTCAGAAATGCTGGGTATTTCGTGTTCATTTCACAGACAATCTTCGCTAAATTAAGATACAAACTCCTTTCTGGTCAAGTAATGCTAAAATAAAATGTATGGATAAACTTCTCTCTTCTTCTCGTTTTCACAGTGACAAACTGACTGTCTTGAATTTAGGCTATCTGCTGTTCATACAACAAGCGATCTTTATCAAACTTTCCGACAGCTGAAACTGTCATCGTAACTAGCAAATGCATTAGTTCAATGTTATCAAATTAAATAATTGATGATTTTGCAGATAGAATTACCATATATGCGCTAATCATAACGCAATGTTCAATAACCGCTCACTTTCATATTTACTTTTCTCAAATGCTTGGAATGCTTTGGACGTTTTATAGTCCAAGCATCTGTCAACTTTGCATTGAAGGCTGGCATTTTGAGGAAGAAAATAAAACAGCTGATATACTGTTGATGATTACGGTATCTTGTCCTTTGTATCCTGTCCTTTGTCCTTTGTGTCCTGTCCTTTGTCCTCTGTCTCCGATCCTTTGTCCTTTGTCTCCGATCCTTTGTATCTATCCTTTTTCCTTTGTGTCGTGTCCTTCGTGGCTATCTCAATATTTCATACACATGTGGCTTTTATAATTGAAACCTCTTAGTTGGAAATTGCAAGAAAGTACTGTTGCCCTGAAGATAACCTAGCGGGCGAAACTAGTCAGCACTGGAAGAACAACGCAAAATACCAAGTCAATGCCTGTTTCTTTGAGTAGTTAGGCCCTCCTCACCGTACATATATATAGAATTGTACGTCATTGTTGACTTGTGAAATGAAAATACTATTGATAGCTGTTTCGTTGCATAGTGTTTAATCACAGGATGCTGTTTTGAATTGCTACCACAGGCATTTTAATATACATTTGGCTTTCTAATATCCAAACGTTTTGCAGCCATATATTCCAGAACGAAATCTCGAAGAAGGTACAGCTGAAATTTCGACCAAAAATAATGTCGATGATTTATAAAATTGCACCATTAATCACAGGATTCTGCCCTTTTGTGGCTATTTCAGATGTAGTGATATTCTCAATTTTAATCATTCATGCATGGTTTCAGTATTATGTGCAAAGATAAAATTTAGATGAAACACGTACGTTGGTTGACTCTCATCAAAATGGGTTATTGATGGCTAGTGGCTAGTCGATTAAAAAATATTGTTGGCGTTTCTCAAACAAGCACTTTTAACATGGGATCCTGTCATCTGTTGCTCTCTCATGTGTCGCTCTCTCACGATCCAAGCACCTCTCAGCTCTAAATGAACAGTTTGTAAGGAACTATGTGATTTGATCTCCATCGATAAAAGATATATTATTCTTGCTTGTTTCATGAAACTACTATTGAAGCTTTGTCAGTTGCACAATGCCTTCTCAAAGTATACTGCTTTTCCTTTCTTATGTGCTTTCATGGACTTTCAGCACAGCAAAATCTGAGCAATTTTCAACTTTATATGGCAAGCTGAAATTCCAGGGAACACATATATACTTGCTTATCTCAATCAAGCTATTGTTGGCATGTGGAAAGCAAAATACCGTTGATTGGATTCCAATTAACTAGTTTTCTAATAAAAAACAAAGTTGTTGTGCGTGTCGTACGTCGATTGCATCAATAAACGGCATAAATTCATTTAAAAACTCGACATCGTACAAGGAATAAGATTTAAACGACATTTCGAGCATAACTCTTCATCAGGTAACTAGTTTTCTGTCAGGGTCTCTTTCGCATTTCCTGTGATTTTATTTCGGGGGATTTTCAACAATTCAAACGCTCTGCAAGACAGTTCCGTCTAGTTTGTTACAGCAGGTTTGTTGAAATGATAAGATTGCTTCATGTCACATCGAACGATTCATTTCGCATCGAATGCTTCGTGTTTCATTTGAACTGTTAACAATGTTGCACACACATCTTCAAAACTTTCGAAAGTTTATCGAAATTTCTGACGAATCCTAAAGCGACAATTTCTTTCCCTAACGACGATACATATCCTTCTTTGCTTACTGCAAAAAATTGAGTGAAGTTCTCTAATGGGGAACAATACATCAGTTCACTCGTGCAGTCATCTATCGCTGTCAAAAAGCTGAGCGTGGCTTTAACTTTCAAGAAGCTTCATTAAACTGTAAGGTAGTTTTGAAACGGGCGCGTCTTTCTTGACCAGGATCAGATGGATAATCGTCTTTGTTTCTTGGGTACAAGTTACATTCCAAGTGAAGTCCTCAAATAAACACATTATCCCTGAATCCTCTCCTGCAGTAATGTTACATGAGCTAAACACGGCTTCCGAGCACGATACAAGGCATCAAAATCTCTGGTAACCTTTATAGTGCAAGATCTTCTCTAACCAAGGCAAACATCCCTGTTTCTGGATATAATCAAGCTTTTAGTAAAGTTTTCCAAGACGTAACTTCAAATTGAGTTGAATCAGCTCAAACAGTGGTACGTACCTGTAACGAAACCGAAACTGCAACGTAACGAACCTCGTCAAATTTTCTGGTAAATCCTGTAATGCAAGATCTTTCCCGAACCAAAATAAACGTCCTTGCTTCTCAATACAATTAAAGGACGAGTAACGTTTTCAAACGAGTATCTTTCCCTAAAATCCCCACGTACGATATTACATCGTTGTTACAAAAGGTTGAACACAGCTTCAGCTGTCAAAAAGAAGCTTTCTTCTAACAATCACACTTTAAGCGAAGTTCTCATACCAGCAACTGCCTATCGAATCCTCTCACCCACCATAATAGCTGCTAAAAAAGTCGGACAAAGTTTCAGCGCTAAAAAGCTCCATAAATCTATCTGCCAACTTTCAAACAGCCGTATCTTTGCAAACCAGGATGTCTCAATTGTTTGTGTTATCTCCATACACACTTAAACAATATTCTCCCACCCTTCTGCAGCGGCAGTGCTTGGTTATATACCGTCTCAGGTAGGTCATTCATCGTCATCATCATAATACATATTCAGCTATTGAAAAGGGTTGTTTGATTCAACTTCGGTTTCAAGAAAAAACCAAAGGAAATGCGTTAATTCTTTCTTCAAGTGGGTGGGCATCCTGTTATCACATTTCAAAAAAGAGTGGTGTTAGTTCATTTTTTTTTCGAGACCTCGATTAATTTTATATTTTATATGGCAGCTGACGATGTGTGGTCAAAATAGAAAAGTCGAATTTTGCTTTCGTTTATTTTAGTATTCTCTTTTGTTTACTATTCTAATTTGTTTCACGCAAATATCAAGAGAAAGTGACTGAACTATGGGCAGACAGGACTATGAGTAGCCTGCATGCAAACTCAATTGATTTATTTTCAGAGAGAAACCTTTCAGAAGAGAAACCAGTCAAATCTGCACTCAGGCTAACAATAAGCGGGGGAGGGGGCAAAAGTAAACAATTCAAGCGATGCATGGGAAATGGCCAGAGGCAATTTGCTTGATCACCATTTACCTCATCTTTGCTCTGAAGTCATCTGTACCCTACACTTGACAACAAGCAACGTTTTCAAGCAGTATAAGGCAATATCTTAACTGTGTAAGAACCTTTGATGGCTAATCTTAAATAAATGGGCAATCAAATTCTCAATGCTTCTTTTTATTTCTTGTAACAGTTGAGCAAAATTCATATCAGTGAGCATAGCTTCCTAATCTTTAAAAAGGTTGGTGTAAAATTTGATGACTTTTTAATTGAATGGCTTGAAAGAAAGTTTAGCTACTTTGCTATAATTCTACCGTTGGACATGTTTGAGCCCTATAATCCCCAAAACTTCTCTAACATCTCCTCATTTGAACATCTTCCTTATTTTCAGAATTAAAGCTCTATCACCATTTGCTTCAATGTACGATCTTAATAAAGCCTCGGTGTCAATAAATCGCACAATATTTGATAGTTGGAAGGAGGCTAGGAGGCTCAGGTTGGAGCATTTATATTATTACTTAAAATTGGTTCAGTTTAGCCTGCGTGCAGACTTTACCTTTCTACTGCGAAGGAGAGCCGTTGAGGAACTCATAAGCTCTCCTTCGCATTGGAAAGTAAAGTCTGCATGCAGTCTAGTTCCGTTGTGCTAAAGCTAACAGCGATTTTGTATGTTTGGAAATGGGTGAAGGGAGAATAAAGATGTATGTCAACTTACGTTGCATTTTCATCTTGAGGATGATGGCAACAAATATATATATATATATATCAAGTGCTTTTCAAGCAGTCTAACACATGTCAAACATCTATAGACTGTCTCAAATTAGATGTCACCTGCAAATGCCCGCGAATAACAACAATAAAAGCGTTTTGCAAAGGAATTTTGCGTTATCGCAAATCTGTCTCAAATTAGATGTCACCTGCAAATGCCCGCGAATAACAACAATAGAAGTGTTTTGCAAAGGAATTTTGCGTTATCGCAAATCTCAGGTGGCATCTAATTTGGGATGGACTCCAATCTTCGTCTGGCATCAAAACACGTATCTGAAACAGATCTTGTTCATTTATTAAAAGCTGCCCTAGCTGTCTAATCAAATATTTTCATTGGCAACCAATTAGTCATTGCTGACTTTCTATTGCGAACAACAAACCACACCCACATTATACAAATCAATACATTTCAACAAATAATTCCAGATTCAGTATAGTGTGTCGTATGTACGGTACAACATGTAATCACCGATTAAGGCTAATTTACAGTCAGTGGGATTTTCCGAGCGGGTGGGATTTTAGACAATAAAAGGTCGCTCAGGCGTAACTTTCTATTCAATGCCAGAGCGACATTTTCTCTTGAATACAATAGAAATTTCGCCCGCTCAGAAAATTCCGCTGACTGGAAATCAGCCTTTACTGAAATTGCAAGCCTCCTATCCATGATGAGGCGTCTACGACGTAATGTTCTTTTTTGGGTCTGCTATACCTCATGTTGTGTAGTCAGCGCTTCAGCAAAGCTAAAAGTTATCTTTGGATCGAAATTTCTGACCACTAACAAATGGTTTATACCACAAAAAAGTTGCTGTACTTGCCATTTGGTAGCATTCCCTATGCACTTGATTTTGTTCATTCTTGTAGGAGCTTACTTTCATCCCTTGGACCGCTTCTTCGACTAACATCTAGAAAAATGATGATAGAGTAAGATACAAAATTGTGTTACTATTTATGCTTGGCCCACAGGCTGTTTGACAACGTCAGTGAGATTTGTGATGTTCTTTTTGAACTAAAACTGCGTTCAGAAAATGCCGGCACATTTTGAGAACGGTGAAAAATGTGACGAATAGGCCTCCCGTATGAAAACGGCACATTTTTGTTGTGCATTCCAGAAATTGTTTTAAGATCAAACATCAGCATATATCGAAAAAAGAAGGATATATCTACACATCTACCTCAGGTATTTTATTCATTTGGTTCAGAAGCTGAGCAGTAAGTAGTCCAATAACACGCCTAATAAGTACTCGAAAATTGAATCGCCTCCCAATCAGCTTTTGAACCAAATAAATAAAATGCCCGAGGTAGATGTGTAGATTTACTCTTCTTCTTTTGATTTATCCTCCTATTTGCTCTCAAAAACAATTTCTGGAATGCACAACAAGCGAGCTAGCTACCTGGGTTTCAGAAAAACTCTTGCGGCTTTGCTTGTGATCAATTACTGCTTGGGAGAATTTCCTTTGTCTGCGAGCGCTAATCGCTTTGAATTGCGGTGTCAATATAGCCTCACTACAAAAGGACCCTCAACTTACGCTCGTCTAATTGAAGTGAATTGATGTTGTTGTTGTCGCTCCAGTCAAGGGTAGTTATAGCGTCCATCAGCATATCAATAGCTATACCTACGAACATATAATCAGTCTAGTGTCAATATAGACTGATTACGATTGAGTCCTAGTAATCGCTACCACCCACCCACCCTACTCGCTCATACTAGGACTCATGGCTTCCCAGCCAAATGGCTGGCCCTATTTAGGCCGAGTACCACAAGAAGTTGTGTTACCAATCACAGAGCTTCATTTTGGTCACATGACCTCTTTTCGTGGTCACATGATTTTTTTCTTGCCAATGATTGGTTTATTTTCAGTAGCTGCCAAAAAGAGGCTAGAAATTATATTTCCCGGACCACTGATTGACACAACCGAAAGATGGCGGCAACTCGTCGCAAAGCTGCGAGGCCGAAGCTCTTCAGGGCTTAGGGGCGAAGGGTCGAAGGCTCTTCTTTGAAAGCGGCACCTTCGCGCCATTTCTCTTTCTAACCCAGACCTCAAATCGGACCGTTGTTAGGTGTTGTGGCGCCAAGTTTCGTCAGTATTCGTCATTTCTCGTTCTGATTTTACTGCAATTTAAAAAGCAAGTGGAGGTGAATGCTTCTTGGGAATTTTCAACATCCACATGTGTATTTACGAGTTGATGATATCATGTTGAACTGGATGAGAAAATGACTGTTCTGACATCAGTTTGTTAAAGAGTTGTATGGATGAATGGTCGGACAACAAAGGAAGAATTGGCCAACAACAGGCCGGACATTAATTTTATGTTGAAATATTTGATATTCAAACTTGAGAAGACCTCCCAAATCTCAGCGAAGAAATCCAAAGATGCCTCGAGCATCGAGCAAGTAAGTCAACAATTAACTGTACACTTACCTCACATAAGTATTGCACCACCTAACACAAAATGGCACCCAAAAGTGTCTTTCAGCCCAACCAACAAAATTTGCATAATAAAAGCATCAGCATTGAAGGGTTTCTCTACCGGGTGTTTTGGTGGGAAAAGAATTGTTAATTCGTTTGCTTTTCATTCATAAATAAAATGAAACGTTATTTTGTTGGTTTCTTTGATAAATTAGCAAAAACCTCCGGGCAACACTGCACGAGATTTTGGCAGTATAGCTGGAGGAGCAGGCCAAAACAAAATGAGAAACGGATAGATATCTGAGGACAAAGAAAACAAAATTTAGTGTTTTCAAATTAGGATTCTGCAAACTTTATCCTCATGATAAAATTTGTCCACTTTGAATGTGATAAAAGAAGAAATTTCAAATAAATAACAAGGCCGTCATTCAATGTAGCTGAACTTGAATTTCTCTAAGAAGGAGTCACGTTAAAAAAACATGCTCCAGTCACTTGTTAAATTTCAAAATTATCTTCAAACTAAATTAAACCGTAGCGATTTCGTTAAGCACATCAAAATTCATATATTTAAGTGTCAACCACCTGCCTAAAGTCTTCCAGGAAGCAAAATTAATGTTAACGTGATAAAAGTGATATCAAGGATATTCTTACCTTGGAATGGTTTCTTTCCGTTTTCCCTTTGTGTTTATCCTTCTTGGCTTCCTCACGGAAAACTTTTGTCATAGCGATAGAGTTTGTTGAATCCTAATTTGAAAACGCTAAAATATTGTTATCTTTGACCCCAGATATCTATCTGTTTCTCATTTTGTTTTGGCCTACTCCTCCGGCTACGCTCCCAAAATCTTCTGCAGTGTTGTCCAGAGGTTTTTGCTAATTTATCAAAGAAACCAACAAAATAACGTTTCATTTTATTTATGTATGAAAAGCAAACGAATTAACAATTCTTTTCCCACCAAAACACCCGATAGAGAAACCCTTAGATGCTGATGCTTTTGTTATGCAAATTTTGTTGGTTGGGCTAAAAGACACTTTTGGGCGCCATTTTGGGTAAGGTGGTGCAATACTTATGTGAGGTAAGTGTACATTTCTAAAATCTTTTCAGAATGGAACTTTGGTCTATGGCCCCTCTATGTCAGTTTTGGTATCTTCATTTACTCTAGATTTAAAACTTCTCTACTTCTCTGCACGTAATTTTTATAGAAAACTAGGAATCCCCTAGGAAGTCGAGCAAGTACTTAAAAGTTCTTAAAATTATCAGATCTTTCGTACCCAGAGTTTGTTACAAGTTTCTAAAAGGTTCCACAACAACTCATGTCTGTTCCCTCGACTCGTGAACCTTTCAGAACAAAGTTTTGAAGCTGGTATCCAATGTTTAGAAATCATTCAAGTGCCTTCCGAGTAATAATATACCGGAAAAAGTAAAAATGTATCAGAAATAGACAAGGATTTCCTTCATTAAGCAAAATAATTCCGTGATTTGCATTTTCTGTGCACAGGAGTTTCTTAACCTTTTGGTGATTAAAGCAGTTTGATAAAAAAATGTCTAGGCAGGCCCACTTCGCTTTATGCATTACTACGTACATGCAGGTAGGCCACAAGTTAAGTTTTTGCTGCATATCCACGGGCAGGGGACAACAATTTGCTACAATCTGTTGAATTTCAAAAATTATGCATAGGATATCTCCTTGTCATTTGCCGGCCATTTGCTCAATTAAATTTGTTTAATGACCCCTATCCATGGTCAAATTTCACTGATTTGTTCTCTCTAATTCCAAAAATTGTTTGTTTACATCTGCATCCTAAGTTGACTTTTTATGATAATTAAAACAATACCTTGACTTCATGAGTTGATACTTCACATAAATCACACATAATTGGAGCTTTAGTTTGGCAATGCATTGGAACTTGAGAACAGTTAATTCCAAAGCATTCCAGGATTTTGTGTTGAGGTTATCTTGTTCTTTTGCAAAATATTTTAACCTATTTTTACAAATTTTTTCCCTGGGATCGTGATGCTTTTCAGTGTAAAAGCAAGCCTTTTCAGTGTAAATCAAGCTGTGGATCAAAAAGGATATAAGATAGCAAAATTAATGTGCAGTATTTGCTGCAGTATTTGATGAAAGAAAAGACTGCCAAGAATTGCAAAAGGTTGAGCTTAGGATAAAATGGGTACAGCAAAATGTATTGATAACTTTTATGGAAAAGGAAAACTTAACTGACAAACTGTTCTCTATTCATAACTGTTGGAACTACTGTCATCCTCCTTGACCTATGTTAAATTAACAGTTCAGTCTACTGTACTCCAACAATCAGCATTACTGATTTCATTCCCAGCTATTTCACTCTACACACCCACAAAGTTTAGTTTTTGTCAATCAAAATTGAAAATCATTTGGTTAAATGATAGCAGAAATATGTTGACAAGGTGTCATCACAGGTCAATATGCAAAAAAAAAATCTTCTAAAATTCAGATAGTGTTGATTCCTTTCACAATAAAATAAAGTACATATTAAAAACATTCTAAATCCTGGATTGCACATATCAAAATGCAAAAATTTTGTTGTTACAGTCTCTGCCTTTGTTCCTGCAGCTTAGGCAAACGCGAGAGTTGTTTGCAGTAAGATTTTGAAGATAATGAATTTTCTGCTTTCTCCATCATGGATCAAAACTATAGGATTGTTTGTTTCACAGATGCAGCTGTGTTTCTGTTATTTGCCTGGACTTTGATCTGTGGATAAAAAGATATGCAATAAAAGAAAACTTCACATGAAAGAATAAAAGTTGCCACAAGAGTAGGCCATATTACAAACATTTTCACATTACTGAGACCTGGGTTTTATCTATGTCTATATACTATAAATGCCAACATTTTGACTAGATCATAGCAGAACGATATCAACGTAGCTGTGTTATTGCCATTTAATGTATTCCTAAACAAAATGTAGGACGCGAAAAGAACTTTATCTTACCTTTGTTTTATCAAGATGACTCCCTGAAAATGAGTATTCCCGACTTGATGAAGAATCGCGATGGCTGTTGCCGGGCAACTGCATTTGTTGTTGTTGCTCTGCGCTGTTCCGCAATTTAGCATTGGTCAATTCTGAAAGCGAGGCAAATCCTTTACAGGGCCAGCCATTTGGCTGGGAAGCCATGAGTCCTAGTATGAGCGAGTAGGGTGGGTGGGTGGTAGCGATTACTAGGACTCAATCGTAATCAGTCTAGTGTCAATAGACGATTACGGAAAAGATGGCGGACCTCATTTCACGCAATGCATGAAGGGAATATGCCCCCTAGCAACGCATAGCTACCAAGATTTATGACTGCAGCATAAAATCTTGACCGCAGCTGCGATAGATTTAGGCCGTCGCAACTTTATCGTGAGATCTACGCTCTTTTCAGTTATCACTCACAGTTTTAAGGAAAATTCGTCTTCATATGGTCTTGTTTCATAAATAAGTTTAGCATAGCTCTCATTCGCATGAGCATGCGCAAAGATCTTAAGGGATGTCGGTGGGCAATCACGTAACCACCATCTTCGCTGTGCGTCTTTTGGCCTAAGCAAAGGTTTGTATCAGAAAGGAGAGTGAAAACGCCAATAACGTTGTACTGCCGGTTGCTGCATTTATGGATAAATGTGTTGAAAATATGCCCGACTCGCACGGAGGAGTCTTCTGACATTTGCATCCAAACTTTGCAACATATTGTGCCGCAAGCAAGAGAAGATTTGCGCTGCTCGTCCACCGGGAACTTCAAATTTTTATAAGACTTAACTAAGGTAGGCCAATTGGGGGAAGGCAAGGGGCAGTAATTAATTAGGGACATGCGTCATTATCGGTAAGAAAAGAAAAAGGCTCACTAAGCTACTGCTAAAAACTTTGTTAGAATTTATTCCCTCTGTTGAGCTTCTGATACGACGCTGTCTTTTGCTGGAATAAAAGCGAGTTTAGCAGGTACTTTTGGGTGAAGCCATTGCAGTGCACGGCCCGATGAAACACAGACGACAGTGCTTTTGGACCAAAACAATGGCTATAAAGTTCTGTTTATGTACGCGAACAAGTCTAAGTCTTCGTCGATAATTGTTTCAAAAAACACTTCAACATGGATACAATCCAACTTTGAGAAACATGTCAATCTTCTCGACATTCCCTATCATCTAATCTACAACAGATTTTTTTGTCATTCAAGAGCTCCGCCTCCGTCTGAGTTCTGCTGATACAGTCATACAAATATCCCTAGCTTGGTGATCAAAATGCATGTTGCTAAAAGGTTTCACAGAGCCTTCACAAAAAGACCTCTTTAGTCATTGCAGATCATTCCAATACTGCACGTATTTTTCATAGGAAGTTATAGAAAACTCTCAACTCTTAGATTAACCAAAACAATCAAGAAACTAGAGTATGGTGAAGGAGATTCAGTTTTGAAATCGATGGGAAGAGAGAATAGTAAAGTTTCCAGCTCAGGCCTGAAATTGCCAAGGAATCGATCGTATTTGCTACTACATATTCCACCTTTTTGGCGAGAAGTGAGGGGCAGTTTCCCCCTCCCAAATATCTCAAGTTTGCCTCTTTTTGTGTAGGAATTTGAAACGAAATGTTTAATAAGATTCCGGAGATCCCCACCGATAAGACATTGAGATTCTTTAGTAACTCATTAAGAAATTGCTCAGAAACTTTCGGTGCTCATTTTGTTTTAAATCTAAGAAAACTTCTGTTAAGATTGTCAATACTGTAACTGTCAACAAATATTTGACTTGAGAATCGTGGCGATATTTTAAAAACCTTGATAGGATTGGCGTGGAGCCGATAATGATTTCGAAGGTAAACACTTGAAGGCCTTGACAATCGGTCTGGAAAAAGTTGTTTTTGAAGAAAATCGCCCCGCTCATACTTAACGAATTTTGTACAGTAAATAGACAACGAATTGCACTATGTAACTGCGAAAACCACTTTTCAAAAACTCTGGTTTTAAAATAGTGGTGATATTTTAAAAAACTTTATTAGCCGATAATGATTTCCAAGGGAAACATTGATAGCCCAGAACAATAGACCTGGAAAAGGTTATTTTTGAAGAGGATTGCCCCGCTCATACTTAACGAATTTTTTACAGTAAATAAACAACGAATTGCATAATGTAACTGCGAAAACGGCTTTTCAAAAATTCTGGTTTTAGAAATGTAGCAATATTTCAAAAACGTCATTAGAAGAGGCATGGAGTTGAAAATGGCTTCGAAGAAAAACATTGGAAGGCCTTGACAATCGGTCTGGAAAAAGTTGTTTTTGAAGAAAATCGCCCCGCTCATACTTAACGAATTTTTTACAGTAAATAGACAACGAATTGCATAATGTAACTGCGAAAACCGTTTTTCGAAAACTCTGGTTTTAAAAAAGTGGCGATATTTTAAAAAACTTTATAGGATTGGCATGTAGCCGATAATGATTTCGAAGGGAAACATTGATAGCCCAGAACAATAGACATGGAAAAGGTTATTTTTGAAGAGGATTGCCATGCTCATACTTAACGAATTTTTTACAGTAAATAAACAACGAATTGCATAATGCAACTGCGAAAACGGCTTTTCAAAAACTCTGGTTTTCGAAATGTGGTGAAGTTAAACAATTTCGGTAAAATTTTGGTGCAATTGTGAATAATACAGAAGAGAAAAATTCGAAAGCCACAGTCGCACTTTTAACTTTGCAACACTTCTAAAACCAGAGTTATTGAAAGGTGGTTTTAACAGTTGCCTTTTACAATTGTCTATTTGCTGCTCAGTATGAGCCTAGGATCCTCTTCAAAATAACTTTTTCTAGGTCGATTGTTCTAGCCTTCCAATGTTTCCCTTCGAAATCATTTCCTATCCATGCCTATCGTATCAATATTTTTTCAAATATCGCCACATTTCTAAAACCAGAGTTTTGGAAAAGTGCTTTCATAGTTGCATTCTGCAATTCGTTGTCTATTTACTGTAAAAAATTCGTCAAGTATGAGCTAGGCGATTTTCTTCAAAACCAACTTTTTCTAGATCGATTGTTCTGCCCTTCCAATGTTTTTCATCGAAGCCATTTTCCTCTCAATGCCTCTTCTCGTGAAGTTTTCAAAGTATTGCCACGTTTCTAAAACCAGAGTTTTCGAAAAACGGTTTTCGCAGTTACATTATGCAATTCGTTGTCTATTTACTGTAAAATATTCGTCAAGTATGAACCAGGCGACTTTCTTCAAAAACAACTTTTTCCAGACCGATTGTTGAGGCCTTGCAATGTTTCCGTTCGAACTAATTTTCCTCTCAATGCTTCTTCTCGTGAAGTTTTCAAAATATCGTCACATTTCTAAAACCAGAGTTTTCGCAAAACGGTTTACCCAGTTACATTACGCAATTCGTTGTCTATTTACTGTAAAAAATTCGTCAAGTATGAGCCAGGCGATTTTCTTCAAAACCAACTTTTTCTAGACCGATTGTTCTGCCCTTCCAATGTTTTTCATCGAAGCCATTTTCCTCTCAATGCCTCTTCTCGTGAAGTTTTCAAAATATTGCCACATTTCAAAAACCAGAGTTTTCGAAAAACGGTTTTCGCAGTTACATTATGCAATTCGTTGTCTATTTATTGTAAAATATTCGTCAAGTATGAGCCAGGCGACTTTCTTCAAAAACAACTTTTTCCAGACCGATTGTTGAGGCCTTGCAATGTTTCCGTTCGAGCTAATTTTCCTCTCAATGCTTCTTCTCGTGAAGTTTTCAAAATATCGTCACATTTCTAAAACCAGAGTTTTCGCAAAACGGTTTACCCAGTTACATTATGCAATTCGTTGTCTATTTACTGTAAAAAATTCGTCAAGTATGAGCCAGGCGATTTTCTTCAAAAACAACTTTTTCCAGACCGATTGTTGAGGCCTTGCAATGTTTCCGTTCGAACTAATTTTCCTCTCAATGCCTCTTCTCGTGAAGTTCTCAAAATATCGTCACATTTCTAAAACCAGAGTTTTCGAAAAACGGTTTTCGCAGTTACATTATGCAATTCGTTGTCTATTTACTGTAAAAAATTCGTCAAGTATGAGCCAGGCGATTTTCTTCAAAAACAACTTTTTCCAGACCGATTGTTGAGGCCTTGCAATGTTTCCGTTCGAACTAATTTTCCTCTCAATGCCTCTTCTCGTGAAGTTTTCAAAATATCGTCACATTTCTAAAACCAGAGTTTTCGAAAAATGGTTTTCGCAGTTACATTATGCAATTCGTTGTCTATTTACTGTAAAAAATTCGTCAAGTATGAGCCAGGCGATTTTCTTCAAAAACAACTTTTTCCAGACCGATTGTTGAGGCCTTGCAATGTTTCCGTTCTAACAAGTTTTCCTCTCAATGCCTCTTCCCGTGAAGTTTTCAAAATATCGTCACATTTCTAAAACCAGAGTTTTCGAAAAACGGTTTACGCAGTTACATTATGCAATTCGTTGTCTATTTACTGTAAAAAATTCGTCAAGTATGAGCCAGGCGATTTTCTTCAAAAACAACTTTTTCCAGACCGATTGTTGAGGCCTTGCAATGTTTCCGTTCGAACTAATTTTCCTCTCAATGCCTCTTCTCGTGAAGTTTTCAAAATATCGTCACATTTCTAAAACCAGAGTTTTCGAAAAACAGCTTTCGCAGTTACATTATGCAATTCGTTGTCTATTTACTGTAAAAAATTCGTCAAGTATGAGCCAGGCGATTTTCTTCAAAAACAACTTTTTCCAGACCGATTGTTGAGGCCTTGCAATGTTTCCGTTCTAACAAATTTTCCTCTCAATGCCTCTTCTCGTGAAGTTTTCAAAGTATCGTCACATTTCTAAAACCAGAGTTTTCGAAAAACGGATTTCGCAGTTACATTATGCAATTCGTTGTCTATTTACTGTAAAAAATTCGTCAAGTATGAGCCAGGTGATTTTCTTCAAAAACAACTTTTTCCAGACCGATTGTTCTGGCCTTCAAGTGTTTACCTTCGAAATCGGTGGGTGCGAAATCATTATCGGCTCCATGCCAATCCTATCAAAGTTTTTCAAATATCGCCACATTTCAAAAACCAGAGTTTTTGAAAAGCGGTTTTCGCAGTTGCATTGTGCAATTGTTCGTCTATTTACTGTAAAAAGTTCTTTCAGTATGAGCGAGACGATCCCCTTCAAAAATATATTTTTCCACACAGATTGTTATGTTTCTCTTCGAAGCCATTTCCCGCCTCATGCCTTTCTTTCAAAGTTTTTAAAATATCATCACATTTAAAAAACCAGAGTTTTTGAAAAGTGGTTTTCGCAGTTGCATTGTGCGATTTATTGTCTATTTACTGTAAAAAGTTCTTTCAGTATGAGCGAGACGATCCCCTTCAAAAATATATTTTTCCACACAGATTGTTATGTTTCTCTTCGAAGCCATTTCCCGCCTCATGCCTTTCTTTCAAAGTTTTTAAAATATCACCACATTTCAAAAACCAGAGTTTTTGAAAAGTGGTTTTCGCAGTTGCATTGTGCAATTTATTGTCTATTAACTGTAAAAAGTTCTTTCAGTATGAGCGAGACGATCCCCTTCAAAAGTATATTTTTTCAGACAGATTGTTGTTTCTCTTCGAAGCCATTTCCCGCCTCATGCCTTTCTTTCAAAGTTTTTAAAATATCGCCACATTTCAAAAACCAGAGTTTTTGAAAAGTGGTTTTCGCAGTTGCATTGTGCGATTTATTGTCTGTTTACTGTAAAAAGTTCTTTCAGTATGAGCCAGACGATCCCCTTCAAAAATATATTTTTTCAGACTGATCGCACTTTTTCACTTGAAAGACCTGGAAGCCATGTCTCATTGATGCTGAGTAAATATATCAAAACATTGTTTGAAAGTTGATCTAAAGAACGTACTTGCAGTAGTGTCGCTCCTAAGTGTTTAATCTTGATCTCGAAATTGTTTAGCTGTCATTAAATCTTCATTGGCATCCTTTTCTTGCCGGTGAATGTTTGGAGGCTAGAGTGCAGTTTAGCGGGCGGCATTCGAATGTTGTGTTGTTGTTTGGCATACGGTAAGGGTTAGGGTTAGTTTCAGAAAAGCGTTTTCGGCGTAATTTAGCGTTAGTTAGGGTAAGTTACGGTTAGAAAGGGTAAGTAAGGGTTAGGGTTAGGGTTAGGGTTAGGGTTAGGGTTAGGGTTAGGGTTAGGGTTAGGGTTAGGAATGGAATATGACATTTAACGCCGCCCGCTAAACTGCACTCGTCCCGCTCAAACTTTATGCAGGCCTCTTGGTCAGCGGTTAATCCGAATGAGAGCTATGCTCTGCAGCTCTGCAGTCATAAATTTTGGTAGCTATGCGTTGCTAGGGGGCATATTCCCTTCATGCATTGCGTGAAATGAGGTCCGCCATCTTTTCCGTAATCGTCTATCAAAAGCAACTCATGCTATTGTCTTACAGAATCTGTCCTAGTTTTCAGTGCTTGAAAAGCACAAAAATTCTTCAGTAGATGGCTTTTTTACAGAAATTATATCATTCAAATCCATCCTAAAAAACTAAAGTCTATTTCAGTTACAGTTTGGAACAATGAAACCAATTAAGTCGCCCCTGGAAATCTATTATAACAATAAATTGAAAACAAATTTTACTCCAGGGACCTGCGCTATTGAGTTTAAGTTAACATTTACGCCCAAAGGAGTAAATGTATTTTAACGACAAGGCAATCAGGTAACCATTTTTGTTGTCATTGCCTTATAAGGCTCGGTATCGTCTCAGTCCCCCAATCAAGGCGCGTCCAAACCTCTTTCTGCCTCGTGAAAAGTCGATCTCTCATGTTTGGTCATATAAAAAATTTCAGCAAATTTCTGTCGTGAAATTACGAAGATGCTGAGGGTTTTGGTGCACTTACGTCGTTTATTTGGTGTCATTTATCGAGTTGAGTTGTCTGTTCTAAGATTCGAGGAGAAAAGATTGGCTTTCTTGTCGCAGTATCGGATTTTGTTGAAGAGGGAAGACCAAAGACACTCGGAGGCCTAGATAGGCCCACCCTCTGTTGTCTGTCACCGCCGGAAGAACTCCGGGGCTTGGCTGTAAACGTATCTACACAAGGACATAAACATAGTTAAAGAAAGGTACTACAATAAAGGTAGCCTCTGCGCAAGTTCTGTCGTATTTACATGGATCAGTAATGGTTCATTGAGAGATCTTCCTGTCCAAACATGCCTTCATCAATTTGCGACTTAGAAAGTCAGTGTCCCCATCGAGTTGTGTGACCTACCTTGAACCACTCAACACTGTTCACACAGGTCTGACCGCTCATTTTGCAACAAACTGTTCCATATTTGGCAACGGATTGCTCCTTTTGCGCCTGCTTAACAGTCAGAAAAAAGCACCAAAGCCACCTCAACAAGTTGACATCATGTTCACTCTCTGGCTAATAAAGATACCTAAAGCAACGAGTTCGTATCACCTTGAACAATGCAATTACTACCAAACTACTGGTTTTCGTCTGTCTGTCGTCACCCAACAAATTTGTCAGGGTAGCTCCTTCTTTCTGGCAAGATCTTGGTCATACAGCTAATCAGCAAACGCAGATGTGCCCTTCCCATCATCAGCACAGCAAAGCAGTATTGATGAACAAGCGGTAGGTAGAAATGATTTTAGCAGGGTAATATGTTCTTCAATGTGAATAAAAAAGAGCTTACAGCTCCTGATTAACATTTACCTGGTTGGTGGGGTTGTGCAGGAACTTTTGTTACAAGGCGTTGCTCCTTTATTGCCTACATTTAGGTGTCACTTAGCATCCACTAACATCCCTAAGTCTTTTCTACTAGCTGGTATGACATTGAGATAGCCTATTACCCGAGCATTGCAATAACATATATATTATTACCCGGGCTTAGCAAGGAGCAATTACCTACTGTTTGAGCACCAACTCCATCATTGTACCTTTCCAGGTTCAGAAATTTTAGCTCCTGCAATGCAATACAAGACCACCAGCAAACAAGCTTAACAAGTCCCAACCTGGACCCATGTATAAGAAACAAAACAAACATACAAAAATATTAGCACAACTTAATCTTTTGCAGTACACGTCTATAATACTAGTAAATGTAGTTTCATCATGAAGAATTAGGAGGATACCCACTGTTAAACCAGCAATAAAAGTAGTTGCTATTGCTGTGTAGTGGGTTTACTGGCAAAACTGTTGTCCACGGTTTTTGTGGTTGAGTTAGTATCACATCGTGCAGTAATCGCTTCGCATCAGACTTAGTTACCGTGTATAGTAATGTAATTGTTAAACTCCAAAAGATTGCATGCAGTATTGGCAACCAACCCGCCTTCCCACACCCTTAATGAGTCAATTGGCCTTGCATATTTTGCTATTTTCCTGTGCAGCGATAAGATGGTCCGTTGTCTTTTTTTATACTTTCCTGGTATGAGCTAAAGGTATCTGTTGACTGCAGTAACATCATTTGAAACCCTTCTGCCTGGTAAATTCGTGGTAAGCCCTTAAACAGAGAGAACCTGTTGCACGGGAATGGAGCAAAAAAAATTTATGGCAGCTGTGTAGGAATATAGCTCCATGGTTTTACTCGCGGTTTTATCATACGCTTCCAAGGCCCAGAACGTTTAAGCAGTACTAACAGCCTGACATAAACAGAGTCTCATTGGAACCAATTAACTTTTAATATTCTTGTTAAGGTAGTTGTAGCTCGTCCACTGGTCCATTTACATCTCTGCCTTTTACTTAATTGATCATACTCTACTCACAGGTACAGGCAAAACACCAGTCCGTCACGTACCATGACAACAACGGAAATAACGGAAAGTAAAAAAAAAAATTTTAAATAAGATAAAATAGCAGCCAGAATATGGCAACACCCCCCCCCCCCCACCTTTGGTTTTTTTGTTTTTGTCTTTTATTTCAGGTATTTCTTCAGGCAAATGAAGATAATCACTTTCTCCAACTTGTTGGTGAATATATTTTTACAATTTTTAACAAAAGTTTGCAAAGTCATATCAAATCTCAAAATAGATAATTCGTTGAAATATTCTCCCTCAAAGTACAGCTTGAGCGCTGCGCGTGATTGAGCTACTCACTTGCTCACATATTATCGTTCCTATTATGATCATCATTAGCCATAATTGCTACTAACTACTTAGGTCTCACTTATAGGGAGGTAGAAGATACCATGTTTCTTTCAGATATGGTATCTCAGGCCTGGCCGTTTAAGGCGGGCGATCGCCCGCGCCCACCTCCACGCCCGCCTCGGGTTGGTGAGGTGAGCGATTCATAGCTCGCCTCAATGTCAGTTCGCACATGAACCGCCCGCCTCAATGTCATTCACTCATTCATGTATTCATCACCTCTTGAAGTAAAACTAAACTGTTGATAGGAAATTAATCCTTATAGTTTGACCTCAAAATAAACTTCATCACCTTTTAATCTCTCAGGAAGTCATCTCCTCCTGTAAAATCGTTAACTACTTCACAAGTCAAACGAAAAACAAACGAAGCCCCCTTTGATATTTGAATGGCTTTACACCAAACTGTTATTTATCTCCTCCTGCAAAATCGTTAACTACTTCCAAGTCAAAACTTACTGTTCAAAACTTTGTTGATGAAAGTGTGGTTGATTTGCGACTATATAAACTATGGCTTCGTTTCTGTCGGAGAATCGCCTTCTCGTTTTGCAAAGTTAGTTGTTTTAAGGCCAATAGTGCATTCCTCGTTTATTCAACTACTTTTATTGAGGATTTTCGGGAGACTGAAAATCGCCCGCCTGACTTTACCGAGGAGAGCGATGTATCGCTCGCCTGCTAAAATGCTCACGGCCAGGCCTGGTATCTTATATAAATACTGCTTGGGTTTGAAATCTGATCATGGTAATCTTTGCTGGCTAGGAATGAATGTGAAGTTACTACAGTACTTGCACCAATGCCACCACTGCTAGCTTCATTGCCTAGTCTCAGGAAGTTACAACTTATTACTCCCCAGGTTCTCTCTGGGTAGGTCAGAGTTCCACCACTTATGTTACTTCAAACTGAGTCCACAACTACTGACTCATAGGGCTTTTACTGGGCGGAGTAAGATAGGTAGCGCCTGAACTTGTGTGCACCATGTGACGATGTGTGCACCAGTAATGTCACCAAAGCATATGGTCACACAAACAAGTGTTATAATTTTTTCCAAGACTAAACAATCATTCAGTTAACATATTTCGTCCGTCGGTCATTCACTGAAGACTCCAAATGAAGTAGATCTGTCAATTGCTGAACCCCACTTCTTTAGTATTTGCAGTGCAATCCAACACAAATCCGCTGTCAGTGTGCAGCATATCCCTGGAACAATTGATCGGCTTGCGGCTTTCTTTCTTTTTTGTCTTGTTTCAGGTACCAAATCTCTGCCAACTGGTCCCAATGGAGGTCAACTAGCGCCAGCACCACTTCAAGCTTGGAATCTTGACTAATTACAACACTCCTGCAGCACATCGAACCAGCACAATCACCAGGCTAAAAACTCTCAGTAACAATATGTCAGTTCAGCCATACCAATGAAATATCGATTCAGAAACAACTTCCCAGCATATCAGTCCTAAAAGCCCTACAAGTCACCGCTTTCCCATTGGCGCAGCAACAACAGCAACAACAGCAGTTGCTGCTAAAGTTCCAGATTAGCTCATAAAAAACTTTTCGCTGGTTGAGCAGCTGTTATGGACAGAATATCCGTACCCCTGACGGCATCTTTAGGAGTATCTCTAATGTTATTATTAGTACTTTAGTTTGTAGCTCGGAATCCTGGCAACCATTACAGGCTTTGGCAATATTGGGGTTGTATTTTGGCAGTGAATTTTGGCGGCTGGACCACCCTTATGGTGGTCAATGTTTCGTTGAAACCTCATAATATACATTTTAGCTCATATCCCTGCGGGTGGTCTGTCCGACCTCACTACTGGTCGTCATTTCCCGAGTAGGGAAGTGAGTCCGGTGGTGAGAGAATTACTACTACTACTACTTCCCGGGTAGGGAAGTTCTCTCCGGGTAGGAGAGAGTTACTACTACTACTACTACTACTTCCCGGGTAGGGAAGTTCTCTCCGGGTAGGAGAGAGTTACTACTACTACTACTACTACTACTACTACTTCCCGGGTAGGGAAGAAGGGAATTTCTCTCCGGGTAGGAGAGAGTTACTACTACTACTACTACTTCCCGGGTAGGGAAGAAAGGAATACTACTACTACTACTTCCCGGGTAGGGAAGAAGGGAATACTACTACTACTACTACTTCCCGGGTAGGGAAGAAGAGAATACTACTACTACTACTACTTCCCGGGTAGGGAAGAAGGGAATACTACTCCTACTACTACTTCCCGGGTAGGGAAGAAGGAACTACTACTACTACTTCCCGGGTAGGGAAGAAGGGAATTTCTCTCCGGGTAGGAGAGAGTTACTACTACTACTACTACTAGGGGGAAATTATTACTACGTGAGTTGTTGTATTTTTAGAGTACTACTTTAATTGAATGCGACCCCAAGTAACTGCCAAAGCTTGTCTATTTTCTCTGTGTTTACCTGGCCGCAGGAGTTAAGTTAACATTTACGCCCAAAGGAGTAAATGTATTTTAACGACAAGGCAATCAGGTAACCATTTTTGTTGTCATTGCCTTATAAGGCTCGGTATCGTCTCAGTCCCCCAATCAAGGCGCGTCCAAACCTCTTCATGCCTCGTGGAAAGTCGATCTCTCATGTTTGGTCATATAAAAAATTTCCCCTCCCTCCACCCCTGTCATCTGCCTGAATTGGAGTCAATGGTTATTTCTTTCTGGTGCCTCGTCCAGCCGGGTCGCACTCAACACAGTGTTATTTATGGTTAGCCATTAGTCTATTTTTAATTTGTTTACTCGTAGGCTGGACCACCCTTATGGTGGTCAATGTTTCGTTGAAACCTCATAATATACATTTTAGCTCATATCCCTGCGGGTGGTCTGTCCGACCTCACTACTGGTCGTCATTTCCCGAGTAGGGAAGTGAGTCCGGTGGTGAGAGAATTACTACTACTACTACTTCCCGGGTAGGGAAGTTCTCTCCGGGTAGGAGAGAGTTACTACTACTACTACTACTACTTCCCGGGTAGGGAAGTTCTCTCCGGGTAGGAGAGAGTTACTACTACTACTACTACTACTACTACTTCCCGGGTAGGGAAGAAGGGAATTTCTCTCCGGGTAGGAGAGAGTTACTACTACTACTACTACTTCCCGGGTAGGGAAGAAGGGAATACTACTACTACTACTTCCCGGGTAGGGAAGAAGGGAATACTACTACTACTACTACTACTTCCCGGGTAGGGAAGAAGGGAATACTACTACTACTACTACTTCCCGGGTAGGGAAGAAGGGAATACTACTACTACTACTACTTCCCGGGTAGGGAAGAAGGAACTACTACTACTACTTCCCGGGTAGGGAAGAAGGGAATTTCTCTCCGGGTAGGAGAGAGTTACTACTACTACTACTACTAGGGGGAAATTATTACTACGTGAGTTGTTGTATTTTTAGAGTACTACTTTAATTGAATGCGACCCCAAGTAACTGCCAAAGCTTGTCTATTTTCTCTGTGTTTACCTGGCCGCAGGAGTTAACCATGATTTTAGCGTAGATTTTAATACAACCTGTTGCAAGGTCAAAATCGTGGAAATCTTCAAGGTCAGAGCTCTTAGAGAGTGATAAACATCATTGTTGCATAGTATTGTGCGTTTTTTATTCAAAATTAATTTGAACACTACAATCTTCGAGTGCTCGATTGGAATTTTGGAAATAAACAACGCTTGGTAAGTCAGAAGCTTTAAAATTTGTTTGGATCTGGAAAGCAAGCCGTTGCTTTATTGAGCAGTCTGCATGGATTCTTGCAATCTGATGTCTGCAGGCCAACGAATTCGAAATATATTGCAGTATCTATCAAATAAAGAAACAATCTTTTTGTATGCGTGTTGTACAATGTTCCTATAATATAACTATTTAAAATAAAATAATTGTACCTTGAACAGAGATGATAAAGCACGACGTTTCGAGCTTAGCCCGTTATCTATCAAATAAACTCTTTCATGTTCTCAAAATCGTTAATAGGAAATTTGGGTAATGTTTATAAGAACGAAATTATAAGTTCTTCGCTAAACTGCAACTGATAAACAAACAGGAATCAGTGACGCGCTTGCCGCCTTTAGGGCAGGTTTATGCTGGAAGAAATCTTTATGAAGCATAAAACTAAGTCGCAACTCTTTGCATATCACTTCGAGCTGAAACTGCTGCTGACGTCTATAGTTGAAAATTTTCAGAAATATCTGGTCAAAGTTTGCACTTAGCACATATTGTAGCAATTTTCATAGCTTTTAATTTCAAATTTGAATTTGAGCCTAAATAGAAAGTGATTTTTGCAATGGAAAATGAGAGGAGACAGTTATGTAGCCATAAATTGCAAGATTCATTTCAAAATCAACATAACTGAAAATGATCTGAATTAAAACTAGAAACAATCCAGATTCCATTTTGCTAAGCACCTATGCGGTTTGCATTATCAACGTTCACCTAGGTACTGCATTAAAAAGTTTCTGTAAGTAGGCAAACATTTATGGAAATGACGGATTTGAATAAAAGTATCTCACTGATGTCGAGCTATTGTTTTGGCCTAACTGATTCTAGAATAACACTTTGCATCGCAACCGCCATAATTTTTTTTGCTGACAGAACGGAATGAATTCAAAATGCTAGCAACTCAAGAGAAAAGTTTGCTTCAGTTAGTTTGTACAAAATGCAAGAAATTGATCTTTTTGCAAACGATATCATTTCCTTTAATTTACAACCTTTGCCTCGATACAATTTAGAGCTAAGTCCCAAAAGCAGTGGCGGAAATTCAGCTTTTTGAGTGGGGGGGCAAGCCGTAAATTTTCCGAGTCGGAGGAAATGCTTTTGTTCTCAGGCATTTCGCTGGAAGACTTAGACCTGACAAAAATAGTTCCTTAAATGTGCTAAGGTCATTGTATATCAGATTTCACCAGGAAAATTTTTGAGGACACTCCCTCTATTTTTGCTTAGAATGCCTTTCATGACCCTATGTTTGCCAGTACTGAATTGGGATTTTGACAATGTTGTATCATTTTTTCAGAGTAGCATCCCAAGGAAATTTTTTGGGTAATCAGATAGTTTACTTGGGCTTAGGAGAGCTCTTGGATCCATTGTTTGCCAGTGCCAAATTTGAATATTTGATGATATGAAGATATGAATAACCGGTTCTAAAAAAGTTTTTGCGTGAAAAACCTCTACTTTTTCTTAGAACGCTTCTCACAATTCAGGTTTTGCCTGCCCCCGCCCCCATCATGGAAACTTTGTAAATTCGCTGATAATTTGTGTTAATGTCGCGTCCAGGAAAATTTTGGAGAACTCCAACCTTTACATTGGCTTAGAATGCCTCTCCCAAAGCTTCAGTATCTCGCGGAAATATTGTTACTCTCTAACTAACCCATACCCAAGAACTTTCTTCTCGTTTATGAAATAAATAAAAGTGAATAAAAACTTTAGAATATGCTTTTTGAGCTTGTGCATTTCGTTTGCTCTTTCGATATAAAAACTCGTCCACTTCTTGACGATGACTCGTTTCTTCACTACAGTTTCAATCCCACCTACGAAATTTCCGACTTTTAAGAAAATTTCCGAGTCTTATCGAATTGGGGGGGGGCAATTGCCCCCCCCAACCCCCCCATAAATTCCGCCACTGCCCAAAAGCATGCATTGCTCTCAGCAGCGCATAAAATGGTATTGTACATATGATTGGTTCAAAATAGTGGCAGTATAGATTTCTGGCTGTGCTCAGATCTGCAGCCCTTACCTCGAGTTGAAAACAGTTTCAAAAAGGTCCACTGCATATTGGAAACCTTGACCTTAGAGAATGAGAATATCACAAACAAACTAAAACTTGACTTACCTTGTCTTGCAGGGAAGATGCGAGTCTTGGCTGCATTGCTCGTGGTGTCAGCCATCTCATTTTGTGCTGCGGATAGCGATGGTAAGTAAAATTAGATAAAAATATGGATAGAAGAAGGATAGCCTGCAAGGAATCAAAAATATGTTATAGTATTTCGATACCCAGTTACTCAAATCTTGTCTTTTTCTAGATTCAAGATTACAAAGATTAAAAAATGAGAGAAAATATTTCTAGAAAAGAAGATGAATTCGTCATTCAGCGCTAGACTCACGAAATAGTCCCAGTTATCGCAACAACAACAGCAACAGCAATGACAACAACAACAACAATATATATTTTTGCTCAAACTGGGACTTATGGACTTTCACATCAAAAAGTGGGACGAAAATAAACAATGGGCGCACAGATTTTTCTGTGCCCTTTGAAACGAGGTTACTGGCCTCTTTTCGGTAGTTGGAGAATTTCAGGAGCTGCGACGTGCTGGCGTGCACTATGCTAGATGAAGATTGCCTTCAAAATGAGGAAATTCTTGTTGAAACTGAAAGGTTTGTCAATTCTTAGATTAAAGAAACATTTATGCGAATACTTGTGACTTTTGTTCATTGCTAACATCACTCAAAACTTGAATTTCGAGACGTTTTATTATCTGAGGTTTGAACTGACAATTTAGGCCCAACGCCATTACTCGCCTTTACGTACAGCGTTGCTATGGTTTTCATATCGGACATGAAATCGAGGGAAACAATTTCGTCCCAATTTTCAATGTGAAAGTCCATGAGTCGTAGTTATAGCGTCCATCAGCCTATCAATAGCAATAACTACGAGCTTGCAATCAGTCTAATTCAGCGCACAAGAAGGAAAAATAAGAGTTGTATCATTCCTAGAAAAACTCATACACCTTTAGTTTGGATATAGGTTTTACTTAACTGGATAAAATAATCAGTTTTAAATTACAGCGAAACTCAAGGTTCAGGTACCTAAGAAGTAAGGCACCGCCACAGTGACAGTAAAAACTTAAGCACATTTTGGGAAATTGGTGTGTATGATGAAAGATAGGAATATTGGCGTAATATTTCAAATTTTAGATAAACAAGGAAAACAGTTTCAAAATGATTATCATTCCTAGATGAATTCTGTTGCTATTAACGTTTTTTGTTAGTCATAAACTTCCATTAAATTAAATGCTCGAAATGAGTCCAATCAATATTTGTTACTTTTGTCACAGGGGAATCAATCAATCAAGCCGGCAAGACCATTCAAAAGCTTCGAAATGAAAGAAAAGCAGCTAAACCAGCTCCTAAACCAGCAAAAATACCACCATGCCCTCCCGTCTGTCCCTCGTCCTTGATTTGCGCACCAGTCTGCCCACCAGCTTGCTGTAAGAGAAAGAGAAGCTACATCCGTCATCACAAAGGTGAGAAGCCAATAATCATCATCGAACGAAAGCATTAAATCGGTCAGTCAGGCAGGCTCAGATGAACTAAAAAGGATGCTTTTGTAAAATACAACTCTTGTTTTCAGCAGGCAAACATATCTATACAAACAGTTTTTCATAGGACAGAGTATAGTGTCGACAATACGTTATCTACTTTAACCCATGACTGCCAATGTTGGCTAAAGGACTCTTCTTGCAACAGAACGCTAATTTATGATGAAATATTATTTATATCGTTATTCATATTTATTGTGAGTGTTAGAATTTGTATCTCCAAAGGGTAAATGTAGAAATCAACACAAAAAGATCTGAAATCAAAGATATTGCACAAAATGTTTAAGATCATGCACAAAATAAGCCAAAAATAAACAAAATGTAGCTTCAGCAGCTGCTTGTCGTTTGTGAGCCGCTCGATAAAACTCATTTTGAGGAAAGTGTAGATTTCTACATTTCAATAACATATGAAATCAGACATGAACAATACATCGTGCTTGGGACCACTCCTATTTATAATCTACCTAAATGACTTTGAAAAATGCTTAGAATTCTCTAGGGCTAGTATGTATGCAGATGACACACATGTTACATTAACATCTAGTAACGTCGATGATCTAATTACAAATGCCCACAAAGAATTAAGAAACATCTCGGAATGGATGCGGATAAACAAGTTAAGTGCAAACCCGAAAAAACTGAATACATGATCATTGGCCATCCACGGAGGACAAATAAGGTTGAAATCTCAGAACCACTGAATCTTAACAATTCAGAAATTAAGCGTGTGGTGAAGACCAAATCATTGGGGGTTATTGTGGATGAAGGGCTAAACTGGGATGAACAATTCAACAAAGTGAAAGGGAAGATTAGTGGCGGTCTTAAGTCACTAAAAAAATTGAAAAATCTTATTTCCCAATCCCAGCTGGACCATGTGTACCGTGCACTTGTAGAAAGCCATCTGCGGTACGCCAATGTTATTTGGGGGAGTCTTCCTAAAACAAAACTGAATACCCTCCAACGTCTGCAGGACAGAGCCCGTTCGATTATTGATAAGGCCAGACTAAAAGACAATTGGTCTCATAATTGGTTGACAGTTGAACAACTAATAAACTTTGATCGATCAGTTATGACATACAAAATAATCAACAGGCAATGTCCCGAAAGCCTTTGGGGTAAATACCATCATAGGACCCAGCATTCCAACTACAGAACAAGGAATTGCAGGGACCTACAAATCCCAAGAAATAATCTTGAATATGTCAAGAAAGGCTTTCACTATTCGGCTCTGAAAGTTTGGAACGATATACCCATCAATATCAGAGAGCTCCCTACACTTAGTAGATTCAAAAAACAATTGAGAAGCTATTATATGAGCTGAAAAACCCAAAACACGACGCCCTGGAAGAGCAGCTGCTATTAGATAGATTACTGTACATAATTTTGCTTTAACTGTACATAGATTATGTTAATGTAATTAGGGTATTTATTTTCTTATTTAAGTATTGTGTTAATAAGCTGAAGGGTTTTTGTGTGTAAATAATTTAAAATGAAAATGAAAATGAAAATCGTATAACTTGCTTTAAAATTCTAACATCCTCTAGTAGTTATTTCATTTAGAAAATTAATTTATCTGTTTCTTAGAACATAAAAAGCTGTTCACGTCATATGTTCGAGTATCCTTCTCTCCGAAGTCTTACTTAATTTGAACGTTTCCTTCCAACAGTTTGTTTTGTTGGCAATGTCGAACAATAGACCATTTGCCAATTAAGAAAAAGGGATTGGCGCGAGCACGGCCAATTCCGACAGCCCTAGTAACAGTCGGAAATCCGGGGAGTCCTCCTGACCCGGCCCGATTTTCTGACCCGAAGATGCATTTGGAGCCGATGCGCGATGGTTACTCAACTAATTTCAAAACAGAAAAAAATGTGCAAGAGATAACTCGTTTGTGAGTCTTATCACGATTTTGGGGCTCAATATTGCCCCCAGGGGCAGAGCGCGGGGGCCGCGAAAATTGGGAAAAATTTTGGCCTACCCCATTTTGGGCCATAACTCCATTTTGTGAGGGGTAAATGGCCTCGGCATGTCAAAAATCGACGGGAAACCGTATTCTTTCACCAAAACACTTTTAATCTCGAATTTATCTCTAAAATTCGCAGAATAACGAGCCTTTCTTTTTTCAAAGCTGTGGGGAAAATCCCGAAAATTTCTACTTAGGCCCTTTTTCCTCCCAAATGGATCGTGCTCGTTTTCCTACTAAATGCACTTGCTAACTCCAGATTAATGATGAAATACCTTAAAAAGGGTTGAAATAAGGTCCTCCAAAAGTTTGTTTTCAGTTTCTCGATTTATCCACTTCAGAATCAGCCCAAGACGATCGGCCAGTTTTCGTTGATTTCTAAAAAAATTTTTCCAAGTTTTGGACTTATTACATTTGAAGTAAGGGGTTAAAATCAGTTGATCGTTTGTTTATGTGCCCTACTCTACAAATCGATCGTGGGAAATACATCGAATAAGATATTCTGAAGTGAAGAGGATTCCCCGATGTTGCTAGGGCTGTCGGAATTTGCCGCGCTCGCCTCAATCCCTTTTTCCTAATTGGCAAATGGCCTATTGAGAACAAATCATAGAAGGCCCAATCGCGTATCTTATGCAGGGTTATAATGTTCAGATGATGTGGTCTCCGCTTGTCCTCTCTTCGTGCCGCTTGCCGCTATGAAACGATTGGCTACGCAGTTCAATTCAATTCAATGCTACTGCGCTGTTGCTGTTGTTGCACCTACTGCAATAACGCAACAGTTATGGTTGTGTTTGTTGTACAGTACGGTATATAACGAAAATTATTATCATTTTATTATATACTGATCAAGATACACGACCAATAATTTGGCGTTAGTACAGTGGGTACAGTAGAACAACAACAACTGAGTAATGGAAATGAATTGAATTGAATTGAATAGGCCTTTTAGCTATTCTGAAAATAATCAGAATCGAACGATATTTTGCTACATTTTGCAGAATTTTCGTATGTGTACAATACTGATAGAAGCTCTAACGCCACTCGATCGAAAATCGCGTATAAAAATGTATAAAAATAATGCTCAATCCAGGCTCTTTTGTAGAATAGATAAAAGGTCTATTGAAAGACCTATGATTCATAACGGCAAGCGGCCGCAAGAGTCAGTATTTGGAGATCATATATAAACAGTAACCCTAGACTTATGACGATGAGTCCCTTGTATCTCTGCGGTACCTTGCTCACAGGGACTCATAATGAAACAGTTAAAAACCTGACCCCATCTTCTGCATTCGATTGATCGAATCTGGATCGAACGACTGCTTCGGCTCTGTTCAACAGTCACTCCTCAGAAAGGAAATGCGATAGAAACCACGGTAAGCTGACATTTGCTGCAATTTCCATGTTTTTAAGACCAAGAAATACCAGAGAAATCTTCAAGTACCTGCTGCAGCAACTTCCTTCACATTTAGTCAACTGCGTCAATCGAATTGAAGGTTCGAAACTGATTGGTCTTCCCCAAATCCCGCATTCTGATTGGTATGCTAGGAATCCCAGCATATTAGGCCTAAATAGGGTCAACTTTTTCAGAGTAATAATTAGACTGATGATATGGTCGTAGTTATCGCTATTGAAATACTGCTGGACGCTCCTAACTACGACTCATAATCAAACGCCATTATTTTGAAATTACTATGACTGCCTCGTTTCGATAAGGGCCTAGGCAGAAAAGCACAAACATTTGTAGTTTTCAAATGAAACACATTTATTTGAAAACTTCACAATAAATCAGTTAATGCTTAGCGAAAGCAGCAAAATAGTAGCTACGTACAAGATTTGATATTGCTGCCAACTGTTTTCGTGGTCCTCTTGTTCGTAAGACTTTGTTTTGTCCGGCCAAGCTCCTTGAAACTCTGCTTTGAGCTTCGAGTTTCCGTTGGTCAACATAAATCAATCGAATTGCAGAGATTCTAATGACGTTGCATTTTGTTGTATACTTTGTACATGGCTGTGTATAGCAGCCTCGTTCCCAGGGGCGTTCAAAAGTGAAAAAAGTCAGTCCAAAAATATTACCGTAATAATAGCAGTAGGGAAAATTGTACTTGTCATGCGCAAAGAGCGCACAGGTGAAGCGATTTTGTATGTTTGGAAATGACGGAAGGGAGATTAAAGATGTATGTAAACTTACGTTCCATTTGCATCTTGAGCATGATGGCAACAAATATCTATATCAAGGGCTTTTCAAGCAGTCTAACACACGTCAAACATATATAGTCTGTCTCAAATTAGATATCACCTGCAAATGCCTGCGAATAACAACAATAGAAGCGTTTTGCAAAGGAATTTTGCGTTATCGCAAATCTCAGGTGGCATCTAATTTGGGATGGACTCCAATCTTCGTCTGGCATCAAAACACGTATCTGAAACAGACCTTGTTCATTTATTAAAAGCTGCCCTAGCTGTCTAATCAAATATTTTCATTGGCAACCAATTAGTCATTGCTGACTTTCTATTGCGAACAACAAACCACACCCACTTTATACAAATCAATACATTTCAACAAATAATTCCAGATTCAGTATAGTGTGTCGTATGTACAGTATAACATATAGTCACCGATTACTGAAATTGGAAGTCTCCTATCCATGATGAGGCGTCTACGACGTAATGCTCTTTTTTTCGGTCTGCTATACCTCAAGTTGTGTAGTCAGCGCTTCAGCAAAGCTAAAAGTTATCTTTGGATCGAAATTTCTGACCACTAACAAATGGTTTATACCACAAAAAAGTTGCTGTACTTGCCATTTGGTAGCATTCTCTATGCATGGGATTTGTTCATTGTTGCAGGAGCTTACTTTCATCTCTTGGACCGCTTCTTCGACTAACATCTAGAAAAATGAGACCAGAGTAAGATAAAAAATTGTGTTACTATTTACGCTTGGCCGACGGGCTGTTTGAAAACGTCAGTGAGATTTTGATCTTCTTTTTCAACTAAGACTGCGTTGAAGCGATGCCGTCACATTTTGAAAACGGTGAAAAATGTAACGGATATGCCTCCCGTTCACACGAAAACGGCACATTTTTTGTTGTGCATTCCAGAAATTGTTTTAAGATCAAACATCAGCATATATCGAAAGAAGAAGATTTCTCAAAAATATAGAACTTGAATTTACGTTTCGCTTTCGCTTCATCAGAACTCAAGCGGAGTTCTGATGAAGCGAAAGCGAAACGTAAATGCAAGTTCTATATTTTTGAGAAATCTTTATTAATTTTATATAGTTATCGAGGAGGCTCATGATTTATCGAAAGAAGAAGGATATATCTACACATCTACCTAAGGTATTTTATTCATTTGGTTCAGAAGCTGAGCAGTAAGTAGTTTAATAACACCCAAAAAATAAGAAAATTGAATCGCCTCCCAATCAGCTTTTGAACCAAATAAATAAAATGCCCGAGGTAGATGTGTAGATTTACTCTTCTTCTTTTGATTTATCCTCCTATTTGCTCTCAAAAACAATTTCTGGAATGCACAACAAGCGACCTAGCTACCTGGGTTTCAGAAAAACTTTTGCGCCTTTGCTTGTTTTCAATTACTGCTTGGGAGAATTTCCTTTGTCTGCGAGCGCTAATCGCTTTGAATTGCGGTGTCAATCAAAAGCAACTCATGCTATTGTCTTACAAAATCTGTCCTGGTTTTCAGCGCTTGAAGAGCACAAAAATACTTCAGTAGATGGCTTTTTTACAGAAATTATATCATTCAAATCCATCCTAAAAAACTAAAGTCTATTTCAGTTACAGTTTGGAACAATGAAACCAATTAAGTCGCCCCTGGAAATCTATTATAACAATAAATTGAAAACAAATTTTACTCCAGGGACCTGCGCTATTGAGTTTAACCATGATTTTAGCGTAGATTTTAATACAACCTGTTGCAAGGTCAAAATCGTGGAAATCTTCAAGGTCAGAGCTCTTAGAGAGTGATAAACATCATTGTTGCATAGTATTGTGCGTTTTTTATTCAAAATTAATTTGAACACTGCGATCTTCGAGTGCTCGATTGGAATTTTGGAAATAAACAACGCTTGGTAAGTCAGAAGCTTTAGAAATTTGTTTCGATCTGGAAAGCAAGCCGTTGCTTTATTGAGCAGTCTGCAGGGATTCTTGCAAGTGCAAATTGCATCTGATGTCTGCAGGCCAACGAATTCGAAATACATTGCAGTATCTATCAAATAAACTCTTTCATGTTCTCAAAATCGTTTGTAGAAAATTTGGGTAATGTTTATAAGAACGAAATTATAAGTTCTTCGCTAAATTGCAACTGATAAACAAACAGGAATCAGTGAAGCGCTTGCCGCCTTTAGGGCAGGTTTATGCTGGAAGAAATCTTTATGAAGCATAAAACTAAGTCGCAACTCTTTGCATATCACTTCGAGCTGAAACTGCTGCTGACGTCTATAGTTGAAAATTTTCAGAAATATCTAGTCAAAGTTTGCACTTAGCACATATTGTAGCAATTTTCATAGCTTTTAATTTCAAATTTGAATTTGAGCCTAAATAGCAAGTGATTTTTGCAATGGAAAATGAGAGGAGACAGTTATGTAGCCATAAATTGCAAGATTCATTTAAAAATCAACATAAATGAAAATGATCTGAATTAAAACTAGAAACAATGCAGATTCCATTTTGCTAAGCACCTATGCGGTTTGCATTATCAACGTTCACCTAGGTACTGCATTAAAAAGTTTCTGTAAGTAGGCAAACATTTATGGAAATGACGGATTTGAATAAAAGTATCTCACTGATGTCGAGCTATTGTTTTGGCCTAACTGATTCTAGAATAACACTTTGCATCGCAACCGCCATAATTTTTTTTGCTGACAGAACGGAATGAATTCAAAATGCTAGCAACTCGAATTTAAGTTCAAGAGAAAAGTTTGCTTCAGTTAGTTTGTACAAAATGCAAGAAATTGATCTTTTTGCAAACGATATCATTTCCTTTAATTTACAACCTTTGCCTCGATACAATTTAGAGCTAAGTCCCAAACAAAAGCATGCATTGCTCTCAGCAGCGCATAAAATGGTATTGTACATATGATTGGTTCAAAATAGTGGCAGTATAGATTTCTGGCTGTGCTCAGATCTGCAGCCCTTACCTCGAGTTGAAAACAGTTTCAAAAAGGTCCACTGCATATTGGAAACCTTGACCTTAGAGAATGAGAATATCACAAACAAACTAAAACTTGACTTACCTTGTCTTGCAGGGAAGATGCGAGTCTTGGCTGCATTGCTCGTGGTGTCAGCCATCTCATTTTGTGCTGCGGATAGCGATGGTAAGTAAAATTAGATAAAAATATGGATAGAAGAAGGATAGCCTGCAAGGAATCAAAAATATGTTATAGTATTTCGATACCCAGTTACTCAAATCTTGTCTTTTTCTAGATTCAAGATTACAAAGATTAAAAAATGAGAGAAAATATTTCTAGAAAAGAAGATGAATTCGTCATTCAGCGCACAAGAAGGAAAAATAAGAGTTGTATCATTCCTAGAAAAACTCATACACCTTTAGTTTGGATATAGGTTTTACTTAACTGGATAAAATAATCAGTTTTAAATTACAGCGAAACTCAAGGTTCAGGTACCTAAGAAGTAAGGCACCGCCACAGTGACAGTAAAAACTTAAGCACATTTTGGGAAATTGGTGTGTATGATGAAAGATAGGAATATTGGCGTAATATTTCAAATTTTAGATAAACAAGGAAAACAGTTTCAAAATGATTATCATTCCTAGATGAATTCTGTTGCTATTAACGTTTTTTGTTAGTCATAAACTTCCATTAAATTAAATGCTCGAAATGAGTCCAATCAATATTTGTTACTTTTGTCACAGGGGAATCAATCAATCAAGCCGGCAAGACCATTCAAAAGCTTCGAAATGAAAGAAAAGCAGCTAAACCAGCTCCTAAACCAGCAAAAATACCACCATGCCCTCCCGTCTGTCCCTCGTCCTTGATTTGCGCACCAGTCTGCCCACCAGCTTGTTGTAAGAGAAAGAGAAGCTACATCCGTCATCACAAAGGTGAGAAGCCAATAATCATCATCGAACGAAAGCATTAAATCGGTCAGTCAGGCAGGCTCAGATGAACTAAAAAGGATGCTTTTGTAAAATACAACTCTTGTTTTCAGCAGGCAAACATATCTATACAAACAGTTTTTCATAGGACAGAGTATAGTGTCGACAATACGTTATCTATTTTAACCCATGACTGCCAATGTTGGCTAAAGGACTCTTCTTGCAACAGAACGCTAATTTATGATGAAATATTATTTATATCGTTATTCATATTTATTGTGAGTGTTAGAATTTTTATCTCCAAAGGGTAAATGTAGAAATCAACACAAAAAGATCTGAAATCAAAGATATTGCACAAAATGTTTAAGATCATGCACAAAATAGGCCAAAAATAAAAAAAAGTAGCTTCAGCAGCTGCTTGTCGTTTGTGAGCCGCTCGATAAAACTCATTTTGAGGAAAGTGTAGATTTCTACATTTCAATAACATGTGAAATCAGTTATTTGCTTGTATTTCATAATAACATATGAAATATAAGCAAACAACCCCAAAGCTAAAGTGGTGTTTTCGTTGATTTTCAAGAGGAAGGATAACATGGCCCTGAACAATAAAGTGAAAAAGGTAAATGATCTTCTCGAAAATGAACTAGCTCTCAACGGCTAAGATATGATTGACAATTCGAACATTATGTTCAGTAATTTATGGGACGATGGCCTCCACATCAACGATGGAGGTATTAGAAAGTTTTCTGGTAACATTAGTAGCTTTATAAAATATTGTTAGGGGTGTCACAGTTCTGATAACGAGAAATTGAAGTGTAGAACAGAGCAACCATGAAAGAGAAATGGTCTAAAAATAGCGTTTCTAAATATAGTCTCCCTCAGAAAACATAGGCATGAGCAAGAAATTGTGATAAATGACCATGATATAGATATCATTGGCCTAAGTGAGACGTGGCTTGACAAAACGATTTGTGACTCCGAAGTCAGCATAAGTGGTTATAACATCTTTAGAAATGACCGTGACGTAAATGGTGGAGGTGTTGCATTCAATGTCGAGGCAAGCTTACCTGAACCAAACAGTGAGAATCAAAAGTGAAAATCTGGAATTAATATCCCTTGATATCGCACCTAAGCATGCAAAACCGCTTCTCGTTGTTTGTTGGTATAGACCTCCAGCAGCAGAAGATGGCGCATTCGAAAACCTTAGGGAAGTTTTGAAAGATCTAGACCGAAATGGCAAAGAAATTATCTTTGTAGGGGATACAAACTGCGATTTCAAAAATAGCCAAAGCTCAAACGCGAAAAAATTGAAAGCAATCTACTCAGAGTACCAGCTTGAACAACTGATTAAAGGCTATACTCGAGTAGCAGTAACAACAAATGAGAGCAACGAACAAAATATCAGTAAAACGCTAATAGACCATTTCTCAACAACGAGCTCCAAATATATATTGAAGGCAGAACTTCTAGAGTTGGGGATGGTTGACCACTATCTGGTGTACGGAATAAGGAAAGTGAATGCTTGGCGAGTCAAAAATAAGAAACCAAAAGTTTTGGAGACTCGAAGTCTGAGCAATTATGACAGGGCATCGTTTCGCAACGACTTGCAGCAGATAGACTGGGAAACCATCCTAAGCTCTTATGCTGCTAATCCGGATAATATGGCTACCACTTTTCAGGAGATCTTTGAGTCGGTTTTAGATATCCATGCACCCCTGAAAAAGAGGAGAGTAGGTAACACCTCTACTCCTTGGATAACCCCAGACATTAGGAAACTAATGAAAGAGAGGGATGCAGCTAAGAAAGCGACGAAAACATCTCCTGAAAAGTGGAACACATATAAGCATCTCCGTAACAAAGTAACACAAAAAATTCGAGATGCAGTACAATCGCATTATCTTGGGTTAATTGAAGAAAACAAGGGAGATCCAAAAAGAATGTGGCAGGTTATTAATAAGGTACTAGACAAAGCAGCTCCTTCAACAGAAATTTCCAGCTTAGATGTTGAGGGGAAAACAATTACTAAAGAAAAGGATATAGCTGAAGCACTTAATCATCATTTTACCACCATAGGACCGAAACTTGCTAGCAAGTTAGAGTCTAGGCCTGATGATGATTCTGTCAAGCATATCAACGTTCAACAGAACAAAATGACATTTGTACCTATTGATGAAACATATGTGCTGAACGCCATAAAGCAATTGAAAAATGTCAAAGCACCAGGCCCAGACAAGATCTCCACTATGCTAATTAAAGATGCAGCAGACTTCATTTGGAAGCCTCTAACCATGGTTTTCAGCTCGTCATTGAAGTATGGTGTCTTCCCAGATATCTGGAAATTAGCAAGAGTCACACCAATTTTTAAAGCAGGTTCAAAAAGGGATGGAAACAATTATAGGCCGATCTCAGTCATCTCAGTTTTTTCTAGGATGTTGGAAAAAATAGTTCACGATCAGCTCATTGATTATCTCATAACTAACAAAGAATCAATCTGCTTTTCGAAAACTATATTCCACTGTAACATCCCTGATAAACGGTACTGATTGTTGGTATGACAATATGGATAAAAAAAGCTCAACTTGGCCATATTTCTTGATTTAAAAAAGGCGTTCGATACCGTAGATCATACAATACTGATAAAAAAGTTAGGTGCACTCGGTATCAGGGGAAGTTCAGGAGAATGGTTCACATCCTTAAGTGGTAGAAAAAAATTCTGTTCAGTTAATGGACAACAGTCGGGGGCTAGATTGGTAACATGTGGTATACCTCAAGGATCCTGCTTGGGACCACTCCTATTTATAATCTACCTAAATGACTTTGAAAAATGCTTAGAATTCTCTAAGGCTAGTATGTATGCAGATGACAAACATGTTACATTAACATCTAGTAACGTCGATGATCTAATTACAAATGCCCACAAAGAATTAAGAAACATCTCAGAATGGATGCGGATAAACAAGTTAAGTGCAAACCCGAAAAAAACTGAATACATGATCATTGGCCATCCACGGAGGACAAATAAGGTTGAAATCTCAGAACCACTGAATCTTAACAATTCAGAAATTAAGCGTATGGTGAAGACCAAATCACTGGGGGTTATTGCGGATGAAGGGCTAAACTGGGATGAACAATTCAACAAAGTGAAAGGGAAGATTAGTGGCGGTCTTAAGTAACTAACAAAATTGAAAAATCTCATTTCCCAATCCCAGCTGGACCATGTGTACCGAGCACTTGTAGAAAGCCATCTGCGGTACGCCAATGTTATTTGGGGGAGTCTTCCTAAAACAAAATTGAATACCCTCCAACGTCTGCAAGACAGAGCCCGTTCGATTATTGATAAGGCCAGACTAAAAGACAATTGGTCTCATAATTGGTTGACAGTTGAACAACTAATAAACTTTGATCGATCAGTTATGACATACAAAATAATCAACAGGCAATGTCCCGAAAGCCTTTGGGGTAAATACCATCATAGGACCCAGCATTCCAACTACAGAACAAGGAATTGCAGGGACCTACAAATCCCAAGAAATAATCTTGAATATGTCAAGAAAGGCTTTCACTATTCGGCTCTGAAAATTTGGAACGATATACCCATCAATATCAGAGAGCTCCCTACACTTAGTAGATTCAACAAACAATTGAGAAGCTATTATATGAGCTGAAAAACCTAAAACGCGACGCCCTGGAAGAGCAGCTGCTATTAGATAGATTACTGTACATAATTTTGCTTTAACTGTACATAGATTATATTAATGTAATTAGGGTATTTATTTTCTTATTTAAGTATCGTGTTAATAAGCTGAAGGGTTGGTTTTTGTGTGTAAATAATTTGAAATGAAAATGAAAAATGAAAAATGAAAAATGACATGAACAATACATCGTATAACTTGCTTTAAAATTCTAACATCCTCTAGTAGTTATTTCATTTAGAAAATTAATTTATCTGTTTCTTAGAACATAAAAAGCTGTTCACGTCATATGTTTGAGTATCCTTCTCTCCGAAGTCTTACTTAATTTGAACGTTTCCTTCCAACAGTTTGTTTTGTTGGCAATGTCGAACAATAGACCATTTACCAATTAAGAAAAAGGGATTGGCGCGAGCGCGGCCAATTCCGATAGCCCCAGTAACAGTCGGAAATACGGGGAGTCCTCCTGACCCGGCCCGATTTTCTGACCCGAAGCTGCATTTGGAGCCGATGCTCGATGATTACTCAACTAATTTCAAAACAGAAAAAAATGTGCAAGAGATAACTCGTTTGTGAGTCTTATCACGAATTTGGGGCTCAATATTGCCCCCAGGGGCAGAGCGCGGGGGCCGCGAAAATTGGGAAACATTTTGGCCTACCCCATTTTGGGCCATAACCCCATTTTGCGAGGGGTAAACGGCCTCGGCATGTCAAAAATCTACGGGAAACCGTATTCTTTCACCAAAACACTTTTAATCTCGAAATTATCTCTAAAATTCGCAGAATAACGAGCCTTTCTTTTTTCAAAGCTGTGGGGAAATCCCGAAAATTTCTACTTAGGCCCTTTTTCCTCCCAAATGGATCGTGCTCGTTTTCCTACTAAATGCACTTGCTAACTCCAAATTAATGATGAAATACCTTAAAAAGGGTTGAAATAAGGTCCTCCAAAAGTTTGTTTTCAGTTTCTCGATTTATCCACTTCAGAATCAGCCCAGGACGATCGGCCAGTTTTCGTTGATTTTTCAAATTTTTTTTCCAAATATTGGACTTATTACATTTGAAGTAAGGGGCTAACATCAGTTGATCGTTTGTTTATGTGCCCTACTCTACAAATCGATCGTGGGAAATACATCGAATAAGATATTCTGAAGTGAAGAGGATTCCCCGATGTTGCTAGGGCTGTCGGAATTTGCCGCGCTCGCCTCAATCCCTTTTTCCTAATTGGCAAATGGCCTATTGAGAACAAATCATAGAAGGCCCAATCGCGTATCTTATGCAGGGTTATAATGTTCAGATGATGTGGTCTCCGCTTGTCCTCTCTTCGTGCCGCTTGCCGCTATGAAACGATTGGCTACGCAGTTCAATTCAATTCAATGCTACTGCGCTGTTGCTGTTGTTGCACCTACTGCACTAGTATGAGCGAGTAGGGTGGGTGGGCGGTAGCGATTACTAGGACTCAATCGTAATCAGTCTACAGTTATGGTTGTGTTTGTTGTACAGTACGGTATATAACGAAAATTATTATCATTTTATTATATACTGATCAAGATACACGACCAATAATTTGGCGTTAGTACAGTGGGCACAGTACAACAACAACAACAGATTAGTGGAAATGAATTGAATTGAATTGAATAGGCCTTTTAGCTATTCTGAAAATAATCAGAATCGAACGATATTTTGCTACATTTTGCAGAATTTTCGTATGTGTACAATACTGATAGAAGCTCTAACGCCACTCGATCGAAAATCGCGTATAAAAATGTATAAAAATAATGCTCAATCCAGGCTCTTTTGTAGAATAGATAAAAGGTCTATTGAAAGACCTATGATTCATAACGGCAAGCGGCAGCAAGAGTCAGTATGTGGAGATCATATTTAAACAGTAACCCTAGACTTATGACGATGAGTCCCTTGTATCTCTGCGGTACCTTGCTCACAGGGACTCATAATGAAACAGTTAAAAACCTGACCCTATCTTCTGCATTCGATTGATCGAATCTGGATCGAACGACTGCTTCGGCTCTGTTCAACGGTCACTCCTCAGAAAGGAAATGCGATAGAAACCACGGTAAGCTGACACTTACTGCAATTTCCATGTTTTTAAGACCAAGACATACCAGAGAAATCTTCAAGTACCTGCAGCAGCAACTTCCTTCAAATTTAGTCAACTGCGTCAATCGAATTGAAGGTTCGAAACTGATTGGTCTTCCCCAAATCTCGCATTCTGATTGGTATGCTAGGAATCCCAGCATATTAGGCCTAAATAGGGTCAACTTTTTCAGAGTAATAATTAGACTGATGATATGGTCGTAGTTATCGCTATTGAAATACTGCCGGACGCTCCTAACTACGACTCATAAAAAATTACTATGACTGCCTCGTTTTGATAAGGGCCTAGGCAGAAAAGCACAAATATTTGTAGTTTTCAAATGAAACACATTTAATTGAAAACTTCACAATAAATCAGTTAATGCTTACCGAAAGCAGCAAAATAGTACCTGCGTACAAGATTTGATATTGCTGCCAACTGTTTTCATGGTCCTCTTGTTCGTAAGACTTTGCTTTGTCCGGCCAAGCTCCTTGAAACTCTGCTTTGAGCTTCGAGTTTCTGTTGGTCAACATAAATCAATCGATGGCTGTGTATAGCAGCCTCGTTCCCAGGGGCGTTCAAAAGTGAAAAAAGTCAGTCCAAAAATATTGCCGTAATAATAGCAGTAGGGAAAATTGTACTTGTCATGCGCAAAGAGCGCACAGGTGAAGCGATTCTGTATGTTTGGAAATGACGGAAGGGAGAATAAAGATGTATGTCAACTTACGTTCCATTTGCATCTTGAGCATGATGGCAACAAATATCTATATCAAGGGCTTTTCAAGCAGTCTAACACACGTCAAATATATATAGATTTAAAGGCAGAAACACCGCAACACGACAAAAAACAACAGCAAATACGATTAATTTAATTTTTGCCAATATTTCGTCCTGCCATGCAGGACTTCTTCAGGGCTGTAATGTGACAGTTATAATAAAAATTTGAATATGTACAGCGATTTGAAAAGGAGAAGTAACACGTGATTGGTTAGATATGATGGCTACGCAGAGGTTATATGGGTTAGGTTTATAACGGTTATGTAATGTATGTAGTAAAATGATGATGATGCTAATCAAAATAATAATGATAATAATAATGCTGATGGTGATAATAATAATAATATGATGATGATAATAATAATAATAATAATAATAATAATAATAATAATAGTGATAATAATAATAATTATAATAATAATAATGATAATGATTATGTAAATGCAATGCTAGAAACTAACTGCGATATCTGTCTCAAATTAGATGTCACCTGCAAATGCCCGCGAATAACAACAATAGAAGTGTTTTGCAAAGGAATTTTGCGTTATCGCAAATCTCAGGTGGCATCTAATTTGGGATGGACTCCAATCTTCGTCTGGCATCAAAACATGTATCTGAAACAGACCTTGTTCATTTATTAAAAGCTGCCCTAGCTGTCTAATCAAATATTTTTATTGGCAACCAATTAGTCATTGCTGACTTTCTATTGCGAACAACAAACCACACCCACTTTATACAAATCAATACATTTCAACAAATAATTCCAGATTCAGTATAGTGTGTCGTATGTACGGTACAACATGTAATCACCGATTAAGGCTAATTTACAGTCAGTGGGATTTTCCGAGCGGGTGGGATTTTAGACAATAAAAGGTCGCTCAGGCGTAACTTTCTATTCAATGCCAGAGCGACATTTTCTCTTGAATACAATAGAAATTTCGCCCGCTCAGAAAATTCCGCTGACTGGAAATCAGCCTTTACTGAAATTGCAAGCCTCCTATCCATGATGAGGCGTCTACGACGTAATGTTCTTTTTTGGGTCTGCTATACCTCATGTTGTGTAGTCAGCGCTTCAGCAAAGCTAAAAGTTATCTTTGGATCGAAATTTCTGACCACTAACAAATGGTTTATACCACAAAAAAGTTGCTGTACTTGCCATTTGGTAGCATTCCCTATGCACTTGATTTTGTTCATTCTTGTAGGAGCTTACTTTCATCCCTTGGACCGCTTCTTCGACTAACATCTAGAAAAATGATGATAGAGTAAGATACAAAATTGTGTTACTATTTATGCTTGGCCCACAGGCTGTTTGACAACGTCAGTGAGATTTGTGATGTTCTTTTTGAACTAAAACTGCGTTCAGAAAATGCCGGCACATTTTGAGAACGGTGAAAAATGTGACGAATAGGCCTCCCGTATGAAAACGGCACATTTTTGTTGTGCATTCCAGAAATTGTTTTAAGATCAAACATCAGCATATATCGAAAAAAGAAGGATATATCTACACATCTACCTCAGGTATTTTATTCATTTGGTTCAGAAGCTGAGCAGTAAGTAGTCCAATAACACGCCTAATAAGTACTCGAAAATTGAATCGCCTCCCAATCAGCTTTTGAACCAAATAAATAAAATGCCCGAGGTAGATGTGTAGATTTACTCTTCTTCTTTTGATTTATCCTCCTATTTGCTCTCAAAAACAATTTCTGGAATGCACAACAAGCGAGCTAGCTACCTGGGTTTCAGAGAAACTCTTGCGGCTTTGCTTGTGATCAATTACTGCTTGGGAGAATTTCCTTTGTCTGCGAGCGCTAATCGCTTTGAATTGCGGTGTCAATCAAAAGCAACTCATGCTATTGTCTTACAGAATCTGTCCTAGTTTTCAGTGCTTGAAAAGCACAAAAATTCTTCAGTAGATGGCTTTTTTACAGAAATTATATCATTCAAATCCATCCTAAAGAACTAAAGTCTATTTCAGTTACAGTTTGGAACAATGAAACCAATTAAGTCGCCCCTGGAAATCTATTATAACAATAAATTGAAAACAAATTTTACTCCAGGGACCTGCGCTATTGAGTTTAACCATGACTTTAGCGTAGATTTGAATACAACCTGTTGCAAGGTCAAAAATCGTGGAAATCTTCCAGGCCAGAGCTCTTAGAGAGTGATAAACATCATTGTTGCATAGAATTGTGCGTTTTTTATTCAAAATTAATTTGAAAACTACAATCTTCGAGCGCTCGATTGGAATTTTGGAAATAAACAACGCTTGGTAAGTCAGAAGCTTTAGAAATTTGTTTCGAGCTGGAAAGCAAGCCGTTGCTTTATTGAGCAGTCTGCAGGGATTCTTGCAAGTGCAAATTGCATCTGATGTCTGCAGGCCAACGAATTGGAAATATATTGCAGTATCTATCAAATAAAATCTTTCATGTTCTCAAAATCGTTTGTAGGATATTTGGGTAATGTTTATAAAAACGAAATTATAAGTTCTTCGCTAAATTGCAACTGATAAACAAACAGGAATCAGTGAAGCGTTTGCCGCCTTTTGGGCAGGTTTATGCTGGAAGCAATCTTTATGAAGCATAAAACTAAGTCTAGACTCTTTGCATATCACTTCGAGCTGAAACTGCTGCTGACGTCTATAGTTGAAAATTTTTAGAAATTTCTAGTCAAAGTTTGCACTTGGCACATATTGTAGCAATTTTCATAGCTTTTAATTTTGAATTTGAATTTGAACCTAAATAACGAATAACAAGTAACAAATAACAAGCGATGGCAAATAGCGAGTTTTGCAATGGCAAATAGGAGGAGACAGTTATGTAGCCATAAATTGCAAGATTCATTTAAAAATCAACATAAATGAAAATGAACTGAATTAAAACTAGAAACAATCCAGATTCCATTAAGTACCTATGCGGTTTGCATTATCAACGTTCACCATAATGCATTAAATTGCTTCCGTATATGGACAAAACATTTATGGAAATGACAGATTTGAATAAAAGTATCTCACTGATGTCGATCTATTGTTTTTGGCCAAACAGATTCTAGAATAACTCTTTGCATCGCAACCGTCATAATTTTTTTGCTTACAGAACGGAATGAATTCAAAATGCTAGCAACTTGTATTCAAGTTCAAGAGAAAAGTCTGCTCCAGTTAGGTTGTACAAAATGCAAGAAATTGATCTTTTTGCAAACGATATCACTTCATTTGATTTACAACCTTAGCCTCGATATAATTTGGAGCTAAGTTCCAAAAGCGTGCATTGCTCTCAGCAGTGCATAAAATGGTATTGTACATATGATTGGTTCAAAATAGTGGCAGTATAGATTTCTGGCTGTGCTCAGATCTGCAGCCCTTACCTCGAGTTGAAAACAGTTTCAAAAAGGTCCACTGCATATTGGAAACCTTGACCTTAGAGAATGAGAATATCACAAACAAACTAAAACTTGACTTACCTTGTCTTGCAGGGAAGATGCGAGTCTTGGCTGCATTGCTCGTGGTGTCAGCCATCTCATTTTGTGCTGCGGATAGCGATGGTAAGTAAAATTAAATAAAAATATGGATAGAAGGATAGCCTACAAGGAATCAAAAATATGTAATAGTATTTCGATACCCAGTTACTCAAATCTTGCCTTCTTCTAGATTCAAGATTACAAAGATTGAAAAATGAGAGAAATTATTTCTAGAAAAGATGATGAATTCGTCATTCAGCGCACAAGAAGGAAAAATAAGAGTTGTATCATTCCTAGAAAAACTCATACATCTTTAGTTTGGATATAGGTTTTACTTAACTGGATAAAATAATCAGTTTTAAATTACAGCGAAACTCAAGGTTCAGGTACCTAAGAAGTAAGGCACCGCCACAGTGACAGTAAAAACTTAAGCACGTTTTGGGTAATTGGTGTGTATGATGAAAGATAGGAATATTGGCGTAATGTTTCAACTTTAGATAAACAAGGAAAACAGTTTCAAAATGATTATCATTCCTAGATGAATTCTGTTACTATTAACGTTTTTTGTTAGTCATAAACTTCAAATAAGACTGCGTTCACACGATGCCAGCACTTTTTAAAAACGGTGAAAAATGTGACGGTAACAAAATTTGAGCAAGCGTTCACACGATACCGTTTTCAAAGAGTTCCGTTTTCAACATCTACCGTCTTCAAAATCTGCCGGCCAAAAATGTGCCGTTTTCGTGTGAACGGGAGGCCTATCCGTCACATTTTTCACCGTTTTCAAAATGTACCGGCATCGTGTGAACGCAGTCTAAATTAGATGCTCGAAATGAGTCTAATCAATACTTCTTTCTTTTGTCACAGGGGAATCAATCAATCAAGCCGGCCAGACCATTCAAAAGCTTCTAAATGAAAGAATCGGTATGTGTCTACCCTCTTGATGTATCAAAACAAATTCTAGTCAATGATGGTTTCTTATCAAATTAAAATATACCACCCAAGTTTTAAAATATTGCAAAGCAACTTACTAAAACCGTTGAAAGGCAAAACTTAGGCTAGCTGTAGCTGGAATATAATTTCCTTGCATCACTTGATCCGAACAAAGAGGGAAGATTTTCAAAGAAGGAGGTTTTAGAAAGTATGCAAATGACAGCACTGGCCTTTATCGAATGGAAGATTTCAGGACCTTCACAGAAAACAGAGGATGGACCAAACTCTTATTTCATGCTACCTTAATTTCTATGTCCAGATCAGCTCATTATTCAGAGTCCCCCTATAAAATTGTTGTCTGAGGCTTAAACCATTCTCTGATCTCTGTTCGTCTCTTGTTTCCTTTTTCGTAGAGTATAATTGTTTTCTTTTGATCTGGAATCGCTTTCCAAAAATGCTAAAGAAAGCTCTGCAATTGTTTTTATTTTGAATTTTCTACTGTCTTTCACGTGTCTAACATCTTCTTTCAGGCAAGAAGATTGTTGAAGCCGCAAAAGAAGTCAAAGGCATCCTGTCAAAATCTTTGGGTAAGCCATTGATCAATTTTTGTGAAAACAAATTTCCTTGCCACAATATGTGATTCACCATCATGCTCAATCTTCATAGAGGGCTGCTTATTGCAACTCAACTAAAACTGACTATTAAGAAATCTTTTGAAAAGGTGTAAGATAATGAGATAATACCTCAGATTGAAAATTTATCTTGTGTGACAGAACTGGATAAAACCTGACATCTGTTTTTTGCTGAGAATGAGAAAGAATTCAATAAATCAATTTATCAACCTGATGATAACTGTAAATCAGATTACAGTTTAGAAATAAATCAACAAAATCAATGGATCAATAAATCAATGAATAGATGAATCAATGCATCAATGAATCAATAAATCCATGAACTGATGAAACAATCAATCAATAAACCTATGAAATAGTAAATAGATGAAATCATAAAACAATACATCAATGGATTAATGAATCGATGAAACAATAATCAATGAATCAATAAATCAAAGAAACAATAAATCAATAAACCGATGAACTGATGAATCAATAAGTCAATAAGTCAATAAGTCAATAAGTCAATAAATCAATGAATCAACGAATCAACGAGTCAATGAAACAACAAATGTATGAACTGATGAATCAATAAATCAATGAATCGATGAATCAATGAATCAATTAAAATGAAACAACAAATCAATGATTCAATACTTCTATAAATCAACAAATTGATTTATCAATCAATCATATCTGCATGAAGCTTGATTGAGGCAATGGGCATTGAACAAAAATAATTTTTCATTTGAAAATCATTAACAGCAGCATTAGCTAATATCCAACCGATATGAAAATTGTTCCATATCATCTCGTCAAACCAACTTTTTGTGTACATTCATAAAATGAAGATTGAAGTTCTTTTTTCTTAACAGGAAAGCATGTCAAGAAAGCAACAGCCAAATTGATTCTTGATAGCGCTGTTGATCAGTTGAACCAACAAGGTAAACTAATTTTTTTAAATCCTCATTTCTTTATCCTTCAACAAGGACACATAACTTTTCGTTATTCATATCTAATGTTTTTATATTGGATAAACAAAACAACTGCCGGACTCTGCCTTGATTTACAATAAATGCTTTTCAGGAGTTGAGGTCAAAAGTAGCCCCTAAAGTCATCCAAAAGCTGCAAATAAGATACAGTTTATCAGTCTGGAGAACAAGGAGATTTCGTAAGACAATAGCATGAGTTGCTTTTGATTGACACCGCAATTCAAAGCCATTAGCGATCGAAGACGAAGGAAATTCTCTCAACAAGTAATTCAAAACATGCAAAGCCGCAAAACTTTTTCTGAAAACCAGGTAGCTAGCTCGCTTGTTGTGCATTCCAGAAATCGTTTCTAAGAGCATACATCATGAGCATAGATCGAAAGAAGAAGGATATATCTACACATCCACCTTGCGCATTTAATTTGCTTGGTTCAGAAGCCGATTGGGAGGCGATTCAGGAGCCGATTCCTACTAGGCAACGGAGTTCTAATCTTTCAAATCAGTGTTATAGTTGTTGTATTACGATGCTTCAAAGAATGCATACATTTTTGACTCACCCGATCTGTCAAATAACTTTGCAATTCCCGTCATGAAGCAGTGGGAGCATTTCGCAAAGACAACATACTGAGGAATGAAACAACCCTAGAAACAACCCTTTAGTATAAGGATACTACCACAATAAATTCTTTGACCACCTTTTGGAACAAATAATTTGAAAATATGAAATTTCACTTTAGTACGACCAACACAGAACGATGGTGTGGCTAAAGTAGGAACAGACCAGACTGAGGATGATTGCGTAAAAGACTGCAAATTGAAGAAACTTGCAAAACAAGGTAAAGCGGGAAAGCCAAAGATTCATCATGTCCAATCAATGCATAAAGGAGCACCAAGTCATCGCACTCCTCATAACAAAGGACCAAGAAACAGAAAGAATATGCCTGGACCAGGATTACCAACACCACCAGTTCAAGGTATGCAAATCCATATAAATTGTAGATACTTCTGATAAGTTTGTGTACGTAAAGGAGTACTTTTATCAAGCATCTCAGTTTCAGTTTCGTTTATTTTAAATTCCACTACATACAATTTCATAATTAACTATACCAACAAAGAACTAAACTACAAGGAAATAAGACAATATTACAGAAAATTAACACATTGAGACAGAAAATTAATACAATATACAATACAAACAGAGAAACAAGATAAATTGTGTGGAGGGAATTACCAAAGGAGGAGCACTCTCAATAGGTAAACTAATCGAGGAGAGAGCCCCCCCCCCCCCCCCTATCCTACAATAATTGTTTTTATTTTCTACGCAAAATTTCATTTATAAGCTGAATCATCCTCAACTACTCTTTTCCAAGCTATGATAAAAAAATCGATAAATCGATGATAAACTCTTCTGAGATGTTGCAATGTACCTGTCTTAAGCACCTATACGCGAATTTATCGATCATTGAGAACGAGCGATATTTTTATTTTCATGTTAATAAAATCTACCAGATTTGGAAGCTCGATCCAATCCTCTTTTCTGGAAATTAAAAAAGCCGATTATGCAACATCCGAACAACAAATAAACAGCCCTAAAATCTAAGATATTCTCTATCGATTCTTTAAAGAATATTGACAATATTTGTACTGAAAAGTCATGATCAACCACCCTTGCCAACACAACAAGATCTTTTAAAAAGGACATTAAACGGTTGTTTCAAAGTTAATTGAAGACAACAGAGTTCGCATAAATATAAATATGAATAAATGCGTAGAGTATAGTAAATATGGGGTGATTGGAGCTATATCTGAGAAAAAACAACATTTTGGAGAATTCGACCATTTTTCGCACAATAAATTTCCTCAAATCTAAAGTGCTTCCTCTGCCAGGAAATGTTTCACACCGTATCCTTATAAGCAATTCCACTTAATCTAATAACAATAATCATTACACATAATCATTGTCAAGAAATCTCCACAAAACCTCTTCACAAAAGAATCATAGTCATTTTTCCATTCTAGATCTCAGCCAACAACAACAACCACCTCCACCAAACCCAACAATGCCTCAAGCACCGCCACCCCAAGCTGAATGTGCCCCACAGTGTCCTGCTGCCTGTGCACCTGCTTGCACACAAGATTGTTGCCGACCAATGCTCAGCTTGATGCAGCTCCCAGCAGCCCCACCACCATACTACCCTCCGCCTCCTCCCCCAATGTGTGCTCCACCTTGCACTCAACCAAGCTGTGCACCAGCATGCCCCCCAGCATGCTGCACACCCCCTCCACCTCCACCACCACCTCCCCCACCAGCATGCCCCCCAGTCTGCGTCCAGCATTGTTATACCATCTGTCCAAGAGGATGCTGTCGGGCACAAATCCCACATAAGAAGCATCACATTAGCCACACCAAACAGGAAAAAGATGAATTCGAGGTTGCTGATGATGAAAACGAGGAAGAGGAAACCAGTTCAATCATTTCAGACAGGAAATCTAGCGGTGCTGAAAGCAACCCCATGGAGAGGAACAAGATCCCAAGAGAGAAACCATCAACCTATAAAGCTGCTGTTTAGTTGATCAATCAATATGAGGACAATGGGCTTGATTCAGGTGTTTGCTGTTTATATTTGAAGGACTAGCAGGACCGTGGAACGACTGACATACCGTGGAAAAACAGGCAACAAACAACTCAAACGACTTTTAATTTGGAACAGCTTGGAAGTATTTTGCCAAACAAAATTGCGAGTTGTCTCAAATTTTTAACAACAAGATTTCAGATTTCATTTTTCCATCAAAAACCTAGTACAAGAAAATTTGAATATTTTAAGCAGCTACTGAGAAACAACTACAACAAAATAAATACAATAACGACATGTGGCCATTGAAAAATAAACAGATGCTCTATATTTTATGTTGAGACTGTTCCAAAGTAAAATGTCTTGGTTTCTGAGCATTGTCGCTCTAAGAACGGTACACTAACAAGGACGGTCGACTGATACCAAATATGCTAGAACATGAGTCCCTAGCATGTAAATGTATAGTTTTTTCCACGTTACACTGCATAAATCGAAGTTTGATATCTCAAAAGAGAAATCTGAACAGTTAACAAGATTACCTGAAAAAGTAAAATTGCCAGAAAACTTCTGCGATAGCTTTGAAAGTGAGGAAGGAGATGAATAGTTTGGCTTACATGTTTTTGTAAAATTGAGGGTTAAATTATCTTAGAATGATCTTTTGTGCCACATTTTACGCCATTAAACTGAATTTGATATGAGATTCTAGCAAAATTAACAGTAACTTCTGATTCCTGCTGTTTGTGTATAAAACAGGATAATAACATACTAATTGCCTAAAGATGTGAGTAGATTTTTATACGAATATCGTTTTTTCGATGTATAATATTTGATTTTATATGTTAATGATTAAATCTATGCATCAAGAACGTCTAATCAGCAAATTTTAATTTAAAACATTCTCTACATCTAAAAGGCTGTTCTCGATCAGGGCAACACACTCGTTTCCTTTCGCATCAAATGTTAGCAAAATTTAATTTTCATAATATTCTCTTTGGGTAATCAAAATTCAGTCATAGTTTAGCAACAGAACATCAATAATGCAAAGTATAATGAAGGGTTCAACGTACATCACATTTAAAGGGGATCCGTCGCCAAACTGTAAACCAAATTGGAAACAACGCACGTGTCCATTGTTGTTTTCTATTGTGTTCTGCAGTTTGTTTAGTGGCTTCATCCAAGCCACCAAAAAATGCTCGTTAAAAATCCACTTATATTCAAGCAATCGTTAAAGATATGAATGTTTGGTTTTTTCCTCTGTAAAATACAAAGATTTATCTTCAAAATGATGCTTTCATTTTTGAAAAAAGCATGCAAACGTCTGTGTGATATTGCCCAACTTCAAAATCAACGTTTCGACCGAAATTTGGAGACGAAGCCCCTCTAAGTAAACAGATTTCAAATTTTCTACCAAGTACCAAGGTCTCTTTGATTTTAATGCTACGAGTGAAGGTTTCAGGGTAATCTTAGAAAACAAGTAATTTTCTCTTTCTTGAGAAAAAAAGCACAGCAGTTATTGATGATTCTTTAATGATTCTTCAAAATTTAGGTACTAGGTAGCTTCAAATTTTCTTGTATTCGTGGTGTTCTAAAGTCTGTCTCAAATTAGATGTCACCTGAGATTTGCGATAACGCAAAATTACTTTGCAAAACACTTCTATTGTTGTTTATCGCGGGCATTTGCAGGTGACATCTAATTTGAGACAGATTATAATCGGTAAGATATCAGAAAAATATCTGGATCCAAAAGTTGCATTATGCATAAACTTACAATTTAAATAATTTGAAGAAGATAGCGGTTGTTTCTCTACAGCTGTTCAAAAAAACGTTCAATTTTTGGAAAAACATGGAACGATCAAAAATACGATTTCAAATAGTCTTCGATTTGGTTTCCTTTTAATTGACCAAATGGAAACTTTCATGTGCTTTCTGACTGACTATTCAACTTCCGTTTATCAATAAAGGTGAAATATCTATTCCAAAACTTATTACCAAACTTATTACCAAACTTACGAAAATCTAGCACATCATCATTCTACAAAAAGGTACAATGAACAAGTTCGATACAACCATTTAACGACTCATTATAAATGGATTAATGAGGTAGTTGACAACTACCCTATAAATTAGCTTGAATAGAACTCTAAGTTAACCCGGTGCAAGTGTGTTTCCGCTTGGACAATTTACAAATGAGAGAGAACAGGTGACTTATATATGTTTATCACCCCGTAACTGCATGAATGGTTCTGCGTGTAATATGACTAGACTGAACATTATAGCACTAAGATGCTGCCGTATTTGTAAGAATCGAATAAAATACTTAACGATTAAATAGAAAACAAAAAGAGATACAAAACCTGAGAAACTGATAGGGTTGAAACAACCCCCTGGATTCGGGGACTTATCAAAGATGGTAAAATTATCAGTTTCATTCGTGTTGGTTTTGGCTTTATCTATTTCGCTGGTACAAGTAGAAGTTGAATGCAAAAGAAAACATTCTAAAAAAGGTAAGTTTTGAATAACAGTTAACCTTGTATTCTGTGCCCTGTCGATGAACTCCCAAGTTGGCCTAAGACTTTGTTCATTTCGCCGAAAATTTGACAATTACGCCAAAAGGAACAGTGCATTCAAATCAAGCTAGTATGCTTTACATCAGGACTAGATCGTAGGCCTATCAACAAAAACATCATTATCATAATCTGTTTAGCTCTACAGCTACGCTAAGATACCATTAGTGCTACAACCCTTACCAAAACTCTTGAAAAAACACATATTTTTGCTCAGCTCTCCCCTCTTCCCCCTAACAATGTTGGTTCCTTGTGCGATTATGCATTTCTCACGGGCACAACAATGCAGCCAAAGCGATTTTCTTCACATCTGGTGATCAGTGCTTCGGACCAACATTGTTCAGGGGGGCAGGGGGCGGGGAAAAAGAGTAACGATAAGTTTCCTGCAACGTATTTTGGATGCTTGGTCAGACAAGAAAGCAGAGAAATTACATGCTTTTCGAGTTTTTTTGGCAAGGATTGTAGTTGTTTGTGAGGTCCAAGCAAACCCCTCCTGCTTAATTTCTTCGCTTCTTCTCAAGTGACTTGCAAAAAACGCAGTAGCTTCTAAATGTGCAGTCTTTAAATCGTTATCTAACTTCATTAAAAAGGCCTTAAGACTAAATTCAGGTTTCTGAATCACTAAGAGCGTTATTTATGATACAACATCAACATTGTCCACCAAACTGCAACTGTTTCTAACTTCAAAGTATCACCAATAAGCCACCTCCTCATACCTTCTAAAATAGCTTCCCCGATTGTCGTTGTACGCAGGTTGCAAGCTTTAAATTATTTCTTGATAACAAATAGCACGGATGTCAACTTTTTATGTTAACAAAAAAGATCCAGGAGACTTGTTGGTAATAATGATAATAATGAAGAGCAAGTGTTGCAACCGTCTTGTTTGTTTACGGAAGACCTGTCAAACTAGTATAGCTTATTGCAATATCACCTCATAATAAGCAGCTTTCATAGAAGACAAATCTTGATTTTAGTAATAGGGACAGGTCGACTAAATAACTCCATTTTCGATTCTATATTCGTTCTACGCCTCTTCATTTATTAATGGATTGATTCATTGATTCAATCGTGTGTCCAATCATTCATATTCAGTGAAGGACTTAAATTGACTGACACAATTTGCTTGCCTAAGAATCCTTACGAAAATTGTGAGAAATATTGTTCAAAATTCTTGAAGTCTGCCATACCTTTCAAGAATTCTTATCTGCACTGGCAGAATTCTTTTATGTCAATGTACACAAAGCCTGGGCTGTATTTGTGCATACACCCATTCAAGGATTACTTCGCACGCTTTACTACGTAAATATTATCGGCAAGAGAAACTAGAATTTAAAAGTTTCACCGAATTATCGTTATTTTCAGAGAGACGACAAAGTAGTGGACGTAGTATGAATCCAGCTATGGAGAATTACCTACTGCAGGGAAATTCACTAAAACTATATATTGAATGAAATTACCAATAAATATATTTTCTGCAACCCATATTATCCGTGACTTAGCTTGAGAGGGACTAGGGTACAAGCTAATTTTAACTAATGCATCATTTTAAATCATCGGAAGCAACTAAAACAATAAAAGTATATCAACTCTTCTTCCAGGCAAAATACACGCAAAAGAAAGTGGCGCTAAACAGAGCAAATTCCATTTGATGCTGAGGAAGAAATTAGTCAAAGAAAGACGAGAAAATGCAGAGAAGAAGAAAGCCACCGACCAAGGAAGTGAGCCTGACAATCGAATAACACAAAATGCTCTTCCAGAAGAAACCCCAATAGTTGCGAGCCCCCCGGTTTACCAAGATATCTATTCGCGTGTTCCAATGCTGCCTATGCTTCCGCTACCTGTATTTTATAACAATGCTGCTGAAGACGGTTCAGGGGGACCGGAAGATGATTCAGAGGTAGCAGATTTCCAACCGGGTACAAATCAGATGGGTTATCAACCGGGTCCAAATCAGATGGGTTATCAACCGGGTGCAAACCAGATGGGTTATTACCCATATCCGGATGGCCCAGACCAACTGGAAGAAGGTGATGAGAAAGCAGGGTTAGTTGGGAATGAAGAAGGTAGCCTGGCTTATGCTGAAGAGGAAAGCGGTGAAGAAGCCAATGACCTATATGAAGATGCTAAAAGTATTGAGCAAGGAGAGGATGAGAAGAGTGAATTTCATGGAGATGAAAATGAATCAGCGAATATCAATGACATGGCAAGTGCAGAAGAAGCAGCCCAGCGACAAGATACTGGGGCAGATGCTGGGGCACAACCTGCAGGAGCACAGCCAACTGGGGCACAACCGCCAGCTGGTGCGGCTGGTGCGGCTGGACAACAAGGTGTGGCAGGACAAGCAGCAGGGCAACAGCCACCACAGCCTTCGGCCGCAAAACCGGGCGAAGAAGCTAAAGGTGAGGTGCTGAATCCATTTTTGCCCTGCAGGGCATCATCCTTGTCACTTTACTGATTATCTATGTAGATGATTTGGCCATGAAATGAATCTTTGAAAGGGTTCAGAATTTGTTAAATCTACAAAACCAAACACAGAGAGCTAAGCATCGAAATCACCCAAATCCGTCGGCCCATGGGCCCGTAAATTTCCATTGATTCCAAAGTATTCATAATCGTTTGAAATGCATTCGTGGGTATGAATTAGCTATGCTTATAGTTCACTTAAGTACATTATTGAATATCAACTGAATATTAAATGTAAGTACAGCGGCTTTGCGGGGGGAATGACAAATTCACGTGATATTTCATGTGATCACTCAGGTAAAGGAGCTCACAACGTGGGAAGGAGTGATCTAAGCAGACAGATGGCATGCTTGCGGTTGCGCTTTCGGAGCTGAAACTTTATTTTGCATGTGATCAGAAAAATTCTGCCATTCACTGCGCGCTCTTCGAGGCTCTTCGTCAGCATCGTGTCAGCATATTTTGACAAAAGTGTATACACGGCTGTACTTACATGGACACATTGCCTTTAATACTATGCAATACCACTATCCCCTTATCTGCAACAAAAAAAAAAACAAGTAAAATCAGAGCAACAGAAAAGGCAGATACGAAGTACTTACCACTTGAATTGGCCACTGTGAGATAGAGGCTGCTGCCCTCCTTAAACATCGCGTCCTGTAAAACAGAAAGAGCAAAATATCTTTATAACGAATCATTGAAAAGTTGCTAAACTACTAAATGTCAAGGGATTTTTTCGCTTATGATTAGCTGATTTCGAACAACTAAAAAATTCTCATCGTATGTTATTCTGTTTCCAACGTATCACTCACAGAGGTAAATTTCTTCACAAAAAGCCATAATCGTTCCCAAATATCCACTTGGCCATTCTTCTTCTTTACTTCTTTCATTGGATGAAGTAGCAACTAGCCAGTAAACTTCTATATCTTCCCCCATGAAATATTGCAGTTTTGTAAAGTATTGTGTATGGTTGAAGAGGGGCTAACTACTCAAAGAAAACAAGCATCGATTTGGTCTTTTGCACTTTTTATTTTCCTTCTAGTCCTGACTATTTTCGTCCACCAGGGCATCTTTAGAGCAACCCTGGTATTGTAGAGGACAATTACCCTGATGACACAATATACCTTTCAACTCGATAAAGGATTTGCCATGAGCAAAGTCTTAACAACTTAGAAATTTGCCAAAAGAATAGCACTTTATATCTTGAAAGTCTAATTTCAATGATCTTTGTGATTACCAAATGAATTTATGTTATATAAATGTAAGATTTCTTTATTAATTCTCATAGAAAAGCCAACTACAAAACCAAGCGGTAAACCATTGCAAAAAGCAGCAGGCAACACAGCAACAGCTAACACAGCAGCCGCTCAACCAAATATGGCACAAAATCCACTGGCACAGAATCCACTGGCACAAAATCCAATGGCACAAAATCCAATGGCAATGGGACAAAACCCGCAAGCCATGGCACAAAACCCTCAACTGATGGGACAAAACCCAACTACGGCGCAAACAACCACACCACAACAAACAATACCACCAGGCTACCGATTTCCAGTGGTGGCCCAGCAACCTCCAATGCAACAACAAATGCCAATGCAACAATATGGCATGCCAATGCAAGGACAGATGCCTTGTCAATACCCAAGCCAATGCCCTGGAATGTATCAAGCTCCGATGCCTGCACCAGTGGCGATGCCTCCTCCAGGACCAGGTCAACCAGACCCTCCTCCTGGTTTCATGAAGGTTACCACCGGATATCAAGTAGTTCACATGCCCCCTCCAGCAGCAGCAGCCCCTATGCCCCCACCAGCTCCACCGGCAATGGCTATGCCAATGCCTGTGCCACAGTACCAGCCGCAGTATCAGGCACCAATGCAGTACCAACAACCAATGTACCAAAGACCAGCAGCACCAGCTGGGTGTGCACCCACTTGTGCCACTTCTTGTAATAATCAGTGCCCATCACATTGTTGTGGTATCATGAAGAGAGACAATGTATTGCGATGGTGGGACATGTATAGAAGAATGAAATTAAGGCAAATGAAAAAGCATTAGGATATTGATAACGGTATGAGAATTTGAAGAGACTCGTTTCAGAGTCCTTGCGCCAATAGACGATAGAGCTAAAAATGGCGGCACGGGATATCTTACCATGATCCTTTGCGATGGTAAATCGTCCAATCAAATCAAGGGCGATATAAAAAGCACAGTTCCGCTCTTCTAAATCCTCTCCAAATCACAAGAAAACCTCGCAAAGACTGCGAGACTGCTGTGGTGGAGGTTTAGGAAGCGGCTGCAGGCAAAATAAAGGTGAAAGTTTTCAGAGGCTAAACAATAGGCTACAAAAATAGGACAACAGGTGATGTGGATGAAATGAAGTGAACATTTATTGACACTAGCCGAGAAGATTAGAATGTTGGGGAAAGCTGAAGAGCAGGGAAAGTAAGATATGACTGATTTTGGAGGGCCCCTTGAAAACCTGCTTGTGGTGAAGGACAACCCTCCTTAAAAGAATTAAATATGAAATATGAAAATATATGAAATATGACTGATTTTCTCTGCACGGACAAGTATGGGTCTAACTTAGGCATAATCTGCATATACAGCCCTAGATTAAATCAATCGAAACTCTCTCAGAAGCAAAGTATCATGGTGAAGAATTCCTTGACGCCATCTTTATTGCATTCGCTAATCACAGCTCATTTGTCGCCCATTATAGCCACATTAGTTACTTGCAGTAACAGATCAGAAAAAAATTCTCGTGAAGAACATGCACTACAAGCTCAGCTAACCGAAAAAAGGCCATTAAGTCTATTACTAAATTCCAAATGACTGTGGCCGTCAGCTCATGAGTAACTTTTACATGACAGATTTTTTGGGTTAATCGTTACAGTTATTTGTCAAACTGGCTACGATAGCCAATTGGGGCTTCTAGATGGATTAATAAGGTAGTATCTGGCCATACTTTTGACGCAGGCAATGAATAGCTGAGGTGGACATAGATAATAGTTTTTGCTGACAAAATCTTTGATGTAGGAAGAATAAGAACGCTTTGGTCTTGCAATATCTTTCTGAGTAATACATTGTTATGACAGATCAGAATTCAAGGAATTTCAACATAAGGAAAAAATTTAATAAAACTCAACCTGAAAAGGGTTTAATTTTGGTATCTAAAACGGTATTTCGAACGAGCAAAATTGGTGTTAAAGTGCAGAAAAATCATAAAAGAATGAGGTTTTGTGACAAATACGCGCATGCCTGTTTGTATAATTAAAAGATAAGAGATGAAAGATACAAACTTGTTTAAAATCAAACCAAAATTGATGTTAGTTTTGTGATAATCTAAACAATTTTTTCGATAAAGTAGCGATATATTAATATAGTGTGTACATAGACATAAAGTATGATGTTTAAAATCTTTAGTTTAAAAACCTTTTGACGATCTTTGGTGGATACAACATTGACTCAGAGTGCTTTTGGATAAATTGCGATTTCAGAAGGAATAATGCACCTTAGGCTATGACAAAGCTCTCAACAAATCAAGTTGAAACCTCAGTAAGATGATGAAATTGAAATGTTACGAATTTGCTGCATAGATTTCCCTGTACGCTCTTTCAAACAATGGGTACATCTTTGAGGCTCACCCGATAAATACAAAGAATATTTTGCTTTTTCTGAAGCTCTTAGATTATGAAATTTATCCAAAAGAAAGTTCAAAACGTCTCCACGGGAAGCCAGGGTCCTTAAGAGAAAGAAAACCGTCTTCAAATTCCTTGCAGTCAATCTTGTAACACCAAAGAGATATCTAGCTTGTTGACAATGCGAGATTAACTTGCTAAAAATTTACTGGTGTATTTAAATCATATTCCGTTTTATAGAAATGTTTCCCATTTCTGCCTGTTTAATTCTCTTTGTTGGTTTTGAATGAAGAAGTACACAGACATGACTTCAGCGAGACTAGAAGTAGAGAAACGGAAAGAGGGTTGATTCCTTCAGATAGAGGGTTGATTCCAAGTTTTTATTTCAGTCACCTGTGAATGCGACAGAAAGTCGTAAATAAAAAGCAAGAGTTTGAACAATAAATGAATGAAAAGCATCTGAGAAGAAGTGATTTGAAAAGAACGAGCTTGAAAGTTTGAAGAAAACTGCGAGCTGCCACTGAGGAAGCAGGATGGCAAAATAACTCAAATCATGCCATGCGCATGCATCGCGCTTGCATTGCGGGCTATAGATGCCGAAAGTTGCGTACTACAGTGTCCATCGGCCTCGCTCAGCCCAGTGTTTCGGTTTCGGGGCGATATCAGCTCAGAACTTCCAAGACAAATATCTTAGCCGTCAAGGATGAATGCAAGCTAGCAATCTTATAAGATAGCAAGTAACGATGGGAAAATATATTCTGCCACATCCCAACACAGGAACATTCTATTAACTTGAAATTCGGTATTTTTGTGCCGTGGCAAGGTAACCTGCATGCAGACTCAGCTGATTTCTTTTCAGAGACGGGGAGAAACCTCCTTGAAAAGAAACCAGTCGAGTTTGCACGCAGGCTACCTTGCCACGGCACAAAAATACGGAGAGGTCCCAGGAGAAATCTGGAACTTATTTCTTTGAATTCTGAATCATAAAAGGTGGCAATGCAGCGTCGAGTCGAGGACTGCCTAAAGGAAACAACAAACAACTGGTATGTCCTTGATGAATGACAAACAAAAGATCTGTCAAATATCCAGCATACCATCTGCAAAACGGCAACGGTTTAACCAAACATCAACTAGCATATAACAGCAATAGAAGCGGCCAAACTCGGCCTAGATCATCTCTCTCCTGGTACATAACACAACACAAGAAAGAAAACAAAGGGGAGTCAAGAAATCAAAGTTCTTTGTGTTTATCTCGAAGATTAAATTCAGGTGGCCTCAAACAGCATTGATTTTCTCTCATTCTAACATGTATACACGCCTAGCGTCTTTCATCGCCGAATATACTTAACCAGCAGCCACCTGGTTAGAGGGTCATAACGTCAAGCCCTAATCCAAGCCAATAGACGCAAGGCAACGTGGGCTGTATTGCTTGAAGAGCTGAAAGAAGCCTATGAGATTTTAAAGACATAGGCCTATTAACGATTGGCAATATGAAGGTTGGAGTTAGATTTATGTTAATTTGTGCTCTTGCACTGGTGTTATATCTAGAATGGAGTGAAGCAAAGAAGCATGGAAAGAGTCACAAAAAATCAGGTAAGAGATAATCTTTTTTTAATCTGTTAAACTAATTCTACCGGACATAATTTGCCGGGAGGTATAACAAACAAGTTCTTGCCACTGTTTACCAAAGAACGAGCCTAGGATTTTTAAGTGCGGTTTCGGTCTGAAAACGTTTATGATAAGAGCTAACGAAGAATTAGTTAGGCAAAGAAGAACCTTAAAAATGAAGAGACCATAGCAGATTTACTGTGTTGAGGAGAACAATTAGGTGGATAGAAAGATCAAAGACCAAGCAGAAAATACTGGATCAGACCAGATTAATTAAAAGGTTGCTAAATTCAAGGAAACGACATTACATATCTACAACCTTTGCCAATTAATATACAAACAAGAATCCATACTCAAGGATCTACAAACATCTAAAGATATCACATATCTCAAAGAAATAAAACATGATGATGATTCGCCGATTTGAGCAATTAAGAGAAGACAATATACAGAAGGCGTTGTTTAATTTTTTAGATCCTAACTTTCGTAGCCAAGTTATGAAATCATGAATTCTATTTTTCATGATTTTTCGATAGAATCTTCGCAAGAGAATGTGATAAACCAGACAAATGACATACCGAATTCGTATATCCCAACACAGAATAAATAATCATTTATGTTTCACAGAAATCTAAATTTGTACGAAATTTTGTTAAACTTTCTTAATGAAACTTTGTTTACTGAATTTATGCGCATAACCATAACCTATAACACTAACATAACAATTTACTAACAATTTAATTCATTCTCTACTAACATGAAAAAGACATATCCCTATAACTGAAATGTGCAGCCATGAGAGGGTGAGATAAGCAAAGAAGAGCAAATTTCGTGGCTAAATCAGCAAGTACGAATTGGATCGGTTGAAAGAAGTTGGTGCTAGATCGATTCCAAAAAGAACTTTCTACAGATACATGCTGAAGCAGGTCAAATATACCATTGAAATAAATAGACGAAATTTGAAAATTCATTTCACAGGGAAAATAAGCCGCCTATTTCGTTTAAAAAAACAACAATGACTATACCCAACGTAGACAACGATTGAAAATACGTTTGCATCTGCTCCAAGCTCACAACAAACGGATTAAAATCTATATCATAGACGTACTGAAATCTAAATCTAAATACCGCACCGTGACAAAAAACTAGCTTCTTGGCTAAAATGAGTCTCGTTTCTTGATAGGTGTCAAAAGTTTGGAAACCAAAGCAACGGACAAAAAGAAAAGCAAGCATTCTAAAACAGGGTCTAACGAAAAGCTAATAAATGACACGAAGAGTAGAAAGGCAACCAAAGTAGCAGAAAAACCAACCAAGAAACATGTTAAGAATAAAAAGAAGAAAGAAACTAAGAAAGGAAATAAAACTCATAACAAAAAATCTCATGTTAAAGCTTCAATAACAGCATTAGGCCAACCGAAAGAATTGATACCTGAGGATATAAAAATAGAGAAAAAACACGAGACAATAACAGCTGATAGTCTTCCAGGGGCATATGGAGATGACCCAACAATAGGTATGAAATTGAAGAAATTTATCAATGTTAGTTGCAGCTTGCTATCACAGAATTTGCTCGAATTATATATTCATGCGCTGTCTCGTTATGAAGATAACAGTTTTTTATATGGTTGATGAAAAATAGTTAGGTGCAAGACCAGTTTTGTCTCCTGTAGATACTATCAGGCAAGTGGAACTGATGAAGAATTTAACTATCCTTTGCTTTCAAGCTCTTGTTAACCCTGCTAAACCTAACGATAACCCTAATCCTAAATCTAAAATTGATCTCTAACCTCTTGAGTTAGTCAGCGAAACATTGCAGTATAGCATAGGGCATAGGGCTCTAAGCTTTAAAGAAGTGGGTGTAAAATTCTATTACATTTTTCTTTGAATTAAAGAGCTTCAAAGCAACTTAGGGTGCTTTGCTGTAAATCTGCTGTGGAAATTTTTTGATATCTTGATTAATTTTAACCTAGCGGCATTATATCATTATATTTGAGGCTGTGACGTCATCAAATCTCTAAATCCTTAACCAGAAGAGCTACAGATTTCTTGTTACCACGATATTGCAGACCTTTGTAAACTATGGTTTTCTTGAAGATTACATAATTTTTCTCTGTTGATTTAGGATTTCCGATGATATAAAATTTTTCAAAATTGTTCCGTGAATTATTTTCAAAATATTCAAAATACCGCCATTTTAAAAAATAATCAAGATACCAAAAAATGTCCACGGCAGATTTACAGCAAAGTACTACAAGTTCCTTTCACGCCATTCGATTTAAAGAAAAATTTAATAGAATTTTACACCCATCTTTTTAAAGATTTGACAGATTTGAGCCCTATGCTTAGCAGTATAGCAAGAATTGTCAAAAATTCGACTTTTAAAAAGTCTGTAAACAATTTTAACATTGGTCATTTTAAGATTGTCTTTTTTCTACTAAACTTTGCACTTTCTTTGCGCATGCTACGTTGGTGCAAATTAATTTGTTCATTTATCTAATTCAGTGAAGGAATTTTAAAAGTTTGTGGAGAAAATTGAATAATCAATATCCAACTAAAATTGCAAAAACTTTCTGACTCCAATGATATAAATAAACCGAGTAAACAAAAAATGCATCGACATACCCATCCATAGAGCATCATTATATCTTGATCACGGCTCATATATCTCACGCAAGATAATGATTTATCAATGACTGAAGTATAACTTCCTGGAATATTCAGTAGAACCTGAAAAAAATAGAAAATATGTGAGAAATCAAGCACTAACGATTTTTGGCTTCTAATACTAAAAAAATGTCAATGGCCGTAAACTTGCAGATTTTTCAATAAAATAATTGTTTTCGTTACAGTAAAACCTGATTTTTGATAAATTTATCATACCAATAGTGAAAAGGGTGAATTTTGTTAATAACCCTTTTACCCTAACCGGCCCCATTTTGCCCCCTCCTTACCCTATTTAACATCTCTATCAAACTTTCATGTTTTTCCTCGCATTGTGAACTGATATACCACGGCATACGAAAAAGAGAAGACATAATATTCAGCGCAATACTTCCTCCTTGGAGTAATATTAAGTAATACTTGTCAACTATGCATTTTTGCCCTAAAAATAATACCCTACTTTTATTCTGTTTTCCAGGTGAAAATGGCGCTCTCCCAAGGAAGCCAGAAAAGGCGACAAAAGCGACGAACGAAATAAAATCGAAAAACCCGTCATCAGCTACCATTTTAAAATCAAAATCCGACAAATCTGCAAAGAAAACTTCGAAAAAGCTGAAGAAATTATCAAAAGCTGCACCAAAGAAAGAATACAAGAAATTTACAAAAGATGACAACAAGAAGACCCCAAAGAAAGAGGAAGTTAGTGCACCATTTGAAAAATTCCAAAAACTTGCTGCACAAATTGACGAGAAAGTTCGAAATCTAAAACAGAAGGTCGACAACAGTGCAGCAGTGAAATCATTCCAAAATCATCAAGTTAAAGCACCGGCTGTTCAAGCCCTTCCTATTTTGAAACCGGCAGCAAGCATCAAACCGGTTGAACAGCCATTACCGGAAGTAGAAGGGTCCGGATCTGGAAGCGGCTCTGGAGACTCAGGTATGCAGAAATCTTAGTCTGTTTTTTTTCCGATTTCTCTCTAGCCCAGTTAAAGAGCCATTGTTACACAGAGTTCTTTGCAGGCAGCCTGAAAATTAAATTTGGCCTAAGCAGAAAATATGGATTGGCATTGTGGTAGTTTTCAAATTTGATTTTCAAACTGTCTGAAATTGCAGCGTGCCCGCAAGGGATCCTGGGTGAGAATGGCTCTTTAATATCATGATTTTTCTTTAGTTTCTGAAGTCAAACTTTGTTATCAGTTCAATTGCCACAGCGTCGATCCATATTTTCTGCTTAGGCCAAATTTGATTTTCAAACAGTCTGAAATTGCAGCGTGCCCGCAAAGAATTCTGGGTGAGAATGGCTCTTTAAGATCATGATGTTTCTTTAGCTTCTGAGCTAAACCAGTAAACGTTGTTTGCAAAACATTCAAGATTTGCCAGTCTGCCCCCAATCAGTTATAAAATTCTCCCGATTGGCCACGCCGAATGGCCAATCACAGTATCTATACCGTGCTGCTCCAGTCACAGTCGTTGCTCTCTCTCTCTCCAAATTCTTTAAACCAGAATTTGGAGACGGAGTTACTTGAAAATTGACAAGATTCTTATATATTTTATCTTTATGACAGAATCAAAATCAATCCTTCCTGCTGGTCTAACATGCCCATGGGGATGTATGTGGATCTGCCATCCATACTGTCCATCAAAATGCTGCAACAATCCACTTCATTGCCCAAAAGCTTGCGAGATGCTTTGTGCACCTGAATGCCCAGCAGCATGCTGCCCAGAAGGATCTAAACGTCTGAAACCTCTTGCATTGAAATTCAACCCAATAGCTCATGCAAACTCAGAGACAAGGGATTCTGCACCAATGCCACAACCAGGACAACCACCACAGGCACAACAACAACAACCCATGGGACCACCACAACCTCAAACTTTGGCACAAATGGGACCAGAACAACAAGCAGCTACTAAGTCAAAAGCGAAAGCAGTCATGGATCACATTTCAATGATGGCACAAAGAATCGCTGGCTACCCAACTGATTGTCCAATGTTCTGTCCTAAACTCTGTGTGCCACCATCATGCCCACCACAATGCTGCAGCCAAGTTCCACCACTTCCTCCGATGGTCCCACCACCAGCGATGCCTTGTGCCCCTCAATGCACACCACCAGTATGTGCTCCTGCTTGTCCACAACAATGCTGTATGCCTCCTCCACCACCTCCACCAATGCCTTGCGCCCCTGCCTGTACCCCACCAGCATGTGCCCCTGCCTGTCCCCCAACATGCTGTGCACCACCACCACCCCCACCGCCTCCACCACCTCCACCAATGCCTTGTGCCCCTGCCTGTACCCCACCATCATGTGCCCCAGCATGCCCACCAAGCTGCTGTGCAATGGGTCGATAGAAGAGAACTGCCAATTGCATGACGTAATATTAGAGAATTCGTTAAGAATTTATGTACAGAAATGAGGTGTAATGTATCGTTGGTTTGTTAATCATTGATGCAACGGTATGTAAACATTGTTCGGTTGCAATGATAGGTAAAAGTATACCTTGCAAAAGGGTATGAGAGCATTTTCAAAGTAGGTATATAAACAAGTGTAACTTACACTTTCATTAGCGTAACACGTACAAAGCCAGAACTTTCAGATCCACGCCTAACTGTTAATGACAGCTGGGGTTACGATTTTCGACCTTACAACCACATAGGGGTATTCCAAAAGAAATACGATTGATAAATGAGCTCTGTGCAATAAAATGACGCGAAAAATGATAAGGATCTTCGTTAAGAAACTATTCTTTGCAAAACTTGTTTCGAGGTTTCATAATTTTAAAGAAACCTCGGCGGAGGAGAGTATCTTTATGTTTAGGGTAAATTCAACAAATGTTTGATTGGTTGACCTCGCAGGTTAAAGTGAATAAACAAGGTAAAAGATGAGATCTCATAGGTTTATAAACAGCCTATTGTATTTAATAATCCAATGTTTGGCGAAAGAAAGCAAAACAACGAGTTCAATGGCCTTGTTTAGTTTTCTCCTTGTCCTATTTATAGACGGATGCCATATATGTCCCAAAATGATCTATTATCGTTTGATTGCTTATATCTCCATAACCAATGAACCGATTTTCAAAAACTTTATTTTATCCGATTGCCGAAAGGCTAGATTGTATTTGAGGATGTTGGTTGTGGTTTAGGCTGATTTCTTCATGTCGAAAAGAAAATCGATAAAGCTGCTCAAATTCAAGCTTTAGATAGCATGAAAAAGAAACGGCCTTCTATGCCAGTCAACATTTTAGACGTGATGCAAAAGGCTGAACTTATATGTCCTTCATAGAATATATGGCGTTCAGAGAATACGAATTCACTTAATTAATACTGAGTACAGAGAATACGAATACGGGTTCAGCCTTTTGTATCACATATAAAATGTTGACTGGAAAAATAGGCCATTTCTTTCTCATGCCATCCAAGGCTTGAATTTGAGTTAATTTATCGATCTTCTTTTCGACATAAAAACGCCGTGGTAAAACCACCAACAACATCTTAAGATACAATTTAGCCTTTAGGCAATCAAATAAAGCAAAGGTTTTGAAAATCGGTTCATTGGTTATGGACATGGAAGCAATCAAACAATAATATATCATTTTGGGACAACCGGTAGATAGCTCAGATCATTCACTTTAATGCATGGTATGAACTTGTCAAGTTTACAACTTTCTACTAGAAATTCAGGCAATAACGAATAGGTTCCTTTCAGCTTGAAAAATTGTTATCAAGTAGTCAAATAACTCATCTGTAATTAGCAAGATCTATTGTGTCGAGCAATGTGTTAATGTTTTATGACAACGTTTTGTAAACTAAAATTTGTATCTTTTTTATCTGGCTTTCAACCATCTAAGAATAAGAGAGAATTTTGTGAGCAAATGATGCGATTCTGTTTGAGACAAAGCGATTTGATAGCCTCAAGAATAGATCTCACACCTTCGACGCAGCCAACCAAAACTTTTTGCTTTCTCTGTTTATTTTGATCTGACTAAGTGCACTCAGAGGAGTGAAATATATTCTTCAGAAAGTAAAATCACTGTTTTGCTTAGTAAATTTACTCGAAAAGATGAAATTACGCTACAGACGACGAGAAAGAACTTTTGCCAGCATCCCTTGCGGATTGCGGAATTTTTATTGATATGATTGGTGGAATTGTCAAAGAATACAAAGGATCTTGGCACAAAATAACCGTTGTACGACAGGATGTCCAAAAAATCAACGAGCTAGATCACGCCTAACTTCCAGAAAGCAAACGTTATGAAAACAAACAAGGCATCAGCATGTAGCTGAAGAGCTCAGCTATCTTTGAGATGTTGCTTGGTCAGTTCAAACTATAACTACCCTCCGAAACCAGTTTCAAAAAGATGGTAACTTATTGATTTCTCGGAATTTCCAGTCCTTTTTCAGTCCATGTTTTGAAAGATGTGAGCAAAGCCTGACCCGAACCCCAGATTCCCTCAGACGACCTCAAATCCAACCAAGGGCGCCTACCTTGTAGGAACTGTGTTTATTCCCAGTACTGTAGAGTAATTGGTGTCCTGTGACCCAATACAGAGAGTGTCCTAGAACCGTACCATGACCCAGCAGTACACAGAGTCAGTCCTCTCAAGGTCAAGATGACGTATGAATAACTTTGTGGTTTCGAATTCCGGTGTTTATGTAACACGAGATCAACTGTTATAAGATCTGGCCACAGGGAATCAGACAGCGTGGGTTTTGATTGGTCAACTAACAGACGTTAGAATTGAAAATTCAAAGATTAACAGGACCGGGTCATAGGACACCAATTACTACGCGTACAGTACCGGGAATAAACACACTCCCTACAAGGTAGGCGCCCTTGATCTAACTTCACAAAATGTTAACTGAAAACAGATGGCCATTATTTCACTCTAAATAAGAAGTTTAAATTTAGGATTCTATATTTTTCTTTGAATCTTGCTTTTCGGACGGTATTTATAGCTTAGGGAGCTTAAAGTGACCCTGCAGCATCTCCAAAGCTAGCCAAGCCTTTCAACTAAACTGCGAAACAAAGCATTTGTAAATTTTTGTCAATAGCTCTAGGTTTCAAAGAGCTAGCTAAAATTTAGTCCGTGTGCTTTTGCTTGGGTCATCCAGAAGCAGATGCAGCAGAAATGTCCTAGCCTGCATGCAGACTCAACTATTTAGGAGCATAGGTTCCAAATCTTTAAAAAGGCTGGTGTAAAATTGAGTGACCTATTTCTTTGAACTGAATGACTTCAAAGAAACTTTAGCTAATTCTCTATAATTCTACCGTTGGAATTTTCTGAAATCTTCAATATTTTCAGAATTAGAATGTTTTACTGCTTTTTCAAGAATTCAAGAAAAATTTTCAAAAAACCTTGAAACCATCGTAATTTCTAAACTGTTTGAAGCAACATGAAATAATTTCAAAGAAAACCATAGTTTATGGATGCCTACAATATGGTATCAAGCAAAAGTCTGTCACATTTCTGGTTTATGATTTCGAAATTTGATGACGTCACACCTTCAAATGACTTAAAATGTAGCATACGCTAAAATTTCGAAAAATATTGAAACTTTCTGAAAAGTCCAACGGTAGAATTAAAGATAAGTAACTAAAGTTTGTTTCCAGCCACTCAGTCAGAAGAAATAGATCACAGAATTTTACACCCACCTTTTTAAGCCGAGTTAAAGATTTGGAAGCTATGCTCTATTTAGGATAGTTGAGTCTGCACGCAGGCTAAAATGTCCTTGCCTATTGAACAGTAGGCGGAAAATAAACAACTCCACCTATTCTGAAAATTGATTTGTTTTCTTCAAGTCAAATCATTGCCTTAGATATGAACATATGGTTATCCCGAACAAAACAAACTTTGAAAATAAGTCAAGAAGGCAATTTTTAGGACTGTCTCGTAGACAAAGGACTTACTGCCACATCCGGTACCTTCAGAGTTATCGTTCGTAGGGAAGCGTGGCTCTTTATGGCTGTGCTAACAGTGATGAATGGCCATCAATCTTGTGCAAATGTTGCAACAAAATGGAGAAACAGAAAGAAACTCTAGACTGCTTACATGGCTGTAGTTATCACTATTGATGGGCTGCCGGGCGCTCTAACCAGTATAAGCGGCCTCGGTTTGGTGCAAGTCTCGTTTTGATAATCGATTACTGGGACTCAGGAGGACTCAGGACTCATCGTAACCATTCCAATGAAACTCTACAAATTTTACAATTTCTTTTCATAAACCTCTCTGACACAATCAAAGTAGAATGCCCAGCAATATCAGCTGCTCGAAAAGGCGTAATATTTTTACGACAAGAAAACCAAGAACACAACTACAACCTAACGGTTGACAAGTTGCACACCCCCTCTACAGTATTATGGCAATAAAAAGCTATTGAAAAAGATTCAGTATAATCTTAACCGCACATGCAAACTTTCTCTTTGACCTGATCAAAACTGAAACTAAACGAAAACGCAAATTGAAAACGAATTAAAAATGAAATGGTTTCAAGGTTGCAATGTTTGCAAACCAGAAAGAACACATCTATGGGATCAAAATTTGTGCAAACAAACAACTAATGTCTGGTTGTTTGTGGAAAGAAACTGCTCGCGTGGAACAAAAACAAAAATTATGTAAGTAGAGACCAAGCAGGTATCAACTGCAGCGTCAGAACTTATCACCAAAATTTTCCCAGATCTTGAAAGAAACATAGCTATTTCAGTTGCATGCATGTTGCTGACAAGTCTTATCGTGACGGGGAGAAAATCTGTGCGTCCATGATAAATTTCTATCAAATATTATCACATAAGACAGCTAAACACAGACATAAATAAGGTTTATCAATGTTATTTATTCCTAAAAATATGGCATTGTTCTGGTCTATTATTCTGGCCCATTGTTCTGGTCCCAGTTTCATTGTCCTGTTTCTGCGCACGTATTGTTATGATATGACCATTTGGACGCTTCTAATCTTCTACAGTTGCGTCATTTAGTTTTAAATTCCGCTAAATGACGATGAAAAGATAACTGATACACCAAAGTATCTATTCGTAATCTACAATGAACAACTGGACAACATATTTCGAGACACCAACAGGTTTAGGAGATGTTTCTTTAGTGCCAAGTGCTGGGATCGACAAGAGGTAGCCTGCGTCCAGACTCCACTCAAGTCCACTGATTTCTTTCCAAAGAGGTTTCTCCTTCAGTAGAGGAGAACCTCTCCGGAAAGAAATCAGTGAGTCTGCACGCAGGCTATGGGACCGCAGACCTGGAGAAGACCTAATCGAATACGAGATCCCCTTGTCATGATGCTCAAGTGTTGGGGCTCTACCTGGGATCGAACCCTGTACGCCTGGCTGTTCTAGCTGCAGGATTACACCACTGTGCCACTAAAAGGATCGCAAAGGATTACACCACTACACCTTCAAAAATACAGGGTGTCCCAAAAAAATTGTGCCCCGTTTGTCTGAAGATTGCGACAAAACGGCAAGAGATTCTCGCAAAACTTTTGCATTATGGTGGTCTTCAGATGTTCAATTAAAGTTTGCTACCATCCCCATGAAAATCCGTTGTAAAATGATGGAGCTATGACCTCCAGGTGACAAAATTTGCCCGATCACTGAAACCAGCGGTCGGCCATTTTGTCTTACTATATTGCAGCGATAAATAGCTTCATGGATTGAAAATGAAACAACAGCCTCCAATGTCATAGCTCTCGTGAAAATGCCAATAATCATCGAAGAGTTTCACTATTTCTTACCTCACAAAAATTATTTTTTACCTCACGTGAAGATACTTATCACTGCAAAATAGCAAGACAAAATGGCCGACCGCTCGTTTCAGTCATCAGGCAAATTTGAACTTCTGAAGGTGATAGCTCCATCATTTTTCAACGGATTTTTACGGGAATGGTTGCAAACTTTAATTGAATATCTGAAGAGCAACATCATGCAAAATTTTGGCGAGAATCTTTTGACATTTTGTCGCAATCTTCAGGCCAATGGGGCACAAATATTTTGGGACACCCTGTACATATCTGATACAACTACTCCCTGAACAATACTGCTGCAGATCAGATTCACTAAGTCCCCACAGGAAGCAACTTTTTGGGTTTTCAGCAGACTTTGTTGACTATTCTATTTTGATGTACATCATCAAACACTTGCACACGTATCATATACTTACAGTATTATATGCTAAAAACTCCAAAGAAACGTCAACAATATTTTTAAAAGAATTCCAAACAACGTAAGAACTACGAACTGACAGCAAATGATGAGCCCAGAAGCAGCCATTCGGCTTGCTTAATCTATAATCGGCTGCCGCTCTCACAAATTAGGTAACTACAAACAGAAAGACAGCAGATTATTTCCAGTTGCAGGTTAGCTGCCAATCAATTGGAAACGAAGAGATTCTCTTTCTTGATGAAGCGTTTATGTCGACATAACATCAACGCACTGCCAAGCAAAATTTTTAAAATATGCATGATTTGCGTGATAGAATTAAGAAGTGTGTCAATTATCATAAATCGGTATTCTTTAATTATAGAAACTGTCAGCTGGATAATTATGGTTAAAAACAAAGTCTAGTGCACGAAATTAATAAAAGGCGACTTCAACGCATATTGATAGAGACTCGCTGACCCAGTGAATGCGCGTAGCTCCGAATATTGTGTTTCGTTACGCTTCATTGATTAACACTTACGCGAGCAGTGTGGCCGCATTGAGAATCAATCAGGTCCTGATGACCCAAGTCACTCTATGTCTTTCAATCGAACCTGGGCCCGAGTTTGATCATGTAACTCTTGTGGAATTTTTTAACGATCCTGCTTACGAATCGGGAATATTTTACGAAAAATCAAAGAAATATGGACTTAAAAATACGATAATATACATGATTGCGAGGATATCTTTACCAGATTTATTTGCAGTGAGATTTTCGTCAGTTGTTGGACTTTTGATGTAGAATTGGGGTAGGGCAAATCTTCTACGAAATGATCCTAAAGTGGAGTTTTGTTTACCTTGCTGCGTTGCTAGTATGTTTATCATGGAGGACTGGAAGTGCAAGGAGAAAGTCAAAACTTTTGGAAATACAAAATGTTCCTGATGTTATAACATCCGCAATTGTTGGAAAAGTTTTACCAAATGAAGGAAATGATAAGAAAAGTGCTATTAGCGGTAAGTGGTTTACTATGAATTCACTCATTTAAGCTATTGTGCATTCTCAAAGATAATAATGCTCACGGGAAATTCCTTAGGAAGTCTTGAGACTTTTGACGATTGGTACTCTAAACCAACTTGAAAAATCCTCCACAATTTCAAAACAATCATCTGTATACACATCTTTAGCAGCTTCAGTAAGTTTCCAAGTGATCTATCGGAACTTGTATCATCAACTTAAACATTTAAAGGAAATTTTAAGCTTACTACGATTGAGATAAGATTCTGCAAAGCTGTCGAATACAAGAGCCCTTTAATCAGCAAGTCAGATATGGGAAGAATTGACAGTAGAATGGTCAGACATGGGAAGAGTGCATAGTGGAAGAGAAACATAATGTCGACTTGTCAAAATTCGCTTCATCAGAACTAACCTCACAATAATTAAGGGCCTACTTATTAACTTAAATTTAACATTTTAAGCCCTAAATTATCGTACCCTTCTAAGCCTATTCCTAGCAAATTATATACCGATAAATCATGAGCTTCTTAAATTACTATATAGAATTGATAAATATTTTCAAAAATATTGACACTTGCTTTGACACTTTTCTCTCGCTTCATCAGAATTAACCTTACAATAATCAGGGGGCCTAGCTATAAACCTAAATTTAACCTTCCAAACCCCAAATTATTGTATCTTTCCATGCCCAATCCTAGCACATTATATCACGACGAATCAGTGTAAATTCGTATGCTATTGTAACTCCGCAATGTCATAAGCACAATACTACAGCAGTAGATAGTAGATGGATTGAACAGCCTGCCTGACCAAGAATAAGAGGTATTGCTCAAAAAGATTCCTAGAACAGCAGCACACAGAAGATCTAGTGCATTTGAGTGCACAATAACATGAACTGCCACTGATCCAACCTTTTTTCTTTGCAGGTGTTCATTTAAAAGAAGCTACAGATGCTATCAATAAGCTTGTAGACGAAAGCATAGGTAAGTGACACATTAAATAACTTCCTTGATATTCTTCAGTGGGAAGCAAATTACAAAAATACTTTAGTTTTACTCCAGGTAATTCAAGGCAAAATTTCATAAGAAGCCAATCGAAGGAGCTTTAAATTAAAATGCTCAGAAAACTACAGCCAAGACTCTTCTTAGTGTTCAACGACGAAGGGATGATAGATACAGCAAAAGAATGTGGCCTGAAATCACATGTGCAACCATCATCAAACGTACAGTCGGATTGAAGCATTTGATTACAAAGTCTTCCCAAAGCTTTTATTCCCGACAAAGTGAAACAAAGCTTTGATTTTAAGCTGTGCTATACAATGTCATCAATTCTTGCTATCAATTCTTGCTATCAAAATGCCTTTAACGGAATTTCTAACATTTCAGTTGACAGGGTTCAAGAAGCAGAGAAAGAAGTTTCTCATATGCTGCTGAAGAGCATAGGTAATTATACTTTACGAGGCAATACTGCATTTCTCTCCTGATTAAAGTTTACGCTATCAGGTATAAAAATTCATACCAGCTGGTTTTATTGTTGTGCAAGAAAATATAGATCTCTATCTACCTGGCAAGCTCTTTTCCTGGACAAAAAGAAAACTAGTTCTCGTATGTGTATATTAGAAACCATTAAAATATTTCTGAGCCTCGCATATAATATAAAACTGCATGCAAAGCTTAGCTAAACAATTAGCGAGAAGTTTATCATAACTCGAACAACCTCTACACATGTACACTAGATTTGAAACCTGGAACACTTGAATCAGGAGATCTATATTGATCATAAAGCTCACTGCAGCAAAAGCTTCTTTAATGAGTTCTGGATGTCTTACCACAACATAAACTGACAATTTTTTCCACTTTTACAGAAAGTCACATTCAAGAGGCAGGAAAAGTCTTACTCAAAGAAGATGAAGGTGGGTATATTTTGTCATATTTCTGGGAAAGACTTTGGGATAAGAAAGAACGAAATCACATTTTCAAAATGTCCATTGCTCAAAACGTTCTCTGATATAAAGCCCTCTCAGAATCACCTCAAAGTCTTCGAGTAAAAGAATTCTAAACGTCAGAATCATGGTTCGAGGGTCTCAAATGGGTAGCAGCTTCTACAGCTGGGAGAAAGATCTGATCACTTAAATCAAAATGTTTACAAGAAATAATGAGAGGAGAGTGGCCCAGCGGCATAAACAGTTTCAGTCAGGTGATTGAAGTTAAGCTCAGTCGAGTGAGGTCAAACTCCGGATGGGTGACCTCTGGAAGGCTTGACCTCGCAACTCACCTCGCTGTCCTTCGGAAGGGACGTTAAACTAGGGGTCCCATACCTGGATGCGGCATGCATAGTGGGCCTAAATTAGATTTAAGTAGCTAGAAATTCTTAATATATGATTTCACAGTAATTTCAACGAGCATATCATCATACTCCATGTAAAATCTCATCAAACTTCAGATATGAAACAAACGGGATTTATTCTCGGTCATGTCTACAACTGAAAACCATACAGACAAATTTTAATCATATCAAAAATAGGATATGCACATTTCATGCATTCATTCAATAATAATTCGCTGCCTTCTATTTTAGTAACCTGTAAAGATAGACTGGCTCACTGCGCTGACTTGAAAAAAGCTGGTGTATGTGAAACATCAAAAGATGCTATGGTAGTCCAATGTCCACATACATGCAAATTTTGCGGTAAGTTGTAGGAAAAATATCGAGTTGATACATTAGGGACAGTGCAAAATACACTATATTACATGGTAGATATATATAAACGTAGGTATCAATTAGCTGTAACTTAGCTATTTTTAAACCCCTGCTAATGAGAAATTAATAATAATACTAGTGAAAATAATAATTATTGTTATCATTAGTAATGATGATAATATATAAAAACACAACTGTCATTCCGCAAAACGTTTCGATTAAAATCTTCATCATCTTGAACTGATGAAGATTTTAATCGAAACGTTTTGCAGAATGACAGTTGTGTTTTTATATATTTTATTTTCTGTTATTTATTGATGGTGCTTTTAGTTTAATATAATGATAATAATAATAACAATAATAACCAGATCTTCTGTACAGATGACACTCTTTTTATTTGACACAAAATAAAAGCACGGCTATGCCTTTGCTGTCTTTAACTAACATTAGCTGCATACGGTGCATTCAACAATAGACCATATCGGCAACTAAAAAGCAGACTGAGGAGAAAGGTTTGTTCTGGTAAATGGTGAAAACAAATGGTAAACGGCAGCCTACGAATGGTACATTTCCTTCTGGAGGACTGTTGGTTTAAAGTTCGTGGTTCAAATCAAGAAACGCTTGTCCAGACGACAAACTGTTGATTATTCTAAAATCAAAGCATAATTTCGTAGTAAATCACTGTTTCTTCCACTGATAGGGCAGCTGAGCGTTACATTTGACTTGTATGCTATGCTTGCGAGAGATAATTAATATAGATGAGGAAGAGAAGCAGCCTAAGCAAGAGCCTTGTGGAACACCAACTTCTATTTCCTCAACCCATTTAAACAAGAATATCAAACTCGAACATTCTTATCTTTGTAGATTTAGTCGCCAAAACAAAGAAAGGAAAGTCAAAAGGCGAGGAGAGCAGCGGTGAAACTGAAGTCGAGAAATTAGAAAATGCTGCAGATAAAGTATTTCCAACTCAGAAGAAAAAGTCAAAGAAGCACAAAAAAGTAGTCGTAAAAGCAAGTCATTTATCATCAGCTGAGACACAAAAAATACACCAAAAAATGTTAGCGGCCACCACAGACGGCTCACAACCACCATCACCAATGGCAGCTAATGCAATGCAAGGAGCAGTACCTAATTTATACGGAGGAGCACAATTTCCACAGGTTATGAACAATTTTCAGCCACCAGCGTTGACACCTGAATCAACATATCACGCTCCATCAGCACAAAGAGACGAGAGTGCAGATAATGGTGAATATGGTTATGAAGGAAACGAAAGCCCAGAAACGACAGTTCCACATAAGCTCAAAAAGAAGGCACATAAGAAGCATCATCATCATCATCGCAGACATCACCATGCGTTCGACGATAATATGCCAATTACTTTTGATGCAGGTGAGGAAATATGACTGTAAAATGAGCTGAATTTGTCTATTTGCGATATTAGCATGTCCTAGTCTTCAATGAAACTAACCATGTTTTTAAATTGACTGGAATATGTCTAAAAAATTCAAAAAATAATGTTTAACTGAATCGTTATCTCTCGTCAACACCTGCTGGTTTCGTACAATTCTCAAAGATGGTTCGCACCACATTTCTACTATAAGGGCTGGAATGTTGCCTGGTATCGAAAATAGGCCACTTAAAATCATTAAAACCAATGTTAGGTCTCAGATCAGAAACTCCTAAAGCACAAAGCACTGACACACGCTATGGAGCCTATGCGCCTAAATGGGTGGATAATCCTATACTGGGTGGGCTATGATCTTATACTGGGTGGGGTATTATCCTACATGGGTGGGTTACTATCCTAAATGGGTGGGTTATTATCCTAAATGGGTCAGTTATCATCCCATGTGGATGGGTTGGCGGATAACCTTATACGGGGTGGGTCATGATATCATGCTGGGTGGGTTATTATCCTAAATGTGGCGGATAACCATGAGATAACCATGTGACAGACAAAGAAGTAAACAGAAAAACAGTAAACGAGCACAATGCAAGAAGCTAATCTTTGATAACTTAGATTCAGATCTATTTGAAATTTAGCTTGCAAAATTTTGCCCACGTAAAAACCAAAGGCTATATGTTGATTCAGATTTTATAGAACATCGAAGAATTGTTACAAACGCCTTATCCATGTCTCAAAAGTTGCAAGCACATCTCTCAAAAGAACTGATAGCTTTCAAAGAACCTTGAATTTACTAACTCTTACAACGCTCGATCACTTACCCTGGCTGCAATAATCCAAAGAACTGTAATGCTGGTATATCATTAGCGTTGTGCTTCTTGGAAAGCATCAAGTCAGTCTTCTCACAGCCCCTAGGAAATAAACAAAAAAGTTGACTTCAAAACGTTTGGTATTCGCTTGATCAAGTTCAGCCCAATTAGAGAAAGTTCTGATCGGAGAAGTTCTGATCTTAATTGCTTGATTAAATATAACGTCAGCTATAACGAATTTTAATTAACCAGGCACAAAAACCACCTGCAGCTCTCACTGGTATCCCGAGAAAGAGAACGGGATAAGAGTTGATTTCATTTCTTCTCAATTAGCTAAAAGCGTCAAATTCTTTTCAGATAAAGTAGCACAATATCTCAAGCAAGAATGTCATCCATTATGTGCAGAAGACTGCATCTCATCATGTGCACCAGGTTGTTGTAAAAAGAAGGCAATTGTGAAGAAAAAGCACAAGAAACCAAAGAAGAGATGTAATCCTATTTGCTCCAAGTGAGTTGCTTTTTCAAATTTTGACTGGTATCAGCTTGCATTTGAAGACTCTAATTCTTGGCCTCACAATTTTGAATCATCGCATGGAAGTTGGTGTACCCCTTCATGTACCCCTCTCCACCTTGAACATAACACATGATCTAGTGACAAAGAGGATAGACAATGCTTTCCCACTTTTTGCAATTTTCAGAAACTAAAATTTCTCAACATTTTCTCTCACCTAGGATCTCAAGTTTACAAACTTCGCATAAACAATCATTATGGCTTACGGCACAATAACTCAATCCCCACGTTTGTTTTCGATTTAACAATGCCATTTCGTTGCCCATAGAATTAAAAAGTTAAAAAGCTAGAGCAATTATAAAAAGCCAAATCTGCCAAATGAAAGTTTAACCACATATCAGTCGTTTGAAAATCCTAGGACAGTCTTCTCCCGAAATTTTGAGTGAAAAATCGACTTCAGTAAAGAGGTTTCATAAAATCACTTTAGTTCCCTTTCTCCCAACTTGACAAGTTCTATCAATATATCAAAATTTGATGTTGAAGTATATTAAAGATATCAGTCACACGTCTCCATTAACTTGTCAAAGAAAGTACCTTTGATGCAATTAATGTCACTACAATAGAGCGCTCAACCATGCACTCACTAGACGTGATCCGACAAACAGAATTGATTGCATCTTCATTTCATGACCAGCAGGCATTGAAAATTTCTCAAACTTTAGTGTATTATCTAGCCAAAATCTAATCTCAAATGTCTATAATTTTAGGATGTGTCTTCCATCATGTGCGGCTGGATGTTGTCCCCCAGCAGCACAAGCCGTACCACCGACCACAGGAGTGATGCCACTGCCTAGACTCTGTCCACCAGGATGTCCTTCGGTAAGTACCATCAACACATTTCTCAGCATTGCGATATCGTAAGAATGATGCCATGAGAAGAGCCTGCAGTGTCTTGCGGGACATTCGTTTTTTCTTAAGATTGATAACGATATAAAATATGGCGTTCTTTTGGTGAATTTATAAGACAATGAATTAGCCATTTCGGTTATATTTTGCTGGAAAATTGCTGGATAACAAAAGCAGTATTTGAACATCTAACCCTCTCCAACTCTCATGAAAAATAGCTACAATTTGCATTCCTGCCTCAAACAGCATCTCATATTGACGCCAAAATCTGTACATATCTTACGTTATTAAGCGCAAAGATAATGGAATTAGAAGTTTTCGCTACTCTTAGAATAGATCTGCCACTACAATAAATCTCCATTCGTGAAGCAAAATTATTTATAAAAGCCTATATTCCTTCGAGTACCTGCGCTGTGCTTTTTATCTTTTTATGGAGAATCTTTTTCCTAATGCATGACACATGGAACACATCAACGTATAAAGCTAGAAAGAATGATTCGATTCTCGTAGTAGTTAATAATCAGATTTTTTGCATCTTTTGCAGGAATGTGCACCAGCTTGTGCCGATGCATGTTGTGGTTACACACCAGGAGCACCACAGATGATGCCAATGCCAATGCCAATGCCGATGATACCTCCACCAGTAGCAGCAGGACCAGGGATGCCTCCTCTCGTTATCTGCGCAGAAGTATGTATCCATTTCTGTGCTCCTGAATGTGGACCACAATGCTGTCCTCCATCAGCCTTACCAATGCCACCACCACCTCCTCCAACACCAGCATTTGCACCTCATGTTCTCCATTGTCCTGCTCCTTGCAACCCTAGATGTGCACCATCATGTCTACCTGGATGTTGTGAAGGCCGGATACCAATCCCTATTGCTATGGCTCCACCACCACCACCAACTTTAATAAGACCACCCCCACCACCACCGCCACCACCTCCTCCTCCTCCACCACCACCTCCACCACCACCACCACCTCCCGTTATCATTCCCCCACCAGCAAGCTGTCCTAGCCCATGCCCAGGTGCTTGTGCCCCATCTTGTGACTTTGATTGTTGTAAACCGTTTCTCGACACGACCATAGTGCAACAAATGGAACAAGACATGCTAAATGCGATTAATCCTCCACCGGCATGTAACCCAAGTTGCCAACAACATTGTGCCGCAACCTGCCCACCACCTTGCTGTGCCCCACCAGCCCCAGCTCCACCACTACCATGCCCATCATCATGCACACCATCGGCTTGTGCCCCTAGCTGCCCTTCATCTTGCTGCTCAGGGCCACAACCAGCAGCCGCACCAGCTCCAGTCACAAAAGTAATTCACATTCAGCACGTGTTTTCACCGAACCAGGGAGCTCCTCCCGCAGCACCATCATGCCCTGCAGCATGCAACACACATTGTGGACCAGCATGCGCTAGAGATGGTTGTTGTGTAGATAAGAAAAAGAGAAAAAAGAGTGACATTGAGAGACCGGAAAAACCAGAAAAAGTTACGAAAATAGAAGCTATTGATGATCAGGACTCTGATGACGACACAGATGACAACTCTAACGAATAAACACGACTTTGTAACATTAATCGATAGTCAGTCAAAAAGACAGACTGTTGAAGAAACTTGGAAAATAGGTACAGAGGAGCCAAGGATTCCAAGATACGATTCATCGACATGTTATCAAAAACTTGAAGATATCATCATAAGATAACAGTGAAAACATCTCGGGTAATGCTTACATGATCGATGCTGTATAGACATTAAAATGGCCTAATTTTCATGGGCCGTATTTGTATGCACCGACGTCACTGTTAGCAGGAACATGCAGCCAAAATAGGTCGACCGTTGGCTGTTGTCAAATAGGAAAAAATACATTTTCAGCTAATATGATTTTAGAGAGTTAGCCAATGCACGAATCGTCTTTTCTTTGGCTGCATGCCCCCAAGTTGACTAGAAGAAAGGAACATCATAAAAATATCTGCAGCTCATAATAAAATACTCGAATATCTTATATCTCAAATATCTTGGTTGAGTTGCTACAGCTTGTAATGTTGACATAATTACCTATCTAATTCTATTATCGATATGCCTGTATGCAAGCATATTCTGTGTGATATTCGTTTAGAAATAAGGTCAATCATGCCAAAAAATAAGGCGTTTTGAAGATCAGTGATAGTGCCTTGTTTGGTCAAGCTCCAATAAAGTCTTAACCATAATAGTTTATGCAATGAAGTGGACAAAAAAGCGCTTGAGAAATTCGACGAGTTTACTCCCATGCAAGCAAGCTCATATAAATCACATGAGTGAAAATCAGATTCAAAACTCACCATTCATCATGTTGGTTACAAGCTTGAAGACGCGTGGTTATGACGACTTTAGGCAACTTCTCATCTTTGTTCGCTTCTGGAAAGAGGAATAACAGGTCATATTTACCCCTCTATCATGGCAGATGCCACAAAGACCTTAGATGTTCATAAATGTATAGCATTACTAGCAGTCTGTGATTATAAATCTGGAGAAAGGTTATCTATAAACTCTGCCCATAAAATTACGCATTCATTCGAGACTTGCATACCAAGCTAAAAATCTTTAAGTGATCCTTATCTCAAGCAAGCAAATTTATTTTAATATTTTCTGCCGATTTTCTGAACAGTTGAAAGATAGTTTCAACCAAAGACGTTTCAATGGTCAGGGATTTAAGCTTTGACTATGAAGTTGGATATTCAAACAAAAAAATTCGGCATATAAAACAATGGGTAAGCTAAACCTCAAGTGACCATCCAAACAAATGTTGCTCGTTTGGCCAGGGTAGAAGATCACAAACGAATTGTTAACAGATCTTTCCCAGCTTACTTAATGTCAATAAAAGCAGTAAAGTTGTTTGTAATGAATGTTCATTCATTTCTGTGAAATGTATTCAGCATCGTAATATTTTGTTTGAATATACATATGTGTATATGATTATATAAGAAAGAAATTAGTTTTTTAATTATTGTAAATTTATCAGTGTGTATTACCAATCGAGATGTTTCTTTCTTTCTATTTCTTTGGGCCAATTGCTTTAAGTCATGACATTTGTTGTGAAACTTGCAATAAACTTCTCTGATCGTCAATAACAGAAACCATATATATTACAAACGAGTTTCAATGCTACGCACAAAAAATAGAGGGCGATTTCGTCGAGGAACATCTATCTACTGTAACATTTAGCTGTGGATGAAACTAAATCAATTGTTTACAATAAACAAGACCGTCCTTTCAGGTAGATTCTAGAGCTATACTAAAACTGGTATCTGACCATGGTGGGGAGGCCTTTCCGAAAGATACCGTAATGATCCATTTATTCAAATAAATGTAAGTCATTAGCATTGGAGACCAAAGGCTTCTCAATTCTTGCATTATCCTCAGGAATTTCTTTGGTTTAATTTCAATAGCGATTAAATCACAACTTTTGTTTCATGATTGAAAAGAAGTTTACATTGATCATGAGCGCGCTATTTATGCGGACTCAATGCTTTTAAGTACCAAATATATCATAGTGAATCGATGCCAGTTATGTCCATGAAAATAACAACTTTTGAATGGCAACTGTAAAGTCCAAGACAGCTCCAGTAAAAATATAAGGGGGGATAGAGGGGGTATTTGTCTGTCTCAAATTAGATGCCCATTAAATTTGTGATAAGGAAAAATCGTTTATGCAAAACTCTTCAATTGTCTCTATTCACAGGAACTTTCGAGTGACATCTGATTTGAGATGGACTTTTACTACGTTTAATTCGCTACATTGGATCGCTACGTTTGGTTAATTTTATTATGTGACTTGAAATATGACTTTTTATTCCATTACAGTTACAGTAGCAGCCTCACATAAAAATGTTTAATTGGATATGCAATGATTCCAAAGAACAGCTAAAAAGGTTCTAATATAACGCAATAATAGATCAAAAGCTCGAAGTAAACTCAAGAAAAGGTTCTTCGACTGATAAATATATCTGCAGTTGAAACCTCCCGTGTCGCAAAACGACAGTATAATATTTAGAACTGAGGTAAAACTCAACTAATACCATTTCAAATAGTCTACCGACAATTCAGATAGAGGTCACACCAAAACCCTTCAATCGTTTTTATTCGCAGGCATTTTCACGTGATATCTGAGTTTAGACAGACTTTGGTTTAGATTTATAGCTTGATCAATAAAAACGACGTCGTAGAAAGTCAATCACTGACGTACTTCGAGATGTGACAGATAGGAAAGTTACATTGAAGAAGGAAGTAGGCCTAGAGGTGCAGCGATTGAAGAGATGACTGCACCTCATCACTCTTGTAGCCTTGTGGTACAGCGAGCTGGCGACTTTCCTCGCTCTGTCTTGCAGTGCAGATTTGGCAGAAGGGAATTCGAAAAATTAACCTTGGTAGGCCGACAAGCTACCACCAAGACCTGAAACATGCTTGAAATGACGTTGCAGGACAGTTTTCATCAGTGTCAAGAACACTGCCTAGATCTAGTATAACTCGGGCAACGGTTTGCAATGGAAAATTAAGAAATTGATCGTGTGACACCCCATGTATGCAAGTTGAACGCTCCATTCAATCGGCAAATCACAGGAATGAATTTCTGCAAAGGACCCCCTACGGAGGAGCTTATATATCAGCAAAATCAGATGAGTTTCGGTTGTGTCAGACTTCGTTTACCTGTCACACGATACAATATTTGCTGAAACTATTAAAAGAAACGCCATCTCCTAGCGTCATTGAAAGCAAGCAATTCAGCCGAAAGCAAGCAAGCTTAGCAACACGAATTGAATTCAACTGCACTGTGCAATTTGCTCCTGTTTGGGAGACAAGATCTAAACGTAGTTGAAAACAGAACCATCATAGAAGCAACAATTTAATTCACTGAAGCAACCACGCGTTTAAATTGAATGCTTAGAAAGTAAACAGCAGCGAAACCTCCCCCTACCATTGTTAGTCTTTTTCAAGGTAGCTTGGTACTAAATAATCAATTAAACCAAGGGCGCCTACTTTGTAGGAACTTAGTTTATTACCAGTACTGTTTTCATGACCCAATGCACAGCGTAATTAAGTATCAAAATTGTAAGTGTCATTCAAAGTAGGAACCATGCTTCTATTCCTGCCTTGGGCCTTGTACGGCACATTAGAATGTCATCTTTTTGTGTTTTTACTGTTTTAATGGTGATAAATAAAAAAGAGCAAGTTTCATGCAAAAGTTCATCGTGTAACAGGGCCGAGAGTTTCTTCGTTCCAACTATAAAGCATAGAGCTATGATTAAGGCTAGACAATGCTACAGTGCCCGTGTATCAAGGTACCTGTTAGAGAGGCCATAAGGTCAGATGATCTATCGCTTCTTTCTCAGGGGAAAAATGGCCAGTGGCAGAATTCAAGTAAAACAATTGAGTAACAATACAAATCAGCAAAATCACTCATGCACAAAATATGCAACGGTATTGGCCGAATTCCTCGATTTTCAACTAAATTTGCAAGAAAAATAAACATAAAAGTAAGTATATATTATTGAATTCTGTTTTCATTTCGAATTCTTGTTTCAGGTATCGTGAAGATCACAGAAGGTAATATGTTGTTGCGGTAATCGAAGGATTTATAAGCAGTGATTGCCATTTGTAAACAAGGTAATTCTGGAAGCTTGCAAGGTATGTGCAGAAAAAGCAGCAGCGGGTAGATCTTAAAGAGCAAAAACGAGTGTCGAAGGATAATTACACATGATAGTCTCTGAGGAGCTGTGGAATTGTACTAGATATTCCTTAACAGAGCTGAGAATCTAATGAACATTTTGAGGATTACAAAGACAGAATATGTCTTCGAGTGTTGCAACAAGAGTTAAACCTAGGCCTGAGACTGCCAGGAGATATGACACGATTTGCAGCAGTTTATACCTGTGCTTCTCCAAATCGTATCCTTACAAAGATAAGAAACATCGTGCTGGGAGTTATGCTCAACCTTCTGGTTAAGCATAAACAAATGGTGCTACTGCACTATTAGTTGTAGCAAAGAAGTGACGATTTAACATTTGTGTCGTTGATTGAAAACGAAAGGTTGGCAGTTGTGAAAAAATCACCAATTGACTTTCATTATATCGACGATATGTTTACGATCTTGAAGCCAAACAGAGTGTGAGACAAACAGAGTATGAATACGCTCAAAATCTTGATTTTCCGAGGAGGGAGGGATGATTCATCTAAAGAAATACTAAGGCCAACATTCAAATGAATTTAACTTCAAATGAACATAAAAATCCGAATGAATGGTGTAAGAGAATCCCACAAACACCAATGTACAAAGAAGCTGTCTTATGGAAGCTTGACATGAAGGTTTTATTGAGCCATTCAACAGATAACTTCACTTTGTCATGTTAGTAATCTCAACTTGAGGGAAAGCATGTTTCTATCACAATGAACCAGCTTTGAAAGCCAAAATATTTGAGATCACGAAACGACCGCAAAATACGAAAAGAGGGCCTGGGTGGGATCAATGAGCTCCTCTGTTTCTGTGCCGATGCATCAGCAGAGCTCCAACTTTTTGCCTTCCCTACGAAAGCTACTTTGAAGAAAGAGATAGGCATTACAAATACTGAGTATGATTAAGAGTAAACTAACAGTTTTCTTTTATCCACAGAATGAGGTTTTGGTTAACGATAGCCCTATTAGTGGGCTGCTGCCTAGTTTTATCACAATCAAAAGATGCCAAGAAAGAAAAGGGTAAGTTCTACCAAAATGTTTACGAGAAATAGTGAGGGGTGAGTGGCCCAGCGGCATAAACAGTTTCAGTCAGGTGATTGAAGTTAAGCTCAGTCGAGTGAGGTCAAACTCCGGATGGGTGACCTCTCGAAGGCTTGACCTCGCAACTCACTTCACCGTTCTTCGGAAGGGACGTTAAACTAGGGGTCCCATACCTGGATGCGGCATGCATAGTGGGCCTAAATTAGATTTAAGTAGCTAGAAATTCTGCCAGCCCACTTAGAATAAATTACTGAAAAAAACGACCCTTCAAGCCAAGCTGCAATTTCACACTAAATGAGGAGCTCTTCGAATAAAAGCGACAATAGGTGTCAATGATTAACATAAAAAACTAAGCAAACAAACAAACAAATCAAAAGTTGCTGGCGGTGTCCAAGATGCAGTTATAATTAAAAATTCCGAATATAAAATAATGCGACTTTCATTGGATGATTAGCTGCAATTCATTCTAATCTATATCTCTAATTTCAAAGTTAAGAAAGTTACAAAATTCTAAAATCATGAGTTTACCACCTCTAGCAATGCTGTTTCAAAAAGAAAAGGGGGAAAGGAGTGCAAAATTTACTAAAATGCACCGATAAAGATCCTCATAATCATCAGAAGAAAGTTGATCCCCAAAAGGGCATTTAGCTTCAAAATAAACTTATAATGGATTCAACTACCCTCGAGCTCCTTGCTTAGGCCTAGTGAAATTGATATTGCTGGTACAGCTTCTATCCCTTGCTAGCATAAATCGAAGCATTGTGCATTGTGATTATAAAGGATAAACTATTTAGTTTATCTAGTTATATTCCTGGCATGTACACATTTCACGATTGTTTTTCAGCACTCTTAAAACAAAAACAACAAAAAGCAATAAAAGTAGCGGCTTTAAAACCAAAACCAGATGAAAGGAAACAAAAAGAAGAACAAAAAATAAAAGAAGAAGAGGCAGAAGAAGCGAAGGAATTCGAAGATGATGATGATGATTACAATTTAGAGCCTCAAGATGAAGAATCTGGTGATTCCGAGGCTAGAGATGGAGGAGTTGGTGAGTGTCAACGCTGTAACCATTTAAGTGTCTGCTGGTAATAATCGTCATGTGATTCCTGGATAAATACTGAAGAGACTACATTGCTTTGGATATGACATCTCAACTAAATTTACGGCATTTATCAGAACTTTTTGTTAGAAATTACAGGCAATGTTTCAAACCATTCATCATGTCTTGAAGTGAAATAAATTTGTAAAAAGATATATTTGCAAAATATTATAGGACCGTTGTAAAGAAGAAGTAACTATACCAAAAGAATTAGATGGGGGCTACGATCAATGAATTTCATCGTCGAGGAAGGAGATTTTGAAATGAGTAGCTAGCTACATGTTATCCTATCAGTCCTATCGTTTTACTTTCCCCTCGAAAAATGCTTTCATGTCCCTTCCTAAACTGTATATCAGAAATATAAGAATTTGCTTTCTAAAGGCTAGTTTCCAGTTCCACTAAGGCTAGTTTCCAGTCAGTGAAACTTTCAATGGGGGGCAATTTTGCACAATCTAAAGTCATTCCGATTTAAATTTCTATTCAATAGCAGAGCGGTATTTTCGGTCGTAAACCATAGAATTTCAACCCACATGGAAAATTCCACTGACTGAAAACTGACCTAGCAGCTTTGGCCATCAAAGACGAAACTCACATTTGAATGTTACAATTAAATATCCAAGCACATCACTTACAATTCAAACTCTTCCAGACAGCCAGTTTCTACTCCTTACGACTTGTTTCAAACTCTGATTACATTTTACTGAGACTGTAACTTGCTTACTGGAAAAGAAAATGATTTCTCTAAAATCTTGATAATTGAATGAATATTTCTCGCATTCACAGCAAAGCTTCCAGCAGAATTAACAAAAGGTCAAAATCAGGGAGAACCTAAGCGTAAGTTGATATGAAAAGTAACTACTTCTAAATTACCATTTCAGAATTAAAGATTGCCTATTTAGTGCGATCATTATAAAGCACCTTGCACAAGAAGCAAAGCTTAAAGAATGGAATTTATCCCGACACAATACATCACAAGTGGAAGCAGGATCAAGGACAATGAAAATTGTTCATTAAATCGAATCTGTGCAGACTTTCAAAAATTTGCTGAAAGAAAGACCATTTCATCTAAATCAACAGGCGTGTTGCAAGTCTTCAGTTCATTCTCGCCCTTCAAAGTCGCATTTTCTATCTTGAAAGTTTAAGGATATGATTGCTGAGCTGACAGGCTTAAGAAGTAGGGTAAGGAGGATTATTAAAGAGAAATCTTAAATGAATTTTCTGATAACTAGTCTTTGCAAAAGAATCGCCCACCATCTTTATCACAAAGGCTACAAGATATCAGCTCTTTGGTACAGTCACAACAATTTATCATTACTGAGCAATAAAGTGTACCCAAGAAGAAGCCTCACTATATAAGGACCCTCTAGTTATGCTCATCTAATTGAGTTGAATTGTTGTTGTTGTTGTCGCTCCTCTGTTGACCAAAGCGCCATCATCAAGTCAAAGAGCACACAGAAACAAGAGATTCCAGGTAATAAGTGTACCCAAGAACGTTAAGGATTTATACATTTTTCTTTCAGTTCCACCAGGAGCACAAGCAGTTTCAGCGCCACCGCAGGAACCACCTAACCCAGTTGCTGGAGCTGAAGATGGAAAAGTGGATGGAGGATCAGGAGGTAAGAAAAAGTAGATCTTCAGAGAGGGAGTAGCAGTAGAGGGCCAATAGATGAAGTCATTTTTGAGGAGAACACTAGATTTTGCCATAGCAATAGAGTTATAACGGACAGTTGAAGAAGTTTTAAATCACAACTCTGCAGTTGAGTGCTGAAATTAACAAGTGAAACTGTCTGGAAAACATGGAAGTTGAACTTCCCAAAAGGCCATACATAACACACATGCATTTCAAATATGGATACAGGCCTTCCTTAAAAGGAGCTCCATCGCCAAACTGTAAACAAATCTGAAAACACGGCACAAGTCAATTGTTCATCCATTGTTTTCTGCAGTTTGTTGATGGCTTCACCCAAGCCATCAAAACGTGACCGTGTAAAATCCAGTTATATCCGAGCAATCGTAAAAGATATGAACATTTGGTTTGCTCCACTGTGAAGTACAAGGATTATTCTTCAAAATAACGTTTTTGTTTAGAAAATGGATGAAAAGCCTGTGTGTGCAATTACTTTTTAAAAAACAGCAAAATCATCGTTTCGAATGGGTGCCCCTTTAAGGATCAATAACACCGTCGTTCTAATGTTTGACTTATTGATAGCATAGGGTAAGAGTACTATTCACTTATGTAGCCCCTTGAAAAATAGACCTTAATTATGAAAATGCGATTTAATCACGTAATTACTGTCTACCTTACTGTTCTTAAAAAAGAGAACTATTTATTGATATCATTCCCAACTGTACGTTCTGCCTTGTAGGAGGAGATCTCAAGCAACTGTTAGATGAAAGTATACGTAAGTCATTATTCTTAACACACTTTGTCGTCCCTGAACCAGCCTCTTACTTTACTTTGTGTTGAAAAATCAGCTACAGAATAAAAAATACGCATTAATGGAGTTGGTATACACGACCAATTCTGTTTACAAAACAAACAACTTAAAATGCTGCATTCAAAGTTATTTTCTACAAAAAGCAGAAGAAAAACAAACCAAAACAAATGTAAAATGAGAATGATTAGGCAGATAAATTGTTAACTAAAATTTCTTAGTAATAGGCATAACTAACATACATTGACAACTATTAGACCTTTCTCTTCTTTACCTTATTTGCTTGCTTTCACAACCATATACTGAATAAACTAACAACAATATTTTTCTTGCAGAGAATCTTATCAAAGCCAATCAGGCAGTAGAAACCTTATTAAAGGCTACAGGAAATACTCTGGGTAAGTTGCCTCATTCAACATGCTTCATCTTGAAATTGGTCATCCTTGCTAGATAGATGCAATCTCACTACTGCATAAAATGTTTGTAAAAAAATATTAATCAAAGGGTGTGTGCAAGGTTAAAAGTTTGCATTAGCAAAGACCAAAAGCAGTCTAAAAATAGACTATTCAAATCGATGTCCCACATGCGCTGTGAATAATTGATAGCCAAAGGAACAATATTGTCACTGAGTGTTTTCTTTGTCCTATTTATAGAGAAGCCTACATACAATTGCACACTCCCTTTAACTATCGCATGTGATTAGTTTTATATCATAACTACAAAATGCTTCATTAATCAGCATGCTGAATTCCTGGAAAAATATGTTTCTACGAACACAATTTACCAATTTCTTTGTATCTACGCATCTGCTTCTTCAGCAGGCTCGTACTTTCTTTTAACAAACTGATACACTAATCGTAAAACATATAGCACAGGCCGTGCATACATCACCATGACAAGAATACTTAAGTATTCTTAATTCTTCACATTACGATAAGAATTCTTGAGTCATATGACAGACTGTAAATCATTTCAAACGAAAATTCTTGAGAAACTAAAGAATATTCTTACACACCTTCTAAAGAATTTTAATAGTTCATGGGAAGGAAAACCATGAAAATTGTGCAGTACATGTTCTGTACTAACAATGATCATAACATTTATTGGTTATTGGATCAAATGAATGGAAAAACACTTACTCATGATAATTTTCTTTCTTAGGTGGCCCAGCTCCACCTCAACCAATGCCACGTAAGTTGAGATTATTTTTTCTAAAGAGAAATATCTTTATCAATCAACTACGAATAATGCAGTAAAGAAAAAGGAAGTTGATATGAACACCATTATGCTTTTCATCGGTGTATCAAGTTAACTACAGAGTTTAAGGTAACTCTGCTTTTAGCTCTATTGCACAGCCACATGCCGTTTTGCAAAACCACTCTCCTCAGAAAACAGTTAATTTCTCCAACATCATTTGGCCTATCCGAGAAGCTGTAAAAAGGATGTTGTTCTGTATAGTCTGGGCAGTCGATAGATCTATAGATCGCAGTTTTCCATCAATGAAGTTACTGACTGTTAGCAGCTACTTCACTTAATAATGCTTTGGGTGTCTTTCGAAACTTTCATGAGCATTCACAAAATATCAATTTCCTTCAGAGTCCACAATGAACATATATCTTAGATTAAATAATATTTATTCAAAGATGGTCAACTCTTCCTGTATGTGCTAATCTGCTGACCATCGCTTTTCCCCTTCGATGTCGAAAAGTAAACAGAAATACAAAATTCGATTGCAGGAAATCTAGCCTAGCTTTTTCAATCAGACTTGGCAAAGTTGTAATTCAACTAGCAAGCTAAAGATGGAGCGAAAAAAATTAAAAATTTTTCGAGTAGTTTTGGAGATCAATCTACTTTTCTGAAATCAACAAAAAGTTTTGAACCAGAATTTGCAAAGGCAACGTTGATGGAAACTTTGCAATTTATACATTTTTTGATTGCCCAGACTATACAGGCCTATACAAAATAACATCTTTTTCACCGCTTTTCGATAGGCCGAATGATGTTGGAGAAATTAACTGTTTGGTGAGGAGGAAAGGGAGGAAAGGGAGGAAAGGTGTTGCAAGACGGCATCTCACTGTTCACTGGAGTGGAAAGCAGAGTTACCTCAACAGTTAAGGAAATGTTTCCTGATACAAATGCACAGGGTGCCCCAAAAAATTTCGCCCCGTTCGTGTGGCTGCAGTGGAGGAAATGTAGCTTTAATTGTCTTGGCTTTTACACAGTTGGATAGGTCAGGCTTCCGGCTTCAACAAGTGCCATTTTTAAAGCAATCACTTACCTTGCCTTTCCTCTGCCAGAAATCAGCAACCACTTGTCAGATAACATAGGTTTCAAATCTTTTAAAAGGCTGGTGTAAAATTCAATGACCTATTTCTTTGAACTGAATGGCTTCAAAGAAACTTTAGCTATTTCTCAATCTCTCAATAATTCTACCGTTGGACTTTCCTGAAAACTTCAATATATTCAGAATAATAGTGTATTTCTTCTTTTTCGAGAATTCAAGAAAAATTAAAAAAAAACTTAAAACCATCGTAATTTCTAAGATGTTTGACACAACATGAAGTAATTTCCAAGAAAACCATAGTTTATGGATGTCTACAATATGGTATCAAGCAAAAGTCTGTCACTCTTCTGGTTTATGATTTAGAAATTTGATGATGTCACATCCTCAAATGAGCTGAAATGTAACATATGCTGTAATTAAAAAAAATACTCAAGATTTCTGAAAAGTCCAACAATAGAATTATAGATATGTAGCTAAAGTTTCTTCTAAGCCATTCAGTTAGAAGAAATAGGTCATAGAATTTTACACCCACCTTTTTATGCCGATTTAAAGACTTGGAAGCTATGTTTTGTCAGATTAACTCAAAAAAGGTCTTAAACTCTAAATTGAACCCTGACCTATCAACTGCGTAAAAACCAAGATAATTGAAACTATAGCTCCTCCTCAGCAGCCACACAAAGGGGGCACAATTTTTCTGGGATACCCTGTATATATACATCATTTGCAAAGAAGCACACAAATATCATCATGCCATCATCCCTTCCATACCTTTAACAACATAGTTTGAAACTGATGAAATAATATCATCTCTTTATCATTTCTAGAAGCACCACCAATGGGACCCCAGATGTGTGGAGATATGTGTCATGATATGTGTGCTCCAGATTGCTTCTCAGATTGCTGTGCAAACCCTGTGCAATACATGCAAGTGAACCCACCTCCCCCACCACCACCATGCACACCACCTTGTGCACCTCCACCACCACCCCCTCCACCACCACCACCACCTCCCCCACCACCTCCTCCACCACCACCTCCTCCACCACCACCACCACCACCACCACCACCACCACCACCACCTCCACCACCTCCTCCACCATGTGCCCCTGCATGTCAAGCCCCAGCCTGTGCACCAAACTGCCCACCACCATGCTGTGCGCCTCCACCACCACCACCTCCACCAATGTGTGCCCCATCATGTGCCCCCACTTGCTGCAGATTCTCTGGTTAAATGATTATATACCTGTTTAGATAATGTACAAATTACCAAATGGTGTTCTTCCTATTTCGCTTGAAGAAAATAGGTTCAAACATAAAGGAACATTGCATCACAAACGCTGACCATATTTTTGTATGTCAAATGGAGCATTCCAAAAGTTGTATTGTTCCCATCAAATGACAGGGAAATCAAAGTCCCAAATAGAATCCCAAAGTACCAAAACACATGCTTTATAAACATGTAGAACGCAGGGGGGCTGGGGGAGCCCACAATTATTGGGAAAGTTTGAAAAATTAGCCATATTTGGGCAAAAATTAGCCTTAAATCAGGCAATAATTTTTGTAAACAATTGAATCTTTATCAGGCAGTTCCCCCAGATGTTATCTTCCTGTACGTTGATGTTTATGAATCAGGTTTGTGACATCTAATGCAATAGTTTGCAAACAAAAGCAATGAATACGTTCACTCCCCTTCTTTATAAATTCATTTTGATAAATAACACCATTTTGGTCCAGTTGAATAGAAAATATAACCATAGAAACCTCCTCAAACACATTAAAAAAGCAGGAAAAGTTATTTTGCATCAAGATGTCTGGTATTGTTTTTTTTTTACAAAAAATGACACATTTTTTGTCAGCATAGGGCTCAAATCTTTCACATCTTTAAAAATGTGGGTGTAAAATTCTATTACATTTTCCTTTGAATTGAATGGTTTGAAAGGACTAAGTGTAAATTGCTGTAAATCTGCGATAGAAAGTTTTTGAAATCTTGACTTTTTACAAAATGGCAGCATTTTAATTGTTTTTGCAAGAATCCATGAAAAATTTTGGAAAAATTGAAATCATCGTAAATGCTAAATTGATTGAGGAAAAATGATACAATCTTCATCAAAACCATAGTTTATGAAGGTCTACAATATGTTGGCAAGCGGAAATTTGTCGCTGTTCTGGTTTCAGATTTAGAAATTTGATGACGCCACATTCTCAAATACAATAAATGCTGCCATTTTGAAACTAATCAAGATATCAAAAATTTCCATGGCAGATTTACAGCAAATTGCCGTAAGTCCCTTCAAAGCCATTTAATTCAAAGTAAATCTTAATACAGTTTACACCCACCTTTCTAAAGATTTGAGCTCTATGCTACATTTGTGTATAATATAGAATCTCAATTGATTGTGCTATATCCTGTTAACTGTGTGCAAAAATTTCTGTTTTTGAAAATTGCATGGCTTTTTAATGGAACACACATCATCAGTTTTGCTATTGCAAATCCTGTTAATACAATTTTGTATTGTAAGTAATAAAGTTCATGAAGTAGATTAATGTAAAGTATTTATATTGTAAAATCATATTCTACAGAATGATACAAGGATGATTTCTTTTGCCATCATCTCAATTGATTACAACCATTGTTTTCCTGGATTAGCACAACTATACACATTCTTTCACTAGAAACCCACTTTTACAAAACTCCAGTCAGGACTTCTGAAAAAGTTAGGAAACTCAACAAATGAATATACAGTACATGCCTTGTGCACATTATCATGGCTTTACCTAAGAATTCTCAAACATTCATATAAAGTCTCAAGAATAGTCATTGCAAATCATCAGATTCCTGGATGACATAAAGAGGCAATATTTTCCCAGTTATTATTTGAGTTTCTTAAATGTTTTGGTGGTCTAAGAGCTGAGCTTCTTGCAAAGATTTTCGTGAAGCATAAGGGCTCTTCATCGCACTTTGTAAAAACTTCCATTTCAAGAAGTTTTGAAAAGACAAGAAAATCTGTGTTCTGGAAGGCAATATCCGATAATGATTTGAGCGACACTAAAAGTTTACCTTGCACAGGGAACTGCGCATTATTTAAGAAATAATAGCCTATAGCCTAAAGCAAAAGAATTGGCACTAGAATAGTGTCACCCTGAAGACGAAAATTGCAGAAAGCTGTCTTTTTTCTACTGCTGATGTTAACCTCAGTTTTAAAAGGAAACAAGAGTAAAAACATCTTTGGCCTAGAAATAACAGTTGGCAAAGAAAAGACGTCTACTATATCCATAAAGAAAATATTTTTTAGAGAGGCTTACACCTCAATAAGAATATCAATTCTATTTGTGATTAGACCCATTCAGTTCAGAGGGCAACAGTACTCCAATTTTCCATGCAGAAATCATAACTTTATAGGCTGGACTTGAGCTGCCAGCCATAAGTATGGAAAGTGGTGAAAATGTTTGCGGAGACTTTGGGTGTGCAAGATAGGCCCTCTATTGTTATGTTTATCTATTGTCTGTTTTGTATACTCTTTTGTTTTTCTTTGGGTGTTTTTCTTGGGTGTTTTTCTTGAAGTGCCACATTTGCCACACAAGAGGGCTGCCAGGGTGGAATTCATGCAGCCTACGCCGGAGATCTCCGGCGTGGAATAGTGACAATCTATTGTTCTTCTTTGTTCTTCCATTGTTTTGGCAAAAATCTCCGGCGTGGACTTTGCATGGTTTCCACCAAGGGAAGAAGGGAGGGCTGCTAACATAACAAAAAAGGCACACAAAAGCAGTAAGATATTCATTTTACTTTTGCTTTCAAGTCCAGTGAGAAACGTTGTTGAATTTGAATGGCAGCTAAATCAAGTAACATTTCCTTCTGAATGAAAAGGCAGACAGAAAAGGCCTTTTGGCCTAAAATGATTTTGAACATTCACTTCAGTTCAGGCAGGCCTCCAGAAAAAGCCTAGCCACCATTCAATTCATTTCTATTGTCAAATCGTCATAAACCAATGATAAAACCTTACCAATTTCAAGCATCACAATGTGCTTTCGAATATTTTCGCTCAGCCAAGGTAGTTTCTTGAAAAAAGACGCCAGACAAGGAGCCTTCTTTTCTAAAAGCAGCAGCAGCAACAGGCCTAACTAATTCCCGCCATATTCCCAGCCTCTTCTGAATGACCAAGGGGGTTGGGGAGAGCGCGGTCGTCTTACAGAAAAGTTGGATCTGGAATCTGGACAGGAGAAAATGCTGGAGAACTCAAACAGGGCCATCATCCGTTGAACTACAATCTTAGACAAAAGTGTTGAGACACTTTGCTTTTCAGGAAGAAATTGTGAGTTAAGGACCCCCCTCCCACCAATGCAATGTTGGAATATGGTGGAAATGTTGCAGATGAATCCAATTGCAGTGGGGGGAAGGGGGTCTTTAGCAGCGGAAGGTAATGACTTGCAGGAAAGAACGGCATTTTACTACACAAAATGCATTTGTCTCAACAACTTTTGTCTAAGATTGTAGGATTATGTAATTGTTGGCAAAAATTCGTTTCGTCACAAAATTAAAAACGTTTGTATCGTCTGCAAATATCTGGGAACCAATTTTGTAGAGTTGGGCATATCGCAGGAAAGAAAAAGAAACGAATATTCGGTCCCAAAATTTTGAAATTCGGTCCTGTATTTTACCCCCCTTCAACTTCAGGCTACACATGTGTCAAATGCATTTGTCTCAACAACTTTTGTCTAAGATTGTAGGATTATGTAATTGTTGGCAAAAACACATTATCGTCTTATCGGATTATTCGAAATCAAACACAGTAAAACCCCACAAACAAGAACATACTTGTCTACTAAACAGACTGACTAATGTTTTTATGAATGTGGTACACATCCTGCAGCAGGGTGAGGTTCTTATGTCAAGTGCCCTTATGACTATAATGACCACAAAGCAATTACAACATGCATTTGATGAACTTGGGAGTCATAAGGCATGTCACCCTGGGTACCAGACTCTTTAAAAAAAATTTCTAGAGAGTCTGGTACTCAGCGTAAAGGCATTCTGGATGTTGGAGAAAATAATTATTGGATGTAGATAAAAAAAATTACAATACACAAACACAAACACAAACTGACCAAAATTGCTTATCCTTGAAATAGTTGGAGATAGTTGAATTCAAAAAATGCCGTTATTTTCTATGAATTAATTTGATCAGATGTTTCAGAAATAGTTAGATTCCAGGCTATCTTTAGGCAGCTGATTTCAAGCAATTTCGCTATGCTTCTTTTACTTTGTCATTTTCATCGAAATTTTGGTTGTTGAGGCATTTAATTTTGACTTTTCTGGATAAATATATCACATGATAAGAACATGGAGGGAAATCAGGTTGTTTTCGGTTCTTATCCTTGGGTGCCTTTTTCAAAAAATCAGGCTCTAGATTCTTAATATTTCTCTACGTTCTTGTTTGCAAGGTTTTACTGTATCGCAAAATATATAATACGAGATAAGATCTCTACCAGAAAATTTACAAGGGGTAAACGATTACGCAACCCTGTTCAGCAAATAATTGCAAAGTCTGCCGTCAGTCTGACCATGCACTAGTGGATTTCAAATGAGCAGGTCGTCCTAGAGGCAGCGATGTGGACTGGAGCTAATCTCGATTGTGATGTCGTATAATCTTAATCTAGCTTGCAGGACACACCTCTTCGGAACAGGAATCCAAAAATAAATAAAAGATTCGGATAGTTGATTGTTAAATCCAATTAGCCCAACAAAAGGATGTGCACATTTAGGTAGCTCTGATCGTTCGTGGGAAAAATTAACACACATCATCAACGTTCACAAAGCAGATCATTCACGAAGATGACAAACGTGCCTCAAAACAGTACAAGACCAAATACAGAACCTTGTGGCATTCCTTAAGAAATTATATCCTCAAGAAGTACAAAAGACCATAAAACGATCAGTGTAACTAAGATTGTAGTTGACGGTATCCCTTCATTTGTGCATGGGTAATTACGATACTATGAAGATCTATAGTCATTGCAGCTCTGCATGCCTAAAGAAGGCATCTTTCTGTACCGTATGAAAGAGCCAAACAGCATCAACAGCCTTTAGAATACTGTGCACGGTGTCAAAGTTTGTTGGTGTTATTCTACTGACTGAGCGATGTAAAAGTAGATTTCGTGTGTGCTTGATTTTTATGAGTGCAGGGGATGCCCAATGTTTGGGGGGCTTATCATGGATTTTGCCAATTATAGCTGCCGAATAGAGCCTACGAAAAACATGAACAAATTTGCTGATAAGAGGTGATGCAGTCCCCTGACAAACTGCCTCATACGCCTATGGTCATTCTCCCTCTCTCTCTCTCTCCTAGCGGGGCCCCTAGCTCCATGCATAGCTTGGCCCTGAGCCTCAATTAGTTTGTGACTTGCAATTGCTAATGTCTAACAGGTGCTCTTAGTACTATTGATAAAAGGTGACATGTATTCGTTCATGCGTGTAGACAGCGTGATCTTTCGTCCTTTAGTAAACGCTGGTGGCTTCGCAAAATAAACCTCTACTTTACGGTTTGGCAAAAATTATCAATTTCAATTGGCAGAATAAGCAAAGATTGGAATTGCAGAAGCTCAAGAAAAGGTAAACTCTTGAAATATTGTGTGTCTGATCACTTGATTTTTCAATTTTCAAGCATTGGCTGGCTGTTTGGAAAGAATTTGGAACATTTGGAAGTAAGAAACTATCTGAGGCCTCTTGCACGACCTGGTAACTGAAGCGTTGCAGATGTCTTAGATTGCTTGAATTGTTGATAAACAAAAACTTCAGATTGTCTGATCTCCAGCAGCAAGGTTTTCACAACAAGATTCTTTAAACTGCTACTTAAGTAAATTTTTCTTGCCACGTTCAAAATTTGCCTCATGTTTCAAGAAGTGAAGTACGCCATCAAACATTTATTCTCGATCTTGCTTTGCAATCATTGTAAACAAAAATTGCCTACCTTTCTAGGAGTAAGATATGCTATCCCAAAGGTTACCCTCGATCGCTTTCTGCAGTTAATGTTGGTAGCCCAAATGCCAAGGGTGGTGAACACCCTTACTGATTTCTCTCCCACTCTGTACTTGACTTAGCATAGGTTCCAAATCTTCAAATAGGTAGATGCAAAATCCAACTACCTATTTCTATGGACTGAATGGCTTCAAAGAAACTTTTGCTATTTTGCTATGATTCCGCCTTTGGACTTTTCTGAAATTTTCAATATTGTAAGGATTTGAGGGTGTTTCTTCTCTTTCGAGAATTCAAGACAAAATTTTCAAAAAAACTTAAAATCATCGTAATTTCTAAACTGTTTGATGTAACATGAAATAGTTTCAAAGGAATATAGTTTATGAATGTTTACAATAAAGTATCAAGCAAAAGTCTGTCACTTTTGTGGTTTATGATTTAGAAACTTGATGATGTCACATCCTCAAATGAGCTGAAATATAAAACACGCTGTAATTTCAAAAACTATTCAAAATTTCCAAAAAATCCAACGGTAAAATTATAGAAAGGTAGCTAAAGTTTCTCCTAAGCCAATCAGCTAGAAGAAATAGGTCCTAGAATTTTACACCCACCTTGCGCCGATTTAAAGATTTGAGACCTACACGTTTTTTTATAAGAAACTTGGATCAGCACGTAGTACTAAAAGTTTCTTAATTTCGCATGAAAAATTCGTTGTTTTAGTAGTAAAAGTTTCTTAATTAGTTTCTTATTTTTTTGGGCCTAAAATTGCGGTATTGTTCGAAGTTGAGCCTTCTTCTCGAGAAAGGGCTTCCATTTTGCATTGACATTGTCATCAGGAAGAAGCCTTGCACATCAAGGCAAAAATTTACCAATTTTGCAGTTAAAAGTCAAGAAAAGACGAATGTACCTTTGTTAGAGAGACATAGAATAAGAGAGACATACAGAAATAAAGTTTTAGAGTTTCTTAACTGTTCTTGAGCGTAGTACTAGAGTTTCTTAAATTTTTTGGTCATCGTAGTACTAGTTTCTTATAAACCAGTGTCTTTAAAAAAACGGGTATGCTACTTGACTTAACTATCGAGAATTCAGATTTACCAAATCGGAGAACAGAAACTGGTATTTACAGGATTTCCTCTATTCACAGCCATGGTCAAAGAATAGCTCGAGCAACAATCTATCAGACGGTGGTTCGTGATAATTAACATTAACAAGATGAGCTCATATCTAGAAGATTAAGATTCGATAAGCAAAAACTAACCAAAAGTATAGCAAGAATAAAGTGTAACGAATGAAGCTCCTTTTGATTCATCTTATCAACAAGGGCCTCTAAAATTTCCATGATGATGATAAGGATAATGAAGAGAAAGGCATTCGATAATGAAAGTTTCTTTTTTGGTTACAGCAATCCGTCCTTTTACCTACTTGAAATATCATGATTAACTGCCAGCCATGCTCCAGAAAAAATCTATCGACTATTTACTAAATGATCATTTGTCCATGGCTCAACAAAACTTTACAAGTATGATGAGGTGTTTTTAAATGACAATACAAGATGTTCGAAAAAGTTGAAACGTCAATGATCTTGTGCAGAAACTTTCAATATTCACATGGAGTGCTAGTACCTACAGTACGTTGCACACAAAAACAACATTCACAAAACATTTTAAGCAAATTGACAAAACATTTGCTTCCATTTACAGGGCTAAAAAGATTCATACAAGATGAGGGTTTTCGCAGTGGCATTGGCAGTTTTTCTGCTGATCGACTTAATGGTTGTAGAATCAAGACATATCAAAGGTAGTAAAGAGAACATTGATTTACTGTTAATAATCTAAACTATTATGGTTACGTCAAATCTGCAGCACTACCTTACTCTTGGACTTGGCCAAGTCTCATTTTCTTTCCTCAGTCGATTGATTACCTTTTGCCTATTTTTATGGCTCAACTGACTGATGAAAGAAAGTGAGACTTGGACAAGTCCAACTCACTCTTGGCAGGATTTCATTGCATCTATCATTGAACCATTTTTGAACTAAGGATTTCTTCTCGTGCAAGAAGTATCTTTACGGTACAGCTTGTTATATTTATGTGAATTTTACATTGCTTTGTATGCTTTGTAGTTGAGCCAGCATAGCTACTATTACTAATGAGATACCAATTGATCTGTTAACCTAACCCTACTGGCTTTCTGAAAGCCATATGTTGCAGCAAATTCTTATTGGTTCAAATGTATTTCTATGATCTCACTAAACCCTGAGCATTTGTTCTGACGTTTTAATCTTTCTTGTATGAAAGCATTAACACAAAAATGCCAGGTCCTGCCGTATCTACATAATAATTCTGTGTTTGTTCAGAATTAATGAAATGAAAATGAAAGAAAAGTGGGGAAAGAGGATCGTGTAAGATTGCTAAGATCTGAGCAACATAGAATAAAGAAAGGAACTTAAAGCACTGAGCTGGGAAAAAACTTTTGATGGAGTCTTGGTACTAGCATTTATCTCTTAAAAAATGGAAAATAGTAATTCAAATATGCTTTATAGATAGCAAATTTTCATATCGTGCAGGCAAACATTCAAAAGAAACAAAAATTGAAAAACATGAACATAAATCTGAACACAAGAGAGAACATAAGCATGAAGCTGCAAAAAGAAGGCAATGTGAGTATACTAATATTTAATCTTTAAACATCTAAATTCTGACATTGCTTAAAACTCTATCCTAATGTTTATAGTATCTTAACCTAGAGTTAATGTGTTTTCCAAGACCATAACAACTTGCAATCAATGATACGACAATAATTCCGATGGAAACAAATAATGTTCAGGGTGATCAGGCATCAGGCAGTTAATCAGTTAATTGACTAATCTGCCTGTCAGTAAGCTAAATGATTAGTTCCTCGATCAATAGACCTTTTAGCTATTTCATAAAAGAGCCTGGATCGAGCGTTATTGTTATACACGAGGTTCGATAGAGTTGCGTTAGAGCTTCTGTGAATATTGTGCATTTCGAAAATTCTACGAAGTGCACTTTGTAGAATTTTCGAATTTGCACAATAGTGATAGAAGCTCTTAACACCACTCTATCGAGCCTCGCGTATAAAAATAACGCTCGATCCAGGCTCTTTTGTAGAATAGCTAAAAGGTCTATTAGAAAATCATTAAGTCAATCAGTAAATCATCTAATCATTTGCTCATTCAGTCTAACAATCGTCAATCCAATGATGAATCAAACATTTTTTTAATAAGTGGTCTATACACAAACGATTATCAAGTACTGATAAATACTAGAGCCTGTTTCACATTTGAGGTCAGGCCAGCATAGGTGATAATGCAGAACTACAGGAATCCCGGTGCAGCCAAGAGAACATCAATGACAGCAACTGCCACCGGCACTGCCTCCCTGCAGCTCCCCATCGTTCAAGACAGTTTATGGGTAGGGTTGGGGTAATCGGTCATCGGTCATCGGTCATCGGTCATCGGTCATCGGTCATCGGTCATCGGTCATCGGTCATCGGTCATCGGTCATCGGTCATCGGTCATCGGTCATCGGTCAGGGTTCCTGGTTCATAATGTCATTGATTTGAATATTGAATGTTGTATGGATGAAGTGTGATTCATGAAGTTCAAAAGAATAATTAGTCTATCATTCGAAAAAAAAATTTAATCAGTATTCGATCAAAACATTAATCAACGCAATCGATCCAATCAGTCTTTGCATGCAAACTGCTTTGCCGAGTAAAAGACACAGTTTTGTTTGAGTGAACTTGTAAACGCTTAGATTTTGAATTTTTCATATATGCTCATGAAATAATTACAACAGATAAATACTACGCAACGATACCACAGGGAACATGGAATTATATGACAACCCTGTGACATTTAACAATTAAAGGCAATCTGTCACGCATCTGATTGGCTGCAATAAAATCAGAGCTCAACACACCGGATGTCTTTGTGAATCTGTTTATTCGGAATAAAGGAGGGCTAATCGTTCTCACTTTCTATGGTCGTAGAAAGTCAGTAGGATCAGCAGCCATTCAATTCTCCTATTCTCCATATTGTCATTATCACCCAATCAGATGCTAGCCTGCGTGCAGACTTTACTTTCCACTGCGAAGGAGAGCCTATTACAAGATCCACCTTGGCTCTCCTTCGCAGTGGAAAGTAAAGTCTGTACGCAGGCTAATCAGATGCGTGACAGACTGCCTTTAACTTGAAACCTGTCTCAAAATAGACGTCAGGCGAAACTTTTCTGGAATTTCTTGAATTTTGAATAGACAAAGAAGAAAATGAAGAGGAAGACGAAGATGAGGAAGAAGAACAACAACAACAACAAGATGAGGATGAAGAACCAATTGAAGAAGAAGGATCAACAGGTACTGACTGGCATCATGAAAAGTTCAGTCATATGAAAAATCACCAAAATTTGATTTTACTGCTGATCTTAAAATTCTCCATCTGTTTGGTTATGGCATTGGCCAAAATACTAATTGAGATGATAAGGGCATTGTTCTTGAAGGAGACAGGCCACGAAGTTATCATTTAAAAGTACTTTTTCAATTTTACGGTAGCAATAAATTTTTCACCATCACTCAAATCTTCCAGTGGGTATACTCAGGGGCGGGCAAGTACTGTAAAATATTTGACCCCATGTTTGTCCAGAGGAATTGGAAAAAATAACCGGTTCTTTTGTCACATAGTACGACTTTCCTGCCCAAAAACAACCAGTTTTGGGACAAAGGTGAAATTTGAATATAAATCTTCCTATTCCATCAGTTTGTCACAAATATCAAGTTTTCTTACCTCCTATCTGATCAAAACCCTGAAGTTTACCTGTAAGCTGGTTCTCCCTTTGTCCGCCAAATTTAAGCAGAAAAGACCAGTATTTCAAATTTTCACGTGAGCGGTTCTACCTTTGTCCACCAAATTTACGGAAAAAAGACCAGAAATTCCAATTTTTCACCAATTTGTCCGGCAAATTTCCGAAAAAAGGCCAGAATTTCAAAATGTTCACCAAAGCGGCTCTACCATTGTCCGGCAACCGGTTTTGGGACACTTGCACTTTCATATCTATGATTACCACTTGCTTTCGAAAAACAGTATTTGGTCGAAACTACCATTTTTTGGGACAAACATCGTCAATGACAAATTATGTTGAAATTGTCCGCCAAATTGAAAAAAATAACTGCCTAAATTTGCCATCAAAAACTACCAGTTTTTGGGACAAAGGTGGTGCAAAATTTTTTCGTTAAGTACCGGTTTTCGGACAAAGGTAGGACCATCGTTCCCAGTGTGACATGCCCGCCCTTGGTATACTCAACTAAAAAAACTGCTACAAAAACTTTACATTTGAGAATAATTCCTTACAGTGTCAGCATGTAATGCAAATTAATCTAGCTTACAAAATGTTATTCCTAATTACATAAAGCTACGTTGCCACTTATTGATGTTTTTTAGAATATCATAACATAATTTATTTAAAATTTTGAGATGATAAGTTGGTCGATTGGTCTGCAGTTTTGAATAAGGATGACTAGACTAGATGAGGTAATTCATTTTACAGTTGTGATAAGGACAAAATCACTTCTGAAAATTGAAACACGTTGAAAGAATCGAAAGCGACCCACGTGGGACTCGAGCCTACGGCCTCCAACCAGAAGAACTAGAAGAACTGCAAGTTGAGGCCGTAGGCTCGAGTCCCACGTGAGTCGCTTTCGTTTCTTCGAACGTGTTTCAATTTTTCAGAATTGATTTTGTCCTTATCACAACTGTAAATACGATCAGTAGTAAAATCAAACTTTGGTGACTTTTTAAACAACTGAACTTTTCTGGGCGACCTCCACTGCAGTAGTTTTGGTCGATGACCAGCGCACTTGTCTACTACGCATGCTGGGTGCGCATGATACAAGTGCGCTGGTCATGGACCAAAAAACTACTGCAGTTGAAGTCGTCCAGCCAGCTGGCAGAGCGAACACGTTAGTATGTCTATATTTGCTTCGATAAGAAGTACGTTCAAATCATTTTAAACATAATGATGCTTACTGGTTCTCTAACAAGCTCGTTCTTAGCAAGTCAATACACAATACAGAGATGTTATAAATGGTAGAAATTTAATGTCAGGTTGCAACGAGTGCTATGAACTTACCCAAGTTGTCCATGAACATTATAGCGCCAACAAATGTGACCTTTGACAATATGAGCTCTTTTGGAGGATGAAAGATAATGATTATAAGAAAATAAAATCCTTCTACCAGATTCGAAAACTATTCATTAGCAATTTCTGTAATAGGGACTCTAAATAATTACTTCATATAAATCAGTAACTAGTAACTCTAAACACGGATCCAGATCTCTACGATGACCATTGGCCTTGAGACATTGGGTCTTCAGTTGCAATTTGCTGCTTCTTCATTTTCACTGTCCTTGTTATCTTAGTATTTGAGGCCCATTTGAGGATAGGAGAGTTGTTCTTGCACTCAATGTATCGTATTATTTTCTTGAAGAAAAGGCTGCGAAGTTAAATTGTTCAATCATGCTGGACAGCTGAAACTAAAATCAAATTAAGTTTCTCAAAGAGCATAGAATATAAGTTCACGAAATGTTGAAATCTCGTTAAAATGCTTTTCAGATGAGGGCAGCACTCGAACATTAGAAGAAAATGAAGACGATGAAGAAGAGGCTGATGCACGAACAGGAGGCTCTATGCCACCACCAGGAGGAGCACCACAACAGCCAATGCAGCCACAAGCACCCAGTCCTTTTGCTCCACAACCTGTTGCAGGACAAGGGTATACTGGAACTCAACAAGCTATGCCTGATGGAACACAGAGTGGTACAATAATGGTCAATGGAGGTAATTAAAAAAGCACTATTAAAGGGCATATGTCATGAAGCTGATTGGTTCATGCAATACAATTCTCTCTATTGTTTATTATAAAGCCACAGGATCGAGGCTGAATTTTTATTGCAATAAAAATTCATGAAGCAGAAATGAAAAGTCACGAAACAATGGAATTCTACTCCAAACTTCTTTGTTGCATTAACCAATTAATAAAGTGACATATGTCCTTTAATGGAAATGAAATTACACAGAGTAACAAAAATTTGCACAAAACTGGCTAAGGGTGACAAAATTCGTAAAGGGATAGCCAGACTTGCTAATTTTCCTGAAGTCAAAAAGCTTTGGTCATTTGTAAAAGCGAAGGTTTCCAAATAAGTAACGGTTTCTTTTCATTTGGAAGAAAATTAGATAAAGAAAACCGTTTAAAAAAAACAAAAGAAGATCTTACGTTTCTTTGATTCAGTCTTCATACTTCATATAATATCGGAAGATTCGTTGTGATCGGAGAGCTTGCTCCCCTTTTTGAAGGATTTTCTTTAAACAGCTGCCATCACCAAGTGTCAAACAAAAATACTTTCAAAAACCTCTAATCATCTCCAATGGTACCGTCGTTTGAGAAAAGTTGAGCACAGCCGATTTATGTATAAACATACAGTCAACATTTAGACCTGTCTTTGCCTTCCTTTCGAAGATTTTCCACGTTAATCAGTTTCTGTCTCCTTCTAACAGGTGGATGTGCTGCCCCTTGCCAACCAAGTTGTGCTCCTGCTTGCTCTCCACAATGTTGCCAGGCTCCACCAATGATTGCACTGGAACCAATCCCACAGATTCCTAAACAAGCAAGATGGTTTGAAAGACCAAAATACAAACCAGGACCAGCACTCCCACCCCCTCCAGCTCCTCCTCCAACTTTCACCCTTACTTGCCCAACCCCTTGCTCTCAGAGCTGTGCCCCTGCCTGCACCCCATCCTGCTGTACAGCTAACTTCCCACCTCCACCCCCACCTGTGATGATGGCCCCACCTCCTCCTCCAATGTACATTCCACCTCCACCACCAATGGCTGTTGGCTGCTCTCCAGCATGCAGCCCATCTTCATGCACTCCTTCTTGCCCATCTTTCTGTTGTGCTCGATACATTTAGAGGACAACAGCACCAAAACCTAACAATATGGCCATTTCAGAATGATGTAAAAGAATCCCTTCAAGATCATTCCTGTATCTTATATATAAAAACATAAACAATCTGTATGTTATTTAAAGCAGGATTTTTGTTGAAACAGTGTTGAATCGATCTTGGACCAATGTTGATTTATTGTAGAATCAATGAAGAATTGGCCTAGAGTGAAATAATGATATAACTTAAACATAACCTAAAGCTGTTGTTAAAGTAACATAACATTCAGGTTCGCATGTTTGCTTTTGCGAACAGAACAACATTAAAGTTCTGCAACAGACAATAAAGATGAAATATATCATATACCTATCTACAAAATTTTAGAGATGTTTCCAGGGATAGGTTTTGAATGAAATTTTTACCAAAATATTCTGGTAAGGAAACAAATAAATTCTTCTGGTAATCTAACCTGTTTTCACATAGAAATGGCCAAGCATGATTCATATTGAGTGTGGAAAACTGTATATTTTTAGAATGATGAAGTTAAGTAATCAAGAACTAATTTTGAAGTTGATATGTCAGCCATTTCGTTTTTCTGTCTCCTACCTGTAATCTTTTATCAAACCCACTGTACCTATCAGCGAGAAATTTTGTTGCCTTAATAACTGCTGTTTTAATACAGCAAGGGATCGAAGACAAGACTCGAATGAGCATAAATTAATCAAATTTGTTACATTTCTTCAAGAAAGGTAACAAAATTGATTAATATATGCTGTTTCTTGACTCCCTGTGTGCCTTTGTTCCAATTAATTTTCACTGCTGCCTGCTGCTGCCTTTAGTTTTGGCCTAAGTTTTGAAACAGTACCTGCGTTTTCAAAGCGATGGCCTGGGTACTAGATCCCAGGACGACGCGACCGTTCATGACTCGCAGAGGCGATAATCGCCAAAAACACTGAAAACTACATTTGAAAAAACGTTGCTGTGGCAATTTCCAAGTCAACAAACTTAGCGATCATTGTTAGCAAACGGTTTCGTTACTCGACGCAGTTTTCAAGCTTGTGCCCAAGTTTTGAACTCAGGTTTTTGGCGATTTGAGAGTTTTTTGTTTTGAAGAGCTTCTTATAAAGAATTTGTGTGCAAGAATTCAATACCTCCGTCGAAATCACTGCTGTGGGGGCAACTGTGCATCACAATAGTTTTGAAGGCAATGTAGTTAGTTTTAACATGGTTTTAGCCAATCATGCTTCTTCCTGAATCAATGGCAGAATGTTGATAACTAGGGATTCCTCAGTCTCCTTGGCAATGGTAACAGAACGCAGCAACATATGATGGGATTTGTAGAACTTGCAACCATTCACTGCACAGTGCAACAGATAAACTAAAGTGTAACAGATAAACTCTTGAGGTCAACAGGTCAAATTAAAGAAAGAGTTATAAGATTTGCAGGAAATTAGGATAATTGGATTGTTAAATCGGAAACTTAACTCCTCCTGCTAGGGTACATATTAATTGTAAATCAATCTGCTGCTCCTCCCTACTGCTGATCTCTGTGTCATCAAACCTCGCTCTCCATTCAAGAAAGGCATACAGTAAAAACCGGACTCTGAGACCCTAGGATCTTGGGATCCTTAAGTACGAACGTGAGATGGACCCATAACACCGGAGCGTCATCACCAACTCGATAGAATACCACTTTGTTTCATCTTCATTGTTCCAAACCACAGCAAATTTACGGTTGAATGAATTATTTGAAAAAATGGTGTTTCCACTTCAATCACGCTCTTAGTAATTCTGTTTTGGTTTTTCTATTGTTTTTAGCAATCTTTTCGCCGTTTTGTTGGTGACCCAAGGGCCCAAGATTGTTAAAGTTTTCTGTTAAACGCAACATTTCTTCTTCCATCATTGCATCACTACGGTACATCGTGTGGAATTCTAATGTTGAAAAGGATACATGAAAGGGCCCTAAGAATCGCATACAAGGACAATGTTTCTAGCTTTGAAAAATTGTTAGAAATGAATAATTCGGTAACCGTTCATCAGAGGAACCTGCAGTTGCTCATGGTAGAGATCTACAAGACAAAATATGATCTAAATCCCAGCTTTATGAAGCAAATTTTTGAGGAAAAAGAAATGCCTTACAACCTAAGTTGTTCTGATAAACTACAACTACCAAATGCGAAAACAACTTCCCTTGGAATCGATACAGTCAGATTTATGGGGAAAAAAGTATGGGAGACACTACCACCAGAACTGAAAAATTCAGATTCCCTTCAGATTTTCAAAAGGCTTATCAAAGCCCATCAATGCCAAGCCTGCAACTGCAGATTATGTAAAATATTTTATCCCAATTTAGGTTTTTTATTGTAAATTATATCTTCACTTGTAATATTATATGTATTTTTTGTAAATAGTTGGCCTTAATTAGCAATTGTAGCTATATTTTTTAGCCAACTTAAATGAAAGAATTAATAATAATAATAATCATCATCATAGAGAATCATGGCAATCAGAAACAGGGAGCATAATAACGGTATCATTTCATCGTATATAATCATGGGTAGTTAGACACTGCTGGTGTGCTTCTATGGAGGAGCGCTGGATATTATGTATCTGCGGGGAAATTTGTTTGCAGTACTGCGGAGGAGATATCGAAAGAACAAAAATATTAAACTATTAAAATGTCTTCTCTCTCCTTCTCTCTTCGCTTCCGATATCTCCTCCGTAGTACTATAAAAATTTCCCCCGCAGATATCTCCTCCGCAGTACTATAAAAAATTTCCCCCGCAGATATCTCCTCCGCAGTACTATAAAAAGTTTCCCCCGCAGATACATATTATCCAGCTCTTCTCCATAGAAGCACACCAGCAGTGTCTAACTACCCATGATATAATTATTTGTTTTCTTCGTTATGAGCACTTACAGAGAGCGAAATTTTTGCGTAGCTTCATTGCATTATGAAATTCAATGCTTGCATTTTAAAGAATAAAGTCACATGCCACTTAAGGAAACAATAGGTCTATAAACTCTTGATCTAAACGGTGAATACTGCACAATAATGACAAAAATTATAGTAATGATAGTGATAGTACAGGGACAAATTAGAATTCTATTTCTTTGTGAAGGTGATGCCCTTCCAGCGTTAAGGGTCCTGATTCATATTGGTATTCAAGGGTCACAAGGTCCCAGAGTCCGGTTTTTACTGTATGACTTCAAGAAAATATAACAATCACAAAGAGAAGATTACTTTGTAATCTCTGCTTTCTCTAACTGTGGGCGAAATTTGCTTATTTTCATAGACGATTGTATTTCATTATGTCTATGTTGTTTCAGTGAAAGTTTGTGTAAACTCCCCCAATCGGATACAAACTGCTTTCAAGTAAGAAAGACAGGGGCGTAGCTACGGGGTTTCACATTCGTCGAGGTTTTCTTGCGTTTTCGTTTCTATAGGCCATTCAAGGTGACGTTTTTAATCGTGCATAAGCCAGTTGTCTTGCAATAAATCTTGGACGGTAGATAAAATTTTGATTTTCATGTTTTCATGTTGAAAGATATAAAGGATGCCCACAAAAATTGTGAACCACTTGTGTAGCTGCTGCGGAGGAGCCGTACGTTTGATTGCTCCTTCTTTCATATTGCTTAGGGGATAGGCTTCAACTTAAAGCTTGAGCCTTCATTTAGCAAATCGGACGAGTGGTTGCTGATTTATGGTGCAAGAAGTCAAACAAGTGATTTCGACTTCAAAAACAGCACTTTCTTCGTTCTCCAAAAATCCCAAATATATATATTTATATATACAGAGTGTCCCGAAAAATGTGTGCCCCGTTTGCCTGAAGATTGCGACAAAACTAAAAATGCTTCTCGCCAAACTTTTACATGATGTTGCTCTTCAGATGTTCAAATAAAGTTTGCTGCCATCCCCGTCAAAATCCGTTAAAAAATGATGGAGCTATGACCTTCAGAAGACCAAACTTGCCTGATGACTGAAACCAGCGGTCGGCCATTTTGTCTTGCTATCTTCAGTGATAAATAGCTTCATGTGAGGTATAGTTTCAGTGAGGTAAGAAATAGTTGAAAATTCTGCGATGATTATCAAAATTTTCACGAGAGCTATGGCATTGGAGGCTGCTGTTTCATTTTCCATCCATGAAGCTATTTATCGCTGCAAAATAGTAAGACAAAATGGCTGACCGCTGGTTTTAGTCATCAGGAAAATTTGGTCTTCTGATGGTCATAGCTCCATCATTTTTCAACGGATTTTTACCGGGATGGCAGCAAACTTTATTTGAATATCTTAAGAGCAACATTATATAAAAGTTGGCGAGAAGCTTTTGTCGTTTTGTCGCAATCTTTAGGCAAACGGGGCACAATTTTTTTGGGACACCCTGTATATTTGCAAGTTTTGCAATGAAGAATAGATACAAGACAATATGTGAGGTTATGGAGCAACAAGCACAGTATCAGGATAGTATTATAAGGTCAAGTTGACCACAATGGACCCCTTGTACAAATGGAAATGTAGAAAAATGGGAAAACAGAGATCTTTAGATGTTTCTGGACACAAGCGTCGCTTTGTAAGACCAAAGCAAAATTGCGATTATTCCTGAAACATCTGAAAGGCCATTCAACTATTGCCGATTACAGTGTAAGCAAAGCACCACCAGAACACTAGAAGAAACAGTTTTATTCGCGACTCAAAACATGACAGACTTTGACCATTCAAAGTTTCAAAGCTTCTTTATCAAACAAAATTCATCGCATCAATTAGAGAGAGAAAAAGTCGTCCATAAGGAAATTCTGCCTCCCCTTGCGTAATTTATTTAATCGTTGCTACCCACAAAGATCCAATGGATTTTATTGTCTACAAGTTTTAATCTCCTTCCAGTGGACTTGGCAGAAACTCACAACCACAGAACGTAATCATGAGTCTCAAGCAGCGAACACTGTGCCTTTTGTATGGTTGGGAAACTCACCAATTTTCCTCCCAGGGGATCCAAATGGGACAAGCTGTTTGCAACAAATACCTGTATCTTAGGCATTATATTTGAAAAGATTTAAGTAAGTAAAAGATCACGTCTTTCGATGAACTCCGGCAGAGAAGGGCTGGACAAACTTTCACCGTTAACAAGTCATTTATAGTTCACAGGAGCACACAGATTGATGTAAAGCAGTGAGAGCACAGTGAGATTAAAAAATTTTTGATTTTGTAGATTTGCAAATAAACCAAACTTACTGTCTCTTGTGCATTATATACCAAAATGCACTCGCATTGCACCTAAGTACAATTCTCTACAACATAAGGCCTTTACAACACTGCAGTACTCGTAGGGGCATAAAACGTGTAAATATGGGTGTGACTCGAACCGAACGTTGAAGCACAGTGACAAAGGCCCAGACCTATTTACTGGCGAAGGGAGAGGCGCGGGAGGGGAGCAGTTGGGCACCAAACAGAAGGTATCAAATGGTCGGTAACTGAAACCAAACTACAAGAAACTTAGGCCCACTGTATCGTTAAAATATGAAAGAATGTTTCAGGTTAACAACTTCTGAGACAACCTATCGTGACAACAGACCAAGAAAAAGAAAGGCTAGACTCTTAAAGAACTCTCAAAGTGGTACAGAATTTGAAATACAAAAAATCGGTCCATGTCTTCATACTCTAAATACCAGCCTTTCAGCTCCTGGTAGGTCGCTGGATACCACCAACATCCGGAAAACTAACCAACATTGCACATTTCTTAATTCTTAAAAAACACGATGAATAATCATAAACCGGACTTCCTATTGGCTCATTTCAAATCATATATAGACTATCTTTTGTATCGTCTATTTCAGATACTTTCTAACAGTCAATCTGCTGTGAACTGTGTCAAATAAAAGTTTTTTGATTTCATTCAATTCTTTGAGCTATTTTTGAAATTTCTTTATGTTCATGCGATGACTTGGCAAGAGTCTTCGCCATAGGTTCTTTTCTTTACGTTCTTGTGAAGGCTTGGTAAGCATTCTCGCTGTAGGTCTTCACTGATAAGAATCTGGACATTTCTAGAGTGATTTCGTAAACAGGATGCTTGGAAGAAGTCAATTCAGCTCTCATAGAGGGGGCTCGAGTAAGCACTGGCAACAAGGAAAGGTCCTTTTAGTCTCATGGTGTTCTCCTTTCAAATGACGAAAACAATAAGATTTCAATATACCAATTTCAAAGTTTACATATCCCAGTAGGGTATTATCAGTCAGGGAGGGACCCACCCTTGACTTATTACTAAATTGATGATTGGGTCAATGGTATTAAGGAATCAATGGTAAATGCGTAGTTCTCCTGACGTAATCAATTACTCTAGTACCAGGCCTCCAAGTCAATTAGCTATCAATGCACAGCTATCAATGCACAATATGTACTATTGGTTCTCGTGTTCTTAGCTAGCCTGTTAGCCAGACTCTGACTTCACTGGTTAAAAGTCTAGTTTTTAGCAAATAGCGAGCCATGTCGCATTAAGCTGAATTCGATAAACACAAGCACCTTTTCTGGTAGTTTCTTAAAATTCATGACTTATGAACGTACTTTTCTTGTCACAAGTGTACTTCCTTAGACTTTCGATAATCCATGGCAACGTATGATACAGCTGATTGGTACACCTATTTTATGGTCTAAGAGGGAAATTTTGAGTGAAAGAACAATACGACAAAACCTACGGAATTTCAACTCCTCTCCTCCATTTTCTCTCACAGTATTCAAATTGGAGCCAAACTGGGACATGAAGAGGGAACTCGTGCACTAATATTTTTACCGTTAGCCATACAAGCAAGATTTCCGCGTGATTGTAATCAAATCTCTGTTTGAAGACGAGGATTGACATCTTTATCTTTTATCTTGTCGTTAAACATCGATGAATCTAAGTTAAATTCTGGTTCAAAATGATGGAAATATTTTAGATTGGAATTTATCCTTTTGAGCCTGGCTGAATCTGGCCCTGTTATCTGTCTGTGAGCCACTTCTGATCCAGTTGTGGTACTTTTATCTGTTAAGATGTCTCCATCTTATCTGGAACGAATCCAGACGCCTAAATCAAATATCTTCAGCAGGCTTTGGGCCTAAATTGGTTAATCTGAGAAAAATTTGGAGATGGTCGAACATGAAAATTATTAATTTCTGGCACATCCTCTTTTTTGTTAAAATTTGCAAAGATTTTTCCTCCATTCAATTTAATCTAACGAAGGCTGGCTGAAATGCCAATTGCGGAGAAGATTTTATAAACTTTGCTATATTTAGGACAATAAGAAATTGTTACAGGATCAGACATTTATTGAAATGTTGCGACCACATATCACGTCTGACTTCATTGCAGTTGCCTAATCCAGTTTACTGCCTAATCATTTCGACCACGGATTCCTACAATTACTCCCTCATCAAAGTTGAATTCTGTTATGACCACCCCAAGCACGATTGAATTAAGCGATCAAGCAAACCATCATCGAAACACTTTTGCCGTTACTTTCATATCGACGTAGATTAGGATTTTATGTCGCTACAGTAATTTGTCATATCATTCTTTAAGATCGATTGATTTATTACTTTTAGTCTGCTGTTCAGAGCTTATCGTTCTTGGCACAAAAGTGCAGACAAGAGCCCCATCAATAAGACCAGCTAAACCAATAAAAAATGAGAACCTTATTAAAACGTTTAAGTCATCCCTTCAAATTTAATAACGATCCAGCCAACTCTACTTTGAATGACGGCCAATTTTAGTTTGTTTTTGCGCCAAGTTCTAAATCAGAACTGATATTTTTTATCATAAAAGGTTTCAGATAAGAAAACTTTAGATAACATCAGTCCGTCTATTACTATTGGAAACATATTAGCTAGTAATAGCACGGTCTATAAGCCAGACACATGTAGCAAAATTGATTTACAAAACTATCAACTCTTATTGAAAGGCAACAGTCTCTATTTGGCGCAGCATTTGATAAAGAAAACTTTCTTGGAGCAACATATCTTTTGCATTACATGGATTGAACATACTATGTCCATCTAAAACGCATAATTTAACCACGGGCACAGTGAAGATCAAATATTGGCCTTTAGGCCTAAAGCCTATCTTAGTTTTTCTCCGTTATGGCCTAATGGAGGAGGAACCTCACTTCAGGGAATCAGTAGAGTCTGCACGCAGGCTAATAAGTCCCAGTTTGAGCAAAACATATATTGTTATTGTTGTTGTTATTGCTGTTGTTGTTGCGATAACTGGGACTATTTCGTGAGTCTACTTTGATGCTTCTGAAATCCTTTAACAACTTCAAAACTTCCTTTTTTTCAAATACCAACTTTGGTAAATTGGTTTGATTTTTATATCGTGTCCGATTTCAAACTTCTAAAAGATGTTTAGCCACACAGCCAAACTGGTGTCAGAGCTTCAGTTTTCTTAAGTTTACGCTAATACCGCGCTAATAGCAGCACATTATTAACAATATTAACAGTTCGCTTCAAGGAACAAATTCAAAAAAAGCTACAGAACCTTGACATGCTAGAGCAATTTGTGCGCGAATTTATCTCGGTCCAGGCTCCTTACAATGGATCATAAAATGACAACAACAACATTGCCATTTGATGGGCCATATGATCAGTAAGCATTGAGCAGTTTGCTCTGCTGAATTATCTGCAAAAGAATCCAATTCCCCGATCATATTAGCAATGTTTTCTTCCACAAACAGATCAATCCTGATTGGCTTTATCAATTAATCTTCCCAGCAAATTTTCCTTAAACATGGGTTGGTTGGGCTGGAATCGCCAAACGAATAGTTGAAAATGGATAATTTTCCGACAAAATTCATCATAAAAGTGGGTATGAAGGCAAATTTTGGCAATCAGAAGAGGGTAGCTTTCTGAAAAGCTGGCGACAGAACCACCAGGGCTTTACGTTATAAAGCTCTATTGATCTTTGTGTTTCAGTATCAAATTGTATCCTTTTTGCTGCTTTTGGATTCTCGTTGTTTTTCCACTTGGCATCCGAAGGATGTTTCAGGAGGATTGAGAAGCTAAAAACAATAACAACAACAACAACAACAATGACAGCAACATTTTTTGCTATCAGTCTACAGGGTGTCCCAAAAAAATTGTACCCCGTTTGCCTGAAGATTGCGACAAAACGGCAAAACATTGTCGCCAAACTTTTATATGATGTTGCTCTTCTGATGTTTAAATAAAGTTTGCTGCCATCCCCGTAAAAATCCGTTGAAAAATGATGGAGCTATGACCTTCAGAAGACCAAATTTGCCTGATGACTGAAACCAGCGGCCGGCCATTTTGTCTCACTATTTTTTTCAGTGATAAATAGCTTCATGTGCTGTAAGAAATAGTTTCTGTGAGGTAAGAAATGGTTGAACTCTCTGATTATGATCGGAATTCTCACGAGAGCTATGAAATTGGAGGCTGCTGTTCCATTTCATCGATGAAGCTATTGTGATCGCTGCAAAACAGTAACACAAAATGGCCGACCGCTGGTTCCAGTCCTCTGGCAAATTTGGTCTCCTAAAGGTCATAGCTCCATCATTTTTCAACGGATTTATACGGGGATGGAAACAAACTTTAATTGAATATCCGAAGAGCAACATCATACAAAAGTTTGGCGAGAATCTTTTGCCGTTTTGTCGCAATCTTCAGGTAAATGGGGCACAACTTTTTTGGGACACCCTGTATCAATAGCGATAACTACGAACTTGTAGTCAGTCTAAGAGCTGGCGACTCAACTCACATTAGGTAGTAGGCTTGCTATTATATGCCAATGCTTGAATCGCACAGCCTTGATTTGCATTCTAAATTCAATGCAAATCTAGAGCAGACGATCTCATTGCCTAATTTCAAAGTACAGGTACGGTATATATGGTTCTCTTGATCGTTTCTAGGCCCTATGAGAAACAGCTAACAATCTATCCAGATATAAGAAACACTTGCAAGAAAAGAGGCCTTCATTGAAAGTACGAGAAATTCATTTTGATAAAATATAATGAATTCAATTTTTATTTACATTTTTATGACATATCTACAAATTTATCTGCGAGGTGTACTTGCACTAAACACGCAATTAATCTCCTCCACAATGGCAGCTAAGCAGCCCAAGCAGGTTCTTGGGCAGGTTGGTTTCCAGTGGGAAATTATCAACAACAAAGCGATAAAATGTCTCATCGCAATAACGATAAATACTGTTCAATAAAAAGTAAATAAAAAGTATTGCCTTTGATGGAACTTATCATGACAGTCGCTTAGTGAAAGCCAGGTTTATCGCATCTGTCCCAATCAGCCTACGGACGGGCCTACGGAGCACTCATCGCTAGTTCTGAGTTTTAGTGAAGGGTCTTCATTTAACTCCAAAGTCAGCCAAACCTTCTGCCTTTTGGAGCTGTTTTGAGAATTTCGGAGTCAGACAGTAGTCAGACGGGGTCTACTGAGTCCACAGTGTTCAGAATTGGTGCTAATCTAGCACACCATAAAATATTGCAACGGTGTTTATAAGTACGATGTTAAAGGTTTTTGAATAGTGATTTTATTTTATCGCTACCTTGAAGAATTGGTATTTGAGCTGTGCTCATTGGAAGGAGGGAGCTGATTAGACGTGATTAGAGCAAATACGGTGATTGCCACAAATCTGCGTGAGACGTGACAATTATTAACACGTTACGGTATGGAGAGAGACCCTCATGAGGGTGCTCAATGTTACCTTAAAATCTAATCGATAATTTCATTGCACTTATTTCGATAAACACAATCAAGAGTTCAGATTAAGTGACACGTTTTAGCGATATATGACTTGTACGATATTGTTTAGAGCAATATGTTCAAAACATACTGACACCTTAAATAGATTATATGAATTCTAACTAACGCCTGGAGTCTGAAGGGAGATGTGAATTATTATTTCCAGGCAATATGGTAGAGTTCTGGTCAACAAACGTTTCTTTCGTTAAAAATAAGGGCATGTGGTATGGTTCTTCTGCTTCAGGCTGAAATCTCTCTGCTTTAAATCCTGTCTTGCTGGAGCACGCTTGAAGTTTTGAGAGGAAGGTTTTGGGAGGGGCAAACCAAAGTTGGCACTCCCGAAAGCGTGCACTGCTTCGAGGGACAAGCGAGGAGGTAGGCTTTTTCGCATCCGTGTCTGCTCTCCATCAGGATTCATGGATGCAGCCATTCTACTGGCAATATATTGAGTGTATCTTTACGTAGTTCGAGCACAACGTCTTTCTTTACGGTGCAGCCATCCTGGGTTGTTCCTTACTCTACAAGGAAAGATAAAAACTGTCACAAAAGGCCTCAGTTGCAAAGGCGTAGCTATCATCATAAAACTTGCTCTGTCGAACGAGAAGCACATCACTCCTAAAAGTCTCGTACACTTTCGGGTAGAATGCTTTTGTTTTCTTGAGGACCTTGAGGAGTCTTTGAAATCTGGTAGAAATTCTTTTATCCTCCTAGAAATCACGTAGCTACCTACGCCTTCACACCCCTCGCTGTCAAACATTCTGTTCTTGAAGACTCTCATTTAATCGAAACTTGATCTCAAGTACCGAGAGGGGGAGAAAGCAGGGGCCTTACCGGCTTTCCGGTCGGAAAACGTGGAGGCTCCCTGAAGGAACTGTGGTGACGCAGTTCAAAATTGTTTTGGAAGCGTTGTTTCCTTGAAAGTTCTGAGCAAATAAATAAGCATGACTATGCAAGTTCTTCTTGTAATGTAACTATTCTTTAAACCATTTTTCTTTCAGGTTTCTCATCCCCTTATCAGAGTTTCCCAGGCTTCTCCGGTCAGGAAGCTTCTCTGCAAAAAATGTTGACGTGCAAAAAACGTGCAAAGAGGCAAAAACGTGAGACCTCCCTTGGTAATTTCGTGCAGAGGGAGACCAAATGGGCGTATCAGTAGTAAGGTGAAAAGTAAACATGATCTGGAGATAACATAACGTGTCATATTTCAAATGGACCAAAATTTATGAATTATCTTATCATGAAACACATTACATCGCGTGCTAGATGCAATCAGTTAGTCCAAAATGCCAGGGGGTCTACCTTGGAGAAAAACAACGGGGATGTGCCTGGCAGAACAAAATTTTATGACCCTGTCCTGGAATAAAATTCTGAAAACATAATACCTGTCCTGGAATAAGATCGGGAAAACTAAAGGTTCTCGTGAAAATGATGTTACTAAAAGTACTTTTTGCTAATTGCTAACGCTACTAACATTTTAATTTAATAAGTTCATGAATTGGAGTTGATCTGATCTGTCCTGGAAAAAGTAGCTCTAAAGGACACACCGGTCCCGGAATAAAGGTGCAAAAGGTATAATCCTGTCCCGGAATTCCCGGGTGGTTATTGTATTAAGTAGACCCCCCGGGCCAAAATGTGTCAATTAATGATGAGAAAAACATCGCCCGGCATTGACCTAGAAGACAACCAAACTTTTGCTCGTCGCACTTAAGCCATGGGGGTGAATCACTGCCTGAAAATCTTGCAAACCGTCAATAAAATCCTTTTGTATCATTGTTGGGGAGATGAGATACGGTTTGTCCGAGGAAAAATATGTGTCCCCCCGTGTCCCCCCTCATGCGCCCGTCAAAGTTCCAACCCAAAATGCCACTGCGCACGAGGATTAACCTACTGCACGGGGTGACACATACGTTTCCTTGGACGAACCGTATCTCGTCTCCCCAACAAACTCACTAAAATCAATCCTTTAGTTCTCTTGAAAACCTCGTACACTTTCTACTGGAATGATGTGCCTCTTGAAAAGCATAGTCGTGTTCTTTTCAAGTGGCTGTGGGTAAAGCCAACACTGTTTTGGATGTTTAGAAAGGTAAAGATAGGCCTAAAAAGCTCTGTAACCGAACCGTGCCTCCCAGCCTAGCAGAATCTCAGCATAATTATTTTCTCCATAATCATTCTCACTACAAAAATTACTGAAGATTGATTCAACATCATTTCGTCTCTCTTTCTGAGGGGCATTGCACGCTCAAAGAATCTCGTACATCTTTGGCAAAAATCCTTTTGCTTTCAAGAAAAATCCTTCAAAAATCCGTAAAAATTCTTCTGTTCTGAAAAATCTCGTAAGCTTCTTCGAATGAGTGAAATGCCCCTCATCTTTTTCAAACATTTCCCTAGTTGCAAACCTTTTAAACGTTTCTATCTCTCTTTGCATTATTAAGAGACAAGTAAGTTCTAGTAAGTTAGTAATCTGGTTCAGTAAACAAGACGAATGAGATAATTTATTACTTCTTTGTCTATTACTTTTTTTTAAGCTTATTTGTGTGAGTTTATTTTGTTATCGTTAGAAAGCTTGTTAAACAGTGGTAAATGAAATCCATAAAGCTGTTCAGATATAATTCACCTTAAAAATCCAACTACAATTCAGCCCGATTTGAACATTATCGACAAATTATGCTTGAACCCAACGGACAGCATGTCCATTCTCATGTTCACTCATGTTCATTCATGTCTGCTTGTAATGCTAGAACACAGTAAGCAGGCAAGGTCTCAAACAAATCACAAGGAACTAATAAAGAGATAGGAAAGGATCAATGAGCAAATTCATGTATTAATAGCAATATAGGGGTCAATTCTTTGAGTAATGATTCCATGGAGAAAGTTGCAATAGGCTTCCCAAGATTTACCTAGAGAGATTTAACAGACCTATTTCTTTCTACGTTCTGTACATTTGACCTAACCCTTGCCTTGAACTTTTTCAGAATAACAATTGAAAACAAGACCTATTCTAACAACAAAGCGTCCTTTTTCTGAGACTTCTCAATATTCAAACATGCCCCTACAGTTCTTAAAAGTGCCCTTCTGAAATACATGCCCCTCCAACTTTAGAACTGTTTCCTACGTCCTTGAATAAGACCACATCAACAATCAACATAGATATGTAAAATCTTGCACTTACCTGTTCGATATTCTTCGAACTTTCTTGCACTTCAGGCCAACATCACAAGCACAGAAATGGTTTATTTTGAAAAGCGGCGATCCCTCCAAGGACCCACACGCATCACCAACTTGCAAGAACTTGCGGCAGACTCGAGGGCCTGCATTTGTTTTTGAGCAGCACAGTCCAGCTTGGCAGTCTTTAGATTTTCGGCATACAGATCCTTCGGTACCAAATTGTTTGATAGGCTTACATATTCCCGACACACAGGCGAATCCTCTACAACACATTTGATTTCGTCGACAGAGCTGTCCATCCCAACGGCAGTCGTGGCAAGTACCGCTATATCGGTAACAAAATCGGTCTTTTCCACACTGTTTATCCTTCCGACATTGCCGATTTGTTATTCGGACCTGGAGGAAAATCGAAACAAAATTATTACGCAAAAATCTAAAATTGGTAATATCATACTGTGTCATAAACATCCTTTGCTTTGCAATGTAACCATTTATAAAATCGAGCATATTGGATAAAATAACACAGATTTCCAAAGTTAGTGACGTTATTAACAACGTTAGTGGAGATAGTGAAAAACATAGGCTACATAATACGAGGTCTTTAAGGTACTCAGTTCCCGCTGGGAAAACGACATTTTACTCACATGTTAATCGGACGTTTGAAGGACGTCTCAACATAGTAGCTGAGACATTCAGATATAGAAAATAATTCTATAAAGATAGCTTCATGGAAAGATGCCCGAGCGATGTTTTTGGCAAAGAGAGACCGGACTTTTCACTTAAAATCATTTTATCGTCATAAAGTGCTTTGATTTCCTCTCCGGAAAGTAAATATATCGAGCAGATAACCTTATCTTTGAAAAATGTACATGGAAATTGTGCAAAGAATGTAGATTTGAAAACTTACCCTTTTTGGCGTTCTTTGCGTTCGGTTGAGCGTCAGCGTTCTGTTTCCAAGACTAAGATCATATACTGGTCTTACAGCCATGTACCAGCGAGCCGTACATTGCAATATAAACTGTAAAAATATAAACACCAGAATACTGAGATCCATCTCGCAGAATGTCTTCTTTGCGTATCTTTGCGAAAAACAGATGTGTGATCAAGTCAGCATACGAGATAAGAATGGCTTTTCTGAGGGATGAAGTCCCATTCAAATGGATCTTTATTTGTATTCTACTCAATTGAGCGACACTACACGTGTGATTAACGACAACATTCTCACTCAGATGTCATGAGTGACCAATCAAATACTATCCTGTTTGAAAAGGCGCTCCTGCTGTAACATTGAATCTATTTAAAAAGAGGTGGGACTGATAATAGAGGTGAAAAGTGATTGACACGTTGGGCGTGATATCTGATTGGGGGCAATAAAACTGTCTATCACGGGACTACTGTAGCGAAGCGTGCAGAACAGCGCGCGTACAGTGGAAAGCTGGGAGTGGAAGATGTACAACTGTACGGAGAAGAAAGGGAAGGAGGGAGAGAGTTCTAGTTCAGCTTGAAAGAGTTCACAGAGGATCCCTTCACAAGAGAAATTGTACAATAGTTAGGAGAGGAAAGGGAAGACCTCTTGCTATGCTTTAAATCCCTTTCTAGACTCAAGTGGGTGGTAAAAACAACAACTGCGGGAATCATTGTCCGAGTATTACTGCGATTGTACCAGAAATCAAAGAAAAACGATATGCGAAAACAAACCTAACTCGGGACCTGCTGGGTTCCACCGATGAGTGTTGTCCTGGAAAAAGAGCAATTGAGGGGGGCGGAGCTAACATTCGTCAGAGGGGAATTAAGGGTGACAATGGTCAATCTTTGTTAAATGAACTGAGGTTTCGTTGAATTGAACTGACAACAGTCTATTGAAATTAGAGAATAAAGAGAGCCTCAAGAGAGCAAAGGGAAGAAAGAAAGATCAGGAGAAAATATAAACAATACAAAAAAGTACAGTAATCAGTAAATTACAAAACTATCGAGCTCCTCCTCAACACCTAAACTGTGACCAACTCTCAGCTGAATGGCAGAGCATAGACTGATTATCTGTTCGTACGTTATCGCTATTGATAGACTCATGATGGACGCTATAACTACAACAACTTCAATTCACTTCAATTAGATGAGCGTAAGCTGAGGGTCCTTGTGTAGTGAGGCTAGGCAGAGCATGTATGTAGCTATGAAAAGAGTCTTAATTTGAATGATTGATTGCATGAAAACCTCGTTGATGAAAAACCGTTGCTGATTATCCTCGCCTGACACTAATCACAGCATATCGTCAGAAAATATCCGAAAGAGAAATGAGTTAAGAGGACGTTCTTTTATTTTTTGATAAGACACGATTTTGGCGTTGATAGCTTGGAAATTCGTTACTTTCTAAAGAAATGTTTCTGATGCTTTGTTAAGTTTATTGTATTATTGTATTTTGGTGCCCCATGCTGAATTTTTACTGGAATAGAGATTTGCTGCCGCTGCCCACATAGAGCTCATGCTTACATATGAATATGACCAATTATCTCATTCGTCATAAAGGGGCAAACTTCGTAGGTAAGCGGCAAGAAGCAAGTTTGAATTTGGTGACATTTAATAGTATTAATTACCACAGAAAACTGTAGAAGAATTAAAAGTGCTCGAATTTGAATACTGAACGTTGAAATCTTACTTAAAATAAGTGTTACATGATTCTTTGGATCGGGAAATTACACGGAAATTAATCTCTCACTTAGTGGTTTATACTCACCATCACGAATGGTAGGTTTTCCGGGTAAGTGTTCTACAAACTGAGATAGCAAGCCACCATCTTCTTCTTAGTGCCAAGAACATTATGAGCGAGAATACATGGTGCTGATTTGAGCCAAATCCCCGTGAGTATAGGAGAAACTATGCTCCAAAAATATTTCGTTTACCACAGACCACAGTACAAGTAGCTGATAAGTTAGGCCGTGTTCAAAAGGAGAAATTAGATTAGCTACAATCTTCTAAAACATCCTATTGGTGAAGATTAAATTTTTAAATTGAAACCGTCAAGACAAAATAAAATTTCGGAAAAAGAAGAATGAAGCTGTAGCATGGCTCAGGAATTTTGGAAAGATTCATACCTTTCACATTTGCTCCTTGTTACTCGGTATTGTCAGTGCCTCTGAGGCAACCGTTGCATTTCATCTTCCTTTTCGTTCTTTTCATTGGAAGGAAACCAGCCAAATGTTTGTTTTCTTGAATAAAATCTGCAGGAGAAGGATATCTTTGGTTAAGAAATGGAACAGGGCATCATTTACGGTCAGTGCCACCCTTTATGCCCACATAGTTTAGAGTTGCATGTCAAATGGTACTTTGAACAATCAAAAGCAGGGACGTAGGAAGCATCTCAAACTTGGGGGGGGCACGACACTTCAAGGGCACTTTTTCATTAAGCTAAGGGGCACTTCCTGAAATTAAAAAGGGCACTTCTTTGTTTATTGCAAAATCTTGGGGGGAGGGCACGTGCCAACGGTGCCGCCGGTTCCTACGTCTCTGATCAAAAGACTGGCACTTGCGATCTCTAAAGTAATTTTACGATTATTTATTGGCACATTGTTCAACTCCAAACTTGTAAAATTCTATTATTTTAGCCTAAGGTTAACTCGAAGGTTTCTTCATTAGATTTCCTGCAATTTCAAATGTAGTAACGAATCTGTAAGAACAAAAAAGCATCCATTGTTCAAGGAAGAAAGTTGCTTGACATCAGCCAAAACGAGGGGCATATCATTTCATCAGAAGGGGTACTACGTTGTTGAAAGAGAGCAAAAGGATTCTTGCAGATTCAAAAGATGTTTCATAAAAGCAAAACTGAACGAGGGGGAACGAGGACAACTTTTGAAAATGACACACACATCCTTTGACCAACAATTTCCCTTTCTCACATTAGATATTTTATTTCTTCGGAGGATTAATAGCTACTCGCACTGCCGAGATTATTCTATCCGTCTGCTCTCCAAATCAGGGGCAGAGTCAATCCAAAAAAAAGTGGGGTGGACAAAGGTTAGAATTCATGGCTAGATTGCAAACCCATTTTTAGTTACATCGTTTTTCGTTACAAATAAATACTGACCTTAGACAGTGGGCTGGACATGGCCACCCCTGGTGCCACCCCCTGCTCCAAATAATACGTGACCATGACGCATTTAGCGAGGGGTAGGCAACATTGGAGGCAAGATCAGAAGATCAAAGAAACCTAACTTCAGAGGACCAATTTACTCCGTTGTTCATGTTGCCACCCCGATAAAATTTTCCAACGTGACGTGACGCAGAATGATTGTTTTTGGCGTCGTGGTTGATCGGGTCTCCCACAGCAAGTCTTAAATGTTCTAATTGGTTAGAGACAGATCGTGTGTGATCTTTTTACCTTGACGAAATAGAATTAAGGAAAATGTTATAATGATATCACGGTATATGCCAAAACAACAGGATGTAACAAATAATGGAAAATGAGATTCATGTCTTTCTTACACATCCAGAAATGTTTTTCTGGTCCACATTCTCAACCTCGTTCCCAGGCCCACCATTTTCTTCCTTCACGTCATCGTAGGAAGCTGGCCCTAGGGAGTAGATGATGGTTTAACTTTTACAAGCAAGCATTTGTTGTTGTTGAGAAACCTAGAAAATGCTTCTGAATTGAAAGCTTCTTAACATTAATTTGAGTGCTGAAAGCTGTGTAAGAATTCATAACATATGAACAAATTAGTAGTTAGGCCACAATGATAATTTTTTCAATAAAATGCTTACTTTCTTGAATGACAATCTCAACTTGTAGTCTGTCTCAAATTAGATGTCACGTAGAAATGTCAGCGAATAACAACAATTCAAGTGTTTTGCACGAATGATTTTGCGTTATCGCAAATCTCACGTGAATTCCAAATTGAGAAAGACTTTAGTAAGGTAGGTGCAAGGTGCAAGACACTTTTCATCGATGACCCAGTAAGCAAAACTGGGTCATTCATAAAAACAATGACTTTGTTCAAAGGAGCAAAGGGCTTAGCAAACATCCTTGTGGCACAGCCGTTAATGCCAGTTAGATGACAAGTGTAAACACACTCTGAAAGAACTAATCTTTTTCTCCGATTCAAGTAGGCGTACTTGCAAAATGAAATGATTCATGTGTAGCATAAAGAATCATGCATAAATAAACTTGCAGCGAGGCGGATCTGTGGGATAAAAGGTAACTTGGAAACTATTTTGACATCTGAAGGTCTCTTGTGATTGTCCTTGCCGAATAAGTGCCATTCTCTTGCAGCCCACTGCAGATGTTGCACGTTGTTCTAGACGTAGATAAAGTGTTTTGAGTATTTCAAAGGGCTTGGTAGAGGGTGTGAACATCAATATCTTGAATGGGGAAATCGAGCAAAACCAACGTGGAAATTCCAAAAGAATGATGAGAGTTTATTCAAATCATGTTAGTTTCTTTCTTATTCGAGAAAGCTTCTAATGTCGGTCTCACATCAGATGTCACGTGAAAATATCCGCTAATAATACAAATTTGCTTCAGTAATTTTGCGATACCTCAAATCTCACTTGATATCTAATATGAGATGAGATCTAATATGAAACAGACTGTATTTTGGCGTCGTGTTAGTTGCTTGCTCCGACTCTCATCTTGCCCTATAAGGGACGAGACATTTGTATACTCGCAATTTCAATACTTTGCATTTTCATTCTCATATTCTTGTCTTTTCTGCATATATTCTCACTATGAGACTGAAATTCGACCAATTAAAGATCTATCTAAAACAAGCCGAATGTGTCCTTTTTGTCCATCACAATGTTTTCAGGAAAGCACTGGAAGAACATTTGTAAATAGACATAAACTATATTTTCAATCATCTTAATGACTGTAAATTAAATTTTGTAAGATTTTACTTTTGATTTAAAGGGGCATTCCGCAGGAAAAAAAATGGATATCGGTGAACTGCGTTGTTTGCTTTTAAAACGAACATGCTTATCATTATAAACATTTTCCAATGTTTCTCCAATTTGAATAAAGCTCAAACCGGCCAAAAACGACACAGGTATTTTTCAAAATAGAGACCGAGAACTCAGCCATATCCTGGAATTTGAATCCGAGACAGAAAACGAGAATTCTCGGTAAAGCCGATCAATTCTCTTTCGCGTAGTCGACCCTGGACATACGAATGAACGAATACAACAGGACATTCAAACTCAATTTAACGAGCGTTGCGCAACGAGCCTATCAGAAAACTTGCCGATGACCAACCGACGGACAACAACGAAAATATTCTACCTTTGTTCCGTCGCCGAGAACGATGCATAAAATGGTAGGGTATTGAAATTAAAATTGGTCAAATGTTTCCTTCCATATCTCGCGTTTGAGAAGTGCGATCGAGGAAAGGAAAACGATTTCCGAGGGCTGACATAATCTGTTTCTCGATCGGGATGACAAAGTGAATCTCTGCATGCATTTAATTTTCGAGGAATGCCCCTTTAACTTCAAGAAGAGGACTTTAGTGATAACAGTGCTTTTTGCACTGACAGATTATCAAAATTATAACAGATTGTATAAAAATTCGATTTATTATCATATTATTATTATTACAATAAAATTTACAATTTGGCAAACCAGTGTAAGTTAGCACAGTGTCAGTTAGCGCTTTGGTTAAATTTTCAATCTCAAGGACGTGTGTGGAGTCCAAAAAGCAATCATTGGATTCGAACCGAATTTATCTAAAGAAACAACGAAGCGGGAGATTCAGGTAAGAAATCCAACATTTCTAGAGCATAAGTGGAGATTATCTATTTAAAATGAATCAAAGGAGTAAACAAAGTGGCTTCAAATTCTCGTACATATTGGTAAAAATCCTAAAAGATATTCAAAAATCTCAGAGATCTCGAAAAATCTTGAAAGTCACAAAAATCTTTACAAAATCTTAGAAATCTCAAAGAAAATTATCCAAATCTTCGAAATTCCAAAAAATCCCACATGTTTCCCCCAACAAATGCTTTAAATGTTCAAACAATCTTCCGACAAGTCTTTGAAAATCTTAAGTATCGCTTAAATCCTCAAAAATCTTGCAGAATCTCTAAAAATCGTTGAAAATTTCAAAATTTTGAAATCTCCAAGTCCTAGAATCCTTAAAAGACCTAAAATGTCTTTGAACATATCAGAAAAACGCTCAAAATTGTTAAGTACTTTGCCCCTCGATGCTCTCCATCCATGGATATTAACTTTAAAGTCAAATTTTTCGATCTTCGGCTTTTTTCGGAAATAAAGTCTAAGCGGAAAATCACACCTCAGGTGGTACGGAAACATCTTCCAAGTATTTTCGTCATCGGATCATGAAAACTGCCATACAACATCCGATATTAAAGCGACAAATATGCTGGAAACCTCGCTTGAAATACAACACAAATATAAATCTCAAATGAATTCTGACGTGCTTTGATAATTCTGGATTGCATATCGGTGTCCCAAAGGAAATTTCTCCCGATTGGAGTAAGAGCCCCTACCTTGTAGGAACTGTGTTTATTCCCAGTAATGCTTTCGTGACATAGTACACAGAGTGATTGCTGTCCTGTCAAGGTCAAGATGACGTAAGAATAATTTTGTGGTTTCAGATCCCGGTGTTGGTGTAATACGAGATCAATTGTTATACGAGATGACCACAGGGAGCCAGACAGCGTGTTTTTTGATTGATCAAAGACGTTCAGCAATTACTCTGTGTACTATGTCACGAAAACAGTAGTGGGAATATACACAGTTCCTACAAGGTAGGCACCCTTGATTGGAGCTGCTATTGTAGTAAAAATGCATGTTTGTTACTAAAAATTCAAATATGAATCTATCACACAATGCCCAACTTGGACTGAGTACTTAGTTCATGTCTGTATCGGCGCTCATTGATTTTCTACGAACATTTTCCTGATCAACTGAAACCGAAAAGTTGATGAAAGAGCTAAAAACAGTACATCTCGTTCTTTCGCGCCTCTTATCTTGAAAAGGTGGATTACTCCAAACGAGACAAGGTTGTTTTTCTGCAGCTGTTCACACAGGGAAACCTTTCTTTGGGACACCCGGTGTGTTCAGAAATTTCTTCACGTTTGGGCATTTGACGAAATTTGCGTCCTTGGGCTTTCCTTCTGTTTTCACTGTTCCACAAGGTACAATCAAAGGAGGGACATAATTTGGGACACTTGGCACGATAATGGGCCACGAAGAATATTTAATGATAATAATAATAAGATATAGAATTAAGGGTATAACAGGTTGAAAATCCTAGTTAGACCTTTTTGAAGTTGACACTAACTAGCAACGAACTGGTGGTCGCTCGCATATCGATCGTACGCTATCTCGAACTCCAGGACTGACGTTAATTCGACGATGGAAGTTGGGGTGGTTGCTTCACTTTGTTCTTTTCATTTAATTTAATTTAAAATAATTTATGCACGGTTCCAGTCTTATATCTGATTTTAATTCTACTTGAAGATACTCCTTGAAACGAGGTTAGAGAAGCATAGGTTCCAAATCTGTAAAAAGGCTGGTGTAAAATTGAGTGACTTATTTCTTTGAACTGAATGACTTCAAAGAAACTTTAGCTAATTCTATATCACTCTACCGTTGGACTTTTCTGAAATTTTCAATATTTTCAGCAATAGACTGTCTTTCTTCTTTTTCAACATTTTGAGAAGAATTTTCAAAAAAAACTTAAAACCATTGTAATTTCTAAACTGGTTGACGTAACATGAATTAATTTCGAAGAAAACCATAGTTTATGAATGCCTTCCATATGGGGTCAAGCAAAAGTCTGTCACTCATCTGGTTTATGATTTAGAAATTTGATGACGTCACATCCTCAAATGAGTTGAAATGTAAGATACGCTGTAATTTCCAGTCAGTTCTGATGAAGCGAAAGCGAAACGTAAATGCAAGTTCTATATTTTTGAGAAATCTGTAATTTCCAGTAATATTCAAAATTTCCGAAAATTCCAACGGTAGAATTATAGATAAGTATCTAAAGTTTCTTTCAAGCCATTCAATCAGAAGAAATGGGTCATTGAATTTTACACCCACCTTTTTACGCTGAGATAAAGATTTGGAACCTATGCTGGTTAGAGAGGACGTTGCACAAACAGACATTAGATGAAAACTAACATTTCTTTGACAATAAATTAGGTGTGGCTAACAAACAAGAGCACCTTGGACACGAATCTGATTAATCATAAGTACCTAGAATCAAGTTAACGAGGCTAAATCCACGAACGAGGTGCAATTGCTATGCAGTCCCTGCACATATTTAACGATAGAATAGAATATAACTTTAATAATAATAATAATATAATATAACATACAAATCTGTATATAGACATGAAGATACTCATTTCATATGGCTGCAATGTATAAATCATTCACTTACTCAAAAAAATATACAAAATTTCTCACATTTCAGCACAATATACTGCATGTGGTTTTTTACAATTAGGTAGACTTGGAATCGATAGAGTATAAATATTGAAGGCAAAGACCAGGTTTGCTGAGAGCAAGTTTTGTACAAAGACTTTTTAGAAAGAAAGCACAAATTTTTAGAGAGAGAATTGATGGTAGAAGTATTATATGGCACTGTCAAAGTTTATAGGCTAAAAGTCACTTCTTGGCAGATTCATGATCGATCACAGATAAGTCTGAGCGGCAAAGAGAAACGTCATTATTTGATGAATGGCTATGGCAAGACTTCTAGTAGGACTGGGATTGTACAAAATTAGGAGAGGTTGGAGGTTATAGATCTACGTTGAAGTTCACAGCTGTGTAAAGCTTAACACGAATGATTTCATGGCACACGACCCGATAGGGCAAAGGCCAATGTTCAAAAGTGAATTCGTGGGAATAGTTACGCGATAGAACCCTGGTATATAATAAATCGGGGAAAAGCTATCACCCATTTGCGAAATCGTGCCAATGATCATCCATCACCAACCACACATCACTTTGAAGCAACACGGGAGTTAACAAGATCTATCAAGAAATGCTTATGTAATTCAGTTTTCTGATCTAAAAGAGCTTTTCTCCAACATCTTCGGAACGAATTTTTCCTCGATGTGGCCACGGATAAATTTACACTGATCAGAAAGCAGCAGAAAAGGTGCATGAAGAGACAAGATCTATGATACAGAGAGGTACTCAAACAACCTCGCAAAGGGTTAGCATAGCAAACTATTTGTGAATAGCCCGAAGTAGATTTGTTCGAAGGCCTATCCTTTTTTCCGTCGCGATTCTAATGCACTTCCACCGTGTTTTCACTCCAATGTGAATCAGGCTTGAAGCATATTTTACAAGGCAACACTTTGTCACGTGTATGTGCTAATTCACTTAGAGACCCATTGCTAACCATGACCCTTTGTGGTACCAAAATCAACTGTCGTATAACCTGAAAGTCGTCTCTGGCCTTAGTTCCCTTTTGTGTTGCTTCTCATTCAGCGCACAAAGCATCATCGTCGACACTAGGTCTTTAAACGCACAAAAGTCCAATCCCGCTGATCGCGGCTCCTGTCTTAATTTGAGCTTCTAAAAGCCCAGTTGAGCCAGAGTGCTAAAAGTCTTTCAACAATAGAATTCAAAGCGTGATGAAAACTTAAAAGCATCGCATTTCAAGAATTGATGCCTCAAAACCAAGAAGGATTATATCTCATAAATTTGCTCATGCTTGTAGTTGGATCCTTATAATCTAGCTTTAGTCGGAGACAACTGGCTATAACATTTCTGTGTGCTACCACATTTTACCATTGAAAACTTAACTTTACGAGGAATTTCGATAACCTAAAGGAAGTCTGAAATTAATGTTATGGGTTCAGTTAGACGTCCTCGGTGCTTATTTCTTTTCTTCGTAGGTTGTCCTAAGCTTAATCGAATCTTGTTCAATAAAATTCATTTTAGTGCCCAGAAGATTCAAGCAAGTGCTTGGCCCGGGCCAAAGTGATATTTTTGAAACTATGACAAAGTGATTTGCCTTTCGCAGAATAGATCTCATATCTTGTGAGTGCAATCAGTCTTGAAACTAATGATTGGCTTCGCTGAAGGTATCAAAACTATCATCAGGAACGGAAAATCGCTTGGCCAAAGCAGGGATCTAGAAAATTTTGGCTTTAAAAAATTCTACCGCACTGCAGTACCCCAGCGTCAACAGATCTTTTAGCTCTTCCAAAACGAATCTGAATTGAACGATATTTGCATGCATTTTGTAAAACTTTCGAATGTGCACAACAGCGATAGAAGCTCTGACGCCATTCAGTCGAACCTCTCATATAAAAAAGAATAAAAATATCGGACTCTTTTGTAGAATAATTAAAAGGTCTATTATTTTACGTGAAGCTAGAAAGTATGATAAAATTTCTCGCAGTTACGATGGCTTGGGATTAATTTCTAAACAGGGATGGCACAAGAAATCTTCAGACAGAAGAGTGATTGGAACCTCCGACGAAGGGACTAAAATGGCCAAAAAACTCAGTTTTGATACGTAATTTTGCCAAATTCCTTCCGAAAATGAACCAAAATGTCCTCACACTAGATGCTTCTAACGGAGATGCTTCTATGCTTCTAGACCCTACCCCGGCGCCATCCCTATTTATAACTAACAATTATAGTGCATAGAGGTATCAGGGACCTATCACAGTTAGCTCTACCGTTATTGCTCTTAATCGCTCCTACCCTATGAAATAATATTAGAAATCAGATAATAATCAAAACATTAAAATGTCCTTTCCTTACATTACCTATCAAAATGTACAGCATACAAATTTATTTTACCTCGAAAATACAGCTTATAGGCAAAAGACTGCAATATATTAGCTCTCTTGACACCTACTCAAGCCAATCAGCCTATCTACAAACTATACAGTGAGCCAAAAAGTTGTATCTTTGGAAGACCAATAATCTAATTGACAAACCTGACACCGGGTAGGTCAGAAAATGTTTAGGCGTTTGAGAGCCTATAGCTTTTAACCTACTCATTTGATTACCAAAAGCGATAACAGTTGGGTAGCTAACACGTCAACTTAGATGTAAAAATACAGTTTGTCAAAATTGGTCCTATGGTTCTTGAGTTACGAGAGATTTTCGAAAATATGTTTATCTCAGGACGCTTGAAAAGAGATCAAGGTTACCCACCTAGCTTACCCACCTGTTACCCACAAGGTTACCCACTTGTTACCCATCACCGTAAAATCATTGACCAATCTGCTAGCATTTTACCCCCATAGCTATCATAATCAAACTCTCTTTTTATCTCACAAAGGTTACCCACCTAGCTTACCCACCTGTTACCCATAAGGTTACCCACTTGTTACCCATCACCGTAAAATCATTGACCAATCTGCTAGCATTTTACCCCCATAGCTATCATAATCAAACTCTCTTTTTATCTCACAAAGGTTACCCACCTAGCTTACCCACCTGTTACCCACAAGGTTACCCGCTTTTTACCCATCACCGTAAAATCATTGACCAATTTGCTAGCAATTTACCCCCATAGCTATCATAATCAAACTCTCTTTTTATCTCACAAAGGTTACCCACCTAGCTTACCCACCTGTTACCCACAGGTTACCCACTTGTTACCCATCACCGTAAAATCATTGACCAATCTGCTAGCATTTTACGCCCATAGCTATCATAATCAAACTCTCTTTTTATCTCACAAAGGTTACCCACCTAGCTTACCCACCTGTTACCCACTTGTTACCCATCACCGTAAAATCATTGACCAATCTGCTAGCATTTTACCCCCATAGCTATCATAATCAAACTCTCTTTTTATCTCACAAAGGTTACCCACCTAGCTTACCCACCTGTTACCCACAAGGTTACCCACTTTTTGCCCATCACCGTAAAATCATTGACCACTTTGCTAGCATTTTACCCCCATAGCTATCATAATCAAACTCTCTTTTTATCTCACAAAGGTTACCCACCTAGCTTACCCACCTGTTACCCACAAGGTTACCCACTTGCTACCCATCACCGTAAAATCACTGACCAATTTGCTAGCAATTTACCCCCATAGCTATCATAATCAAACTCTCTTTCTATCATTTTACCCACACATCTTACTGCGTAATAGGTACATAAAGAGGCTGGTGCATATTCTTACACACTTGAGATTGGGACTGTCATTTAGCCGTTATTGGTTTATTTTCTATTATATTGAGGCTGGATTGTTAGCAAATCTTATCAAGGACTTTAGGCCTCTTTTGAAGAATTTTGAGCTGATATACAGGGTGTCCCAAAAATTGTTCGACGTTTGATTACATATTAAGAAATAACGAAATAAAGAACAGATTCCATGGTAAGATAATCATATTGTTGAGATTTTAAATTAATTTTAGACACTACAATCTAGCAAAATGGCTAAATATTCATGGAGTTACGAGCTTTTGAAGTTCAAGTTTGTGCAAAAGCTGAAACAAGACGCCCCTATATTGCATATTTTTCAAAAGTAGCATCTCGTTTATTCAAACCAAATCAAATGGAATTTAAAAAGCACTGTCGATAAGTTAGCTTTCTCTAACACTGAATCAAAGTTATGGATGCTTGGAGCAATCCTGTTGAGCACAATTTGAAATGGCCCCGTCCCTCATCGATTAAGTTTTCATTCCATGTTTTTGGATCCCTGCATTCTTAAATAAATTTTGGCAACGGTTACAAGAATTAATTACTTTTGAAAGTCCTGTTTGGTTTGCTCTGACATCAGCAAGTGGTTAAACATTGGACAGTCTTCTTTCACCTCGATTTGGGAACGTCTTTTTGAAAAACAATTCAGTTAGGGGCGTCTGGTTTCAGCTTTCGCACAAACTTGAACTTCAAAAGCTTGTAACTCCATGAATTCATAGCGGATTCGCAAGATCCTGGCGTCAAAAATTAATTCAAAATCTTAGGAACAGGGTTGTCTAACGAGAAACTTGTACTTTTTATTGCTGATTTAAAAAAAAATCAAACGTCGAACAATTTTCTGGTACACCCTGTACTTTATAAAATCGCTTCTAACAAGAGAACCATAAGACCAATCTTGACAAAGTCAATTTTCTATCTAAGTTCAAATGTTAGTTGCACAATTATTATCAGTTTATAGAAATCTAGTAAATAGTCTGAAAGCTACGGGCTTCTAAACATCCAAACATTTTTCTGATTCACTGGTAGGTTCTGTCAACCACAATTATGGACCATGCTTCTATGACACTAGTTACGTGGTTTCTAATACCGGGTGAGTCAATAAAAAACAATCCCCGTTTGAAAGGCCACGGCTCCCTGGATATCAAGACGATGATATCGGCAAATATATAATTTAATGGAAGACATGTTCAAATCTAATTCACAATTTATCTGACTGAAATCGGCCACTCCGCTCTGAAATTATAAAGGATTTTCTAGAGAGAGCTTCTTTAAAAAACCTTCAAAACGTGCCCAAAATCTCAACCAAATTTCCCTAACATTTCTGCCTTACACGGGCCTTTCAGCAATGACTTCTGCGCGCCTTAGCACGTGCTATCCTCTTGGGAGGATGAACAAGTCTTCCCCCTGGTATGAATGACTTATACAGGGAGATTTAGTTCTCCCAAGAGGACAAAATACATGAATACATTTAAATGTCATCATTGTTAGGAATGAAAACCGAGGAAATTTGCTCATTGTTTTCATTCGTTTTTGCAGGCTTTTGGAAGGGGAATGCCACATAAAATCTCCCTTTTGACGGGAAGGAATAAACGATTAAAGCCGGATAAATTACTGAACATATTGGCAATAAAACAAGACAGTTTTCAATATTATTGCTTTGATATTCAGGGAGCAGTGGCCTTTAAAACGGGGATTGTTTTTTTTACTGAACCGGTAGTATACTGGGAAATTTGTTGTTTGTTAATGTTTCTGAACCTCTTTGCTACTGAGGGGCTACACGAGAATGGCATGAGAGTGTCGATTTATGGATGGTTTTCTACTTTCGACAGGCTTATTGGCATTCTAGTCGAGAGGCTTGAAACTACTTTAGTTGATAAATAATGTTACACGGATTACTCCAAATATTTTATAATAAAATGCAACTCGACCTAATAATCGCTATCAGTTTTTCACAATGTATTTTTCCTCACTTGCGTAATAGTCAAATTCTCATGGGTTAATTGCGTTACAGTTCAGCGTCCTCTTCTTTAAAAAAAGCGGCAGATTTCATTCTTCACCTTATAAGCTTTACGTTAGCTCCATACCCTCATTAACTGATCACGTGGCGAGTGCGGCTGGGGGCATGTTACAGACCAATGTAATGCATCGTTTTGCCTTCAACCAAATGTATGAAAATATTTTATATGATAAGCTTTGTACACTGCATATGCTCCGTTGTCCATCTCCCATGATGTAGTCTGAAAGGTAATGAAGCAATTGATCAGGCGATTTTCTAAACACTGCATCAGTTATAGAGTGACATTAAATGTCAATCAAAGAATCGTAAATCAATCTGTCAATCATTTTTCAATCAAAGAATCGTCTGGTCATTTAGTAAACGAATACGTGAACCAACTCATCGATCCATTGATAAGTCGATTGATAAATTTATTAATCAATCAATCAATCAATCAATCAATCAATCAATCAATCAATCAATCAACACACATCGACATGATGAGTCAATCAAACAAAGATTAATCAATCAATCAATCAATCAATCAATCAATCAACACACATCGACATGATGAGTCAATCAAACAAAGATTAGTCAATCAATCAATCAATCAATCAATCAATCAACGAATCGATCAATTGCTCAATCATCAATCAATGTAATCAACCAGCAATCAATCAAATAAGACAATGTGAACACACGACACGATGCAGTTGATGCAGACGGCTTCGCTATTTTGCCGAAAGAATTCATTTTAAATTCGGGTGCTGCTGACACAGAATTTGGTATGTAACGATATTTTTGGTAACTACACGTGCAGATGGGCAATTATCAATCGACCTTTTGGCTCTTCCAACAGAGAATCTGAATCGAACGATATTTTGTTGCAATGGCGGATGGGCCTAAGTTGCCGGCTCGAGCCTCCGATGCTAAAACGACTCTAAATTCAAGTTTTCAGCAGTAATATCAGCTATCAAAAAAGCCATAAGTATCCAGATGAATGTTTCCTAAGTCCAAGAATCGAAAAACATTTCACTCTGAACCCGGAGTTCCTCATTTTGAAGGCGACTTTTTCCAAGACATACATTATGATTTAGAAAAGATTAATTTTTTGCAAAATATACATGAATTTTTTCCAAAATATATATGTGAATTTTTTCCAAACTGTACAGAGAGAAGGATATGACGTATATGTGTACTACCGACAACTCATGTGCTCTCTTACACTCGTGATTCGGCCCCACTAAATCATATTTTATCAAAAAGCACTTTAAAAGTTTATAGTTTTATTCGTGTTTTACTTATTGTTCTTCCTGTCTGAAAATCTTACATTTTCCGTTTAAGGAACCACATCTGTGGGGACCATGATGGAAATAAGGTCAATTCAACCTTTTAATGCTTTATGTTAGAAAGTCTGGTACCCAGATCTATCTCTGCCACTACAATTACGGATGTTTTATAGGTATTTATTTAATTTGCATTAAAACTGTAATGTATTCATTTTTAGCTTTGAGAACATTGCAAACTCTTAATTATTTTTTAGTGGCAAATTGATGTATACATACATACATGCTTGGCTTTCATGAGTTCACCACAGCAATGAGAATTCCAACTGTCGAAGGTTGTCATCACTACGCCTTAACCTAGTAGTTCATAAGTACAAGTTTGAGCAAAAAATGTTATTGTTGTTGTCGTTGTTGTTGTTGTTGCGATAACTGGAACTCAACAAACTGGTCGACACTCTTAATCGAAGTCTCTTTACATGAGGATTCCCAAGCAGTTTTCTCAACAGCATGAACGTTCAGTGAGGAAATAGCTCACACGCACAAGCTCATTTAGTCCAATTTCTTAATCAGCAGGCGACAAATTAGCTCAACCTCCCTTTAGAAAAAACGATTCAGTGGTCATAAACTAACTGCTTTAGACAGCTTGAAGTCATTCGGGAGTCGTTCAAAGTCAAGCATTCATGCTGTTCTCGAAAAAACATTCACTGCAAGTTAGAATTGCTTTTAAACGGGTAAACGGTTTTTATTCTATCTTTACTGAGCTGCCAACAGAGAAGCTTGTGAACACAGAGAGAATTCTCAGGATTCTTTAAATTGTTATTAAGTTGTTGAGAGCTTGTGCATGGAAAGACTGTTAACTTGCTTAGCGAAGGCTTATGAAAATGGATTTAGTAAATGCGCAGCTAATGGCTTTATTCTTTAATTTTCTTATAGATGGATGGGCTAAGCATCGTGGCAACTTTGTAGAGGTATGCTGTGAAACACGGACCTAGAATTAAATGGACTGATATGCTATAATTGTGGCACATGACACTTTGAATATGCAACCAGATGGGAGTCGATCCCAGGAAGAGTCCCACCACTTGAGCGTCAATCTTGGGCTCGATTAGGTCTTCTCTACTTCTGCAATCAAAGCACTGGGCGCCAAAACTGCAACTTCACACAATGCACATTTGAAGCTGAAACCACAAGCGAAGCGTCTTTCTTGACGTTGTCCATATAAGGTCAGCGTTTCGTTTCACTACGCAACCACATTTGGGTAGAAACGAGCCCTCAAGTGTGAATGCAGCTTGAGCTATAAAAACCTCGTTCCTTTAGTGTCGTATAGTAATTAGAATTAGGTATAGTAGAATGTAAAATATATTGTAAGATTTAATATTTGAATATATATAAAAAAAAAAAAAGCTATAAAAACCTAGTGAATGAACACGATACATGCTGAAATTGTCAAATTAGACGCCCGTTTTATAGGAATCAATCCATTGTATTCCTTGTACAAAAACCCAGGCTAAATTTCAAAATTGTGCGTTCCTCTACGCGACTGTTGACTGTATTTCATTCCATGATTCTCATTCATTTTTTACACTCGACTACATGTTCAAGCGTTGCAATTGTTCCATGTTCTACCATCTTGCGAGGAGATCGTAATTGAAGCATCGGCTAATACATTTAACCGCGGTTCCGCCTTCAACCGTGTGTTTAAGTTTGCAGACAAGGGAAATTTCTTTGACACAGTAAATACTGAGCGAGTTCGCAGCATGAGCATTTGTGCAACTCCTCCTCTTTTATGAAAAGGTTAATTTTATTAGGATTAATCTGTGTAATAACATTTGATTATGCAAAAGCTTGCAGCCATGAGATGCAAATCAAACAAGATCTCCAAAGTCATTGGTCTAGCTTAGGTTTAAACCAACCCCCTTACATAAATCATAATTATGTCTTTTAATTGCACTGAACTCACGATGGGACATGTGATGGAGCGCTACAACTCACCTCACGTAATGTCTACTCTTTTTATTGCGACCATATTTAGAGGCCATTGTAATATAACCATTTAAAATAAAATAATTGTACCTTGAACAGAGATGATAAAACACGACGTTTCGAGCTTAGCCCGTTATCAAGTGAAGAGAAATTAGCAGAACGAATGTAAAAGGAAGAGTAGATTCGAAAGATGAGATCGAATAAACAGGAATTGTAGTGACGCAACTTAAATAAATACTATAAGCAGGATAAAAAACAAAAAACAAAACAAAACAAACAAAACAAAACCTACAAATAATAAACCTACGGCAATGGTAAAAGGAAAGTGCTATGCTATGAGAATGTTACTGTAAATAAGTAAACTGTTTGCTGTCTGTATATTTAGAGGCTGATGCAAAAAGGGACTTTCCTCCCAAAAAGAAGATGGGTGCATCAATAATCCTACAATTTATCTCTGTGCAAACACATTATGGAGGAGTGTCTTCAATGTTTGCTTGCATCTGTGTTCAAGGAAAAACATGTTTGTTTTCTTTCACTGAAAAGCATGGGAATTTTTCATTCACAAATAGTGGATCTCAATGGCAGCACCGTATTTTTAAATGAGCATGTAGAACAACTCTGTACGCTTGTGGAGTTAAATGCGTAGAACTGATTTACCATATCTGTAATGATACTTCTCCAAAACAGTCCGCTTTTGTGCGCCCTCATGATTTGGCATAATCAGGGACCTATGTGATGATTTTAGCTATAAACGGCGGAATTTATTGGGTGGAAAACATCGATGCATACGCGTGAAATCACGTTCCCTTGACTTAAACACATACAAAAACGAACAAGGAATTAAATCCGTTTAGCATATCAGCCTACTTAGTTCTTAGAAGCTTGTTTCCTTGATCCAAGATCTTTCAAAAGCTTAAACTTTTATTCCATAATCTTTCTGTGAAGGAGAAGTATAGCTTCGGTAAAATTTATGGAAGCTACAATAGATAACGTCCCCAAGCCTTTTTGTCTCATCCAGGCAATCACAGCCGCTACTCAACAAGGACAGATTTTGTAAGATAATAGCATGAGTAGCTAGCTCGTTCATTGTGCATTCCTCATTCCTCTTAAATTTATCCTCCTTCCTTTGATATATGTTCGTGTTTGCCCTTAAAACAATTTCTTGAATGCACAACGAGCACGTTAGCTACTTGGGTTTCAGAGAAACTTTTGCGGCTTTGTTTGCGTTGAATTATTGGTTGAGGGAACTTCCATTGTCGACTATCGCTAATCGCTTTGAACTCAGGTGTCAACAAAAGCAACTCATGCTATTGTGTTACAAAATTTGTCTTTATTTACTTTGGTTGGCGAGTCAGACATTTTGTCCTGGCTAGCCACTTCAGCTTATAGTTTCATCAGAAGTTTGATCACAAAAAAACTCATCAAATCATTGAGCACCAGTCCTTGAGTCTAAGGTTCAGTTTCAAGGTAAAATTTCGATTGATCTCAGAGTTGAATTATGACAAGTTTTCAGATATTGTAGCACGCAATTTCACAAGAAAAATTCAATAGCTTTAGTACCTAGTATACCCTCTGACACTGAAGGTGTTAGCATCATAAAGGAGAAGGCCCTTTGATACCGTCACACAGCCCTAGGCTATATATCATAACCTGCAACCTGCATTATTTTGCAACCTGCAACCTGCAACCTGCCACCTGCATTATTTTGCAACTGCAACCTGCCACCTGCAACCTGCAACCTGCCACCTGCAACCTGCAACCCGCTTTGCAAACTGCACAATGCAAGCCGTAGTTGTAATGACTCATGTCAGTTCATACGGAGTAGCAAACTAAGACGAGAATGAATTAAGTCTAGTCTTCAGGCATCTCTACTACTGGCTTGAAATGAGCGCAGTGATTTGTCATTCAATACATTCCAAGAACTAAATTTGTTCAAGGCAAAGTTTATACAATTTGATAAAAAAAAAATCTGTATCGGCATCACCACATAAAAAATTAAAAATCAATAACCGGTACATCAAGGGAAAGTTTTGTTGAGTTATATCACGAAGCTGACGTCAGCAGGAAGAGGTCCTATCCGTTAAATTCTGAAATCGCAAGTAACAGATACGCTACTTTAATTGGAGCCTTTGCGATCATCTTAAATCTGTTATTTACTATGAAAAAGGTTAGCAGGTTAATGTTTTGGCTTTGGATGTGAGAGACGGCGGTCGTTAACTAAATACCTATGAAGACGGGCTCTTATGAATGTGGCTATATCTCATTCCAATGGTAAACCAGAAGTTTCCTGGACATGAGCCTTCTTACTAAGAAAAGTTACACTGCAATGCACCGGGTGTCTAAAAAAGTACTCTCGCTTAAAAAATCACCAGAACTCTATCACAAAGTTTTCTTTTTGGTCTCTTTTGCCAACAGCTCTTTTAGGGAGCGATCATTTTTAAACCTGGGTACAAGGACGGAGGATTTTTGGGAGGGGTATGAAAATTGTTTTCATTAGTTTGTATGAGTACGAAAATTTCACGATAAATTTTTATGGAGGTACGAAACGATTTTGCTTGAAATATTTTATATTGAAGTCATCAATCATCATTTACAAGACATATTAATTAACAGACATCTGGAGATGATGAATCACAGGACCGTATGAAAATTTGGTATGTCTCCATATGTACTTCTTGTACTCAAAGAGGTCTGGATGGGGTACTAAACCATTTTGCCGAAAGATGGTGGGGTACAGAAACATTTTCTATATTGCAGATGAGATATCAATTTTGTTCTAATTGTATGAAATTTTCCTCCGCCCTGGTACCCAGGATTAACCACTGGAGCGTCATGACAGGGGTAGCGGACTCGATTTGCGCTTAGCTAATTCTGTGATCCCAGCGCTTGGCACTAAAATCCGCAACTTCAACTTTACCTTCACCGTCACCTTTTTTTGCAACATTTATTTGATTTTGACATTGTTGGAGGACAAAGGAACTGCTGCTTTTTAGGTAACTACCGGGTGAGCCAGAAAAAAGTTCCCACTTTCGAAAATTCGTAGCACAACAAGTTTTTCATGGATTTGAATTATTCAAATTCTAGTTAAAAGCCAAAAGATCAAAGTGTTTTTGTGATTTGTCTCGTCTTCTTACGAGCACTCAAATATAGGTAAATTCAACTTTACAAAATTTCATGTTTTCAAAATGACTGTAAAAGGGCCTGAAACACTTGATCAAATTGTTAGGACTCTCCTCACACAGAACAATACATACGGGCGTTTCACCTCTCTCAAGAGTAATAAGACATATATTCTCAAACAGATACTAAAGATTTTTAATCCCGTGGTAATAAATGTGCAGACGATATTTCTCACCCATGACAAATTGCTTTTTCTCTGTTGTTCTGTGCGAGGAGTCATTTATGATTTGATCATGTATTTTAGGCCTTTTTCAGTCATTTTGCAGCCAAAGGGTTTTTCTAAATTTGAATTTACCAATTTTTCCAATGCTTGTAACAAGGCGGGAAAAATCACAAAATTAGTTCGATCTTTTGGCTGTCAAGCAAATGTTGATTCATTCCTATATATTCTGTACAGTTGATGTTATGAATTTTCAAAAGTGGGAACTTTTTTCTGTTTCACCCGGTATTTCTTTTGACATTCTCGTGACATAAATCAACAACTGTAAAATCAATTAACTGAAAATATTCTTGTCATAAAATGCTTAGCTACTTCAATACCTTTGCTACTAATATTCTGAGGACATGTTTACTTGTTTTTCCATGTTATCTTGTTTGACTAGTTTAACCGGTTTTCATAATCAGTGCCATAAACCAGCACGTGTATTTTTTTATCTTTAGCTGAGGATGGCACAAGTTTAGTGCCGAAACGTTATGTCGTATTAATATATTTTCTAACCAACTGGATTGTCACTAACATCGACTTGTCTTCTATTTAATGGATTTGTCGATTTAAACTTGAAATCAATGCGGTATTGAATTCTTTTTTTATCATGTCATCTTAAAGGGAATCGACGAATAGTTTCATTTTGCATATGAATCAGTCTTCTTAAAGGGAATAGACATAGCTATATCGATAAGCTGCTATAAATAGGCTGAAGAAAGGCCCCCAAACCCATTGTTTCCTTCGCCACACAAAGAAACGGCAGGCGTCAAAGTTGTTGAATACAATAGATTTTTTTTAACTTGGCCCGGGCCAGCTTTTAACTATGTCGTCACACTGGTCGTAAGAATTTATCTTTTTGCTGCGATTCCCAATGTCTATCCTAATTCTGAAGACAATCGTTTCTGCTCTGTTGAATAGTGTTTTTTGTGCCAACACAACGAGGCTTCATGTCCAAGATGGCTTTTCATGCGTGTTGTGCGGTTTGAAACATGTTATCAAGTCTGCTGACCGGTCTCCACACAAAAATCTCACAAATTCTCAAGATGTGAAATTAAGTATAGCAACCAATATGATGGACATTTTAACATTGGAACAAAGTCAAACCACAGTCGCTCAAGATTTTTTGGAGATAATTTCGTATCATATGGCATATTTCTAACACTTTATTGTTGACGAAAGTACACTGAAAATTCTAAACAAACGTGGCCCACAGTTAAATGGTAGTCATAGCTGGTTTGAAAATGAGGGTGACGTTGCGGTTTTGAGAGCTGGGATCGCAGAAGCAGAGTAGACCAAATTTTCGGAGACCCCTTCTCATGACGGTCAAGTGGTGAGGCTTTTACTGAGCTTAAACCCTGTCCGCCTGACTGTTCTGACTGCAAAGCCACTGCACAACAACACCTTCACAATAAGAAATTCGAAATACGAAGAGTCACTTGATGTGTGACATTGTTTAGACCCTCCTCGGAGTACAAAGTGAGACAGGTTAACCTCCCATCATTCTGCATCAACTGGTGAGTGATACTGGACAGAGCTGATGTTATATTGTTCGTTACCAAATGTTTATTGCGGCGCGTCTATCTAATCAACATCGAAAAACATCGGGCCTGCTTGAAAAGAGAATAAAAATCTTGGTCCACGTGGGAATTAAAAGATGGCTGACAGTGGTTTAGTACGTAATCAAATTAGCTGGAGTGACTATCTCAAAACACTTCAAATCATTGTTAGTTGATCAAAATATTGGTTTTAAGGCCTACATCGTTCGATATGACGTGCTCGCGTTCGATCGCTGAAGCTTGACAAAGGGCATCCAAAAGATTGTTCAAAGTTTGTGCCAATACATAAGGGGAGCTGTGATTTCAGCTGCTTAATTTTTGATACTGATGTATACGAAAGGCTTCAATTTGGAGATTGGTACCTCGATTGGGTAAATTTTGCAAGTAACTGCTAATCAATAGTAAACAAATGTCAAAGGCACACTGTCGTGGCAGTGATTGGCTAGTTGTGATGTTGAAATCACTAACAAAAGACTTGCCCTTTAAATAATTACCAAGCCTTTATGCAGTTGGATCATACTATGTTTCGAGAATAAAGGGAGTCAAATCGTTATCACCTTCACGAATTTCAGTGTACAGCGTAACTACTGAAGCTTGCCTAATTATATTCTTTTGTATTGTCTTATTCATCCAATCAGCGCCACGACAGTGTGCCTTTAATATATGAAGTAGGGGATTCTCATTTCAGTGCACCGCCATATGACACTATATCTGGTTAGAACTAATATATTTCATGGATCATTATCATCACCGGGTGTCCCAAATAAATAAAAACAGATTTGGTTGAGCCTAGCAATTAAATTTGCTTTGATTAGTAGCCAATCATACTTTCAAATGTTCCTCTATTGTTAACTTGAACACAGATACCGTGTTTGTTGATATTCGTTCACTGAGGGTTGAATATTAATGTTTGAAGTTGAAATTTGCCGAATTTGCCTTCACTTCGAAAGCAGAGCTTTAACCTTTTGGCCTGAGCACATTTCTGAAGCACATCGAAATTAAAAATTGAAATGAAAAAATCTAAACAGTGGGTGAGATATAGGAGTATAATGTAACATGATCAGTTTTTTCAAATCTTATCAAATAAACAGTTGATTTATTCGCTGCACTGAAAGAACTTGCTAAGGCCAAAAGGCCAAAAGGCCAAAAGGCCAAGGCTCCGGTTTCGTGGTGACAACAAATTTGAACTTTACACGTTACAATTTTTTTAGTATAGTCTATGGTCTGTGTACTTGTTGGGGAGACGAGAGGGGATAACTTCCTCCTCTCAGTTCAAAATGAAAGCATCTTTTCCTTGAAAATTCTGAGCAAATAAATCAGCATGACTTTGTTGGGGAGACGAGATAAGGTTTGTCCGAGGAAACGTGTGTGTTCCCCCGTGCAGTAAGTTAATGCTCATGAGCAGTAGCATTTAGGTTGGAACTCTGACGGGCGCATGAGCATTAACCTACTGCACGGGGGGACACATAAGTTTCCTCGGACAAACCGTATCTCATCTCCCCAACGAGTACTGCACTCACTTCATATCTCGTTCGCTGATCAATGCATTGACATCAAGAGTTCACGATAGGGGCAAACCATATCGAAATTCAAAGCGCTTTGTGTAACAATAATTATTCATTCATTCCAACTTTCATAACTAACGAATCAAATTACTTGCACACAATTTTAAATGTGGTTAAAATGAATTTTATGGGGCTTTAATGAAGAAATGAAATTCGAAGCGTTGGAACTTAAAGTTGGATACAGAATCAAAATTGCAGCCATGGCTCTGGTTTGGCCTGATTATGACCTACAGAACTGGTTTGACCACTGTTAGAACGTTGCAACCAAAAGTGGCACAAAGGGCACAAAATCAACAAGGTTCTTTGGAAGATTTAGTTTCAAACAACATAAGCATTTACATTGCATCGTAATTATATTAAGCCCCCTCCTCTCTATTAAAGCCCCCTCTCTAATAAGCCCATCCCATTCGCACGAAAAACAACAATTCTATCTAGATTTAACAAGATGAAACTGCACTATCCTCCTCCGCGAGACTACAGAACCATGGACCACGGAGCTACGGAAACGGATCTAGAAAAACAAAGAAATCTCGCGGAGGAGAGTAAAACTGCAGAACCAAATTTGACTTTATCATCAAAGTAATTGAAAATTCAAACTTACCGTCCAACTGATTTACAAACGAGGCCATATCCGCAGGGGCAATCATGGTTAAAACTGTACGAGATGCCACCAGTTGACACTGAGCAGTTTTGGCCTTCTTTCAAGTACGGTTTACAAACGCTTTCCCCTTCTTCCTTGGCACAACACAGGCCTTTACAATCATAATGTCTCTTGCAACGGCTCATATAGAATCCAGGCTTCTTTTCTTTGTGGCATGCTCCCCACATGCAAATTGCCCCCGGCAGGCAGTTTCCGGTTCTGCGACATTTTTGACCGACGTATTTCTTCTTCTCGCAATATTTGTAGTGTTCATGGCAGAACTGAGCATGGTCACAATGCTTGTCAAAATTGCATATTGGCCCCTGAAAGGAAAGCATTTTAATTTAATACTTAGTGCAATGTCAAAAGAGCGGGGTTGGGGTATCTCAACCCTATCATCGGACAGGGATATGCAATTTAGGGATTTTGCCCCAAAGCTTGGTATCCACAAATTCTGCAAATCTTTAAGAATTTTAGGGTGATAATTCCGCAAATCTAATCAAATCTGGACCATAATTCCTTACATTATGAAACATGTTTTCCTATACTTCTGCAAAATTTTCTCCAGAACACGACCCATAATTCCGCAAAATGAACTAATCACCATTTCATAGATTCAGTCTAACAATGGAAACCTTTGAAGAAAGGCGATAGTTTTAGGCAAAACTCGGTACCACTATGGAGCGCTTCATAAGAGGTTCTCCTGTAAGTGGTTACACACTTTCATTGGGGGTCTCATTTAACAAGGAGTTGAAATCCAAGACAGTTATTTCACGGGAAATCATCGCATTTGGAATTCAGGGTCTAAATCCTTTACCAGCTTATTATGCGTTCACAGTGAAAAAATCAGAACCTGTGAAACCTTTTTCCTTCAAGCAAGGGCGAAAAGACCCGCTAAAAGTGAGTTTGTGTCAGATAACTGGGTGAAATGGGGGAGGTTCATGCTCCTCCGCAGCGTCCTACTAATTTGACTTTGTATGTTCTTGTGTCATAAATTTGTTTAGTTTGCTTAACCCCCTGTTTTTCTTAAACTAACTTCAAAACAATAATTTTCACAATCGATATGATTGTAGTTTCTATCTGCAGTTATTTTGCGCAATCTGACGTCACTGCGAAGGAGCGTGAGGGAGGTTTATGTTTTCACAATTTGAGTATCAATAGCGTTGAAAGTGTTAGAGAAATCGTATATCTTGATATGATAAATTTGATAGTATGTATGTAACCAAAGCTGCTTGACACTTCGAGCTCTTTTAATGTCAACCATCCAAAGTTTCAATTATTTCAGTGGAAATTCCAGTTACACTGCTATCTGGTGTATCAACTGATCGAAATAATTCTTTTCTTTGCACGCTAAAATCGAATATCGCAAAAACTATCGAATATACTAGCAATAACGAGTGTTGTGTATACTCGCAAAATGATTGTTGATAAAATTCCATGAATTTCGTTCCTTGTTTCCAAATTCACGTTCATTGATTAAGTTGCATTTGCACAAAAATCAGTAGAAAAATGTTCAGATGATTAAGAACAGGAATTTGTCTGTAGCAATTTTGAGAGTTTCTTTTGACTCCGCGTTGGCAGTAGCTATTGTACTCGATTTGAAATATAGGAAAGAGGTAGGTTCAATCCAAGTTCCAACTCAACATGAATATCAATGCTGCTTCGCAGCAAAAACTGCTTCAAAGGGAATGGGCAAAGATGTGGTTTTAGCGCCAATTCCTGGGATCACAGAAGTAGAGTAGACCCAGTCAAGTCCGCGACCCCTTGCCATGACGCTCAAGTGGTAGGGCTCTGCATGAGATAGAACCATGTCCATCAAACTGTCCAAGCAGCAGAGTCAGAGGATCACACCATATTGCGCCATAACAGCTTCAATAGCTGCTTCCAGTTAAGGTGGTAGTATCAAATTAAGGTAGTAGTCTGGAATAAGCATATAATTCAAAGTATGCACATCGTTCCACGGAATAAGCTTGGATGGAGTATGCAAGCCAGATGAGCGGTTGATATGGTTAACAATGACGTAAGTAGTTAACGGGACATATGGTTGTAATTGATCATAAAGGAATAATTTGTTAAACCATAGCAAAATTGATATTTGCGAAAATAATCAACCTCTCACAAGGTGACAATCTCAATGGAGCCAACCTCACAACCAGAACGTCTTGCCTCGTTTTAAGTATAACGTTGCATTTTATGAGTAGATATATTATTTGAGTCCCTTCTTTCGTGCTACCTTTGATATGGATAGATCAGCTATCTTCATAGAACTCGGGATGAAACGTTGGCTAGATCAGTTACACGTATTTTCTTGGCCCAGTACTGAAAGTTTCTTAAAAATATCGGACTTTGAGCACTCAGAGTTTCTTACGAGTTTCTTAGAGGTTCCATAACAATCGTCATGTTCACTACCTGTGCTCTCGTGAATATGTTAAAATTTTAGCAACTGTGTGCCTTAATTTGTAAGTCCCATCTGCAGTGGGAACCAGGTGACCCCGTGCTTTTTCCCGCTGTGGATGGGACCAATAATGTATTATAGTAAGTTTAGACTTTACTTGATATGAAAAAAAATTGTCAAAATGAAGTTTTAAGCCTTTCCAATGTTTAGACATTACTCAAGTACCTTATGAGTAATATGATATAGGAAATAAAATGAAAGTAAAGTAAAAATATGTCAGGGATTTCCATTATAAAAATAAATAGTTTCTTAACTTATATTTTCCCAGTACTGGAGTTTCTTAATTTTTTCGCGATGTGAGAGTTGAGCTTCCTATGGGCAGTTTCTTATAAAAAAAATACGTGTATCTTCATAGAACTCGACCACGTTGGCTAGCACACTGGTAGCTATTTTCTATACTTCGAAAACAAAACGCAAGTGAGGCTTGGCTAGACTCATTACAATTCGTCATAAATTTCGCTCGTTTTTTATATCTTTTAAAAAAGTTTTGTAATTGCGAGCGAAAACTAGGGACGAACTGTAATAAGTCTAAGGCTTGGCCAAGTCCACGGAAAGGAGGTATGGGTTTGTCATTGCAACAGCAGAACTTCATAAAACCCTTGGTCGTGCCACGCAATGTTTCCATGAATAAAGTAAACCTGTCACACGAATCGAAGTTGGGATTTATGCTTTCGATCCTTGATGATTTGCAACAACAATTCTAAAATACTGCACATCCTTAAGAAGTCTCTTGTCAGATGACCAAACTTTTGGCGCCTGTGTCTGCAAGTAAGAACATGTTTCCTGGATATTTACAATATCCCAAACCTTCGGAACCAAGTAGAAAGTTTCATTGATATGAACGTAAGGTCAAGCGTTCTGAAGGGTGTCCCCAAAAAATTGTGCCCCGTTTATGTAACTCCTGTGGAGGAGCTGTAGTTTTAGTAGTCTCGGTTTTTATACAGTTACATAGGCCAGACTTCAATTTAGAATTTGACCTCATTTGAGTCAATCTGACAATTGGTTGCTGATTTACGGCAGAGAAAAGTCAAAATAAATGGTTATGCTTATTTTGCCTTTACTCTGCCGTAAATCAGAAACCAATTGTCAGCTTGAGTAAGACAAGGTCTTAAACTCTAAGTTGAAGCCTCATCTATGCAATTGTATAAAAATCGAGACGACTAAACGACAGCTCCTCCACAGCAGACACACTCACGGCGCACAATGTTTTATGACACCCTACCGGGTGCGCCAAAATAAACTATGCACGTTTGGCAGGCCACAATAAATCGTACACTGGACCGATTTTGAAGATTTATGACTTAATCTTTAGCAGAAAGCCTGAATTAGATTCTTGGACTCTTTGCAAATTTTTCTGTTTTCAGTTTTTAGAGCTAGAAGCGAGTTTCTTAAAATGTTCGTTTTCGAAAACATTGAAAACGATCAAAAAATGTCGATCAGATTTTAAAAGATTCAACGTGAATGAACAAAAAGGAAACGTTTCAGGGGGACTTTGGGGGTTTAGTACGAACTCTCGTATAGCAGATTACAATTGGTCGATTTCTGAATCGTAAATCACCACGAACACGTTCTCTCTTTGTCCATTCATGTCGATTATTTAGAAAACATGATCGATGCTTTTTGATCGTTTTCAGTGTTTTCAAAAACTAAAATTTTAAGAAACTCGCTTCTAGCTCTAGAAATTGAAAATATTTGCAAAAATCCCAGTATCGAATTCAGGCTTTCTGCTAACGATTAAGTCATAAATCATCAAAATCGGTCCAGTGCACGATTTATTGTGGCCTGCCAAACATGCATAGTTCATTTTGGCGCACCCGGTATACATTTCCCCCATGAAATTGGAAAGAAAAATCTGTCACTCACCTGTCGCACTGCTCTTAGGAGAACCTGAATCGGAAGTAAAAAGACGCGGTTAGGTCAATCGAATGCCAGTAGTGTAGTAGTTGGGTCGGAACTTCTGCTATGACAGCCGCCTGTTGCTTTCCACTTCCGCCGGTTAGCCTGCCCCGCCCGATACTCTATGAATGGTTGAAGTTCCCCATGACCATTTTGTCACTAGGCATTCATCTTTATACAGAAGCCAATGGACACAGTTTCATTTCATTAGGGCCGTAGGAATCAACCTAAACTTGGGGGCCACGACGCTTTATGGAGCGTCGTTTGCGTCTTTATTACAAACTGACATTTTCTTATCCTAAACCCTAAATTTCTTTCATATAAGAAATCTTTTCAATACTAACTGCTCTATTCAGTATGGTCTTCATATTATTTTGAATGCCAACTTTCGTTTCGAATGGTGTTTTGCATTCAGTATGGCCTTTGGCGCAATGCATCGTGACAATCCATCTGTATGACCTAACTATTTTGTATGGCTTATTGCGCAATACATCATAAAAAACGTAACTTTAGTATGGGCTATTGCACAATACATCATAGAATTATCATTCTGTATGACATGTTCATTTCGTATGGTCTATTGCGCAATACGTCATAAAAAACGTAACTTTAGTATGGACTATTGCACAATACATCATAGAATTATCATCATTTTTACATAAATGATTTGTTTCTTTTCATAAAACAGGCAAAGCTTTATAATTACGCTGATGACAATACACTTGCCTATTTTTTTAAAAGCATGCCCGATCTTTTAGAAAATATTTTGGAAAAAGAAACCGGAGTTGCCTTATCATGGTTAGAAAAAAATGAAATGATTGACAACAAGCTACTGGCATTCTGACTCTAACCACGCCCTACTACCGATAGCTGTTCCTCAAACCCACTCGAGAGACAGACTGATGAGCGAGGGCAGGCGTCCCCGGCGGTGAACAGCGTCAATTAGCCAGCGGAAAGCGCCGTTAAAGGGGCTCCGTCGTCAAAAAGTAAACAAAACGATGATTTTTGCAGTTTTTTGAAAGGTGATATCACACAGGATTTTCGTATTTTTTTCAAAATGAAAGTTGCTGTTTGGGCATTAACCATTGTACTTCACTAAGGAAAAAACCAAACATTCATATCTTCTACGATTGCTCGGATATAAGTGGATTTTTAACGGTCGCTTTTTGGTAGCTTGGGTGAAGCCACCAAACAAACTGCAGAGAACAATGGATGAACAATGGATAATGGACGACACGTGCGAGTTTACGGATTTGTTTACTGTTTGACGACGGAGCCCCTTTAACATTAGCTCCGACCCCACTACACATTTGATATTATGGGTGAAGGCTACACAATAAAAATCCTGTTTCTCAAAGTCGAAGTTGAAGATAGTGTGAAATGGTCTTGTGAACTGTGCAGCTGATTTGTATCAATCATTGTGCGAAACTTCAAGAAAAAAGGCCAACATGTTAACCGCTGTCTCGCATATTTTCCAACAGACAATATTCCACAACGTCATTTGATCGACCATTCAGACCGTCAACTTCTCAGTTTCAGACCAAGACCTGTCAAGATACATTGCAACTTTATCCATAAGACATAAGATGGAGACAAGGGAATAACACAAATCTCTCCAATTTTCCGCGAACTATCAACACTGAAATGTTATGACTCTCTTTTGCGTAGTTCGTCACAGTAAAGTCCTGTATTTTATGCAAAACATGCATACAAAACAAAACATGCAAAACATTCTACTCACGATGCTTATGAATTTGCAATAACAGAAATCCCTGGTATTCCCTCAAACTTTCAACACTTACAAGATAAAACTCTGGTCTACTTGTTGATCAAATTACCCATGGGACGCCCAACGTTTGGCGGGGGGCTTATCATGGAATATGATGGCTTCAGTGTGTTAAAACTGCCCGAAAGGGGCCCTGAAATTCGATAAACTTTTGTAGCCCCCTGCCTACTATGCCTATGACACTACCCTTGCATTAGCCCAAAAACATGCAATTGTGTCAATTTGATCTACTCTCCTCCGCCGGTTTCTAGTTCCTTAGTCCAAAGTTCTTGGCTCCGTAGATCTGTAGTCCATGGTCCCGTGGTCCGTAATTTGATCAACGATACTCGCAAGGCTGCAAGCTGCATTTCGCGCCAAACTACTCTTTCCCGCCAAAATGGCCATGTCACCAGATACTCTTGACTTGCTACAAGTTTTCGTTTGCTTTCTATTCGTATTGTCATGGTGTATAGTTCTATGAGACACTCGATTACTACACTCTCTGAGATTTATACTCAGACTTATAGCAAGTCAACAATTCGGCCATCCGTTGATCTTCAGACCTTCAGATATCATTGATTGATACTGCTCTGTATTTCTAATTACTGATATCCTTTTAATTCTCGATGCACTTACAGTTATAGATTTAGCAGCGTGACATGACTTTAAATTAAATACAAACTGAATTTCTCTTGCGCACTGATCAGCTGGCTATCAAGTAGCCTTCAACGCCATGGAACACACCCTTGCTGATCAAGTATGTTGTATTAAGTTTAACACAAGTGGAATTCAAAGCGATTAGCGATTGCCGACAAAAGAAATTTGCTCAACCAGTAATTCAAACCAAGCAAAGCCGCAAAAGTTACTCTGAAACCCAGGCAGCTCGCGCTCTTGTTGTGCATTCCAGAAATTGTTTTCAAGGGTAACCACGAGCATGTATCGAAAGAAGAAGGATATGTCTACGCATGTACCTCGGGCCTTTGATTTTTTTGGTTCAAAAGTTGAATGGGAGACGTTTAAATTCTCTTATCTTTCGGGTGCAATTAAAACACTTACTGCTCAGTTTCTGAAGCAAAGAAATAAAATGCCCGCGGATGATGTGTACATATATCCCTCTTCTTTCGATATATGCTCATGTTTGCCCTTGAAAACAATTTCTGGAATGCACAACGAGCGCGCTAGCTACCTGGGTTTCAGAGAAACTTTTGCGGCTTTACTTGGTTTGAATTACTGGTTGAGAGAGTTTCCTTAGTCTGCAATCGCTAATCGCTTTGAGTTCAGGTGTCAACAAAAGCAACTCATGCTAATGTGTTACAAGAAAATATTTCCTTGTTTAAGAAAGCCAATTTTGGTTGGGTTCGCAAAGAATCATGATCATTATGAGTCTTTAGTCATAGCTCCTGTTTCCGAGCCGTTTCAGGGAATGTTATAACGATGTCTCTCTCCTTTGAAGCATGTTTCCCTTTCGCATCATCTATCACAATGTTAACTGTTTTTCATAGGCCTCTTTGTTTGTCAATAGAAATTAGTACCCCGCCCCTGTCACGACTCCAGCTCCTTCCTCCACAAACTCCATGCGCAATTCCATATATTTGTTGGGGAGACGAGATACCATTCGCCCGAGGAAACCCATGCTTTCCTCCCGTGCAGTAGGTTTAAACTCACGCGCAGTAAAGTTTTGGGGGTTGAAGCTCTGACGGGCGCATGCGCTTTAACCAACTGCACGGGGGGACACATAAGTTTCCTCGGACAAAGCGATCTCATCTCCCCAACAAATATGGTGTCCAGCAGCGTAGATTGAACTTGCAATAATTTTTGGCTACACATTTGAGATTATCATGCTGCAAATGCCTTTGGGCATCATACATTTAAAGCTTTTTGAAAATCTTTTTAACACCTTTATTTCCAACAATCCTTGCATTCTTTTTTGGATAGATTCTGCCTTTCAGTCATCGAGCAGTTGAAACTTCTGACCATTGGTTGCAGGCCCTCCGGGCTCAGGCTAAATATCACGTGGCTTTGAATTTGAATGGACCGTGGTGATATTGATGGCTCTTACCATGCACCATTGATGTGGCCTATACATGTGTCAAAATTGCATTCTTACAGTTACTCACTGTGTGTTGTTTCTCTTTCACGGCATTGCGAGTACAGCTTGATATTATGTTGCTATTCCTTCGTTCTTCTCTCGTCAAACGAGGGGCGTATCACTCTGTAAAAATCTCGTACACCTTTGGCAAAAATCCCTTTGTTTTCAAGAAAAATCCATAAAAAATCCCTAAAAAATCCTACTGTTTAAAAAAATCTCGTACTTCATTTTGGAAGAGTGATACACCCCTCGTCGTCAAAAAGGATCGAATCCCGCCATTATCAAATACAGTTGAAATCGTTGGAGCTCCTACGCAGCGAAACGTCTCATTTCCAAGGGAAGTTTGAAATGAGACGTATCGCTGCGTAGAATCTCCAACGATTTTAGCTGTATTTGAATAATGGCGGCATTCAATCCTTGTTTTGAAGAGAGAAGAACGAAGGAATAGCAACATTATCAAGCTTTACTCGCAATCCCGTGGGAAAGAAAGCAACACACTGCGTAAGAATACAATTTCTATCATAATATAGGCCACATCAACGGTGCATTATTGCCCATGCTCTTACGTCTCTGATAAGTGGAGAATAAGAGAATTGTCACAAAAGCAGTAGGTGCAGAATCTGATTCGAAAACTTCAAACATCAAGCAAATTTCGTAAGGTCACTGTCCTCTTAAAACTTTCAGTGTGGACAAGAAACTTACCTCTTCCTCATTTTGGCGCAATTTTGGCCTATGAATTACCACCAAAGCTCTATTAAGCCCCAGGGGGCTTATTCAGCTTTATGAACTCCAGTAGGGGGGCTCAAACGGCAGGGAGCTTATCAGAGAGGGGTGGAATATTCACAAAATCAAATTACAAAATGTAAATGACAGGCTTTTCAGTTCCTTTACCCCCAAATTGTGTGGAATCAACATAGTTCAACATACAAAGTCGACACAGTTTTTATCCCAACCCATATGAAAATTACCATGCAAAGTTGTTTAGACAAATAAAATGAAAAGCTTTGGTAACCTCTGGCTTTTGATAAAAAGTAGGGGGCTTATCTAACAGCTTGGCTTCGAAGGGAGGGGCTTATTAGAGAGGAAGGATAAATAGAAAGGGGGCTAAATAGAGCATGTCAATAAAGGGATTTCCACAGACGAATTTACAACAATAGAATCCCACTATTTTTAAGAGCCAATCATCTGCGTGACAGAACTCCTTTGTCTTGTGTGTGCATAGTATTTTATGAGTAGCGGAGCGGCAAAACAGTCCATTCACAAAACCAAAGCAAGCGCCATTGAGATGTAGCCTGCCCAATGCTTATTAAATGATCAATTTTTGGTTGAGTTTATCCTTTTATCTTGCTTTTATTGCTATCATTCTTATAGTTATTTTGACCATAAAACAAGCCACAAATGTTTGGCGTCAAGTCGTACTCCGAAAAACTACTTTACTTAACCAATTTCCGACTAAAAATTTTTATACGATACAGTTAGAAGCTGTAGAAACTGTGGTTCATTGTATTCCACACGACTCACTTATGGCCAGACTACATGCCTATGGATTGGATGAAAATGCTTTTGTCCTCTTACCGTCAACGGTGGAAACATTGTGAGAATCTATAATACGTATAGCTCTTTCCGAACTATTCTATCAGGGGTACCTCAAGGCTCTGTTTTAGGCCTCATTCTATCCAATTTTTATATAAACCAACTATTTTTGTTCGTCTAACAAGCAATATTACATAATTATGCTCATGATAACAAATTATCAAATTTGATTGAGGTGCTGGAAGAAGAAGCTGGAGTTGCTTTGACATGGCTAAAACAAAATCAAATGACAGCTGATTCAGAACAGTTCCATGCACTCCTTATTAGGTATTCAACTGGATTAAAAACTGAACGTTGATGAACTTTGCAGAAAAGCTGCATCATAACTCAATGTTTTAAAAAGACTCAAACGATTTAAAAAATGGGATGGCCAGAACTGCAAAATGTAGTGATTGTCAATGTGTCTGGAAATTGGCTCTTTATATTTAGTTAGATTATTAAAAGCTGCAAAAACATTTATTTATTTATTATATATTCATCGATTTAGATTAGTTTAATTTGTATATTTTGCATATAGCAAGCTATACATGATGTAGATAATCGATATAAAATAAGTTAAACAAAAAACAAACAAACCCTGCCATCACCAAAGATTTGTTGTTGTTTTTCAGCTGTAAAGAAGCTTATGCAATGACATGAAAGTGCATTTTCACAATTTTTCTTTCCATCCAGCATTCATAAGATATTTGAAAATTTCTAAATTCATCCTTCATTATTTGGCTCGTCAAATGACGTAAACGTCGCAGTTTTCCAGCTAACAACAATTTGCTTCATTCAAAGCGTAAGACAAAATACAAACGATGGAACGAAACATTTCCTGCTAGGCATATCATTCTGTCACAAGAACGTTTGGAAGCCATCTTCAGTCATGTTCTTTGCGATATTTACGAGATATCTGTATCGTCGCGAAGAAATTAAAAGCGCCTTACAGTGAAATATTGGAACTAAAAGTGAGATTGACGGAAAACCCAGGATAACCGTGCTCTCCATAGAGACGGAAAAACGATGGGGCAAACAATAGGACGATAGGTGCCACATGGCCTTCTTGGTCTTAATCTTTGACTCAAATACTTTCTCCAAAGTTTGAAACAGTTTAATAATTTAGCTTACTTACGTTTGAAAGCTGTGGAAATCACGTTGATTAGCACACAACTATTTGATGTGATTTTGCATCAAAAAGCTGCCGAAGTGAATTCCTTGCCCGAAGAACTTTCCTCTTTTATATCTGCCTTCGAATATTTTGCTGTAACCGATGTTAGACTGAAAACTTTAGCAAGAGCTTGGTTGATTCTTTTATTTAAAAGAGCCAATGTTTTGGCAAACACAGCCTCGTCCTGCAAGGATCCTAATGCCTGGAAATTTGCAAAACTCTCTGTTTTTCGACCGACTTGAATTAAGCTCCGTTTGGCAAATTTTTCATAGGGGCGTTGAGATGTATTCTGGTCAGAAATTGGGGGGGGGGGGTGTAAACAGAAGGATACTTCTTGAAAAGAAGTGTTATTGCACTGCAGAAAACGTATACGTTGGTTTTATAACGAGACACATTCACCAAAATTGGAGATCAATTTACTGGGCTAAACCACAGCATTGACAATCGTAATTCATATGTTTGCTGATGTGTATTTGTCGCATTGACCTTAATTGCTTAATCCAAACCTGTCGTAATTCGAATTTACACAAGGACAAATTTTCGAATTTCAGAGAACTAACCCTGCGTCTCGCCAATTCACTCATTCATTACTGCTAAGCAAGAGATACACAAACTTTCTTTCAGCTTTTCTGCACAGGATAAAAATCTCTAGAGCTCAAAACAATGTAGTACACTGTTTCAAACTAACCCGCAAAAATCTCACAGTAATCAGTTTCGGTCTGTGCGTCCGGTTCGTCACCATTCGCTATATGTTTCAAAATTCCGTGGTGATTCAAGACATTGACTTTCGTGTCGCAAAGCTTCCTTCAAACTTGCAAAGCCAATTACCAACAAATTTGTTGACAGTCAAATTCAAGAGTAATGATAGCAAAATTGGTCCTACAGTTACCCAATATTTTTTTCGGAGTTGCTCTTATTTTCGGGGTTACATCATTTTCTTGCAAAGAAACAATATTCCCTGAAAACATTTCTTGTGAACTCTAAAGTTTGAATCCTTCAATCTTAAAAGTACCATTATGACTCGACAAACTTGGAATATAGAGTATTTACATGCACATTATCAGATATTGACAATGAATGCCCTGATAAAGCAAATATAGACCATGACATTTATGTTTGACATTAACCATGCACCCAAAAATTAGAGTGATGTCGTTATTCTCGAATCTTAAACTACTTTTACCTTCCACAAAAACTCGTTTAAATAAACTGTCACGACATTTTGAGTATAAAATGTAAATTTTAACAGATTTTGATATAAATGGAAGATGGGTCACTCAACGATAAAAACATGAAAATGAAGGGAAACCGGAAAGACATTCGTTCTCGTTTTGAAAATAAATTCTGCCGTTCCGAGGTAGATTTCTGAGATTTTGCAAGATTTTAGGACTGAATTGAAGAATGATTTGAGGCATCTTTTTAAAGTATGAGAGAACAACGTCTTGTTAGTTATAACTTCGATAAACGGGATGAGTAAAATAAGATTGCTTACCCTTTCAGCTTCAGGTAGGGCTTTTTCATGATCATTATTAAGTTCCCATTTATTAGAACTGATTTGTACAAAAGGTTCTTGACCATTGTTGTCTTTGAGCGTCGCAATCGGTTCTTCGATTTCCCCTATTCCACTGCCAGTTGAGTCATCCCATGCAAAGGTGACTACTCCCAACGGTATACTTCGCGATGACTGAGTGATAGCCACGAGCAGGAGCAACGACAGTCTCGTGAATGAAACACTAAAACAACACATTTTCATTTTATAAAAGTTTCGTTTGAGAATTCAGATTGTTCTCTTTTTGAGTAAAATCCCTCGAAGCAAATGAAGGCAGCAGGAAAGAGCAGTGTCTCGCCTCGTTCAAGCCTGCGGTTCCTCTTCAGGTGCAAACTGATTCAGTTGCCTTGTGTGCACGTCACCGCCGCGATCATTAAATAACCCCGCGACGGGAGGACATCACTTCTTACCAAAGGCGGGATATTATTTCCACTTGATGAACAAAAAACATCTGCAAACTGAGAAGCTTGAGAGCGAGTGTTTGAATTACCAGCATGCCATAAGACATATCAATCAAAAAGCGGTCAATGATACGCAACCCAAAACCGAAGCGTTCGTGAGCAAGTGAGCGGGTTTGAATCCTCTCGTGGTTCTCTCTGCGTTTCCCCTACTCTTAACACGATGATCACACTTGCCCTTGTCCAATAGGTGTGTAGAAGATAAGACGTTCTTTGTGTTTGGTGACAGAGCTCCTGCTGTGTGACCCTCCGATGCTTACTAGTTACCTAGTAAGTCATGTCAATATAAATTTCCTGCACATGAACAAGCCATTATTGAGCTAATTCTTTTGGATAGGTGTCTGCACAGGTCTGTCATGATTGATAATACCCTTCCTGCCAATAAAAATGTTCCATCATTTGCCGCTATTGGGAGATTTAACAGAGAGCCTTGGTTCTTGACAGCTAACGAATGCTGACGCAATCACTACGCTTCTATTTGGATTTACGTTACTCACCGCTCATTCAAGATGTAACCATTTTCAGCCAATCTGCACCAGTGTCTCTGTTTGATGAGCTGAAAGAAAGCGACTATTCTGTTATCTAAAATGTTCCAAATCGTAAATCTTTCAAAGTATGACCTTACCTACGTGGAACATACTGCGTTTGAAATCTCATAGTTGGACGTTGAGGAGGATAAGAAGCCATACAGTTCACCTGATACTGCCTCAGAACTTGGAGAAAAGCTGGTTAATTTTGGTCCTGTTAAAAATTACGACAAAAAGTTTTGAACATATAATACAGAGATTGGATAATATTTTGGGTTGAATGAGTGTTCTTTAGTAAAATGCTACTGCAGAGTTGACATGTAAAGTAAGGACAAATTACATGATGACAATAGATCTTGCATGGTATCAATTTATGACAGAAGGAAATAGATTGATTGATTGATTGATTGATTGATTGATTGATTGATTGATTTGATTCAATGGCTCAAAATGAATGAATGTTCGTGTATGAGTAATGGCGTGCAATAGCATAGCGTGAATAAAATTTTCCTTAGCCAATCAAACCAGTTAGTCAATCAGAAACAAAGGCTAACTAATACCCCGTTTACACGGAGCAAAAATAGGGGATCGCGATCCAGATCGTGATCCACAAGGATCGAGATCGCGTTCGAGTTGCGTTTACACGGGCGTCAAACGAAAACGGATCAGGATCGCGATCCATTCGCACATGCGTATTGCGCATAGTTACGGAGCCTAGAAACACTACAACGACAATAGACAAAATGGCGGCTGAGTCTACTGCGCATGCTTAAAGGATTTTGAACGGGATCGCGATCCCAAGAAGCGTTTACACGGCACACTTTTCAGGATCGGGATTGCGATGCGGATCGCGATCCACCTCTGAAGTGGGATCGAATTTTAGGGGATTGCGATCGCGATCGAGTGTTTACACGGCACATTTTATCAGGATCGGGATTGCGATCTGGATCGCGATCCCGTAATTTTGCTCCGTGTAAACGGGGTATAAGGGATCGAGCCCTGACCACCTGACTATTCAGGTTTCAAAGTCGAATTGAAATGAAGTGACTTTATTGTAATGCCGAGCCCTCCGAGTGCCAGGATTGCGGAAACAGAGAGGAGCTATTCGAATCCCTTTTTCTCAAGTTGTATTAATGGGGCTGGAACATTATTGTTCACCGGACTGTTCTGGCTGCAAATACAGAGGATAACACATCTGTATCTGATGTGCGCAAGAACTGAGCTTGTCATAAAGCTTAAATTTCTCGTCTGTCAGGCATGTTAAATTCATTACCTGACTACGTTAACAGGAAGAACTTTTCGCTCAAAAATATGCCAACCCTCCTTTTTTTTTTTTTTTTTTTTTTATCAATCTAAAACTTAAAAACAACAAGTTAATGCAAATTACTGTGGCATTTGCAGCGAGGAAAGACGCATGGTCACCGGGTCCTCACTACAAATGCCACTTACAATTTTCTAAGTACTATCAACAATAAACTAATAATAGAACACAAAAAACAAAAAAATAAGATACAGATGCACACTAAATCAGGACAAAGTAAAAGCCAAGGTAAAACTGAAGTACCCCCAAAACCCGCACAAACAGCCCACCACCCACCAAACCACAACCACGAGCGCACCGGCAGGGAGAATGAAACAAAGTTTCAGGGATTCAACCCCGAGGGGAAAAAGACTTTCCAATTTACCATAGACTCCCCCCAACCGATGCACCCGCGGCAGCAGTGCGATGAGCAGAGACAGCCCACGCAAATTCCGGGAGCAGTGAAAAAAAAAAGGGTTAGGCTGCTAGAAAGTTTAATTAAACCGTCCAGAAGTTTTGATGAAAGAAATAGTTGCTTCTATGATGATTCTGTTTGCAAAGGTGCTTTCATTTGGGTTCCCATATAATAACAAATGACAAAGATCCTTTGAGTTCATGCTAGCAACATCATATCCGACATCTGAGACTTGACCAAGGAGATCTTGGCGCTGAGCGCTCATTATCTTCCTTTCCTGTACCACAAATACAAATTGGACTCAAGCACTCAAAATTATGCCTAAATCTATGTTCATTTAGAGGACTAAAGTTAACTCGAAGCCTTGTTAATAGCTTGATACCCAAAATATCATAGATGCTATAAACCGGGTTTTTCTCGGGTCTGAACGAAGCAATTTGCTCTTGAAAACTGCAAGAGAAGGAGAATCTTGTACAGTTTTGTCTAACAGGTTCCACTCACATATTGTGTTATGGAAATAAGAGCTGGAGAAGCGCATAGTTCTACCTACATTTTGCTCATAACAACGCGGGTTTCTTAAATTATACTCAACTGGCGCTGTTCGGGTATCTCATTGAAAAGGTAATCTGGACTTTTGGATGTGGTTAATGAAAAGAAATGACATAATCTTCGGCACCACCTGGTCATAAAGTGTTTCCCATAGCTCTTCAAGTAGCCTTCGCCTACTTGTACCTACCCACGCTCCAGTAACAGCTAGTGCTGCTTTATATTGAGTCTTTCTAGTTGTTGCGCTGCAATCAGGGTCATATTTATGGTAAATGATGTCTCCATAGTCTAAGTGAGGTCTCACATAAAGCTTATAGGTTTGATCAAGGACCTCTCTTGATACATATTTAGAAAGGTATTTTAACAAACCAATTCCTCTCCGTGCTTTCAAGATAGCCTCTCGAATATGACTTTTAAAATTTAGCTTTGAGTCAAGGTAACCCCAAGGTGCTTGTGCTCCAATTTTGATGCAATGACCTCTCTCCCAATTCAAGACCGGGGTGGATTGGCTTATTCCTTTTACAAGAAAATATGACCTCCTCTGTCTTGTCAGCGTTAAACTGCATTTTCCATTGCCATGCCCATAAGCTAATTTTTGTCAAATTCTGTTTAAGTCAAGTGCAGCTACATTTTCATTCTGGAGTAAACAACGACGTGTCAGCAAATAACTTAATACCACATTTAACATTGTGGGTAATATCATTAATGTAGATCAAGGGTCCAAGAACTGATCCTTGTGGTACACCTGCGGAAATTGTATCCCACTTTGAACATTGCCCATTTAGCACTACCCGTTGCTTACGATCTGACAAAAAACTTTTAACAATCCGAAGAACATTTCCATGTAAGCCATTGGATTCCAACTTGTAAATGAGACCCTCATGCCTCAACCCTCCTTCCTTTAATCCAGCAAATTCCGACACTTTATGGTTGCAACTTCTGGACTTGCTTAAAGGGTCTGCTTTCAACCAGGATGCAGTGGCGTAACGGAGACACTGGGGGCCCGTAGGAGTTTGCTAAGATGGGGCCCTTATGTTGGAAGGGGGCTCGGGATGATGGGTAAATTCTTGAAACCATGCCCTTTAAAACCTCGAAAAATCCAAGTTATGTTGAAAAGAAAGTTTTTACATAAGAAAAGTCAACAGTAAATTTAGCACATTTATAGGAATTGCGTTTCAAAAAGCTAGGTAGTTTACATAACAAATTGTTGCTCTTCGGTATGGAATTATATGATATCTGAATCTTTTTTAAAGAAATACGGCAATATTCAAAGGTTCGGACGGTACTGTTATGCTGTTTGATGAAGATTGCTTTGAACACACACAAATGTTACCAAATATGTCCTCCATGGCAGGTTCTTTGGCTTGAAAAAAGCTTCTGCGGATAGTATTAGTGTAATAGGTGCAGTAAATTTAGTGCAGAATAAGTGTTCTCCCTTTATACCTGAAACTTATCCATGCGAATAACACAATAGTTTTAAAAAGAATTTTAGTAAACAGAATGCAAAGCCACAGTATGTTATTAGGTGCTCTTGCTCACAAGAATAAAGTTTTGAGACAAATTATAGGGAATGAACGAAAACGGAATGAAATCCAGTGTTATTTGCAGACTTTTAACACAGCATGGCCAAAAAGCACACAATACGACAAATTTGTTGGGGGCCCCTTTTGATCGGGGGTCCTTAGTTCTTGAACTAAGGTAGCCTTAACTGCCAGGATGCCTTGCAAGCGTCGTCTCTGTATTGGCCTTTCTTGTCACCATTTCCATGGCCAATAGGCCAATGCATGTTTGTTTAGAAAAAATCCTTTAAATCGCGCTTGTCTTGTCACAGAGCGAGAGACATGCATCAAGTCCAGAGAACTTAAAAAATCAAACTGACGTAAGATCTCTGTTCTTATTTCAAATCAGCTGTCTCCTAACTTGTCCTCGGGGATTTTCTATTTTAAACCAACCCTGAGTTTTGTTATTCTAACGTTGCTTTCAAGGTTTAGTATCTATGGAACGTCTACAAAAAGTATTTTCGAAACATTGTAAGTACCAGGGCAAACGAGAAAACGTGTATGTGACGTGTATTTGGGAAACAGCTATTAAAAACTCCATTCGAGAAGCCCACACCAATCGCTACCGAAAGGTCGAATGAGCTGGTTACAAGGAGAAAATACGACGTTCAGTTAACAAAAGGAGCTTATAGCTTTTTCTGGTCATGGGTGGTGTACTTCGAGCAATATAACGCCCTTTCGATTCACGCGTTTTTTTCGAATTGTGTAATTTGTCTGTCCCTGGCATCCGAAGCATTTGGTTATTATTATATCCATTATTTATACACGATAAAATCCCTTCAGCAAAACTTAATATACATAACTACAAACCTTACAAAAATATATATATAAAAAATGAATTTAATTGTTCTAGGGTGGGGCTGATCTTCCAGGGAGTCGTGTTTGAGTTGAATTCAGCTCCTCAAATGTATTTTGAGGTGTTTTTTAAATTGTTGCAAAGTAAAGAGCTCCCTGATGGTAGTAGGGATCTCGTTCCAAGCTTTCAGACCCGAATAATGAAAGCTTTTCTTTGAATACTCAAGATTATATCTTGGAATTGGAATATCCGTGCAGTTTCTTGTTTTATAATTTGAGTGCGTGTTTCTTGTTTGATATCTATCCCAAAGGCTTTCAGGGCAAATCTTATTCATCATCTTATAGGTCATCACCGATCGGTCAAATTTTATTAGTTGTTCTATCGTCAACCAGTCACTAGACAACTGGTCTTTGATTTTTGCCCTTTCTATAATAGAATGTGCTCTGTTTTGAAGACGTTGAAGGGCTTCTACTTTTGTGTTGGAGAGAGACCCCCAAATGATGTTGGGAACACTGACAATCTAGGCTTATCGAATCAGTGTTCTCATCCTGTTTCTCTATGAGGCCACTCCTTGTACTCCTTTAGTCTGGAAATACAGCAGGTTGGTAACTATCCTCTCTCTAGGTGGTAGGCTTGGCAGAGCGGAGATTCAAACCGTCAGATCCTTTAGATTGGAAGGTGTATGCGACATCATTAAGCTATCCCTGCAACGATATGACCCTGTACGGAACGTTATGTAGCAAAGCTAGTTCAGGCTTCTTTAAAGGACAAGCCCGGGGTTGGTATGATTGATGACAAAATACAAGATAATACTGCTATGAATGATGTATGATACTTTTTTCCACTATTTTTCGCCTTCTCCTTGTGAAATTACGTATTCAAATAAGCAATTTGAGCGAAATGACGTCACATCGCGCAAACAAAAACGAGGCTGTGATTGTTTTTTCGCCTCTTTATCGTAGCAAGCCTCTGTATCAGGTTCTCGTGCCATCTTCAATGCATGAGTGCACGATAAAGAGGCTAGTAGCGATTAAAAGACAAAACAGTCACACAGCCTCGTTTTCGTTTGCGCGATATGACGTCACTTCACTCAAATTGCTTATTTGAATACGTAATTTCATAACGAGAAGGCGAAAAATAGTGGAAAAAGAATCATACATCATTCATAGCAGTATTATCTTGTATTTTATCATGAATCATACCAACCCCGGACTTGTCCTTTAAAGGGTTTATGCAAGGTTAAAAGCTTGCATTTGCAAAGAGCAAAACAATGTAACAATATCCCATTCAAATTGATATCGCACACGCACCGTGAATAATGGATAGCCAGAGAAACAATGCTGTGTCTGAGTGTTTTCTTTGCTCTTTTCAAAAGAGAAGTCGATCTATTATTGCATGTTCCCTTTAAGGAAGAACTGATCCCAAGGAAAGAGGCCAAAAAGCTAAAGTCATCTGCATTATCTGCACACCTTCTATAAAAATGATTCAAATTCTTTATAGAGCTGAGGAGTTTCTTCTGCGGCACTTGCGATTCTAAACTTGCAAGGTTTGGGGATGGCTCAGTGGTAGCACGCTTGACTACCAATCTGAAGGTTGGTGGTTCGAGTGCCCACCCTGCCGAACCTGCTACAAAGTGTGAGGAGAGTCGCCAACTCTCTGTAATTCCAGGCTAAAGGAATCACGAGGTGTGGTCACATTGAGAGGAAGGACCAGGACGCTGCTTCGATAAAACTTCCTTCGGATGCTAAGTAGAAATATAGCAAAAAGTTTTAGCCTGCATGCTTCGCAGTGGAAAGTAAAATCTGCACGCCGGCTAAAAAAGTTTCAACTTAGCAATCGATTCACTAGAATAAACCAATCACTTGGCGACAAATGTTGAGAGGTTAAGTCCGTTTCAGCTTTGTAAAGTACTTTAACAAGCATTCTGCAAACTTTTATCAAGCAATCTGAAAAGCTAAATGACTACAGACAAAACGTAGCCGTTGAAAAGAAGCGCCTTGAAGTAGCATATAAGATAAGACAAGTCGACTGCCACAACTCTCAATGATGACTCGAAAAAGAGTCAGAAAGCGAAAGGAACAAAATTACATTTGCCAACCATTATTCGATTTAACGCTCTACAGGAATAGATCATATCTTGTAAATTCTCTTTTGCAATTTCCACCAAGACATTATGCAACCGTGATTCAAAAATATAGACATATAGGTTCCGTTGGGTCCCTCATTTTGCGATCATTGAGAACCTTGAACCCTCAATTAAATTAAGACTTCCAATCGTGGGGTCTTCACAAGTCTGAGCCCTTACCATCCAGCTTCTGATAAAAGTACTAGTCACAACAGAAACCTCTGGAGACCCTCTGTCTGCAGACTCTAGATGGCCCTTGTCACTGATTAAATAAACTTGTCACCTAAAGGTGTTCAGTCTGGAACACTTATTATTACAAATCCTGTTATGAAACAATTGATAACCTTTTCACATATCAGAAGTCAAGCTTTATTTCAGCGATCTATATGCCGGAAAGTTCTAGATTAAACCGCTTGTTCAGTGAATATTTCCAAAATGCAAATGGCCAAAAAAATAAACGAATGAATCTATGCTTGGTTCCTGTATTCCAATCAGTTTTTCTTGTATGGGAGCTCTAGAATTGACAATTTGGAGATGCTGAATCAGGCCTAACTGCTAAGGGGGCAGTCATTTTTAATCCTGGGTACCAGGGCGGAGGATAATTTCACACAATTAGACAACATTTCAAACCCCATCTTGAATATAGAAAAAAGTTTTCATACTCCATCACCTTTCAACAAAATGGTTTGGTACCCGATCCAGAACTCTTTGATGCAAAACATACATGCATACCAATTTGTCCCAGGCGATTTTCGTACTAGTCGAGTGATTCATCATTTCTAGACGTTTGTTAATTTTACTGTTAAGTGTTGACTGATGACTTTACATAAATATTTTGCAAGCAAAATAGTTTTGCACCCCACAGAAATTTGTCGTACCCCCATAAAGTAATGGGATATTTTCGTACCCCCATAACGTAATGGGAGAAATTTCATATCCCTGTCAAAGATCCTCTGCCCCGGTACCGAGGATTAAAACTGACTACGTGGCAGTCATACAGTGCGATGAATGATTAAATGTTACTTAAGTGGATTCTACAAATGTTTTGGACCAATGTGAGTTGGTACACCGAGGATGAATCCACACGGTATCTGCCTGAGAGAAAGATATAATTTTACGTACTTGATTGGCAAAGAATCTTCCTTTTGGACAGCTTCTAGGATGATCTTGAGAAGCTCTGACTGTCTTCAGCATTGTTGTTCATTTTACACTTAGAATTTCACTAAAATGAAAAATATTTGTTAATGAAGGGATTTCAAGAGGACACGCAAACAATGATCGTTCAGCAAACATCGAATGCGCAAGCTTCTACAGAACGAGCAATAAATGTTTCCTTTATAATATTTCATTCTTAAACAAACACAATTTGAGACAGATCATAGATATCACTTTGAATAGGTCCTCGTTTTGATAAATTATCTCGTTTTGGACCAAAACTAGAAAACTTGAGATTAAAAAGCCTTAAATTGAAGGTTTTTACCGACAAGATCTGTGACCACTATGAACTGTAACGAATTATATAAGTTGTTTTGCAAGCAGTTCCAACCAGTGAATGAATCGCAGTCAAGCCGTGTACAATAACAAGAATAACAGTCAGATCACTACATAGAATTTACGTCTTAAACATGCAACAGATTCACACACCACAAGAACCTGGGAGAATAACCACTAGCAAAGCCTCAAGTTTTGGCGCTAAACGACTGTATTTGGCCCAGGGGGGCACTCAGCACATGCACATACGGGGAGGTAAGTCCGATATTTTTGGAAAAGAATGTTGCAGAAAGTGATATTTTTGGGTCCAATTAAATTGAAATTATGTGTTTGATATTTTTGGGCATCAAATATTGTGAAAATGATATTTCTGGGTTCTTTAGAGGCAATCCTGGCCTCAATTTGCATTGTTTCAGGATCTTTTATGTTCGTTTACAGATGTCAAGGTATAAAATGAGCTGATATTTTTGGGTTGTAATGAAGCTAAACTGATATTTTTTGGGTTCCTGAAAATTTCTCGGACTGACCCCCCCGTATGTGTATGTGTCGAGTGTCCCCCCTGGGATATTTGGCCGACGTAACAACGTTGCTAAACTCGCAAAGTTTTCTTATAAATCGTTATTTTTCACAAAAGATACATGTGAACCACTTACCTTTACATACAGTTGCTAGCATTCTAATTCTGCAGATACTCTTATAACATTCTAATTCTGAAAAATATGAAAATTCAGAAAGTTCAATGATACAGTTATAGGGAGTTGCAGCGAAATAGCTAAGATTTCTTTGAATCGATTCGTTCAAAGAAATAGTTCATCAAATTTTACACCAACCTTTTTAAAGATTTGAGCCATATGCTACTAGCCTGCGTGCAGACTCTACTGATTCCCTGAAGAGAAGTGAGGTTCTGAAGAGAAGTGAGGTTAGGAACCTCACTTGTCTTCAGGAAATCAGTAGAGTCTGCACGCAGGCTATATGCTACACTTGCTAGCATGTTTGTTGGCTTTGGGAATAGGTCCATAGTCACGTGAGATTGATATGCACCGTATAGTATGTGATCTTTCCCGAAAACAAGGCACTTGACGTAACCAACAAGAAGCAAATTCCATCTAGTCGTTTTCGTTTAATCGTAGTTTATTGGCTCCGTCTCCAAATTTCGGTCGAAACGGTGATTTTGAAGTTTTTTTTGATGGGCGATATCACACAGACGTTTACCTGTCTTTTTCGAAAATGAAAGCATCATTTTGAAGATAGATTTTTGCACTTCACAGAGGAAAAATCCAAACATTCATATCTCTTACGATGGCTTGGATATAAGTGGATTTTTAACGAGCATTTTTGGTGGCTTGGGTGAACAAACAAACAAACTGCAGAAAACAATGGAGAACAATGGCCACGTGCGGTGTTATCAGATTTGTTTACAGTTTGGCAACGGGGCCCCTTTAAGGGCTTTCATTCAACCATCATGCTTTGCTTTGCTTTGCCATCTTGTGGTTTGTCTTTGTTGTCGCCATTTTCATTAGACTTGCTCCAAGTCTACTCCGTGGTCTCTCAGCGCTAAAGTAATATAAGTACCTCTGCGGAGGCGTACGTAAGGGGCGATTGAGATCGCTGCGAAGGAGAAGCGAAGTCTACATGCGAAAACAAAGGCCAACCAAGAGATGGCCCGTGTAAGGCATGTTGCTAAAATAAGAGCCTTTTATGACTAATGAAGTGTAATGCAAACCACTGATTTATAATTTGCTCATGTTTTCAACAATTGTTGCATCCAGGATAAAATAGTTTACTGTAATTAAACACTTCATATTAATCAAAGAGAAATAAAAAAGCTGCAGGTAATTCATGAATGGGCGGGGAATACATCCTTTTCAACACAGTGTAATGAGCCTGTAGCGGACATTAATTTGTCCCATTGCTGTGTCATCGTAACGCCCCCTTGCCCTTCAAAACATAACGAATTAAGTAACTGTTCTAAGCTGTGAATTTGCTCAACCTTGGGGCGTGTCCAGATACTTTTGGTTGTCTGAAAGGTACAGATCGCTATGAAATTTACATTATTGTTTCGGACACATTTTATGCAATGCAGGAATTGCCATGAAGGACTTCCGTTATTTCTATCATTTACACCACCGCTGACCAAGAGCTAAGCCTTGCGTCTGCACAAGAAAAGCCATTGTTGCACAGATAGCAAAGGGACTAAGCTTCGTTTAATACTGGGTGTGGATACGTGCTGACGTAAACGAGCTCATCTCGCAGCCTCAGATCATAACTCTACCCAGAAGCACTTCATGAAATTAACATAAAGGACGTTTCATTGTTAATGACAGACATCGTGTCTTTAGATATTGTCTTTCACCATTTAGATAAAAGTAAGTGCCAGTAGACGAACTAGAAATGTTTCGCGCCAAAACTTCAGGCGTTAGTAAGTAGTTTTCTCATTGTTCTTGCAAGCAATGCCAGCCCTCGTTTTACTTGTCAAGGAATGTAAAAGATCCTGCCGTACTAGGTTTGGAAATGCAGACCAAACAGAAGTGTTTAACACCAAAACTTCAGGCTTGGTAGCTTTCTCTTGGTCTTGCAATCAGGGGCGGATCTACCCTGGGTACCAGAGCCAAAAAATGATAAAATAAAAAAATAAAAAAAAAGTAAAGAAGGAAAAGAAAGTTGGCTCTGGTCAAATGGTGACATCGATTGTAGGAATTGACCAATGAGAAGCCTTTATACCCAAACGGGTATATAGATTTGGTTAGATTTGATTGGGTAGCGTGAGTCACATGACAAGGTTACGATTGTGATCAGAAAATATGATTCGGGCGGTTATCAGTCATATGATCGATTGCTTGATCAGCCAAAGCATGGACAGTGGACACAGGGCAGGGGCAGTGGTGGAAAACGTTACAAAACAAACAAAACATATTAAAAAAAAGTCCTCCTTATTGGGGAAGGAATTTACAAACTTATTGCTGTCTGGTTTTTGTTTGAATAAAATTTACCATGGTATTTACATCATAATATAGCTTGGGTTGGGCCTACCAAGGTTGTGGCGCAGTGGTGCAATCCTCTGACATTGCAGGCAGAACAGTAGGGTTCGATTCCAGGTAGAGCCCCATCACTTGAATGTGATGACAAAATGGGTTGCAGACTCGAACTCAAATATTCTACTTCTGCAGTCCCAGCAGCACTTGACACTAAAAACTGCAACTTTACCTTTGAAATAGCCAGCTGTGAATTTTTCACTGTTAGGACCCCTTCAGTATATTGGAACATGTATGTCACGAACAAAGGGGTACTTTTATCTTAGATTTACTTACAATCATATCTTCTGGTAAGCAGGGGTAGGGGCAGGGGCATCGTTGTCTGTTTATTATAGAATTCATATGGTTTGACTCGACATGTTCCAATATACTAATGGGATCATAATGAAAACAGTCATACGAGACAGTTCCTTTGTTGTCCTTTTCCTTGATGAGTTATTCGTTAATGCTCTGCAAGATCATCACAGCAGTTTTAAGGAACTCTATGTTGTATACAGTAGGGCTCTATATTGTAATGAAAGATACACTACTCATCTAAACATGATGAGAAGTTTGTGTATACTGAATGTCAATTGTACAGAATTCACCTTTTGAATAGGTCTTAGTGGGAAACATTGTTGATACAATGTTAGTCTAAATTTGGGGAGTCGGTTAGGCCTGAGTTGTTCATTGCAAGGCCCAAGGCTTTGTCAGATTGCATGGCAAGTAGTTCTTGCATCAGATTTAAGCTGATGCAACCTTCATCCAATGGCTTCTAGGCTCCTAATTCCTTTTGGCCTTATTTGGGTAGTACTTATATATATGCACAAGGTATTTCTCATTCTGGAGGCCTAAATATTGTTGAATTTTGTTAACCGCCCTCCCACTCCACTCAATGTATCTGCAAAAAAGCAAGGGAGGAATATTTACATAGTTGGATGACATGCAAGCTAAATATATCTTATTTCTATGTATAAGTAGTGTATCAGTTTCATGTATTGTATTGTTAGTAAGTGTAACAATGAACAATTTTGCCCCAAACCTGGATTTCTTTTGGCTCTCCTTATTTAGAAGTTCTTTCTGAGGTCATTCAACCAAATTATCAGTGACCATACATTAAGTGGTGCATGCAAATTTCTCTCAAATTTCTGAAAATGTTCATGTTCTCTTCCAGGATTCAGGGGCAACTTGCAAGGAGGGCGCCGCGAAAATTTTTGGGAGCTTGTTAAAGAAAATTCTTTGATTTACTACCAAATAATGCCTTGATTATTCATAAGTTTCCCCCATATTTTAATCGAAACAGTTAAGAAATTGTGCGTTAGAGTCAGGATGAGGGGCGCTTTTCTAGCCAAAAGAGGGGCACCAAGCTGGATTTTCATCGTGAAGGGGGGGGGCAGTTGCCCCCACTTACCCCTCCCTAAATCCGCCTCTGCTTGCAATCACTGCCAAGCGTTAGAAAAATGTCATTTTCACAGCACAAGTTCTCAAGTTTTTAGCAATGCTACGAGTCGCTATTGACTGAGGTGACAGCAACAAATCGAAGAATGCAGGGAACCAAGGGACTCAAAGTCATAAGTCAACATACAGAATTGCCTGGTTTAATAATAACGTCATAAGGCTGACTACAAAGGTGTCTTTCAAAGGTCCCTAACAGTTACAAGTAGAAATTAAACTGTCAGGTAGAAACGAAACTTTAAAATCAATTAGATAAGAAAATGAACATGTTGTGATACGCAGGTTCCTTTTTCCTCAACCTCCGGTACACCAAAGGAAATTTGACAGATCATGGAAATCACCGCAACGACAAAGAAGGTGGAACCATCACTGCAGACGAACAGTTTGGTCGTCGAGACCCTGCTGCAATTAAATCCACAGAGATCTCCGATCGTCGTTTTGTGGAAAACCGCTAACGGGCGAGCTAGCGGCAACGTAAACCACTGTAAGAGGCAGCAAACGACAAGCATGTGCAGGCGGTTGAAAATTTATTGCAAGGTCATGTCATTTGAAAAGATTGATGGTTCAGCCTGACCTGCAGCTCAAACACGGAGGCTTCTACTAGGATACTTAGGGCGAGTGACTTTTAGCTCTACCCTTTAAAAGCTTATACTTTGATTTCGATTATTTCAATCAGTGAACACTTCTACGTTGTTTTCAAAATTTTCTGTTTTTGTATACAGTAAAATCCCGCGTATAAAAACCTAAAATTTTGCAAGTCAGCCTAACTAAGTTCTTATGTTTTGGGTATTTAGTGGGAAATGAGGCTGTTCAGGTTCTTGAATTGGTTCTTATTTTATTCATGGTTTTCAGGAATTTCTTTTCTTCAGGCCTATTATTTACTGTCAGTTCACATCAGTTGAGTTTATGAGATATATTCCCCAACAGAAATTTGTGGAAGAATCAGAAATGTTTATATTATCCAGAGAAAATCTTTCAAAAGCTTCTCATAAGGTAATATAAACATTTCTTATTCTTCCACAACCTTCTGTTGTGAATAAGACCCCATGCTCTCTAAAAATAAGAACCTATTTCATATTCCAGGCTGAATGGGTTCTTATATAATTGGGGTTTAGTTGGTTCTTAATCCACTAGGTTCTTATACGCGGGTTTTTACTGCATTCGTATCAAAAAAGAAAGAAACATTTCTTAATTGTTTGCCATTATATCCTTGAATTTGGCTTTTAAGTGGTTTTCGCGTCTCTCAAACATAGAACTTCTTAAATCCTCGGTCATCCTAGCACTAGATTCTCATAGAAGAATTTCTTTATAAAAATGTGCTAACAAAAAGTTTTTCCATTACGGTTCAATGCTGCGTCATGAACAACGCCTTTTCTGTCAAGCTGTAAAGCTGAAGGCTTGAAATCTAATCTACAGAATTAACTTCATCGTTGAAATTGACGAAGAGTTGAAAGCTACCACTGTGTTTACGAAATCACTTCAATAAATTGTTTGCATTTACGTAAAGGTTTTCAAGAGATTCGAAAATGTCAGACAGTTCTGGCAGAAGAGAAATTCTCTCATAAGGAATAAAAAGCAAAGAGGTCTCCATTTCTGACTAACTTCAAAGCAGTTTACAATATAACGTCTCGGTTCTTCTCTTTCAGACAATAATTTTCCAATGAAAATTCTGGGCAAATGGTACCTTTTCAACCAACGATTTCTGTTGGACTCTCTAAATTTGAAGAAAAACATGGAAGGGGAGATCTCACATTTTCTTGGCCAGAAAAAGTTCATATTGGGATAAGATCGCAAATTTTCTGCACTGAATAAAAAAACTTTAAAAAACCAGTGTGATATTAATGGCATCTATAGGAATGGATGAGAATTCGTTTCTCGTTCAATCTTTTGTGACCAAGAATACAGACACAAGAATCGTAAATGCAATGGAAGAAAATCATTGGTCTTTACAAGAGTCTCGTCAGACCTTTGCTAGAAACATCTGTCTCCGTATGGAACCCGTGTATGGTTAAACACGTAAAACAACTAGAAGCTGTTCAAAGAAGAGCAAGAAAGCGTGTCCGCGGCATCAGCCACTTATCATATAACGAAAGATTACACGCTTTAGAATTACCGACTCTGCAGTATAGGAGAAAGCGCGGTGACATGATCACAACTTACAAAATATATGGCCTCGTTGACACTGACCCCTCAAAGTTCTTCAAAATCAACGACAATAAGACAAGGGGTCATAAATACAAAATATTGTTGAACAAATGCAGATTAGATGTGAGAAAGAACATTTATTCTCAGCGTATCATAAAGAATGGAAGTGCTTGCCAGCCAACATCGTCGAAGCAAAGGATGTGATAACGTTCGAAAAACTCTTTGACCGTCTATACGGGGATTCAAAATTCGAATTCAAACTAAACTAGATTAGTAATCAAAAACAATCAGGGTTTTATAGGCCTTGGCCTTCCAGCCCCTTAACCAACATTTAGTATTATTATCATTATCATTATTTTAAATCACTTTTTCTGCACAATCACCAGAGAAAATCCTTCAACTTTCAAAAATGCTGAAGTCAATTCATTACTGAAGGTTACAAAGTAGCAACATCATTTCCGGTGACAACCAACTTAATTGGGTGCTTCTCCAAAGACAAGAGCAAGTTGGCTCCGAGGTTAAGGCTTTTAAGTATTTATCAAGTTAAGTAAAATGTTTACAACGCTTCAAACATCGTCTGTGAAGAACCGCCATATCAAGGGAAGCATTTGCTAATTAGATGTTACATTGCAAGAAAAACATTAACAGGTATCTTGCATCGTGCATTGGTCAATAGGTTAAGTGCAGCAATGAATGACTGAATGGTTATGAATGAACGAATTAATGAATGAATGAATGAATGAATGAAGGAATGAATGAATGACTAAACGAAGGGGAGTATGAATAAATGTTAAGAATGTAGCACACTTTTCAAATACTCAGACAGCAAGGTAGGGATCCTTTTCTTTATACAAACAAAATATATCCACATATTTAATGCTGTGTTACGCATGAATGAGCATAAGAATAAACCTGCCCAATGAATGAACGAAAAAGGTGCAAAAAGATAATTCCTTCGTGAATTAGCAAATGTTCAGCAAAAGCTGGCTAGGTAAGAACAAGTAAAAGAGTAACATGTATTTTTGACGTCATTCGACATAAAGATAATAAAGCTTTGAATGAACTGTCTTTGGTAAGCCAACACCACGTGGGTTCTTTCATTCTCGGTTAACGAACAGTTTACGGAAGTTACGAAGTACCGAAAGGCAGTAAAGCTGAATATCAGTGAGATGGTGCGGCAGGACCCAAATTAAAACTCAAATATACCCAATTTGGGGCCATGCGTCATGAAACAAGTATACGTACATAAAAGTAGCATAAAGCATGGGCGTCGCCAAGGGTGGACAGGGGTGAACACCCCAGTTTTCTCAACGCGCTAGCTATTCATATGAAAAACCGGTGTAGAAAGGGCTGAGTATACCTTTCAGAGCTTTGTTCCATACTAAGTCTACCCCAATTTTTGGTTCTTGCATATAAGAAACCAGACAGCCTGATTTGAAAATTTGAGTTTCTAATATGCGGGGACTTACTACAAATGATATATATTGATGGCTGTCAGCAGTCAAATCCAAGAAATTGAAAACCTGGGCGTAGATAAAGGTGTATATACCGCTGCACCATTAGCACTTCATCGTTGTCTTAAGTTGCCTTCATTCATAATGGAACAGTATCAATCTAAGGCCATTTAAATCTTCAAGAAGCGGAATCTACCACAGCAGCTGTCATGATATAACAATGACTGATTCAATATGAAATTGCATCCAGATAGAAATGCCTTCAAGAAGAATAATCTCAGATTTATTAGGTCAAAATAGGCTTTGCCAACATAGGGCTCAAATCTTTAAAAAGGTCGGTGTAAAATTCTATTGCCGTTTTCTTTGAAATAAATAGCTTGGAAGGAACTTAGGGGTTTTTGCTGTAAATCTGCCGTGGCAATTTATTGATATCTTGATTAGTTTCAATATGGCGGCATTTATTAAATTTGAGGCTATGACGTCATCAAATTTCTAAATCCTAAACTACAAAAGCTACAGATTTCTGCTTGCCACCATATTGTAGACCTCCATAAACTATGGTTTCCTTGAAGGTTATGTAATTTTTCCTCTAGTAGTTTAGGATTTACAATGATTTAAATTTTTCTCAAAATTTTCCATAAAGTTTTTCAAAAATTATCAAATTGCTGCCATTTTGAAAACAATCAAGATATCATAAAATTTCCACGGCAAATTTAGAGCAAAGTACCATAAGTTCCTTTCAAGCAATCCAATTCAAAGAAAAATGTAATAGGATTTTACACCCACCTTTTTAAAGATTTGAAAGATTTTAGCCCTATGCTGCCTTTGCCTCCCCAAAATCAACGGTACAGTTCATCGGTACCCAATGAAAAAGATAACAAGTATGCAGGATTGTAAGATAATGAACACAGACTAAGGGTATTAATCAAACAAAATGACTCCTAATTGAATACTTTCACAAATAAAATCTCTGAAGGTTCAAAAGGACAGCTTTTCATGGCATTCATAGTATAGCAAAGGTCTCATTTGCTTTTGCTGATCGATATACATCAGTTATCAGAGACATGACATTTCCAAGTTCCAATTCCCTCACGCATATACTGTATAAAACTGCATTTACGGATTGAATTATTGATGAGTACTTTTCAGAATTTAGAAAAAGAAAAATGTGCATGTTTAATTTCTACACCATCAACCAAACGATTCTTTAGTGGGACATTCAAAAGGCAAACGTATGGAACTAACAACAAGGATACGAAATAAAAAAAAATAAAAAATGGAAAATGCTTCGTACTATTCGAAGTGATCGCAAGGCAGGGAAAGGCAGGATCTGCCTCTGTCTCATTGTGGAGGTGAATTACTATCCTCAGCTAACAGATACAAAATTGATAAAAGAAAGGCACATAAAGCGCAGTAGACGGAAATGCCAGCTTGCATTCCAATCCATGCCCTGCACCATCAGCAGTCTGGGACAGACGAGACGATGCTACTAGTGCCACTTCCAAGTCTTATCTTCGAATGTAAAAGAGACAAAGGAGAGAGAGAGAGAGCTTTAATTAGTTTAGCAATTTAGCTGTGCCTATTTGTAAATACATTCACAATTTGCAAGTTGGAGCACACGAGAAGAGTACCAACTTGATGTTCAAGCTATGACAATATTGCAAGAGAGATCGTAAGAGAAACAGGGACAGATACAAAAGAGCCTTTGAAAGCTCTCAATAATACACAAACGACTGCATTGTAACGGAGTGAAAGCTTCAACTGGCTTAGCAGTTCTGCTGTGCAGCTTATCCTCGTTGATGTGCTTTCTATCAAAATATAAAATGACCTTCAATAAACCGTGCACTATTCTCTGTGAATTTGCAGATCATCTTGCAGAGCAATACGTGAAAAGGTCTTTGGATCAATCGCCCCTTATTCTTGAGATGAAATGCGAGAGTGTTACTCGATATGTTCACCAAAGTCGCCTTATGCATTTGCTCTATGTCAAATGATCGAGGACTTGTACCAAGTTGAAATAAGGTTACTTTGGAGACACTAGAATAAAAAATAGAATCTGTGACATTGGAACGAACTTTGCTTATTCACATTCTTTATACAAAGTCTTCGAAATGTCCCTTCCCACTTCAAACACAACAGAAAAATATCAATTTCATCCTAAAGGCAGGCAAGCTTTCATAAATAATTGAGTGTTTATTGGTTCGAGTCCCCGCCCTTGCAAACTTGCTTGCTAGGAGGTGTGGTCATCTCAAGAGGATGGACCAGGACACTGCTTCGATAAGCTTAGCTTCTCAGTGTCCTTGAAAACTACCATCAGATGCTACCGGGTGTCCCAAAAAAAAAGTACTCCCGTTTGAAAAATCACCAAAATTTGATTATACGGCCGATCTTCAATTTTCTTTTTTTGTCAAGTAGATCAAAGGCCAAATTGTTTTCCAATATATAGCTGATCTTGAAAGTGGTTTAAAAATGAGCACATTTAGCTCTTTTTAGGGCTACCTGGTTTTGAATCATACTCCAAAAAACCCTGATGCTTGCCAAATCAATTTCTTTGTGTGTGTAAAACTTCTAGTATGGTCATAAATGACAGAAATAAATGCGCACTATCATTGGAGACTTCAATGATGATAAAAAATCTGAAAATTTTGACTCCTAGGCAAGATTGAGTATTTTGCTAAAAAACTATAGCTCAAAATAAGGTTTTTCAACGTGTAAATTTCCTACCTTGCTGTATCAAAAGGGAACATGTTATCATCTGTGAATATTTTTGGGTTTTTGACAAAGCAATTCAAAAAGAAAATTTCATCAAAAGTTTGATAATCAATTTTTGGTGATTTATTAAACAGGAGTACTTTTTTCTGGGACACCTGGTAGGTGAAAACAAAACTTCCTACCACTCGCAAGACCAAGCACCTAATCACTGGTCGTCTGGTTGATCAGTTCTACATCTAGTGGTTACAATATCTCAAGGACCAATTTGGTCCATTACTCAAAACGAATCTAAGCATATCAGTGGCTCAAGCCAATCCAAGTCAAATTCTAGCCTATGACATATCAGTGTTTTCCATTGACATAAAACAGTAAACCAAACAGCATAGGGCTCAAATCTTTTAAATCTTTAAAAAGGTGGGTGTAAAATTCTATAAAAGTTTTCTTTGGATTGAATGGCTTGAAAGGAAATTATGGTACTTTGCTGTAAATCTGCCATGGAAATTTTTGATATCTTGATTTTTTTTCAAAATGGCGGCAATTAAATTATTTTTGAAAAAATTCATGGAAAATTTTGAAAAAATTTAAATCATCGTAACTCCTGAACCAATAGGGTCAAAATGACATAGCCTTCAAGAAAACTATAGTTTACCAAGGTCTACAATATGGTGGCAAGCAGAAATCTGTAGCCTTTCTGGTTTAGGATTTAGAAATTAGATGACGTCATAGCCTCAAATCTAATACATGCCGCCATTTTGAAACTAATCAAGATATCTGTAAATTTCCACGGCAGATTTGCAACCCTTAGTTCCTTCCAAGAAAATTCAAAGAAAACTGTAATAGAGTTTTACACCGACCGCTTTAAAGTTTTGAGCCCTATGTTAACCCAAATATGTTTCGATTAGTATCAAGGTCTATTGCCTTTGCACGGCTATTTATTCGGCAAAACAGAAAATTCTATGATCAGCTTTTATCAAGTTTTTGGTGACTTTTAAAAATCTGCAGTTTTCTTAGGCCACACAGTGTCCTAGCGATAGACCACCAGCATACATGCTTTAAATCTCTTACAAATTTCTCTTTCAAGTTTACGTCAGATTAATCAATTAAATTGATCACAGGATTTCTTTCACTGTAACCTCAGTCATTAATACCTCAATGGGCAGCCCTGGATACTTTGAGACATGTAGTCAAAAACAAAATGATTGAAGTTATTCAACTAATAACAGACAAAGTATTTGATACAAAATAAATTCCATTCCTATCGACATCCAGGCCTTTTCTTCCAAATGCTTTGCTCAAAGATTAAATAGTGAATTACACTTGCTAAGTTGTCTCACTTGAAGGAAATTGATCTTTTAATACTTCAATCGAATGATTTGGATAGTAGGAGAAAAGTTGTCAAAAACAAAATGCCTGGGTCATTCACTAATAGAACTCGCGTATCTTGGTGACAAAGAGAATATATGGGCATACAAAGCAGTTTAGTATATATCAACAGATGTTTTTAACTATATGCTTCAATGTCTGATAGATTGAAATGGTCAATGGCTTTGCTGACACGACACTTTTAAAGGACAATTGATCTATGAAAGCTGAACCAGAAGATTAGTAGGGAAAAAGAAAATGTTGATACAGCATGAAGCAGAAACCAAAGAGCAGTTACTAACACGAAATATATTAATAAAGCAAGGTTATAGCAATTTAAGCAAGTTCACATAAACTTTATCAAAGGCTGCTCTCAAAATCAAAGGGTTTTTGTTTCATTCAAATCCTGGTAGGTAGAGATTTCTCTACCACTGTTAGCTAAAGGCAGTCTGTCATGCATTTGTTTGGGTGATAAGGACAATGACTTGTGACTTTCTACGACCGTATAAGCAAAGTAAAACATCTAAGGGAAGTAAGTTTCTAATTTTGAAAAAGATTCCACAAGTTCTGGCTAATTTTTTAGAACGTTCACTGAGATGGTATTCCCTCCGTTGTGTTTGGCTCTGACTTTGTTGTGGCCAATCAGGTACGTGACAGACTGTTTTTAATTAGAAGTCGTTGATAGGACAAAAGATAAAGGCAGTCTCTCATGCATTTGTTTGGGTGATAAGGACAATGACTTGTGACTTTCTACGACCGTAGAAAGTGATACAGATCAGCCTTACTTTATTCCGAGTACACAGATTCACAAAGCCCTCCGTTGTGTTTAGCTCTGACTCTGTTGTGGCCAATCAGATAAGTGACAGACTGCCTATAATTAGAAGTTGTTGATAGGATAAAAGACAGCCTTTACACTCATTTTTTTTATAAGAAACTAAGGTCCGGGGCTGGCAGGCAGTTTCTTAAATTTTTGGGCCATTTTGCTACCACAGGTTTCTTACGTGTTTCTTACATTTTTATAGCCGGAAGTTTAGAGTTGATTTTGTCTTGTCTAAAGGGCTTCCAAATTACTTAGTAAAATCTCAAAAAGAGTAAATAACATGATTCGCACTCAAAATAATGTCCAAACAGTTCCTTTAACTGCACAATGTCAAAATATTTTTGAGTGTGATAGGAAAATCAAATCTGAAAATTACAGAAGTTTCTTAGCTTTTTTCTATTCAGGTAGGGTTGTTTCTTAGCTTTCGAAAAATTGAGCCTACCGTTGTGTAGAGGTCGAACAGAATATTATCACAGATTGCTTTTCTATGTGAAGAGGCTTCTTAGTCCTCGGTACAATTACATCTCGCCACATCAGGAAAAAAATGTTTCAAAACAAAATATCAGGTTATTTGAAAACAGCCAAAGCAGGAATTTAGGAATGATATTCTCAAAATATTTGTTAGTTTCAGGGCATTTCAATGGGTATCCAATGACAAGAAAGAAATTTACAGGGGTAGGATATCAAATAAAGCATTTGCATAGGTATCTAATGACATTGTCAACCAATCAGGTCTCCTGACAAACATCTCGACAAATTATATCAATAAGTAGTCCTCATTCTTCAGATTAAAACTCTAAGTATCGTTGATAGATCGATGTGTTTTTCAAACCTTGAATTGGGCTTGACTTATCTGACACCACCATAGAAAAGAGAGTAATTTTATATCATAAAAAGTAAAAATCTGTGAAAATTTCATCGGGGATGGATGATCATTGATTGCACATGGTTCAGTCATTTAGCTTTATTGGCAGACACTATTTCCTGATAAATGTGACTGAAAAGAAAAATGGTTCATGTTCCAGTTTAGTATCTCATGTTGAAAGATATATTCCTCAATTCTTGGACTGACTCTGCTGGACAAGCGAAATTGTAATGTGTTTGATGGTTCAAGCCACAATGTCTGAGATCATTATATCAGTTAAAACACACATGCACAAAATTTATTTGTCACAAACAGAAATACCCAGACCTTTCGATGGGAAACATAGCAGGGACTATGAATCGAATCTATATACATATATATATTAAATACCGAAGCATTTTTTCTAGACGTATATAACTAAAGATATTACTGACAGTGACACATCTGGGGCTTCCAGGTTTCCAAAAAACAAGTCGAGTGACTGATAATCTACGGAGACATTTTCGCGTTTGATTTTGTTTAACCTGTCATTGACAGATCAATGTTTACTTCAATATTCAGGACAGCATATGAATCATTGAGCGACATCGTCTCTTATACTGGAATGAGATTAAGTTCCAGCCATCCACAGTAGCAGAAATAACTTGTTAAAAACGTTCAGTCAGTCAATTGCATAAGCAAGGAACTTGCAAAACTACTAGCAAAAACTTATAGCGTCATAAAATGAAATCATTCTTTGGGTATTTAATAACAAGAAGTTGTTGACTTTGGTTCGCACTAGTCAAGATAGTTCGCATGTGGCTGGTCTGGCAAAGATTTAAAGAATGACTAAAGGCTTAAATTCTGCAAAGTACGTCAAAAGCATACGGTATGATCAATAAAGAGGCAAAGACTGATAAAACTTGAATCTGTTGTGGATAAATTAGTCTTTTGTCATTTCGTTTTGCGTATATGTGTAATAGATACCTAAAAGGCTTGCTTTGCAGCATAGCCTCCAAATCTTTTCTTTTGTCCGAAGTTCCCCTGGGACGCTGACTCATCCTCTGATCAGATTGCGTTTTCTCCTAAAATTGACCAATCAGGTGCCGTCATTTCATTACTTCCGCGTTTCGCAGCTAGATTTAGGCCATTTTGGGTACCCCCCAATAAAAAATATTGCACGCTCGAATAAATCGAATTTTTTGAAAATTTCAACTGGAAAAGGATGCTTATACATAGGACCACAAGTGATCATGTAACCCCCTTGCCATCACCTAAGATTGAAAAATTACGGCGATTTGAATGTTTGTCTTTGGTATCTTTTCAAAAAGTTAGCGGAATCATGCTCACCATCCCCCCAAAAATTAGTTTTTTAGCAAAATTATCAAAAATATACATATTTCCATGAATAATCCTTCCGAAATTTCTGAAATTTGCGCTTTACTTCGGCTTGACTTGCGAATTTGCGACACCTCCAAACTCTGTCCTTCTTCCCTGAATAGCAACTTATGCCTCTCTCTGGCCTGGACCCAACATAACAGGAAAAGGCGGGAAAAGAAATCTGTGACGGTGGCGGTGTCGTCATGTTTTTGTTGGTAAAATCATTTATCGTCTCAAACGTTTCTTCACAAATCTATAAGAAGATTGTCGATTACCATTGAAGTTGAAGCAAAGTATCGAAACAACTGCCAATATTTTTAATTCCTGCGCTTGGGATGGAGTGTGAGTGAAACCAAACTGACAGCATTGCAAACAATTCTCAAAGAAGACGACGGCATTGCATCAGGAACGATCAAGATCACGATGAAGTAAGTTTTCCTTCTACTTTGTCTTGCAGTGAGAGTGAGTGCATTTCAAATTTTTACATTCTTATCAAATAACGATTTTGACAACGATTTCCGCTCAATTTTTACAAGAAAGAAGCCGCCTGTGCTGTGTGAAATTGTAAAATTCAATTTTGTAAAAATTAAGAAATCTAGGAGAAACTTTTACCCCGGGAAGAACTGGGGTCAAACTAAACAGGTCTAATCTCAGAGACCAGTTTGTTGTAAAAGTTAGTGCATGAGTTTATAAGAAAATGAAAAATTGGACCAGTGGAGAAAGTAATAAATGTTTCTTAAATTATCAGATTTTGAGTGGCTACTCAAAGTTTTCCTGTGCTGTGCCCCCGTGAACATTTCAAAACAAAGGTTTTTGAAGCCTTTCCAATGTTCAGAAAAATAACAATCTTCATGTTTACTACTTGTGCCCCGTGAACATTTCGAGACAAAGGTTCTTGAAGCCTTTCCAATGTTTAGACTTTTCTCAAGTACCTTCCGTTCCGAGCCCCTTCGGAGCAACATGATACAATAACCAATTGAAAATAAAGTAAAAATATCCCAAGGATTTCCTCTATCATAATTAATAGTTTCTTAACCTGTATTTTCCCAATACACGTATTTTTGTTAAGAAAGGGTAAAAAAGCTCAACTCTCAGATCGCCAAAAAATTGAAACTCCAGCACTGGGAAAATATAACTTTGGAAACCATCTATTTTTATAAAGATTAAGGAAATCCTTGACATATTTCTATTTCATTTTCACTTGTTTCCTGTAATGCTTAGCATTGGTTCAAAAACCTTGTTTTGAAATGTTCAGGTAAGGAACATGAAGATTGTTATGGAACCTCTAACAAACTCAGAGTACTCAAATTCTTTTAAGGAGCTTTCAGTACTGTCCCAAATTCTTAGTTTCTTACAAAAACGTAAGTTTCTTAATATTTGGCGATCTGAGGGCTGCGTTTCTTAAAAGCAGCTTCTTATTTTACAAAAAGAATGCATGTGTGTGATGCAACTGTTGGTAATTGTTGTCTCTAAAATTTATTTTGTTTTTACAACTCCAACAAACCTTTTGATACAGAGGTAGACTTTTGATTTTAGTTGGCAAAATTCTTGTATATTCTCTCTTGTCGAGACATATCATCAGGCAGTCAATGCAAAAATTTGTTCATGGTGCCTTTCTTTCAATAATGTGAATGCTTTGGAGAAGATGTTGCCAGTCCAAGATGCTCTTTCATATTTAATAATAAAACTGTTGTCGAGCTCTTCCAGTCAGCATGCATTGAATTTAAACGAGATTATTCTTTTCCTTTCCCCATTTTGAAGAAACATTCGAGACGATAAATTATTTTACCAACAAAAACATGACGACACCGCCACCGTTAAAGATTTCTTTTCCCGCCTTTTCCTGTTATGTTGGGTCCAGACCAGAGAGAGGCATAAGTTGTCATCCAGGGAAGAAGGACAGAGTTTGGAGGTGTCGCAAATTCGCAAGTCAAGACGAAGTAAAGCGCAAATTTTGGAAATTTCGGAAGAATCATTCATGGAAATATGTATATTTTTGATAATTTTGCTAAAAAACTAATTTTTGGGGGAAGGGTGAGCAGGATGCCGCTACCTGTTTGAAAAAATACCAAAGACAAACATTCAAATCGCCGTAATTTTTCAATCTTAGGTGATGGCAAGTGGGTTACATGAACACTTGTGGTCCTATGTATAAGCATCCTTTTCCCGTTGAAATTTTCAAAAAATTCGATTTATTCGAGCGTGCAATATTTTTTTATTGGGGGGTACCCAAAATGGCCTAAATCTAGCTGCGAAACGCGGAAGTAATGAAATGACGGCACCTGATTGGTCAATCTTAGGAGAAAACGCAATCTGATCAGAGGATGAGTCAGCGTCCCAGGGGAACTTCGGACAAAAGAAAAGATTTGGAGGCTATGCTTTGCTTTGCAAGGATTTGAAATGTGATCAAAGGCCTAAAATTCCAACTATTACGTAAGAAGTGCATGATGTATTAGGATTTGCTTTAGCTTGAGACATCGCAGGTATCTGCTTTCGTGATATAATATTTGAATAAGTTAATTGAAGAAAATAAACATGAAGAAGTTATTATCGACGGCTTAAACATCTAGAAGAACCAAAGCAATTATCTACTTTGCTATGAATTCATTTCTCGGAAGCAGTCAAACTACCAGGGACTCCAATAACAACATTATGGCGACGGGATCGCAGCAAAGTAAAACACACAAGATATCGCGACGAATGAATGTATATCGAGGTCCAGGCCATACTACTAGACTCACAGCATGAGTTGTACTTGTTTGCTCCTAGCCATACCCTCTGCCATCCAATGGCCATAACATCTACATCGAATATCACATGGCCTCCCAATTTTAAGCAGAAGCAGAAGCCTCGCTCTCATTTAAGATAGCCTGAGGCAAGGACCGTCCTTGTCAGTTGACAACGTCGAGCGAAATGATTCCATAAAAATTACACCAAATGGCAAACTACTGGCAGCAACATGATTATTCCTCCAGCTAATAGTAAACAAAATTTTACTTTACTGCAATATAAAAAGTGACAAAAACAACGACAACACAAAATTAGCTCATGAATGAATATAAATCCAATCATTTATTGAAACTCAAAATATCGAGTTAAAAATTAAAGAAAACCAGGCTTGAAATGATCTTTTGATAAACAATGGTAAAGGTTGGACGGTATAGAAAGGACCTCACGAACAAATCTGAGCTACACCTGCTCGATCTGACATTCTCTTTCGAAAGAAAGCTGATTGCGTTATGAGCTAGCAAATTAATAGAAGATGTAGACGAATTACTATTTAAGAAGGCGCCCTTCGAAGAGTTTGCATTAATCTGCAGTGCTGCACGAGCAGACAGCGGGACTTTCACTTAATCCAGAAATAAACGCCTCTTCACCTTAGGACTAGAGACGGAAGAGACCGTTATCATATGGTTCTGCCGGTGCATTAATTCTAATCCTTTAGAGATCAATGAATGAATGATTACACAGCAAAGGTGACATGTACAAGATTTGTCAGTCCCCTTGACAATTAACTTCTGTTTCATCGATCGGGCTTTTTCGGACGCTAACAATGAACACTAGACTATTTTTGTCATGGATGATAAGAATAGGTAGGACCATGGGTTAAACCTTCAACACGTGAGAGAGACCACGAAATATTGAGAGAGAGAGAGCATGAAACATCGAGAAAGAAATAGTATGAACCATTTTCTACTGGAAACCCTTTAAAAGATTTTTCAAAGATCCTTCTATGTATGCAAGACATTCGAATATGTTTTGAGAGTTTTCAAAGGGATAGAGCACACAGCAATATGCTGTAAAACTTCTTATCAAAAAGATGTCTAAGCCGTTTGGACAAAACAGACATCGTTGGCATGGATCTGAAAGACTTATCTAGCACACATCTCTCGTCCCATCCCAATCTCCTTGTTTATATCAGTTGGATTTTAAATTCAAGTACGCCAACAAGCAAACAGTAGAGAGAAAAGATAGAGTTCTCTCGCGGCCCATTGTTCAGTATAGAAAGTAATTTTCCACTAGGCTTTATACTGGGACCGCTGTATATTTATAATTATAAGGTATGACTGAAATTGTCTAAGTTGCTGTGGTTGGTGATTTCACAGAAGATAACATACCACACAGCCTTGATACTAACTTCCATCATTAAACTCAATAGTTGTAGCAATCCCAGTATTTTTCAATCACCTGTTAATCAACATCTCACCAGAGGTGGAAAAATATTTTCCTCTCTGGGAACCTAGGTTTATAGCTGAAAATATTTTGCAAAATTTCGCAAGTGGTAAAAATATCAAACTCTTTGTGTTTACGTCTATACTATTTAATGTGATATTAAACGTTAAAAAATGGAATCAGAGTGTGTCTGTTGCATTGTGGCCTCGATTTCAATGGAGAAAAGTCGCGCCAAAAGTCTCGTTTTGGTTTAAAAATGCCGGTCATTAATTTTTGAAATCAAATCAAATATTTTTTAGAAGACCTATATTTGACGTTGCAACTGCCACAAATAATGTAAGAAGAACGTTCTTTGCTCCTTGATCCAATAAACTGAGGTAGTATGTCTTATATCAAGATGATCTGATCATCTCACAATTACCACGATCATGATACGAGCAACAAATAACCAACCTACCAATAGCTAACAATCAAAGCACAATCAAACAGTCAAATAATCAAACAATCAATCAATCAATCAATCAATCAATCACTCAAACTACACCAAAACTACTCTAGTGTATTCCCAACAACCAACAACAGCCCAATAAAAGGATACAAGGAATTTCTTATCACAAGGTGAAGGTTGCAACATGTTTTCAGAGGTAGCTGAATAAACAGCGAAAAGAGTTCATACCTAACGCTTGCTGGATGAACAACTTTGTGTCTTTCTTACATAACTTGCTCTTCTCGTTGAAGGAATTTCCTTTTACCTGTAAAAAAAGATACAGAGTCAGAAAAAATGTATGTACCGTTTAAAAATGGCACAGGAAAAGCCATGTAAGCAATTTGTAAAATTTCAACTTCATCACCTTACTGGGGCTTAAAACTTAATTTTCAAGGTCTTTCTCTTCATTTTAGGTGCATATTTTCTTAGAAATTAGGAAATTAGAAATCAGCCTAAAGACCCATTTCCCCAATGCGCCCAAAACCTACCAAACAGCCTGTCCACCATCATTTAGATTTTGACTTTTCGATGCCCAGCATTGATGGGAAAGAATAATTACATTTCAGCAGTTTCCATATCATTCGAAAGCAGGCCTGGCCATCATTTTACCGTTTTAATTGTCAAAATATGGATCATATTCATCCGATCACTGATAGTTGTAAGAAAAGCCAGCAGAAGCTAGTTTTCAGGAATTCTTAATTTGAGATTAATATGATGCATTGTAAATTATGAATAAATTCTCAAAATTAGATTTAACCATCAGCAGGCAACAGAGTTTTAATTTTTCTAATCGGTGTTACAGTTTTTGTATTAATATTTTGCAAAGGGTGCATACATTTTCTTGACTTATTCGGTATAGGAATAGAGAACGAATAGTAACCGGTATAGCAATCATAATGAGAAAGAGAAATTTCTTTAGCACCATCACATCACGTCCAAAACACCGTCGGTTATTATCAAAAATTGCATGCTAACTGGTGGTGAAAACTTACCTGTACGAAGGATCCTTATTACTCATAAAGGCGGGCATGACCACTCTGGTAGATCACGAATGACGGGCGCCAATTCAAGCCACAGGATAGGGCTGCAAATAACAAAAAGAGCAAGATTATTGTCATATTTTTCTCATTCACTTGATTACTTAATTCACTTTACCTACACCGCAAGGGAACGGGGTAGAAGTCAAGTGAGTGTTGAAAAACCTCTTCTTGTGTTATGGTCTTTGTGCACGAATTTAGGACACTTGGGGAAATGAGTGTTAAGAGAGAATATGATATCCTTGTTTCTACTCTTGCTGAAACTGGGATGCGTAACTAACGTTTAAAAAAATTCCCCTCATCATCATCGACATACTAAAAATTATTTTATTTTTGATTTACCCTTACATTTTATCTTTATCAAATTTTACGTTTTGATTTTGAATATATGAGTGAATAAATGAACCTTAATTGTTACTGCTGAAACAGCTAATGCCTAGGCTAATGCACAAAGCATAGGTTCCAAATCTTTAACTCGGCGTAAAAAGGTCGGAGTTCAATTTAATGACCTATTTCTTCTGATTGAATGGCTTGAAAGAAACTTTAGATACTTATCTATAATTCTACCGTTGGAATTTTCAGAAATTTTTAATATTTTTGCAAATTACAGCGTACCTTACATTTCAACTCATTTGAGGATGTGACGTCATCAAATTTCTAAATCATAAACCAGATGAGTGATAGATGTTTGCTTGATACCATACTGTAGTCATTCATAAACTATGGTTTTCTTCGAAACTATTTCATGTTACGTCAAACAGTTTAGAAATTACGATGGTCTTAAGTTTTTTTGAAAATTTTTCTTGAATTTTTGAAAAAGAAGAAAAACACTCTAATTCTGAAAAAATCGAAGATTTCAGAAAATTCCAACGGTAGAAATATAGAGGATTAGCTAAAGTTTCGTTGAAGTCAGTCAGTTCAAAGAAATAGGTCACTCAATTTTACACCAGCCTTTTTAAAGATTTGGAACCTATGCTAATGCACAACTGAATGAGCGTAATTGAACCTCGGAGCTTTCTGATGCACAAGCTAGAGTATGCTCGAACAACAGAAACAATAGCACTTCTATAGAGCCCGAAACAATGCTTAAATGCTATCAGAACTTACTGGCTTTCTCAAGATGTATCAGGCTCCATTCGTAAATTTATTTCCCAGTTTTTTCCCGAGTGAGCTTACAAGCATGAATTGTCTATCTAAGCTGCTCACTTCGCGGTGAAATTGCACCGTTAGATACCGGCCTAAACTTCCGTTGTATCTCTTTACTAAATCCGATGGTGGGTTTAAGCGAGTGATGCTCGCGTGCTTGTGAAATACCTCCAACCACTAGAACAACACTCGATTAAAGAGATGAAAAAACACGTAAATTGACCTACTATAATTCATTAGAATTTCTTTCTCCATTCATTTGAAGTTATCTCCCTTTTCGATTTACTTCCAACACAATATCAAATGGATCTCAAAGTTCTTTTAGCAAATGGTTATCGCATCGACAAGTAAAGCGCCCCGGAGAGCAATAAACCCAAAATTATCTTCAATAAAGTAAAATTGACTTAGATTGTCCCAAAAGCGTTCCACATAAGGAAGGAATAAAATAGTCTCGAATTCTATCTATTCATAGTTTATGCTACATACGCCCACACCCTTCTACGAGATTCAGAAATAAATTGTAACTGGCTCTGGTGAAAAACTGTGTGGGTTTTGCAAAAAACCGTGTGGGATGAGGAATAATGGAGAGCAAATTTCCTCCTTGATGATGTATTACTATCTCATATTGATGAGCGAGGAAGAAAGGTTCAAAGTTTACAACAGATTTTTTTATCTATTCATATAAATATCACAATAAATATTACATACTACTATACGTTTCTAATTACTATACAACACTACCTGGACGATACCATGGGGAGCGAAAGACAATGACTACCCCATGGCCAAATGTTTGATACCAATTTTGATATCGATTGAAATACAAAATTTGGTATCAATGATATGAAAGATGCATGCAGACTAACTCTAACGTAAAGGTATTTGCTGAGCACACACGGCAGTCGCCTAAGTGTAAATATTGTGACGATTTCACTGCTTCTAATCACTAAACTCGGCTGGTTTCCCTTTCTAAAGAGACAATTTGATGTCAAATCAAAGAAACCCTACAACGACTCACGGATCCTTCAACAAATCTGTACCAATCACCCGGCACAATGAAAGAAGAAAGTTTCGAGAATGTAGTCGAGAATAGAATGATTATTGAGACAACAATATCTTTCATTGAACGATCCAAGAGATTTTGCTAGCAACTCTTTTGTCGAGTAATCTCATAGCAGCGACCTCTCTCTATTTCTCTTCTCCTCTCTACGTATTTTTTCACGTCTTCCATTTTGTTGTTTTGATTGTTTGCTTTCATTTTGGAAATTATGTGATCTAATTTTTAAGTCCCATCCACAGTGGGAACTAGGTGACTGTGTGTCTTTTCCCGTTGTGGATAGGGCAGTGATGTATTGTATGTTTAGTTTATATTTTACTTGAAAGAAAAAATTATTCTCCACGCACTCACTCCTTAGACAACAAACAATGCTGACAATGATACATATGAACTTATTTTTGTAATGTCATTAGTCACTTAACGCAAATAAGTCAACTATTTTTCAACATATTCTTCTTCTAATTATCTTGGGCCAATTTATTGAACCCCTCGATATGAAAAAAGCATGTAAAGAGCTGTGGAATGATACAAATAGAGGAATGATGTGCCGGTCATTTATGTATGGACACGGTTGGGGAAGAAGTGACAATTGTTGGGTAGTCAAAAATCTGGAAAACCTGAAACAAAAAATTCGAGTAACAGCAAGCCTATAATGCTTCCAGGTTCGGTGTTAGTTCTTCCCAGGCCTCAACTCAAGCCAAAACACCGGTTCGTAACCATGCAAATTCTAACGATTCATTTCTTCAATAAAACAAATCTATGAAGGCATCAAAAGGGACAATTTTAGGGATTCCATAAATCCAATGTGTCCTACAAACGATGGTATTGAGACTACGGAACACTTTTTGTTGCTCTGCCCCTCCTTTGAGGTTGAACGTCGAAATCTTCTCGCTAGAGTGTTTGATTTGCTGCGACCATTTGGACATATCGATCTTTCAAATGAGGTTTTGACCCAACTTTTATTATATGGTGATAAAGACCTTCCAAAGGACCTCAACAGAAATATACTCGAGCTGACTCTACATTACATCCACGCAACTGGTCGCTTCAGTTGAGATCACCGTAAATCTAGTTAAACGTCGCTAAACCACTAAGTCCATTTTCGTAAAGTTTCTTGTCGTAGAGTCCTGTCCATATTTTCCTTTGCCAGCCTGTTTCACATTGGATGTTAGGCTTATATTAGAAATCCAGACCCGGTAGCGGTGTCTCGAGCCATGGGGACCTTGGGTGGGGAGCAGTGACGGGGACGGTTGTTGTCGTTGTTGTTTCCTCGGCCGGCGTTCCGATTGTTCACTACTATATTTTGGCCTGACATCTAATGTGAGACCGGCTCAAATATTTATTTGTAAAATGTTTTTATAATTAGCATTTCTATCTGTATTAGTTGTAGCGTATGTATAGTAGTTTGTAGTAGTTGTATTTTAGTTTATATTAATTCCAGGGGGTAGACATGACATTTTGCTCCTCCTGGTCCCCGTCCTTGTAGTGTGGTATAGTAGATTGTAGGTAGTGTTTAGGTAATTTTGTTGTAAATTTTTATATTGAATATAAAAAAAAAAAAAAAAGGGACACGCGGCAAAATTCAACCATTTTTTGGTCATAACTATCACATGGCAACCCACGGAAATCTTAGATCAACACAGTACATCAATCTGGTTGTAAAAATCTGGTTTTTAGAACACGCCTTTTATATAATGTCAAGAGGCTGGTTGTAACACTATTGGATGCGATATGACAGCTAATAGTGATGAACGAGGCTAATGACGAGAAGATGTTGAATGAATTCACAAGAAATCCAAGTAATCAGATGGCTTCACAACTTAGGCCACACCTTCGCAGATGAGAGATCATTTATGAACGCTGGTGCCATCATAAAACAGTTATGTAGTACGACTATTGATTACATGAAACCTGTTACTAGTACCTTAAAGGCAGTCTGTTACGTATTTGATTGGCCGCAATAAAGCAAGAGCTCAACACAATGGATGTCCTGTAAATCTGTGCATTTGGAATGGAGGAAGGCTGATCGCTCTCACTTGGCACGGTCATTCAAATTTCCTATTCTTTGTATTTTCAGGAAATCAAATGCGTGACAGACTGCCTTTAACAATAAACAAACCTTGTATCGGTGACAAAAGACAACCTTGCAATTGGTTTCCTATGTTTTAGGTTACGGTCCAATTTCATCAGACATTAATATCGTTCAAACGAAAGCGCTTTGTTACATCCAGTTTTGTCATATTCAAACAGGGGCGTTGCGCGCCCTGAGAAAGTGGGGTAGAATTGGTATGAAAATAACTTCTGAATTGTATATACCCAGCCATTTTTACACTGTTTTAGCTTAGGCATAAATACAGCCTTGAGAAAAAAGGGTGGACATATAGAAGGTAGTTGAATTGTGTAGTCAGTCAAGAGTCAGTCAAGAGTTGTAATGTTCATAGACTTCGGAGCTTTGAAGTCTCAAAAAACAATGGCTGTTTCAGTGCAGATTCTCATTCTCAAGAAGCCTATTTCGTCAGTAAAAGAGTTGTCAAAAGCAGTCTATACTATTTCTAATCTATTCTTTGCAGTTTTTAAGAAAAATGAACAGTCTTCCGCTTCATGAACAAGCAACCTTCGCTCTCTACAGCAGGCAATTTTGCATGTCAAAAAGATGTGAAAACGTCAAATTGAAGGTTGCAAAATGGATGTAACCAGTTACCTTTCCCTTTCTTTGGCTCCACTAGTCTCCATCGCTTTCCCGTGTCAATGAGATTGATCTCTGAACAGCTCAGCCTCTAGAAACAAATAGCATACTTGAGAAACAATGCTAAAAAGCTATTCAAGTATCTTTAGCTATAAAACAACATTGTCACTATTTAAAAAACAAATAAAAAAACACTATCAAACTTAGAAATAGAATTGAACAGAGTTAAAGTGATACTGCTGAAACGGAGAAAGAATTAATTACAACTGTAAGTCAAAATAGAAATTAAAAAAAACACTCCTTTGTCAAAAATGACAGGGATAAGACCTGGACCTCGTTCCATAATGGTCTCTTAGGCCTACAAAAAAGCCTCTGAAAGCTAGAAGATATTCGTGCAACTAAAAGTAAGGTTAAAACAAACATATGGCGTTAAATGATTTGGACACGTAACAACTAAATCCATGAGAAGTAATGAAGCTAAAACATTAAAAACCGGTTGGAGATTTTTCTATATCAAGTTAAACTTTGGTTACTGATTTACACAGATACAAAACAAGTGAGTAATTAATCATTTCATTTTATCAATTGAAGGTCAAACCAAGATTTAGGCCTAATTCAGTCTGACTCTGCACCATACGTGCGTGTCAAGTGGTTGGTCGTAACTTCATATGTTATGAAATGAGCCATTATTGTCTTCCAGGGGGTACAAATTAAACGATCTATTCAAGAAAAGCTACTGCGACAGAAGACACTAGATTTACTATATGAGAGTTATGTTGCCCCGCCTGTGCTGATATATGTAGCCAAAACTCACTGAAATGACAACAACAACAGCATTTTGTTCTGTCCTGTCCTGTCCTGTCCTGTCCTGTCCTGTCCTGTCCTGTCCTGTCCTGTCCTGTCCTGTCCTGTCCTGTCCTGTCCTGTCCTGTCCTGTCCTGTCCTGTCCTGTCCTGTCCTGTCCTGTCCTGTCCTGTCCTGTCCTGTCCTGTCCTGTCCTGTCCTGTCCTGTCCTGTCCTGTCCTGTCCGGTCCGGTCCTGTCCTGTCCTGTCCTGTCCGGTCCTGTCCTGTCCTGTCCTGTCCTGTCCTGTCCTGTCCTGTCCTGTCCTGTCCTGTCCTGTCCTGTCCTGTCCTGTCCTGTCCTGTCCTGTCCTGTCCTGTCCTGTCCTGTCCTGTCCTGTCCTGTCCTGTCCTGTCCTGTCCTGTCCTGTCCTGTCCTGTCCTGTCCTGTCCTGTCCTGTCCTGTCCTGTCCTGTCCTGTCCTGTCCTGTCCTGTCCTGTCCTGTCCTGTCCTGTCCGGTCCGGTCCTGTCCTGTCCTGTCCTGTCCGGTCCTGTCCTGTCCTGTCCTGTCCTGTCCTGTCCTGTCCTGTCCTGTCCTGTCCTGTCCTGTCCTGTCCTGTCCTGTCCTGTCCTGTCCTGTCCTGTCCTGTCCTGTCCTGTCCTGTCCTGTCCTGTCCTGTCCTGTCCTGTCCTGTCCTGTCCTGTCCTGTCCTGTCCTGTCCTGTCCTGTCCTGTCCTGTCCTGTCCTGTCCTGTCCTGTCCTGTCCTGTCCTGTCCTGTCCTGTCCTGTCCTGTCCTGTCCTGTCCTGTCCTGTCCTGTCCTGTCCTGTCCTGTCCTGTCCTGTCCTGTCCTGTCCTGTCCTGTCCTGTCCTGTCCTGTCCTGTCCTGTCCTGTCCTGTCCTGTCCTGTCCTGTCCTGTCCTGTCCTGTCCTGTCCTGTCCTGTCCTGTCCTGTCCTGTCCTGTTCAATACATGATGAACATTTAAGACATTGGTAGAAAGTCTAATCTTGGAAAAGCTACGAGTTGTGGAGTGAGATGCAATTAACAGTATATTTGTTCCAATACGGCACGACAATCAGCCAGCCACTGCCAGCACTGAGAGCAGGCAATATACTAAGAGAACCATAGACTCTTGAGAACATTTAGGAGGTGTATCAAGTTGTGAAATGAAACGAAATTGGTACAAATTTTAAAACTGCAGAATTTGTGATCATCGAAAGCATCATTGAACAAATACAACTGTTTCATGAGATTGCAAAGGATAGCAAAAATCGCAGATAAATCTAGCAGTATCTTACAATAAACATCAATGCCTGGAAGATAAGAAAGGAAGTTTTAGCTAGCAAGGAAAATATCTTGGTCGTTATAGAAGCATGGTGGCTGGTGATGCAACAAAATCTAACTAAACGACCGGTACATAATAGAGCGAAGTGACCAAAATAACAAACTTCTAAATGAAAGATGAGGCCATTCAGTTAAATTTTTGTGATGATTTGCAACAGGCCTAAACTGGAAAACTACCGTACAGCTGCTTTGCGAAGATTTCGAAGAAGACGTCAAACGACTGCAAACCAACTCAGTAAACGCCTAGCAAGGTTATAGTACTTTTAATCATATCTTTGGGCGCTTTCAGTCACATAGGAACCCGTTCTCGCTCTTCTCTGCAGAAGATATGATTCTTTGCAGCATAAGGTTGTTCCAAAGCTGTAAACCAGTCTAAAAATGTGGGTGAAAATTCTATGGACAATTTCTTTTAATTGAATGGCTTGAAAGAAACTTAAGCTACTTATCTATAAATCTACCAACTTTTCAAAAATCTTGAATATTTTCAGCGTGACGTCATCTAATTTCTAAAATAAAAAAACAGAAGAGTGACAGACTTCTGCTTGATCCCATCTTGTAAACATACATAAACTATAATATGGTTTTCTTAAACATCATTTCCATGTTTCGCCGGCAAGTTTAGAGATTACGATGGTTTTAAGTATTTTTTTCTCGAAATTTTTTTTGCATTCTTAAAAAGAAGGAAGCACTCTAATTCTGAAAATATTGAAGATTTGAGAAAAGTCCAACGGCAGAATTATAGCGAAATAGCTAAAGTTTCTTTGAAGCCATTCAGTTCAAAGAAATAAGTCATAGAATTTTACACCAACCTTTTTGGAGCCTATGCTATGTTCTGTTGCGAACTATTGAAGTAACGATTTTTTGGAACCTATGCTATGTTCTGTTGCTAACTATTGAAGTAACGCTTGGACTGTCCACCCTGTAAGCCTGCCCCAAAGAAATCATAGCTAATGATGATGAATAAGGAAACAAAGCTGCGAAACCAAGTTCATAGTGAGCTGGTGTGATGGTCGATAGCAGTTTATTGTCACTCTTTGCATAAATGCCATGATATTTCACGACTAATTCATGGTGGCCAACGACGCTCATCAAGAGAAATACACGGACAACGTGATAAAGCAACAGCAGGACAGCAGGATCAAATCGGGTCTACCGCTTAATTAGAACCAACCGCAATTTGTCGCCAGCATCTAATTCATGATTCTATCTGGGGGAAAATAATGCAACATTTGTTAGCTGATTACACATTGCTATGATTTCAAAATTTCGACAAAATACTAAGTCATTGTTCTTTGTTCATCATAGACCAGAAGCCAACGGGGCAGCATTATCACGTTATCACCTGAGCTGACAAAATATCAGATCAATCTCACATAGAGTAGTCAGTACAATTATTCAGTACTTAGTACTTCTGTGTAGGCCTACCCCTTAGCTCATTCACACTGTTTGCAAAAAAACTGAAATTTCTGGACGCAGCTAGTGGCTTGACGAAATTTTGCATTAAAATTCAAGGCAGTTGGCCTGTCATTTGTCCTCGCTCAAAACAACTACAAGAACAGAAGTTAAATTCTAAGGGGAATTTGACTTTTGAGCTCAGTAAAACAGTTTTTGTGCCTCGGGAATTCTAGAAATTTATTATTGCAAATTGCAGAGGCATCAATTCTATGCTGCCTGAAAGACTATTTCTTCCGCTAGTACATATGTACTTTCAACATTTCAAGTCATACCATACAGACAGGACTTTTTAATAAGGTGTTTAATAAGATCTTTAATAAGGGGCGGTAGGTCTAATTTTGTGTGTATATTTCCAAAACTTTGCAATTCACACGAAATTGGAATGTTGAATAGGAATCAGAAGAAAGGCTTCCAGACAACAACTGACGTCTTTAAAATTTGATACCAAAAGTTGCCAGAATTCACAAGGGACAAGGATCATTTGTTCCCTGATCACCTCCTGAGAATAACACTTCTTCAAAAGTTACAGAAGAGCAACGACGCATCAACATCAAAATGCAGCATCAGCATTAGATCCTTTGGTGTTTTCGTTTCTGTGTCATTGTTTCCCTGTCGGTGTGTTCGCTTCTGATTCATTGCTTCCCTGTGCTTTTATAATGACGCTGCGCAGGTGAATTTTTGCACCTAAGCAGCTTCGTTAAAATTTAAAGGCATTGTTGGCCTAAAAACAAATCAAAAATGCAGCGCAGCATCATTTTTAAAACACTGGCAAACAAAACACAGAGGAGATGGAAAACACAAAAATCTTATTGCTCATAGTAAAAGCAAGTAACTTACAAGGAATGAGATCCCGTCACGTCGGATCGGTGATGGTTGATTCTGTAAAAGGAAATAGCAAGCAATTCAATTGATTGAAAGCTAGAGATCAAGGATTACATTTTGACCGTTACTTTAACCATTGAAAACATGATTTCCTGCCTGTCAACCACCAGTACTATAACATAGGTTGCCGAAATGTAGTTGCAATATTCATACTAATTAGCAGTCTTTGCGCAAATAAGTTGCGGCATACCATTCGCTCGTGTCAGTAATAATAATATAATAATAATAATAATAATAATAATTAATTTCTTTAAGGTTGGCGTGGTATATAGCACTAGGCTAATTAATGCCAACCATTATCGATACAAAAGATGTGTAATAATTATAATCAACCTAAATATAACCTAAATTTACAATAAAATCCTTACATAATCTACAGTTGCATGAAAAATTCCAAAACTTAATTTCCCTTTTAAAATTCCCTACAGATCGGGACTTTTTTATATGCAATGGCAAATCTCGCCAGAGATTTTGCCCCAGGAAGCTCACAGTTTCTAGCCCATAGGCTGTAGTCCTAGGTTTGCGTGCATAGATGTTGCTCGTAACTCTTAAGTTGTAATGTATTTCTCTCTCCGCGAAAATTTCTCTCATAAAACAAGGATTTAAATACATTCTTGTTCGGTAAATTTCAGTGACAAGCAACTGTAGATTTCGTTGATGAATGGAGACTGAATGGTCTGTAATTAACAGTTCTTCAAAACTGGAGGTCCGATCATGATACGCTATTCGCAATGCTCTTTCGTGAATAGAGTTAATTTTTGCGTTAACTCGTCTATCGTGAAACATTCATATCAATGGACAGTAGCTAAACTGTGACATTACGAAAGCCCTCATGACAATCTTAATTTTTTCTTCTGGCATATACGTTGAGGCCCTTGCAAGAGCATGTAGCTTCTGGCTTGCTTTTGTGCACACCATTTTCACGTGTTGCTTAAAATTTAGCTTTTGGTCAATTACAACGCCCAGCAATTTTTCTTCTTTACTCTCTTTAATGACAGAGGAACCAACTTTTATTGACATTTCAGTTTCTTTCTCGACAAGTCACGGGCCTCATTCTTTACGTTTCACAGTCATACGATACGTCTGCCGGGTAATTCTTCCAAACGGCATGTATATGTGTTGATTGATCAAATCGAGGCATGAACTAGCCTCACTACACAAGGACCCCGAAGGACCCTCAACTTACGTTTATCTCATTGAAGTGAATTGATGTTGTCGCTTAGCGTCTATCAGTATGTTAATAGCAATAACTACGAACGTGTAATCAGTCTAGGCATGAACCATGCTTCAAAGACAAATACGCAAGATTTTGCAAAGATTTCGAGAGCCTATTTTCACATATCACCATTCTTTTCTTTGGCCACCTCTGCTTTCCAAATCCTGCTTACAGCAACGTTATGATGGTCGCAAAATTCCCGAATGTAGCTAATGTTCACTTGAACTCCTCAACTAAAGTTGCTCATGTTCTCACAGGCTGTTCCTGAAAAAGGAACTACCATGGGGAGAAAGGCTGTTTCTGACAAAGGAACTACCATGGGGAGAAAGGCTGTTTCTGACAAAGGAACTACCATGGGGAGACATTTTGTATGGCACGTGGTTCTTTTCATCTTTTCATACACACATGACTAGAACGGAGATTCAAAAAGCCGGCAGCATCACCTTGTTTCATTGGCAATGTTCAGAACCACGTTGCCTTCTACAATATAGATGCCCGGTTAACGAAGCATTTATGAGTTATTGCGCACCCTTTGAGTTAAGTTACCTAACTACATGGCCAAAATATGATACATTATACATGAGACATAATTAGCAGCAATACAAGTTGTAAAATTAAAAGGACAATGACGATTACAGTCAATGTGGCATCCACCAGGGTTCTGTTCTAAGCCCTCTTTTTGTAAGCTTGCACGCAGCCTCAACTCCTCAAAGAAAAAATTTTCCTTCGAGGAGGAGTTGAGGCTGCGTGAAGACTATCTTTTAGCAGTACACCCAAAAATCATCCAAATTTCAAGCAGCATCGTTTCAGAGAACAGTTTTTGGAGTAAGATTCTGTGAAAGCGAAAATTCATAACAATAAATAGCTTCAAAAGAGGTTCACAAAAATTGTTTAGTATTCGCAACTTCCGAATACCACAACATAGATAGCCGTAGAACACATTTACGATTTGCGCGACTTTAACGCAATCTATCTACGTATTAGATTATGTCAGCCCTGTGTGTCAAGATTGGCTGTGACTATGCTGTGTTCGAATAGTGTCGTTCGTCATTATTCAGCTTTCGGCAAGCAATAAATTACGAGATTCTTACGATAATCGGTAAGCATCTACAAAATATGAATCAAAAACAATAATTTCCTTTTTCTATAGGCTAATTCCGATCAGGCCGTTTGGAGATTCCGAGAAGGAGACCACAAAAAATCGAACCCTGCAGCATTATCTTCTATGAGATGCGACAGCGTGGAAAGAAACCGTCCTGGTCTCATGAAATGTGTTTAGCGTTCTACAAGAATCTGTTCTAGGCCCTATTTTGCTCAAAGTGATCGATCAGATCTTATATAAATTTAGGTCATCACATCAAATTAAGTTAGTACATGTGCACCTAGATGTTCATTCTTTGGTCCTACTTTGTTGGATAAACACAGCATCGGGGATATATTAAATGAAAAATATGCTACGGAGTTGGACGAGACGAGAGCCAAACTATCTGGAGTAAAAGTTTTTTGTTTATCAACAACAGACCTTTCGACGACGTAACATTGACGTACCAAGAGCTGGAAAAAGTCTGAACAGCTGTGACTACCGTTCTTGGGCATAAATTTTCACAAAAATTTTGCTTGGCTGTAAGCTAAAATTTTCAAAGAATAGCTCATCTTTTTTAATGTTGCAAGTACACTTTGCTTGACAAATTGGTTGAATGCACAGACGACGTAACTGTCAAAATAATTTTTGGAACGTCATGTACTTGTATGTGAAAGCAAATTTCGCTGGGATGTCATCACTTGCTTCACAGCACTTACTACTGTATCCCGCTTATTCGATTCGCTACGATAGCGAAAACTTACTAAATAGAAAAAAACCAGAGAGATAAGCATCTTGAATACAAAGAAGCATAATGATATAAGTAGTCACTCCAAAGTCAATTCTTCTCTGATCAGATTCAAACGACACCCCTTTTATCCGCCAGGTATAGTACATAAAGATCCCTCCCTATTCGCTGCTGCATTGAGACTGTCTGCAGAAGGTGTAAACACTAGTTTGAAAGGAGAAAGTTATGAAAATGACTTACAAGGAACTATAAGGGACGAACGTCATTCTTTAACTGTCAGGAATTTGAAAGCGGAAATAGACAATTGATTAAAGTTTAGTAGCAAGTGATGATGGAAAAATGTAATTTCCGATCTTAGAATTCCGTTGAATCAAGAATTTAAATTGTTGCCTTGTTCCTAACCTCAATAACCACAACTGCAAGAGCCGATTCGATCAGAACTTTGATATGGCAAGCAAAATATTTGGCACCTTCGTTGAATAGGTGCAATATTTTGGTTCTTAAAGCATAGGGCTGAAATCTTTCAAATCTTTAAAAAGGTGGGTGTAAAATTCTGTTACATTTTTCATTGAATGAAATTGCTTGAAAGGAAGGGTCCTTTGCTGTAAATCTGCCGTGGAAATCTTTTTATATCTTAGATCTTACTTGGTTTCAAAATAGCATCATTTAAATTTGAAGGTGTGATGTCATCAAATTTATACATCCTAAACCAGAAAAGCTACAGATTTCTGCTTGCCATCATATTATAGACCTTTCTAAACCATGGTTTTCTTGAAGATTATATCATTTTTACTCTGTCGATTTAGGAATTACGATGATTTAAATTTTTTCAAAATTTTCCATTAATTCTTTTAAAAAATTAAATGCCGCCATTTTTAAGATAATCAAGATATAAAAAATTTTCATGGCAAATGCCCCAAGTTCCTTTCAAGCAATTCAATTCAAAGAAAACTGCAACACAATTTTACACCAACCTTTTTAAAGATCTGAGCCCTATGTTGATACTTAATTAATAAATCAAATGTAAAATTTCAAGACTTCATAAATCAGCAAATGTCACTTGTTTGTTTGCTGTGAACAAGCTAACGGGGCAAGGGACAAACTATGAACATGAAGTCTAGCACATGTACATGAAATTACAGGTAATACATTTCCCCAGATGTTAGAGGTTTGCTTCAAGAATTGTTCAAATTTTCTTTTTTATACCAGATGATAATGAGAATAAACAAAAGCAAGAATTCATTGAATTGATATGATTATCTCTACGAAAAGCAGTGGTGGATTTAGGGGCAAATGGAGGCAACTGCCCCCCTCCCCCGTTCAGGATGAAAACTCAGTTTAGCACCCCCTTTTTGGCAGGAAGAGCACCCTTCATCATGACCTTTATACACTCTTTTTTAACTGTTTCAATCTGAACATGGGGAAAACATATAAATCAAGGTGTTTCTTTGTAGGAAACCAAAGAAGTTTCTTACATAGGAGTCCAAATAATTTTTGCGCACCTTTGGTGCACTTACATTCTATTATACTTTTGGTGCCCTCTTTGCAAGTTGTCATCCCCTTCAATTTTGGGCTGGATCTGCCCCTGACGAAAAGAAGAGCTTTGCATAATTAGTTTTCCCCAAAAAATTGTTCAGTCTTGGTTCTGTTTGATCATTCTTCAATACTGCATTTTGGAACCGGATCTTGATTGGCTTACAAACAAGATATACTTGAACAGAAATGCTCAATCACATTCCATAAAATTCAAAACAAACTCAAAATTAGTCCTCTTAGTTTTCTTTCCTTAAGTCTAAAGTACAATAAGAAGAAGCGAAAACAATTAATCTCGAGATTTGGGACAAGTGTGATCTCTCAATCAACATTTGGTGCATATGCTGGTTTAAACATAGCACCTAAAGTCTATCTCAAATTGTAGTCTGTCTCAAACTAGATGTCACCTGCAAACGCCTGCGAATAACAGCGATAGAAATGTTCTGCAAAGGAATTTTGCATTATCACAAATCTTACGGGACATCTAATTTGAGATGGACTTTAGAGTCTGATGAGATTTGCAATGACACAAAATTACTCATGAAAACACTGTAATTGTTGCTATTTGTGCGCATTTTCACGCGCCAGCCAATTTGAAACAGATTTTAATCATCGAACGTCAGTAACAAATTGGTTTACCTTGTTCATCATATGAAATTGAAACTCCTCTTCCACATCAGCCTCCATAGCCCTTTCCTAAGCTCTCTTCTTCCTAAACTCTCAATTGCATTCATAACAGGGTTATGATTAAGATTAGGACAGTTATTCTGAACTGGGCTTTTAAACCTCAGCTTTTGCAAGAGCACTGTTTTGCGAAGGATCGCCATCTTGGAGCCAGATGCAAGGACACTTTTGCTTTGCTGGAGGAGTTAGCTGAAAGGGAACAGAAATGATTGCAATGGTTTTTTCTCAAGAATACTTTCTTTAGGTAGTTTACCTCTGGATAATAATCTTATCAGCAAGGAATTTTAGTTACTTTTCCTTTGCTAAAAAGCATAAGAAATCGATTGAATAGATATCCAAAATGAAAAAATATCAAATGCTTCCTTAAACGTCGCGTTTTACATATATTTATATCTATCTACATATTTCCTACCGGGTGCGCCAAAATAAACTATGCACCTTTGCCAGGCCAAGATAAATCGTACACTACACCCATTTTGAAGATTTATGAGTTAATCTTTAGCAGAAAACCTAAATTGGATTCCAAGATTCTTTGCACATTTTTTGTGTCCAGTTTTCAGAGCTATAAGCGAGTTTCTTGACATTTTCGATTTCGAAAACACTAAAAACGATCAAAAAATGTTGATCAGATTTTCTAAAGACTCGAAATGAATGGACAAAGAGAAAACGTTTTCAAGGTGATTTGGAGATTTAGAAATTGTTCAGTGTAAACTTGTGCACGAGCATTATTTCAAAGGTTGGCCTGTTGCAAAATTCTGTAGTAGTTGCAATAAAGTAAGCATAGGTTCCAAATCTTTGAAAGGTGTAAGATTCAGTGACCTATTTCTTTGCACTGAATGACTTCAAAGAAATTTTAGCTATTTCTCTATAATTTTACCGTTGGACTTTCTGAAATCTTCAATATTTTCAGAATTAGAGTGTTTTCCTTCTTTTTCAAGAATTCAAGAAAAATTTTCAAAAAAACTTAAAACCATCGTAATTTCTAAACTTTTTGACCCAACATGAAATAATTTCCAAGTAAAAACCATAGTTTATGAATGTCTACAATATGGTATCAAGCAAAAGTCTGTCACTCGTCTGGTTTATGATTTAGAAATTTGATGACGTCACATCCTCAAATGAGTTGAAATGTAAGATACGTTGTAATTTCGAAACATTTTCAAAACTTTGAAAATTCCAATGATAAAATTATAGAGAAGTATCTAAAGTTTTTTTCAAGTCATTCAATCAGAACAGAACAGTCATTGAATTTTACACCCACCTTTTTACACCGAGTTAAAGATTTGGAACCTATGCTAATAAAGCATAGGAATCATTCGTCGTACATAGCCGATTGCTCATGGTCGAAACCGCCAAAGCCTCATTTTCATGGACCAATCAGACCGCAAAAAAGCGAGGGAGACAAAAGAGACCCGTGAAGATTTTTCTAAATTTTACCTACCTTCATAAAACGCAATCAGGACAAAAACTGCTTGAGACTTCTCGAATTTTTTAAAGCAATCTAATCTCCAGATGTTTGGGAGTAAAAGTTTGGATGTGGTTAAAATATCTCCAGGATTCACATTTCTTTGTATCATTAAAAGTATTTTTACATTCCTTCCAACATAGCACTAACACTTGTACATTGGATTATAACTGATCAATTTCTAAATCCCCAAATCATCATGAAAACGTTCTCTCTTTGTCCATTCATGTTAAGTCTTTAGAAAATTTAATCAATGTTTTTTACCGTTTTCAGTGTTTTCAAAATCAAAATTTTTAAGAAACTCGCTCATAGCTCCATGAGTAGAAGGCTAAAAAATGTACAAAAATTACTGGCAGGATCTTAGCTAAAGATTAGCTCATAAATCTTCAAAATCGGTCCGGTATACGATTTATCGTGGCCTGTCAAAAGTGCATAGTTTATTTTGGCACACCCGGTATGTAAAATATTTTTCATTTATCCAGTTGTCTGGTAAGTATGTTACCTTGCGGCCCGAGCTACTAGTAAAATACGTAGAAAAGTTATATTAAATTAAGCATATCGGTTTCGCATATGTTAACAATTCTAACTCAGTTTCTTGGAGAAGAGTTACAATAGTGTACACAAATTTGCAGGGTGAGGAAAAACAGGCAAAGCTTGCCCTTTTTGTAAATTCTTCACCATTTCATTATGGCATCAAGCATTAGAAATCTTTCTGTTCATTTGTGTTAATGACCAACTTAATTTCAGTTTGACCCTTGACACAACTGAAAATCAGTGTTTTGCTAACATTCAAAGAGGTGAGAGGTATCTTGAATCAACTATCTGAGGAAGTTACTACCTAATTAGGTTAATTACATGCACATATTTGCGAAGTTATATTTCTACTGCAAGGGCATATTTTCATTGCAAGCGCATATTTTCATTCTTATTGCATATATTTATTGTTAGCGTATATTTTCATTGCAACCTCATTGAAAAACTTCCTACGCTCCGCAAAATATTTCTCACATTGTTTAAGAAATTTCTCACGGTAAGATGGTATGCAAAACCTGCAAAACAGAACATCGTAATGTGAAAACAAGGCTTTGGCCATCTTTTTCCCATTGATAACTATCAATTTCTTTCATTGTTATTCTTGAACTCTTCTGACTCAAAATATTATATTCTTGTTTATTTTTTTAGGAATTTGGTTGATTGAAACTAATATTCAAATGTCTGTTATATATTAGAAAGACATCATTCCCATTATGACTTCTAGCTAATGACGTCATTTATATCATCAAAACGATTTTGGCATAATAAGGGAAAGGAGGACGGCCTAACAAATTCCATGCATGGGGCAATTAAAGGAATCTGCTCTCCTTCAAAGGCTCGATATCCACCATTAAATGTTTTGCAAACATGTTCCGCAGGTTTTGAAATGCTTACCACTTCAAAACAAACATATTCCAGCCGTTTTTCTTCATTAAAATCGGCATTTTCCATTGCCTCTTTTCTCAGCGCCGCTTTCCTAAGTTAGCCGTTTTGTCAAAAGGAAGATTTTTCGCGCCACAGAGTCACATGTTAGGTCCCAATCTCCTCTCCTCCCCAATCTCCTTTCGCGCGCCAGAAAGAGGCTATTTTGATTCTGTGTTCAATTTTCGCAATGGCGGATGGCAAATTGTCGTTGCAGCGACGCGTTGCAACTTAAGAATGCATTTAGGTATATGTTTGGCAACAGATTGTGATAAGACAATGCCAGGTAAATCCTGCGTGTGTAGCTTGATGTTTCATTAACGCTTCTTTGTGAGATAACGGATGATTTATGAACTGTTTTGGAGAATAATGAATATAGGCCTAAATTTTTAATCTTTCTTGCTGAGAACTGAAGGCGCTAAAGGCCGGGATAGACCAGATAAGAGAGAAGGCAAGCAAGAGATGGTTGCACCGCAAGCAAACAAGCCAAGCAAGCACTAGCAGCATTACATTTCATTTTAATTGCCATTTTGGGGACCAAACGTTGGAGCAAGATTATTGCTGCAAAACTTTGATCGATGTCACAACACAACAGAGCATAGGAGAGAGTTGGACGTTTGTACACACAAGAAGATTTAAAGATGGATCCTTCTGAAGTATTCCCAACAGAAATTATAGTAGGGTACATCATCCCAAATTTGGATCTGACTGAGATTTGCCTTCTCAGATGTGTGTCCCAATCCTGGCAAAACCTTGCCAATGACTATTTTTCAAGGATGAAAATACTTGATGTGACTGAACTGAAAGATGTGCTGACAGAAAATGGCTTTCAAAATATTGTAAAACATTTACATAAATTGCAGGAGATTTATTTGGACAGATGCTGGACAATTGCAAGCAAAGATAACTTGCTGCAATTATTTGACAATTGTCCATTTCTGAAGACCTTTTCTGCAAAACGCTGCAAGTTTGTTGATGATGAGGTTTTAGAAGAAATGGCTGACAAATGCAAAAGACTAGTGACAATCAATGTCAGTTACTGTTTTCAGGTACTAATATAATGAAGGAAGGCAGGTGAATCAATAGTGTGTGGATCCAATAGTATGTGGGTTGATGTAGGCCCAATCTGACTAAAGCGGTCATTGATGAAAAGGTTGGTTAGTCAGTTCATTTGCTGGTATTGTGTGCTTAAAATTTCCATTAGATTTAAGCTGATAGGTACAACCTGGGATTACCAACCTTGCCCAAAATTGGTGTGCTTTAAATATTTAATTTAAACAAAAGGGGTGCAAAAAAAGGTTTGTTTTCAAATTTCAACTGTTGTCCACTTGTATGCCATTTTGTATCAGCATAAAGTTGAACAGATAATAGAACATGCGTTACAATTTAGATATGATGATGATCACAACAGTTTATATCAAGAACTGTTACAAAGGTCTGGTAGATGTTGTCATGCATGTTTCCCGCTTACGTAGCTTCTGCATCGAAATCTACAAGACAATGAAGAAATTAAATCTTTCTTTTATGCAACAGTTATTTCAATCTAAATCTTCTATCAATGTGAATTGCTCAACAAGAAATCCATACGATTGGCAACATTAAGGCCAAATCAAGTAACCTTCAACTCTAATGGTCTTATATCTTTGGGGCCAAAGGTAAATCGGCTAAGGTTTGTTTTTCCCATTTCAAGTCATGTGACCATACCCTTGGGAAGTTTTAGTATTATGCTCTATTTTGCATTCATGGCACAACTTTGCATGGCACAAAATTTGTTAGAGAAATCAAAAGATGTTTTAGCAAGGGATTGATCACCTGACTTGAACTGGGTGTAAACGAACCTTAGCCAGTTTTGTTTATAGTCTGCTCTAATGAGATAAAATCAGCTGAAACTCTCAAAACTTTTAAACAAATCATGAAACAATGGAATTGCATACAATGCACAAGCAATGTATGCCAGTACAGTTTGTCTTTGATATGGTGGGTTTTGTTTGTTTTGATACCTCAGTGATACCTGTAGATATGTATGCACTTTTGTTTAATTCAGTTTATAACTTAGTTTCTTGTAAATATTCTAATTAAATTCATTTTTATTTAATATTTAAGAAGCTAGGTATAAACATTTGACTTAAAATAACTTGACAACAAGTCTCTGAAAAATACCGACAGCAGTGGAACTTTTAGCTACTCTACAAGAGTCTGAATTGAATGACATTTTTATACATTTTTGTAGAAGTTTTGACTGTGCTCAAAAGTATTAAAGCCATTCAATCGAACCTTCGTATAAAAATGTGTGAAAATATTGTTTGATCTAGATTCTTTTGAAGAATAGCTGAAAGGTCTATTGCACCAAAGATGGTGGTAGAAAGTTTTGACCATGATCATTTGTGTCTGAAAGAACTGTGATAGATTTGATTTATAATGGCATGCAAAATAGTAAAAAAATTTCTGGTGCCATCTCTGCTACAAAGGCTTTTAACAAGTGAAAAGTAAATGAGCAAAATAAATTCTTGAAAAATTGAATGGATTATTCTACTGCAGACAAGAGTATTGTGAATTTTGTGGCAAAAGTAGACTAGCCTTCTCCTCCCATCTTGTAATCCCAGGGCCTTGTAATTCAATAATCGACAGAGAAGCCAAGATAAAGATAATCATGCAAAGACTAAAGAAAGAAAGAGTAGCTGATCCGAAGAAATGCTGACAGGTCATGCTTTGAACTTGAGTGGCTTGAGCCACTTTTATGTGCTTCGATGTCCTTTTTATGATTTTCAATTAAAATAAAAACATTTACATTTTTACTTTTTTGCAGATAACAAACACGGGCATCATAGAATTATTCAGAAAATGCAATAACCTTTGCAGTTTCAATGCAAGTGGTAATTATGGTTTCACAGATGATGCAATTCAATTCATAAGCAACAATTCCATGAATTTAGAAGAACTGGATATTGGATCTTGCGTTTATATATCAGACACAGGACTTGCAAATCTTCTTGAAGGCAGTTGCCAAAGACTCTCTTACATCAGGATAAAAGGTTGCACTAAAGTGAGTAGTACTAATTTTCGATAATTGCATATAGGCTAATCTCAGACCCAATGAACATTTTGGAACACTGAATAATATGGATAAATAACAGTGCTTTTGTCTTACTGTACTTTTAAAAAGGCACATGGAATTATTTATTATAACCCATGCATTAACTTTCCAGCTCCTTTCCATGTGGTTAAATGAAATGATGTGTGACTATTAAATGCTATGTCAGTACAGCATTTATTTCGGAATCAAGAATTGAAATTGATGATTTTTTCCATTTAGCTCAAGTCTGAATGGTAAATATGTTTTAGAGTAGAATTCAGTGATATTTAATTCATAAAAAGCATTTGCACTCTTTTAATTATAGATCAGTGAAAATATGACAAGAAGGCTTGTGGAAAGTGGAGTTGTTGTAAACAATTGCTTTTGAGAACTGACAATATAACTAAACTATCTTCCTTGGTGAGTTTTTTGGAAATTCTTTTAATAAGTGCCATAAATAACAATTGGTCATCGCATTACTGGATTTTAGAAGTTGTTTTTATCCAGCATCACCCAACGTTTGTTTGACACAAGATTAACTTTGGAATCATTGTGGATAGTTTTTAATTTTTATACCAATTCATCACCTATATTTTAGATCTGTACTTTCGCATAATAGTTCGTAGCATCCTCAGTATGTACATAATTTAGATAGTAGAAAGCTGGTTGTAACAAGCTAGAGGTATATACATCACAAAACTACTGTATGATTTTGTCATCTCGGAATGTATCGCTTTTGCTTTATTTCCAGTGAAATAATATATCACAAATTTTAGAAATAATTGCAAGCAAATATTACAAGTTTCAAGCAAATGTGAATGGTGTCATACTTTCTGAGTAAAAATATTTTAACTTGTCAAATATTAGAACTTTAATAATTGTGTCACTGATATTTCCAATAAAGAAAATTCAATTAATATGCTTACTTACTGAATTTTAACAGAACCTATTCCGAATAGATAACTAATCAGGGAAATAGATACCAATGAAGTATATTTCGTGGCAACTAATTCTACTTTGGTATGACAAAAAATAGTTGTTCTGCGATAGTACTTGCAACAAATACACTTGAACCAGACTGTTTTTAACCCTCAAGGGAAATAAAATTTGCTTGAGATAGTGAAATCGTTCAAGATAGTAAGCAATTAGTTTGAGATAACTAAGTTCCAGTCATTGAGGTTCAACTGTAATTTCAAGTTTTGAATGAACAAACATTGATTCCAATGACAAAGGTTATAAGGTTTACAAGGTTCGTCAACGATATTGAAAATTCGTCAAAGTTTATTGCAGTTTAAGTTTAGAACAGCATTAACGATTTTATTGGCAAAATTTTCACAATTTCACATTCATTTTTATCTTTCCACTTAAGACAATACCAGAAATGAGTCATTAGAGAAATGAGTCATTAGATATGATGGATATTTGACGACCCTATTGTGCATCTGGATTGCTTGTTTCCCTGTGTTTATTGACTTCTGATTTCACTCGTCAAATAGATTACTGTGCAAAACGGGCATCTACCCACCCATTCTTCGCAGTAATGTTATGAGTCCTTATTGACTGGCAGCGTCATATCCACAAATCAAAGAACACAGGGAAGCAAGAAGAAAGGTAATCAGTCTACTGTGCATCCTGGCAACAACAACAAACGTTTTTGCGCATGAGGTAAACATCACTTAGCTGCAAACAGTGATAATGCGATAATATTTACAAAACACAGCAACAACAACAAACGTTTTTCCTCATAAGGTAAACATCACTTAGCTGCAAGCAGTGATAATGCGACAATATTTACAAAACACATACTGAATGGTATTTGGATTACTGTACGAATCCTTATATGACGGCTCCACTCCAAAAAACTTGAATAATATTTAACACACAAGTTGGTTCAGAATGAAAATTAAAAACTTAGTTCCTTTGCAGAACTTTAATCTTGATAAAAATCTGATCATTCTTGACATAATTCCTACTTTCAAGTTCTTGCAATGCGATAAATTGATGACAACCTCTTCCTTCACTCATTTTCTGACTTGGCTTTTGATAATTCGGAGCATTTGGTGCTGGGACAATAGTATATGAAACATTGTTCGCTTCTTCTGTATTCTCAGCTTGATCAATCAAAGTGAACGCTATTTTGTTTGAAAATGGCCACCTTAACACATCATCATGCTCTGTTGGTATCAGGTGAAAATAGATTGACATGTATCTCCCACTCGCGTCACCAGAACCGGCTGGAAATAACTGTGCACATAATTTATACCCGAATTTACTGGTATAAATCACAGGGCTGTATTCTGAGAAGTTTTTCAGTGATAAAGCTCTGTTTAGTTTGTCCTTAAAGTCACTTATTCTCCATAATAAAGTTCCGTTTTGGCTGCCATTTTGAAGCTCATCAATAGCAGCATGGCAATCCTCGAGTTGTAATTTAAGTTCACTTATGATTGAATCCTTTGATGCGATCTGTTTCTGTTGGTCCTTTATTCTTACATCTTGCTCAGATGAATGATTTAGAAGATCTTGTTGTTTCGTTTCGAACTGCTTTAGGAGTATGGCATATTGGCAAAATGTTTCTTGTATTGTTTTGAGCTGCTCACCTTGCTTCTTTATCTTTTCTTCAGCTTCTTTCTGTTGAAATGTCATCTTTGATAATGAGTGACTTAGGATTGTCATATGTTCTTCAGATTTGGCTTTCATGTGTGCATCTAGTTCGTTCTTCTTTCCCTGAAACGTTATTCAATTCAAGTCAATTTTATTCATTTATTGAAAGGTTTATGTTGGTTCAAGAACTGAGAAATCTATGAAATAAGATTCAATCGTTGCAACGTGTGATCGATGTTGAATGATCGATTTCAGAGCAAGGCTATCCAAAAAATCACTTGTGACTCGAGGAGTGAGCAGCCAACAAATAGAATATATTATCCAGTATAGTTCAGGATTTTAAGTGAAACTTAAATTTGAAGCTTAAATTTGGCCCGGTGTGTGATTTATCGTATCCTGTAAGCAGTGGATGCTGATTTGGCATCTCCGGCAGCATGAGGTGCTGATGTGAAAATAAACGATAAAGATCATAAGCGTACGTTGGAAAAATTGTCAAAAAAAATCAGACTTTTTCAGGCAAAAATCCACCCTGAAGGCCCTGTTACACCATGAGCTTGTATGTGAAACTTGCTTGCAATGGCCTTGCGAGCTAAGTTTCACAAAACATTGTGCACACCCCGAAATTTTATGACGATTTGCCAGATTTTCTATTGCGAGTACTGCGAGGCAGTTTCACGAAAAATAGAACTTGTTTCTACTCACGCAACGGCTTGCACCAAAAAAAATTTAAAAGATTTTCTCTAAAAAATTTCCATGTAACACCCCAGTGAAACTTTCGCAACGCTATTGCAAGCAAGTTTCACATAAAAACTCATCCTACCCGGGGGGGGGGGTACTCCCATACTTGATTACTCCATACTCGACCTGTTGGGATGTGCCGCTCAACAGGGTGTCCTTTTGCGGTAAAAATTATGCGACAGGGTGTCCTTTTCTAACGAAAATTATGCGACAGGGTATTATAATAGGTAAGAAAATTATGCGATTTGGTATCACAAGCAAAATCGCGTTCTACTCTGTATTTGAGAGGCAAAATTTTTATGCGACAGGGTATACTTTTGGTAGACTAGCTACACTAGTCCCTCAATTTCGCTGTTGTTGTTGTTGCTGATGGCCAGGACAAATCCTAAGGAGCATACAGAGATTGTGTAGCCAGTCTATACTTTTGGCCCATTTTTTATGCGACAGGGTATACTGTTGGCCCATTTTTTATGCGACAGGGTGCAGTTTGTCGAGAGGTTTTCCACACACCCCCGTCATTTCCCTAGTCAAGTACCCCCCCCCCCCCCCCGGGTAACAGGGCCTTTAGTAGCCGGGCAAAAATGTTGGTAAACAATAGACTTTTTATCAGGCAGCCCCCTGGATTTTATCCTCCCATGCGTTTATGATAAAGATATGCAAAAAATAAAAAATGGACGGAGAAAGAGTACTTTAAAGGAAATGTAAGGAAATTAATTACTTGGAATGTAATGTGGAACCCAGTGGGATTTAAGTAAAATTATTTGGAGACGAAAGTAAACAAAGAACACTTATAAAGACTAACCTTGAAAGTACAACCAGCTTCGTTGAAACGGCATGGCATCTGAGCTGCATTACATTGCCCATTTCTTGCATCTTTATGATATCTTAATTCTTGTAGTGTCATCTCTTTTTTGCCACATCCTTCTGGACATTCATATTTGTCACATGGACATTGATGATTCTAAGGAAAAAGATAGACTTTGATCGTTTCTTAGTATATGCAAACAGCGAAGACTATTTGAAGTAATATATTTGAACTGCTCGACCTTTAAGCCTGGTTCTCATTACCTCGTTGAAATCACTGCGCCGTTGTAAGAAACGATCATAACGAATTGAAAGTCCCAAAAGACCAAAAATAAACGGAGAAAGGCCTGTTCTGGTACATGTCCTGCCTTTCTTCCAGGTTTCTCAATGACTAATCACAATGTTCCCCTTTATCATAGGTTTGTGTTTATTGGTTGGTGTTGCATTGCTTTGTTTGGATTGGTTCATGTGGATAGTTTTATTTGGATTGTTTGTGTATTGCTTCGTTTGAAATTGTCTCCAATTTTACTGTAAGCTACCATGTCTTTTTTCTCCTCACCTTAACAGTTCAGTTCCACGCCTTTTCCTTTGCCAGACCTTTTTAGCCTTCATCTAACCCCTTATTTACTTTTGACAATATGGAGTTTGTGATTTACCACAAAATTTAATGGGTATTTTACTAATTGGTCTTACCTATAAAAAAAGATCAGATATCGCAAATCTATCCTGGTACAAAGTAATGTATATATCGATTCGAGGCCAAGACTTGCGTTCCTAAAGATAAGGCTCAAATCCTTACTGGTTGTCAGGGCATGCGGAAATAATCCAATTTCATGCTTGTCAGCCAATGAGATCACCGCTTTCTAGCCCCTGGAGACAAAATCGGTCGTTTGAGGTAAATTTTCTGGTACCCTCACTAAAACTGAAATGGATGCTAGAATACTTCAGTTATTTGCAATTTTTTTTAATAAATCAGTTGTGGGGATGTCCGTCCAGAGTTGTTTACATGTTTAGGCACATAGCTTGTTTGGGGCCGGAGCTGCGTTCCTTTTCCGGTCGAAGAATATTGACCTTCGTTGAAATATCTATAGAAATCGCTACAAATGAGATATACGGATAAGAATTTCAGCGATTATGCATACTGACCTGAGCAATAACTGAAACTCTTTCACTGCTATCATATCTCAAAATTGGAGGCAATTTCTAACGATTTCTGGTAGAGACATCATTTGGGCCTAAGCTTGTCCTCGCTTAAAACTCATTCCATTGCACTTAAAAAGTAATGGTAAAATTCTTGAGCTAGATAATGCGCTTACCCATGACTCAGACACCAGTTTGACTTCGTTTGCCTTCTTTAATTTGCCAAATTTTTGTAAGAAACAACCAGTTGTGGGCGAATTGCAGAAACTTTCCTCGGTCCATATTTTTATCTACACAGATTTACCGCTTCAAACAACAAACAGTGAACTTTGACATTGTATCATAAAAGTCTTGCATCACAGAACATTCCTTTTGAACGATTCCATGCGCTTTAGCGAGGCACTCGTGAATTGTATTCACGCATTTCGTTCTTTTCGTTCTTATTTCAATCAATGCAAAACATAAAAAGAACAAAACATTGTTTTGGGTTCGCTAAAAAAGATACCCGGTTTTGCTCTTTTGTTTGTTTGCATTGACTGATTGAACCAAATGCGTGAAAACAATTCACGAGTGCCTCGCTAAGGCGCATGGAATCGTTCTATAGGAATGTTTTGTGATGCAAGACTTTTATGATACAAAGTTCACTGTTTGTTGTTTGAAGCGGAGAGACTGTGCAGATAAAAATATGGACCGAGGAAAGTTTTTGCAATTCACCCACAACTGGTCGTTTCTTATAAAAATTTGCTAATGTAAAAAAGGCAAACGAAGTCAAACTGGTGCCTGAGTCATGGGTAAGTGCATTATTCAGCTCTAGAATTTTACTATTACTTTTTAAGTGCAATGGAATGAGTTTTAAGCGAGGACAAGCTTAGGCCCAAATGATATCTCTGCCAGAAATCATTAGAAATTGCCTCCAATTTTGAGATATGATAGCAGTAAAGGAGTTTGGGTTATTGCCGAGGTCAGTATGCATAATTGCTGAAATTCTTATCTGTATGTCTTATTTGTAGTGATTTCTATAGATATTTCAACGAAGGTCAATATTCTTCGACCGGAAAATGAACGCAGCTCCGGCCCCAAACAAGCTATGTGCCTAAACATGTAAACAACTCTGGACGGACATCCCCACAACTGATTTATTAAAAAAAATTGCAAATAACTGAAGTATTTTAGCATCCATTTCAGTTTTTGTGAGGGTACTAGAAAATTTACCTCAAACGACCGATTTTGTCTCCAGGGGCTAGAAAGTGGTGATCTCATTGGCTGACAAGCATGAAATTGGATGATTTCCGCATGCTCTGGCAACCAGTAAAGATTTGAGCCTTATCTTGCGTTCCTATTACATTCTCAATCTTAGGAGTGAAAGTTTTGTACAGAATTTTGTCCTCTTTCTCGTACTATTTCCAAAGCAGGGGCCTTGGCGCTTGCCCTCAATGACTGGATGTCCATGCTCTTTCCTCCCTCACATTTCCAAACGCAGTCTACTAGTCTATGTATCGCTCACAGAGACAATAGAAATCCAGGAGTTACAAAGGTGATAGTTACCTGAAACTGTTCCATTGTCATTTCCACATAACATTTTCTGCATCTTGTAAAAGAAGACATACAGCTCTCTTGTGCATGTGATTTAACATCCTTCTTCATCAGCCTTCTTCCACAGCCTTTTGGGCAGTTGACTTCCACAAACATACACATTCTCTTATGAGCCTGATGGGAAAGAGGAATCAGTTGTTGGTATGTGTACCGCAAACTTTTCAACCGCTCAGTGGCGGACATGTTGGTGGGTCAAGGGGGTGCGATCGCCCCGAATGTCGGCTAGAACAACGATATTTTGTTTGAAAACATTAGAAATAAACAATGCTTTTAACTGAAACAATAGCTAATGCTAAGTCCACTATCAAGAATCATAATGCTAAGTCCCACTGAGCAACAAACTGGAAACTGGGCCTATACCTGTAAGGCTCGCCTGCTGCATCGAAAGGGGTGATTATGACATGTTTTTGATAAAGAATTTTACTAGGCCCGAAAAATGTATCTTTCGCGAATTTGAATGAAAAATAGAATTGAAGGTAGTAGTGGGTTGGGATATCATATGGTTTTGGCTATTTCCTTATTGATTAGTTTCTCTTGAAACTGAAAGATGAATTACGTAGACTATATACATGAATGCAGACTGGAGTTGAGTAGTTAGAATGGATAGAAGATCGAAACGAGAACATTCTATTCGAAAGTAAGAGTTACACCAACCTCGATTTCAGCAACCTGGCCTCTCCAATCACAGCCTTTCTTTGATTGTGGGCATTCAGCACGAACTGACTCCAATTTACTTTGTAATTCCATGTCAAGTATTGCCTATAAAGGAGCACAAAGATTAGGGATGAGTTTTATTACTCTGTTTCTTCCCATAGATATTTTTATGGCCGTCGACAACGCTCTAGCGCAGATGATGAAAATTAGAGGGGTGTATAGTAGTACCATCGTTTCGAAAAAGGGTACGAGCTTTTCAAAACAATAGGATTTCGGGGGATTTTTTGGGATGTTTTCTCGACTTTTTGTCAAAGGCGTACGAGACTCCAGTACAGTATTTATCGTTTTTCTTTTTTAATCGTATGTAGCATTTATGTAAAAATTGTATGTAGTTTAAGCTTTTTTTAAATAAAGCCATGGGGTAGTCATAGTTTTTTGCTCCTCATGGTATCGTCCTTGTAGTATTGTCAAGTAGTTTGTAGGTAGAGTAATCCATAACATGAATTGTAAATTTTTAATGGAATATAGAAAAAGAGACTTTCATGGATTGATATGTCCCTCGTCATAATTCGGACAGGAGGAAGTTTCCCATCTTTTTTCCATTTTATGTTTTGTTTCATATTTTTTATGGTTACGATGTCAGGAATCATATCTTATTTAAGGTTACAAAGGAATAACAAAAGCATAGGAGGCAGAATTATTCTATGAAAGAAAATGTTATATATCTACATCTTTTAATGAAGAAAAAGTATCCTTACGTTTTCAGGAGTAATTCTCTTTCCATCCAAAGGACATACCCTCTCTGCTTTTCTGAAAATAAGACGATAAATCTCTCATTTTTATCATCTTTTGGGCCCCTGTGAGATATTAAAGCAGCTCAAACGATGAAAAAATATCGGCTGTTACTCTTTCCTGATTTTGTCATACCATATGCATGGTTACATTTGTTGTTGCTGCTGTTGTCAGAAAAAGATCATAATGAAGCAAGTTTCTTGTGCTTGCCAGCCCGCTAGGCCTTTGTTTGGTAAATAACCCCTTTCTTTCTTCTCCATTCCTTTCCTTGTGCAAAGAAATTATACATTATAAGTTCCACAGCAATTAAATGCAACAATTCAGGTTCCGGTCCATCAAATGAAATACAACTGAAACACAACTGAAATACCTAAATTATGCAAATTGTTTCAAACATACCAAAGAAATTATATCAAATTTGGCGAAGTTCATTCAGTTCGGAGTGCAAAGAATAAAAGACTTACCTGACCATAGAATAAAGACAAATTTCACAAAATCGATGGCCACATTGCACTTTATGCGGATTCGTATAAATCTGCAAGCATATTGGGCATTCGAGAAAGTCTTTGATTGTTGACAAGGCAGGCATCCTAACTGCTGATGTGTGCGTCATGATTCTTCGTTCGCAATATCGTCGCGAGGATTCCACTTCCTGAAATATCAAATTCACAATTTAGGCCTATTATCAAGCTTGAACAACTTGTCTTCTTTCCACTGCCTAAAATGAAGCTAAGTAGGTAAACATTTAGGCGAAGATTGATGATTAAAGTTCTTGCGGCATATTTTCAGCAGCGATGATATTCTCTATGATCACCACCGAAAGAAATTTGAGGCTTGTAAATAATTGATAAGATTGTTCAACAAATTAATCCATCCTTTTGAGAATTCACAATGAACTCAGTTGACAACATCAGACTTCTTTTATTTCCCTAGGGTTTAAATTTACACTTGACGTGTGTCGTATTGTCTGTTAGAAAGTCGTTTTGTGATTCATTCAAATCACATGAGGAATAATGTTTTGTTTGAAATGTATTACTCCCAAGAGCGTAGTCAATGTTGAAGTTCAAAGAAGTTTATCAAGTGTGTTCATGTTCCTGTGCATGACATGACGAGGCAAAATATGCTGGAGGCATATGACAATTTGGAATTAAGTAATAGTTGTTTTATTTAATCATGTTATGGACAATACATTAATAGATGTCACAGGTCAGACGGATACCTTAATGTCACAGCTTTTTGAGAACATTTCACACTTTGGAGTACTATTGGAGTGCTTCCTATTATATCTTGCCATTATATGCATCGAGGGAAAATACCAAACCAAGTCTGTTGAAAACCTCTTATATTTGCAGCATACCCTGAGGCTTATGGTATATCCTTTATGCCGTCAGGGCAAGGATTGGAGCTTGCAGCAAGTAAAAGAAATCCTGTTTTTCATCTTCCACTAAATTCATTACATAATAATCTTCTTTGTAAAATGAGAATTTAATGAAGTGTCCGACGTCCTTAGCGCAAAGCCCGACCAAAGTCCTTTCCATCCAAACAAGATTTAGCCATGATTTAGCTTTGGGGTTTGTTGCGCACCTTTTGAAATGCCTTTAAAGTGTATGGATAAATCATATGGATAAATCGCATAATTGCCTATCATGGCTGCTTAGATGAAGATTCCAGTTTTAAAATATTTCTGAATCCGCTTTGAAGGAATTACTTTGTATCAAACAACGCATATTGTTAAATTAAATCCATTGCCTGTGTGAAAAACTTCTTAGGGACTTCTTACCACTGTGTCTCCTCCGCATTACTGTATTAGCTGAGGACCTCATGGGCCTACCGAACTTCGCCGAACTTCATATAAAACTTTATGGGCCCACCGATTTTCCTTTCCTGTATGTAACTCATTGTTCGCACGCATGATTAACTCGTTGCATTGATTATTCGATGTTTAGGCCACCCTTTTTACAAGAAAGAAAGGTGCAGAAGAGTGTACCATCCATGAACGAAAGTTCTTCAGAATGGGTACCAAATTTTGATTGGCTTTGGCTGCCAAATTAAACACACCTCAACGAGTTGAGCCAATTACGTTGCGTACAACTAAACATAAGACAAGGAAATTTGCATAAGAAAATTTGCACACTGGACGTTGGACAGGATTTAATACCTATACCATTGTCCTCGCTCCGTGAGTCAAAAACAGTAAGTAAGTAAGTAAGTAAGTAAGAATCGTATATTTCAACACAATTTCATCTAAATACTACAATATGATGTTAAGTAGGATAAGAAAGTACAATGATAAAATACAATATATTAAAAACTAACGAACGTGTTGAGGAAACTAAGATAAAATCTACCAGAGACTATCTAGCTTAGTTCCCTTGTTTGTGTTTTTTTTCAATAGGCTTTGAGGAGAGAACATAGTGTGTCAGAAGCAGAGGAGAACGAAATGCATAACTTCTTAAGAATATTGTATAGTTCGTTTAGTTCATGAGAAATTATTTTATGAGTGATAGGACTATAAATCATGTCACGTTTGAGTCGCTTTCTGAAGATAGCTTTATTGTAAATTAGTTTCTTGAATGGTTTTATGTTTTGTGTAAGTTAGATATCAGATAAAAGATGTAAATTTAGACCAATTTTGCAGCGATAGACTTGTTCTTCGAATCGTTGAGAGCTGGTAATGGTTACTTTGCAGAGACGTACACAAGATTTTGCAATAAACAGAGAAATGCCTCTTTATTGTTAAGAAGTCCTCCTTTAGCTTAATGAAGAAAGTGTCGTCCTTGAAGTGTCGTGCCCCCCAAGTTTGAGATGCTTCTTACGTCCCTGTTACTTTGTTACCAACACTTGGTAATGATTACTTTGTTACACACAAAATAGAAGCTTTGTTTGGAGCATCAAACTCTAGCCTATATCCTAAGACCCAACGGAATGAAAAAGTGACGAGAAAAGTTGACCCCCCCGTGTCCGCCACTACTAAAATAGTATAGCCTGACGTTGACAGTATACTAAAATAGTTGATCAGCAATATACGAAGCAATCATAGCAATGTACGTAATATATAAGTTACATCAAAAAGTCCCACCTGACAACGTTACTTGAAACTCTCTTGAAGTTTTGAATTCGGCAGGCACGTCTTTGAACATTTACTTCGGACACCTAACGACCAGTTTATCTTGTTGTCTGTAGTTATATGGGCTGGGCACCGGTGTCTACTGGGTTTTCCGCAAATAAAAATGCCAACCTAATCTCTGACCATATGTTTTCAGCATCATACATATGTGGCAGGCACACCCTCGATCCCGGCGGGTCAGCCCTAGGGGTCCAAGTGTAACCATGCTTGTCTGGCAACTTTTCAAGTTAACCCTTTTCTCTGATTTTAGATGGAGAAAACAACCCCTTTCACGGGCTTTTCTCTGACAAATTTGGAAAATAATGGCCCTTTTTACAGGATTTCTCTGACAAATCTATAAGATAGGACTTATCAAGTGAGGTGATAAATAGTGTGGTGAACATATATATTAAGCTCTATATAATGCTACTACAGTACAGGCCTTGCCCACATTAACATGTTTTCCTGCCTAAGAATTCTTGTTCAGAAACATTTAAAGTCTTTGTGTGGCTCAAGAATACTGGAATTCTTATCATAATAATGTATATAATTCCTGTCATGTTATTGTGTACATGGCCTTTATTACTATAACTTGTAAATGTGTGATACTTGAATAACAAATGCCAGCGTGCTTGCTTATATGATAGCAAATGGCTAGACTGCAAAAAAACCATTTGTTGACAAACTGTTAAAATAACAAAATTGGTATGAATGTGACTATGCACTACTTGCAGTTGACCAAAAAATAATGATACAACTGATTTAACAAACATTTAAGATATGTAACATTATCTGGGAATCTTTACTGCTCCAGCAGCTAATTCCTAGGAGGTGAAGCAAGAACATACACAATTCCATCTGATCTGCAAATATAATATTTAGTTTATTAAACAAAAAATACAACTGTTGGTGAATCTAATTTCAGTTGGTAAACATGTAAAGTTAATGGCAGAGATAGGATTATTTAGGTAGCATATATGATAATTCTCCACAAAAGCAACAATTCAATCAACCAAACCAACCATATTATTATATGGCCATGCATTGGTTGGCAACCAAGCTTTGACTTAGGCCATGCATGGCCATATAATAATATCTACCGGCATTTGCAAAATAACGGGCACATTTGTCAGCGATGAACTACCCAAGGCTTGCTACACTAAACGGCAGATTTCAAAGCAAAAGTGATCTCTTACCTATTACTTCAACCAAGCTCAAAAGAGAGGTATTCTCAACATTATCATCCACAATCCACTGCCGCCATCTTTGGCCAAATAGAAGCAACAACTACAACAACTAACATTTTTGGCGCGAAAAACCAAAGAGCCCCTACACAGTGCCAGAGTACCAGGGTACTCCTGAATGAAGACAAGAACTTAGATGTAAGATTTCTATTCCTTTAATAGAAGTCGTCCAAGGCATTGCTAAAAGTCGATAATTAGCTACCCTGGCAAAAGGTAAAGAAGGAAGCTGAAACCGATGGTTGGTAATGTTGTTTTGTGCAATAATTGCCTTTTTAGGCCCAACAAAGGGCAGCCAGTTGACATTGTTGACTGACAGTAATAGAGAATGACACACGAGACAAAACTAAGCAACCAACAATCACTTGCTTTAAATCATTTGACCTACAGTCGAGTCGTATTTGCAGTGAACATATCAGCACATCAGACACACAAATAAAGGATAAACTATCTTGTTTTGAAGAGGAAAACACATCTGGAATTCCAAACTTGGCAATAATGGCAATGGCAAATGTTGCATTGTAATAACAGTCGAAACAAATGTGCAGTGACATTACTATGATTGATCAGCATCAAGCATATCCAGCAAGGTTTTATGCTACATGTTGCTGATGTTCTGTGAACAAATGAATTTGTTGCCAGTTTGAGATAATATTTGCAACATCCTTCCTTTTCGCTGAGGTACAGTAAACAGCTGTTGAAGACAGACAATATTCCATTATTTTTATGTTGAATAATTGAATATTAATCTTTTACTGGTTCTTATGTCAAATTGCTTATGTTTCCATTTTCAACTTGCAATGGGCTAACAATTAGTGCTTCTACAAGGAGATACAATTGGTTTCTGCATTGCAAGGTGATTGCACTTGTTTTTTTGTGCATCAACACCATCTGCATTAGCTAAGAATTCTCAAGGATCTTCCAAGTGTTCTCAATGCACACAAACATTCTTGAGGGGTATCATAAAGACTTCAGAAATTGATTCAGAATTTGCAAGAATTTCCAAAGAATTCTTAGCGAAGACAACAGTGGTGTCAATGCATGCAAGACCTGTAATTTGAAAAAGATATCATCACCTGACTTGAATTGATGTTGCAGTTGTTGTTGGTTTCTAGTGATTTTATCATTTAACATATGATGAAACATGCTGGAAATAGATTTTTACCCCTTATTTTGAAAATCTAGGATCTTTTTTTCAAAAAACTACCCTTTTTCCTGGTTTCTCTGTCCTAGATTTGATGAAGATTTTGCCCCCTTTCTCAGAGATTTCGTAGACGAGCATGGTTACACTTGGGCCCCTAGAGCTGACCCGCCGGGCCCTCGATGCATAGACTTAACACAAGGGAAGAAATTCCTTTTCATATATTAGTTTTTTCTCGATGAAGTTGTCTGTAAGAGAGCATACAGAGACGAGGTAGCAAAAAGTTGAGAAACTGTCTCCAATTCTATTCTAAGAACATGTTTCTCCTTCAAGAAATCTAAACTTCTCTTTGTTTCAGTGCTGAGCGTTTTTAAGGTTATTTTAAAAATTGCATCGAATTCTCGAAGTTGGGGATGTCTCTTGTGTCTCCACGGACTTCGCATAACTCTTTCTAGGCACTACTACTCAAGCAATAATCCTGAGTTTCATTTCACTTGTATTGCCCCTTGCATGAAATCGATCGTAAAGACGTAAAATAGCAAAATAGAAAGAGACTGTAGTATTCAATCGAAGAAAAATTCATGAAAAACTCTTACCTGTCACAATTCAAAATTTAAGAAACTTTTATTGCTGAAATTTGACCGTACTTGAAAACAAAACGTAGATTTTTAACTTCCTCGTATAAATTTGATCACAAGTATAGTATGATAACTTAAGAATTGACCTACTGTTAACTGCAAATGTCGAGCCCTTAGACCCAAAGATACAGTTTTCCAATATTATGAGTAGCGAAAACACTGCAGTTCTTAGATGCCTGGCTGAATTTATTATTGATGCTAACAAGCTGAGAGACTCGCTTCATATTGTTACCTAGGCCCAGCCTGGGTGTTCCAAGACATCTAAACACATTCTCGCTTTTTTTTGTTGCTGCTATTTTACATTTCACGTAGCTTTTTTTGACACTTTTTAGTTCATTTTTTTTTTTTTTTTTTATTTAGCTCAGTCTCTTGTTCAAGTTTTCTTTTCTTCTTTTATCGGGTTGTATTTAATATTATACGTTAGTTTAGTTTGTTTTATAGCTGCCATACCTGTAGTAAGGTAGAGCTTTCATGCTATTATGATGAGTATACATAAATTTAAAGGCAGAAACACCGCAACACGACAAAAAACAACAGCAAATATGATTAATTTATTTGTTGCCTAGTATACATACATATCATTGAATCATAGTACGTAGAATTCCTTGACTTTTTATGTAGTGTCAAAATGAATTAAACTTAATTTTTGACAAAATGACAAATAAAATTTTCCTCGAAATTTTCGCATACCTGAATGAGCTTTCGTTCGTCACAATAGGCCAACCTGGAAGTGTTCTTGCTGTTCATCTGTTCAATGGTATTGGTGAACGATGACCACACAATACTTCACCGTTGTGTTATTTGTCTTGACAAGTCTTCACCAGACATAAACACGAACAAGACGTGCCGTTGTGTGATTTTTTCTTCTGTTCGTAAAACCAACCAACCTCGTCACTCAAGATTTCTTTCACAGTAAAGCAAGCTTAAAATTTACAACTTTGCCCTCTATCCCTCTTACAAGTTATCGATATAGTTTTAATCGATTTGATGTCAAAGCTCAGCTGAACTCTCTAAACCCATGCTTTGGCCATCAATCTTATACCACGTACGTACAATCACCCGGAAATAAATTTGAAAACATTCATTGTCTTGATAGTTTCAGCAACGGGCGTGAATATGATGCTTGTTCCTGAAAGCGGGGGGACGCTCATCAGAACATGAACTTTACTAAAAGCTTCTAGTGTTCTGTGTTGCATCACTGTCAGCGTATTGACATTTTCTTTCAACAAAAAGTTATAGATTTAGTTCTGTGTTGTTATACAAATTGGCCCCTAAAGTTCTACTTCTTTTCTGACATGGATGAGCTTCGTCCTCAAAATCTTCCCTGTTGAGAATTTATGACATCTTCTATTTCTCCCATTACAGTACGCGTATTGTAACATTGTAACGCGTCGGGCCCTTTATTTTTTTGCTGCAAAAACTAGCTACAGTGGCCACTCCCCCTCCCCTTCCCCCTTGAAACTTGGTTCCTCTTTCAGATTTGAAAAACAGGTCCCTATTCGAAAGTTATGACATCATCATCGTCTTCCACGATTTCTTGCAGTAAGCTTCTGCAAACACATTTAGGCCCATTTCCTCCTTTGTGTGTACACAGCCTTCTTTGCTTGTAGTGTGCGACGTACATCTATGTGACGTAATATTGACCAACCGATCAAAAAGTCATTGACACAATGTAGCAAAATGTGGGCGTTGTTAAGAAGGTTTGGCTTATCTAATTTCAAGTTTCTTTCTTTAGAATCTGAATGAAATCTTCAAGACCGTTATACAATTCTGACGTCTGCCGATCGAATTATTACGTTTTGAGGTTAAAAGATACGTTGTAACACACCGAACACGGAACAGAATATCCTATAAATGTTCCTGCAGCCAGTATTATTTATCAGTAAAAACGGAAAGGGGAGGGGGGGGGGTGAAAAGCGGCTTTCTTCATCGTCAAAGAACCTTTGATAAATCCATGTTTGCTCCTTTATCCTGCAATGACGATTTGCAGTTTTTTAGCGTGGTGACTTTTCTCAAAACAGGCAACAATTGTCCTCTGAATTTGTCAAGGAACTGTCTTTACATCAGGAAGCTTGTTTTTGAGACTGTTATTATGCCCTTTTGAACGGTTGCAACCACACCCTACAAAAAGCTCCATTACAGTGAATCCCCGCTTATAAGAACCTACAAAAATAAGAACCTAAAGGCTGTTTTTCCAAAATTATGCTCTTTGTAATTAAGAACCTGGTTTGATGAAAAATATGTTCTTATTGCAAAGGTAGCAAAGTTGATTTTGATTCTCCTTCTTAAATTCATTTTAATCCAAGTTGGCTGTTAAAGTTTGAATCTCCTCCCCTGCTGTTTGTAAGCTTAGAATTAGTTATTAGGTGCATAATAACTTTGCCAGAACAAGTAACAGGGTTAAAGATCTTTAGTAAAAGGCCTACACAAAGCACTCTGAAAAGCCCTCTGAAAAGGCCTACACAAGGCACTCTTCGAATAAGAACCTTTATACCTATATAATTATTCTTAGTACCTTTGAAATGAGAACCTACTTCAGCGTGGGTCTTAAAAAGGTAAGTTCTTTTTATGCGGTGATCTGCTGTATTTTTGCTTTTATCTGAAGTCAATGCAATCGAATGAGGAACCAACTGTAACATAGCATAGAGCTCAAATCTTTGTTATGACATTTTTCTTTGACTTGAATGGCGTGAAAGGAACCTTTGGTACTTTGCTGTAAATCTGCCGCGGAAATCTTTTGATTTCTTTATTTTTTCAAAATGGCGGCAATTCAAATATTTTTGAGAAAATTCATGGAAAATTTTGAAAAAATTTAAATCATCGTAAATTCTAAACCAATAGAGGAAAAATGATATAAACTTCAAGAAAACCAAAGTTGATGAAGGTCTACAATGTGGTGGCAAGCAGAAATCTGTAGCTTGTTTGGTTTAGGATTTAGAAATTTGATGACGTCATAGCCTCAAATTTAATGAATGCTGCCATTTTGAAACAAATCAAGATATCAATAAATTTCCATGGCAGATTTATAGCAAAGTACAATCAGTTCTTTTCAAGCCATTTAATTCAAGGAAAACTGTAATAGAACTTTACACCGACCTTTTTAAAGATTTGAGCCCTATGTTCTGTAACCTATGTGCGTGGTGCTATATGATAATCGTAGCTACATGCTAAAGGTTTGAAGCTACAGAAAAATATACTTTTCTGCGAACACGATAGACCATGGTCGTGCTAGAATTGGTGTCAACGTTACGATGCTCTGATAAATCTACCAATAAAATCAATCGTGACTCCATGAGACGCAAATGGTTATGAGAACACCTTCATTGACTCACGAAGCTCCAGCTTAGAGTTAAGGGGCATACATTTTCTTCCAAATGAGCATATACTCTCTAAATACTCGGAACTTGAAGACAAACGCCACGGAATATTTTGGAAGTAAATTTGAACTAAATCCGGTTTCTAAAAACTAGGTCATCTCTCTACGTCACGTTTTTCGTGTTCGGTTTCGCAACCGGAATCTGGAATTAACTTCATATGACACGAAACTGTTCGGTTGTCGGGTGCAGTTCAATTACTTTAGATCACAGGTCTCGCTTACCACAAGATGAGTGCATTCATTTTAGTCGATACACATCATAACAAGATTTTATAAAGCTGATTTCATTATCAGACTGGGGCTATGAGCCGTTGCACATTAATTCACGTTATGGATCCTCAGCTTTCCAAGCCTCATTTTGTCTTCGTTACTTTGATTTGATTTGATTTGATTTGATTTGATTTGATTTGATTTGATTTGATTTGATTTGATTTGATTTGATTTGAGGCTGTAATGGGGGTTTTCCTAAAACGGCTGGGAGGGAGGAAGCATGCGGCTAGAAAATATAGAAACCAGGGAGGAGGAAGGAAATCTTTAGGAAAGGTGAAATTGCTGGGGAAACCAGGCTAATTTTTAAGAGAACACGCTGACCAGAGTTTAGCGTATCTTTACTGCACTATGCTGACAGGTCTCGTAATTTGACGGTTGACTGAAGGGTAAATCTAGCTATACCTAGTAGAAGAGACGAGAGTTTAAATATGCCTTCGAACAAAATAGTTAACACTGAACACGACAAAGAAGAGGTGAAATTTGTGATCGCCAAGATGTAACTAGTTCCAAAAATTAGATGGACAAATAACATCTACTGTAAGGTACAAAGCTAGTATGTCCACGAGTATTATTCAGCAATAGTTACAAATTTGATGAAATTTAATTTTACGTGCCAGTTAGTTGTGTGAGCTTGCTCTTGTATCTTCTCTCTATCAGTTCGACTGCAATTTGTTTTTTTGGCCCACGATTGTGCAACTGCAACAACATAACATCATCGTGGGCCTAAACAAATGAAAATAGCAGTGGAACTGAAAGAGAGAAGATACAATACAAGAGCAATATCACACAACTAACTAGCAGGTAATATTAAATTTCATCAAATTTATAACTATTACTGAATCGTTCTTCACCACCTGTGGTATGTCAGCATAGGTTCCAAATCTCTAAAAGGGCTGGTGTAAAATTCAGTTACGTATTTCTTTGAACTGAATGACTTCAAAGAAATTTTAGCTATTTCTCTATACTTCTACCGTTGGACGTTTCTGAAATCTCCAATATTTTCAAAATTAGAGTGTTTTTCTACTTTTTCAAGAATTCAAGAAAAATTTGTAAAAAAGCTTAACACCATCGTAATTTCTAAACTGTTTGAAGCAACATGAAATAATTTCGAAGAAGACCATAGTTTATGAATGTCTACAATATGGTATCAAGCAAAAGTCTGTCACTTTTCTGGTTTATGATTTAGAAATTTGATGACGTCACACCCTCAAATGAGTTGAAATGTAACACATATGTTGAAATTTCGAAAATTATTCAGAACTTCTGAAATGTCCAACGGTAGAATTAAAGATAAGTAACTAAAGTTTGTCTCAAGCCACTCAAACAGAAGAGATAGATTACAGAATTTTGCACCCACTTTTTTACGCGGAGTTAAAGATTTGGAAGCTATGCTTGGTATGTCTCTTCAAACAATGAACTTGGAGCGGGGAGCATTTTGTGAATTTTATAGTCCCAAATCTTCTAGGAATGAATCGTATGTCATTGCTTGTGAAGTGCACCCAAAACTTTACATTATTGGCAGCTATCACAGTCCTCCGTCTTTAGCTGGAGGTAGCTTTTTCCTAGGTAAAAACAACTCGAAGGAGAATTAGATCTTTCAGGGCGTGCCTTTAAACACGAACTATTATGGTAAAAAACGGGTATATGTGGTAACGGAGTTTAACCCTTGCTGGCCTCTTACTACTACACAACCTCTCTTCTGCACGCCAAAATGTAATAGAGTTTAGATACAATTCTCCCAGCGTTTTTTAGGATCGTTTAGTTGAGGGCTGTTTTTAGACTGATTATATGGCATTAGTTATCGCTATTGAAAGGCTGCCGGACGTTCCTAACTACGACTCATAATCAAAAATCAAACGTCATTATTTTGAAATGACTATTACTGCCTCGTTTCGATAAGGGCCTAGGCAGAAAAACACAAACATTTGTATTTTTCAAATGGAACACATTGATTTGAAAACTTCACTATAAATCAGTTAATGCTTGGCGAAAGCAAAATAATTGTATCTGCGTACGAGGTTTGACATTGTCACCAACTATTTTCATGGTAGTCTTGCTCGTAAGACTTTGTTCTGTCCCGCCAAGTTCCTTGAAACTCTGCTTTGAGCTTCGAGTTTCTGTTGGTCAACATCAATCAGTCGAATTTGCACAAATTCTTATGGCGTTGTATTTTGTTGTGTACTTTGTACATGACTGTGTATAGCAGCCTCGTTCCAAAGGGCGTTCAAAAGTGAAAAGAGTCAGTCCAAAAAAGTGCCGTAATATTATGAGTCCCCAACCTCGAACCCAGGGTAACAATGGGCGGCCGTGCTGAATTTTTTGTGCTGAAGAAGAGAGGCTGAAGACAATGATAGCCCTGGAATCGAGGTTGATGAGTCCCAGTATAAGCGGTCTCGGTTTGGTGTAGTAGTCTCGTTTTGAATAGTGATTACTGGGACTCAAGGACTCATCGTAATCAGTCTGGGCTGTTTTGACGAAGACTGTGTCCGAGGTATTAAAATTATCGTACGCTAGCATATGAGTCAAATCTTTCAATAGGGCACAGGGAAACCCGCAAATCTTCCAATTTCACGCTTATAAGCCAATGATATCGTCGTATTCCGATCACATGACTGAAAATAAGGCTTCCGAGATAAATTTTCGAGTACCTTCACGAAAATAAAAATGGATATTCGAGTAATAAAGATACAGAGCTGGTTTTACCACGAATCGATTCGAGAGGCCCCACTCCACATTTGTTTTTCTGCATTTGGTTAAAATCTTATCAGGGATCGGCGTTACATCGAATTTTATTCCTTCGAAAATTGGCCTATGTTCAAGAATTCTTCAGGAACGCTACAAATAAGATATAGCTTTCAAAATTTCACATGTTACGTGAATTATGTCCAGGAATAACATGAAGGTATTTGTTTGTGTGATTTTCGAAAATCCTAGAGGAATTAAAGCTATTTGCTGCGAAGAAAGCTAATGGGCCTACCTTCACCCACCGCAGAATCCCAGTAATCGGCATTAAATTACTCTTTTTCGCAATAATAACCAGCGGATACATTAACGAAGAACTTCACCACAAATTCAATTTCTTTCCACCATTTTATCATCGATAATTTCGATAAAATGTGACAAGACTTTACAGCCTCTGCAGCAAACCGTCCAACTACCGTCGATTCATAGTTTTCTTGTTGCAAACACCAGGAAAGCTTGCATAAAACAAAAGGTTGTGCAAGGCTCAGATCTCCCATATGACACAGCAAAATGTTACCATTGATAATAGATTGTACACCTTTGAGAATAGATTGCAGGGGAAATTTCTTTACACAAATTATGTACTTTTCCGATGTGACAAAGAAATTTGCAATCTTTGAGAAATGTTTTAATTTCTCTTTATTTTGCAACGATAGAAAGACTTTAGGAGTGTGCAATCTATTCTCAAAGGTATCATTTTGCTGTGTCATATGGGAGACCTAAGTCTTGCAAAACCTTTTGTTTTATGCAAGTCTTGCAAGACTTCCAACGTGTTTGCAACAAGAAAACTTTGAATCGATGATAGTTTCGACGGTTTGCTGCAGAAGCTGTAAAGTCTTGTCACATTTTATCGAAATTATTGATTATTGAATGGCGGAAAGAAATTGGATTTGTGGTGAAGTTATTCGTTAATGTATCCGCTGGTTATTATTGCGAAAAAGAGTAATTTAATGCCGATTACTGGGATTCTGCGGCGGGTGAAGGTAGGCCCATTAGCTTTCTTCGCAGCAAATAGCTTTAATTCCTCTAGGATTTTCGAAAATCACACAAACAAATACCTTCATGTTATTCCTGGACATAATTCACGTAACATGTGAAATTTTGAAAGCTATATCTTATTTGTAGCGTTCCTGAAGAATTCTTGAACATAGGCCAATTTTCGAAGGAATAAAACTCGATGTAACGCCGATCCCTGACGAGATTTTAACCAAATGCAGAAAAACAAATGTGGAGTGGGGCCTCTCGAATCGATTCGTGGTAAAACCAGCTCTGTATCTTTATTACTCGAATATCCATTTTTATTTTCGTGAAGGTACTCGAAAATTTATCTCGAAAGCCTTATTTTCAGTCATGTGATCGGAATACGGCGATATCATTGGCTTATAAGCGTGAAATTGGAAGATTTGCGGGTTTCCCTGTGCCCTATTGAAAGATTTGACCCATATGCTTCGTACGCTGGTATTGTATTTTAAAAACCAACCAGAGCCTTGTAAAACTGTCCTTGACCAATAATGAGCAGAGAGGATTACTTGAAGAATTCAGATAAGAAGAAAAATTTGTTTCCTCACTTGGACTTTGGAGCGATTCTGCATGGGCGTTAAGAAACGCGGTAGTTGTTGTTCCTACATCAGTTTTGTTCTTCCCTCTGATTTTCCGTGTATCCCTGTGCTCTGCAAGCTTGACTGCTCAATGCTGAACAACAACAACAACCTTCATGGGCATAGGGACCAGGGAGGAATAAAACGATTGGAATGACTACTGCGTTTCTGAAAGCCCATGGTTCTAGAAAATATGAATCCATAGTGACTGACTCATCAAATTGTTCTGGTCACAAGGTCTCTTGCAGACTAACTTTTTTAATTTGATTCCGCCACGTCACGGAATAAAGAGCAGAAAAAGAACAAAGTTACTCATTTTCTTTTCACTCATTTTTATACAAATGTTAAAACTGTCGATAAAATAGATTATGCTGATCAATTACCACGAAGCCGATCTCAATGAAATATTGTACCATCATCGTGGGTTGTAGGATAGGGAACTCTGAACTCAAAATTTACGGATGATACATCGAGCCTTTCTAGTTAAATATTTCGTTCCTGATACATCGAGTATCATCTTAATCCCGTGCATGGCAAAGTGACATTACCAAAAACCATCGTGCCACTCAAATTATATTGAGTTCATAATGGCGCTGTCACCCTGCCACACGTAAGGAGTGGAAATGGTACTCGATATATCAGGAACGAGATAATGAACTAGAAAGAATCGATGTATCATATACGTCATTCTTGTCTTTAGTTTAAAGCTTCCTACAGCCCCTGCAATTATTGCTGAATAGTCCAAGTGCTTACATAGTCAATACCTATGTTTGAAGGCCCCTGTTCTAGACTGCTTACAGTTGCGATGTTTTGACAATTCAATGCACACATTTTACTGATCTCCAACCATTCTACCTATATCACAACACGAAACTAATCAATATGATTCATATGTGTTTCTGATTACGGCAGTAAAGCTCATCAATCAGGAGAGACTTCAGCTTTTTGACAATATGGTGTGGAAATTTCGATATTCTTTAATATAAATTTCCCTAAAGATGCCCTAGTGGACGAAACTAGTCAGCACTGGAAGAAAAATAAATGCGCAAAAGATCAATTTGAAGCCTGCTTTCTTATGTTGTTGCATCTTCTTTGATCAGAGTCTTAATTGACTCTGCTTCACTCGTACACTATATATTAATATAAATTTCAGATTTTCGAATGCAGACAGTCCTGATCGAATGCATGTTCATGGAGTTTTTGAGCCACTCAAATCCTGATCGAAAATTCGTTTCGAAATAGCTGGTCAATCGCGAAAGGGTTCGTGGATCTATGTACAAATATGGCATAATTTTTCCTAAATAAACAATAAAACGAGCTAAACTCTTACAACAAAGCTATTCATCCTATTACAATTTTTTCAACAAAAAGACGATGCATTATACGTAACATGAAATAAATTCTTGATAATATTCACATGTCAGTTGATCAATAGATCGATAGATCAGTTGATCAATTGATTCCCCTTTCGATTACAGTCAGCTTATTTGCCACCAGGTCCACAGCAGAACCGTGGGCACACTGGAGCACATGATTGCTGGCATGCAGATGGGCATTGCTGTGACGGTTGTTGCATTGGCATTTGTGGGGGCATCATTGGTGGTGGGGGTGGCATTTGAATTGGCATAGGTGGCGGTGGTGGGGGCATCTGCATTGGCATCTGCATCATTTGTGGAGGTGGAGGCATCATCATCATTTGTTGGGGCATCATAGGTGGCCTTTGTGGTCCACAGCAAGAATGGGAACATTGTGGTGCACACTGTTGGGCACAGACTGGAGGACATTGGTTTACCATTGCTTGTTGAGGAGTTGCGGGACCACAGCATGAATGTGGACATTGTGGAGCACACTCTTGTCTACATTGCTGAGGGCATGCTTGTGGTGCAGTTGGGGCTTGTGGCAAGAATGATATCTCTGGCTTGCTGAAAGTGACTGATAACATTTGTTGGGGTGGGGGAGGGGGTGCCATAGCCATTTGGCAACCAGGTTGGGCACATGGCATCCCTTGTGGCATTTGCATTGGCATCTGCATTGGCATTTGCATGGGCATTTGCATGGGCATTTGCATGGGCATTTGTGGAGGCATCTGAGGAGGCATCTGAGGAGGCATCTGAGGCTGCATTGGTAAACTGGACATACAACAGCTTGGACTGCATCCTTGTGGAGCACAAGCTTGAGAGCATGGTGATGGACAATGTAGAGGAGGGCCATATTGCTGGATAGAAGGTGCTACTGAATCTCCTAGTGGACCTATAGAAGGCACAAGCATATATTACGAATTGTTTTCAAAGTGAAATATATGGGTGCCTCCTAGATGTTTAAGTATTTGGCCACAGTTATCATTGCGGTGAATAATTTTATCAATCGTTCAAGATCATTCTCTGCTGCATGGTACTTCAAGATAGGGAGAAATTACTCATGTTAAATTTTTCAACGTTTCTTATTTATGGACATTTTCACGTGACATCTAATTTGAGACAGACTATAACTGTTTTTGGTTAGAATTGTCGTACTCTGGTTATCAAAAGTTCCAAGAAGAACGGCTTCACAGTTTTATCGAAGCCATGTACCTATTACTAAAACTTAACCAATGGTTTAAAAATTTGTGAAATTGGTAAGTAATGAGAGGAGTCTCTATGTATGGTACTTTATCAACTTTTACGCTTGCAAACTTATCGTATGGAAAGTAGTATCCAGCAGTGCCATTGTATAAAAGAATTATCCAGTTATTTGCTAATATCTGTAGAAAGGAATTCTTTCTTAGATGTGACAAAATGATGATTCTTTTGGAAAGTTCGGACCAAACGCTTACTCACCGGAGCTACACTTTGGTAGTAGTCCTTATCGTGCTTAGAAAACATTGAGAAGTTAAACATGAACTGTATACTTGAATTCAAAGTCAAATGTTATTGTTTACCGGTACTAAATTGCTGCCAAAAGAGGTATTCTAATTCTCTGAATAATGGTATTATCGTTAAGCTCAATCGTTGCTAATATTTTTCGTGAAGTCTACATGAACAATCTTTTCTGGTATCCTTTTTTGTGCATATTTGCAAGCTAACTCTAAAATTCAAGCCAAACATTTCGAACGATTAAATTTCGGACAAAATATATTCGGACATTTTTCACGGAATTTCTAATTTTTTTACAGAAATTTTGGAGGACTAAAAACTACATATTTTCAGCTTACTCTTGCTTTCATACTAAAAATGTCATATATTTATAGATCATGCTTCATTTTAAGGAGTTCTTGGTGAGAAACTTCCACAGATGATTATTGTTAAGGATGATGAGAATGATTGCTAATGATTATTGTTGAGTGTTGAGGATGACGAGAATGATTGCTTAGATTGATGTAGTCGGATTTAGTTTAAACAAGGGCGCTCACTACAAAATGACAGGGGAACCTCTGCATAGGAGAGTGAGGAGAGTGCTCTGACTAACACTCTCACCACATTCCTTTTCAATGCAAAGCGTTTCGTGAGCAAACATTATGTTTTCTAACTGTGGAAATATTTTGCTGTGATTTTATATGCTGCAAAAAGTGTCGGACACTAGATATTTCGGACTACAAACATTTCAGACAATAACATTTTTGGATATATGAATTGTCCGAGAATATTAAAGTCCGAAATTTTTGGCTTTAAGATATCATTAATAAATAGATATATTACACTTTATTAACAGAAAGTGACAAGTGATGCATCGCGTGTTCCATACTCCTTACCTGTTTCCTGTCAAGAGCTAGTGTCCTTGATACAGAGATATAACAGCATAACAAAATTAAAGACAAATAACAACAAGCCTGAACCAGGTCCTTACTGGCCTGCTCAAGAGATTTCGTTCTGGGATATTTAATTTACTTACAATGGATCTATGAAAGGATATATAATCTTTCTTGATCTATTTCAGATATGTTTGAATCTTTCTTCTCCTGGTGGCTACTCATCTTTGCCATTTTTGTGATCTACTTTCTGAGAACGTTTTTCCTTGAAAATGAAACGCTAATTTCCTCTCCACTCCATATACCTTAGATGTTAGCCACACTCTGAAGAGAACGTAAGTTCGAAAGGCCTTAGTGTGCTGAAATATAAGTCGTATTTTTTTGCCTCCACTCTCTTACAAAATTTTAGCATACCTCCTTCCCAATATACCTTAAATAGATGATTAACATCTATGGTGCTACCAGAACCCATTCTCGTGCATAGTTAGTTTTCATCAATTCAATTCAATAACTACTACTACGACAAATGTACTAATTGTAGTAGATTGTTCCATTCTATGATGTGATCCAATTATTTCAAATTATTAGCGCAAATTTCTTACCAGATTGCAATCTTCGTTCCTCTGACCGAGTCTAAATTTTACCACTGACGTGCACAACCTTAGCCTAAAGACTTGAGTTTTGCCGAGAAAAGTACCATTTAGCTTTTATGTACAGTTTGTTCGAGCATAGAATAAGATGGTCGTTTGGTCGGTATAAATTAAGAGATCCCCTTCTTCAGCTTACGATGGTTGATTCCAGGTAACAAGAGAGAGCTTACCAATAGATGCTTGAGTTAAAGCAGAATTCATTTGCTGACTTGCAGCACTTAGCTTACCTGCAAAGAGAGAAGAAAGTGTTGTCAGTATATTTATAGATTTCAAAGCAAAGAAAATAGATTATGACATGTTAATAGACGTACTGTAATACACAAGTCATATCAAGATAGTTATTGCTGCCAATTAAATTCAGTTAAACGTAACTTCGACAGAAAAATCTTATCCAAGATCAGAACATTAGGGTGACAAAATTGGAAAAACTGGGGCTTTCAAATCGTGTGACATCTCGATCAGAATTTGACTTATAACCCCTGGCTTGACTCATAGCCATGCATTCAAATTTTTTAAAACCTTAAAAATCAACGGTGCCTCCCCATTCGGTCTTTCAGTATATCCTTTATTAAAGGGGCTCCGTCGTCAAAATGTAAACAAAACGACGATTTTTGCAGTTTTTTGAAAGGTGATATCACACAGGATTTTCGTATTTTTTACAAAATGAAAGTTGCTGTTTGGACATTAATCATTGTACTTCACTGAGGAACAAACTAAACATTCATATCTTCTACGATTGCTCGGATATGAGCGGATTATTAACGGTCACTTTTTGGTGGCTTGGGTGAAGCCACCAAACAAACTGCAGAGAACAAAGGATGAACAATAATCCCCGACACGTGCGAGTTTACGGATTTGTTTACTGTTTGACGACTGAGCCCCTTTAATTTACAGTGACATGGTTACAGTTTTCAGCCCTATTTTCCCTCGAGCTAAACTTAGTAGAGACTTGTATCAGTGGACCTTTGACTGTATATTTGACTTTACGTACCAATACTGTCTGCTAAAGCATTGTGTAAAATTCCAGCAGCTGCAAGGGCTCCTGCATTGCTTGCTATATTCACTAGAAATGGTAAAATGATACACTTGCATTTCCTTTGCGCCATAATAGTGCTGTGTATGTGTGTATGTGTGTAAGTGCATTTTTAGTAGTTAGCTTGGTTATGGAGGTTAGTGGTATTTAAAAGGGTGAGGGTTACAGTCAAATCTCCACTGATACAAAGAATACACCCAACAAGTATTCTTGAAAGAGACCATATAATTTAGATACAAAATTGGCGCAGAAAACGTCCCCGTTTTTTATCCAAAAAAGATGTTTTTAGATGACACCCTTGGCCTCCACGAAGCCCTTGGTTGGGAGGATTCTTTGAGGGATTGTTAATCATTATTTCTACCTTTATGTTATTAGTCTGGTCTTTACAAAGACTTTGGTATCAATAGAAGTTGATATACACTTTTCATACTACACTTATTAAAAATGATTTCAGTACTCTGGGGCTGCTGACGCCGTAAGATGTAAAGACATCATGAAACCTTTGGTTTTGAGCAGTTTGAGTTCCTTTCTATACGTACACAAAGAAAACTTTGAGTTACTTCTTTATACGTACACAACGTCTCTTCCCTGCGCATACTAATAATCTAGAATTTCAGAGTGTCTCTGTTATGGTGAACTTTTTATTCAAGTTCTTAGTCACACTATTTCTGTCTGCTTCTACAAGAAGCTGCATATAAAAAAGTTTGTTTACCAAATAAGTAAATAAACCTATGCGCTTTCTTCGCTGTTTTTAAAAAGCCATTATCACCCATAGTCCACACTGAAACTTCAGACTGTCTGAACATCAAATCTGGCCTAAACGAAAAGCGGAAACCATGGATCCACCCTGCAATTGTGGTACTGATAAAGACGTTTTACTTCAGTTGAACTGTTCTATTAGTGTTTGGCGAAGCGGTAGTTTCCGACTCCACAAACGCACACAACCCGAGTTCGAACCCCCATGAGGTACACTGTGGATCTATAATTTTCGTTCAGGCCAAATTTGATTTTCAGACGGTCTGAAATCTTATCTTGCCCGCAAAGGCCCCTGGGTGGCAATGGCTCTTAGGCCCCGTTTACACGAGATCGGATCCAGCTGGCGATCAATTTTTCGAAGGTGCGTTTACACGGGATCGGATCCAGGACTGTTCGTGTTTACACGAGATCGGACCCAATGAAGAACGACAGAAGCAAGTGAGCAATCTTCGTTTTGGCGCCAATTTTAAGGGCTACCATTTTAAAAATGCCTCTTACTGGAAACTCGCTAGGTCTCGCTTTCGATCCGTACCCATTTGGATCCGATCCCAACCGTTTACACGAGACTTTTTCGGATCCGTCGGGTCCCGTGTAAATGCAAGGCCTTTCCGTTACAATTTGGGTACAGATCCATTTGGATGCGATCTCGTGTAAACGGGGCCTTAAACTCACAGGGAAGAAACCAGTCCGGGTGTGGTTATAAATTGACAAATTGTCAGACTTTAAGTTTGATATTCTTTAAATACATTCTCTAGTTTTGATACACTCTGATGGTCCTTGAAAGTGTGCCTTTCTGAGTTGGCTTTTAAACTATCTTGTTCTGCCTCGCAAAGATAAACCAGTAGGTTCTTCTGTAGCATTCTTATTGTGAATGAAAAGACGATATTTGCAGGAAGTTTGATTCCTACCTTGTGGTTGTGCTTTTGGTGGTGGAACTTGAGCTTCTTCATCAGATTGTTCCTTTCCATCTTCGTCGTCGCCTTCAGCTAATTCTTCTGCAATCCAAAAATTGTTCAATATTTTTAGGAAGGGTGCTTCCTGTTAGACTGACGAGATAGTCGCAGTTATTGCAACAACAACAACGACAACAACAGCAACATCAGCCTATCAATAGCGATAAATACAAACCTATAATCAGTCTATCTTCCTGCCAGCTTCACGTCAAAATGCAACAAAATAGAAATCTTGTGACAGTTACTTCAGAAATGTGTGTATTGCCCTTTGAAGATACCAAAATGTTTGTTATTGTTTTGATAGAGTTCTTTTTGTATCAAAGATTATTTAAACGAACGTGCAATGGTAAATAGGCTTGTCTATAAATATATAGCAATAGAACACTCAGACACAGCATTGTTCTTTAGCGATCCATTGTTCACGGCTCGTGTGCAACTTCGATTTGCTTGAGATTTTTTTAGATTTTGTTGCTCTTTGTTGCAAATGCATTGCACAAACCCTTAAGATAAGAGAGGAATCGTAGAACCCCCTTCCAAATAAAAGACTAACCTCCACTTACAGTAGTTGTGTCGGCGACCGGCTCTCTTGCCCTGTTGTTACCAAAACAAAACAACCATAAATGAATCAAATAAAGTGAATCTCCAAGTTCTTTGATTTACTAACCTTTTCTTTCTGGTTGCCTGTGTTTTACTGCTTTCTTTCCTCTGTGTTTTAGACCTGTATGAAATTATAAGAGACCATGAACAATGCTTATCCATATGGCTCTATCTTCTCTTTGAGATAAGCAGCTCTCTTTGATTGACACGGGAATTCAAAGCGATTAGCGATCGCAGACAAAGGAAATTTTCCCAGCCAGTAATTCATAACAAACACAGCCGCAAAAGTTTCTCTGAAGCCCAGTTAGCTAATGCGCTCGTTGTGCATGCCAGAAATGGTTTTCCATGCATGCATCAGGTGCATGCCAGAAGCGCACACAGGAGCATACATCGAAAGAAGAAGAATATGTCTAAACGTTTGCCTCAGGCATTTCATTTGCATGTTTCAGAAGCTGAGCAGTAAGTGTTTTAATGCCCGAGGCAGAAGTTTAGATACATCCTTCTTCTTTCGATATATGTGTGAGATGTGTGAGATTGCTAAATACTCAGCCGTGTTGGTATTGTTCAGAAAATAATAGACGCAAGAATATTCTAGAGAGATGAGAGAATTAACTTAAGATTTGGAATCATGCAAGATTGTGATGCGTCTCAAGAAGTTAATTGTGTATTGACGAAATGATGAAATGATAGATTAGACAAAATCGAGATATCAGTCGTCGTTCACGAAACATGGAGACATAAGACAAATAAGATAATTAGTCCACTAAGGGTAAAAGCTTACCGACTATCAATCACAATTTACGTACCAAAAATAGTTCATTGTCTGTTTGGTATAAATGTGCATGTGTTAGTTTTGTGAGTTGAGTTCGTAGTTGGGGTACAATGGCAGGGACTTCACGGTCGCCTGGCCGTATCCAAATAGTTAGGAAACAGCTACGGTGTGTAGGCCTATACATAAGTAATATCACTATAATACTAAATGCTAAATCTCTCGTTTTTCTTTGTTAAATCTGAACCATTGATGAAAAACACCGCCATTTACAAACTCCTGTGACACTGGTGTTACATATGCTCATGTTTGCTCTTGAAAGCCATTTCTGGAATGCGCAACAAGCGAGCTTCAGAGCAAATTCTGTGACTTTGTTTGTTTCGAATCAATGGTTGAGAGATTTCCCTTTGTCTCTGATGGCTAATCGCTTTAAACTCTAGTGTCAGTCGAAAGCAACTGATGCTATTTTGTTATAAAATCTGCCTTTGTTGTCCTTTGAACAAACAAGTCTTTGGTTGGTACTGAGCTGGGAAGGTGTACTTTTTGTCACAAGCAAATTTGCAAAATATCTGCTTCCTGCTGGTTCATATTTTGTTTTTCCCTCTAGTATTTTGTTAGCAAGTTGCTGTGAAGAATGTATGATTGTTTTGTATCCTCATTTTGCAATGTTCTCTGTTACTTGACGCAATTTCAAATTGAGCGTTGGGATACGTGGACCAAAAGAATTTTGTAATTAGTTACGTATAACTAAGTAAGCAAGGACAGATTTTATGAGACAATAGTGTCAGTTGGTTTTGATTGACACTGCTATTCAAGCGACCAAAGACAAAGGAAGTGCTCTCGATCAGTAATTCAAAACAAACAAAGCCGCAAAAGTTGCTCTGAAACCAGTAGGGCAAACTATCGCCTTGTGCATCCGAAAGTTGGTTTTTGAGAGAAGTCGTGACTTTATAATGAAAGAAGAAGGACAGATCTAAAGTTCTGTCTGCCGTATTTTGTTTATTTTATTTAGAAGCCGAGCAGAAGGCATTGCCATTCTCGCATATTTAGGGCTTAAATGAAACTATTACTTCTAAACTCCTGAGACAAATTGATTTAATCCGCCAGAACTGTCTGAACCAACCCTTTCGCATGCACATTGCGATAGTTTGCCGTACTGGTTTCAGAGCAAATTTTGCGGCTTTGTTTACTTTGAATTACTGGTTGAGAGAATTTCCTTTGTTTGCAATCGCTAATCGCTTTGAATTGCGGTGTCAATCAAAAGCAACTGATGCTATTGTGTTACAAAATTTGTCCTTGTTTAACTACTTACCTTTAGTTGGTTTACTTTCTACATTTAGCACCAAGAGAAGTACAACTATTAGGAGGCATATGTGCCTCCACCCTAAATTCATTTTCTATCTGCAAAGCAAGAAAATAAGCAAATTTACAGGCAATATGTTAAAAGACCAGAATATGATGAAAATGATAGAAAGTTAACGGCCAGCTCTCGAAAGATTAGCATTTCAATGAATTTCAGCATTTTCAGTAATTTAGATATATCCATATTTTATTCCAAACAGACAAGACTGGACTGTGTTGGCATTCTTGCGCCCATTTGCAGCTTAGGCCGTTTAGATGATCAAGAAATGCCTGATTCTTCAAGATTTAGAAGAAATATCTCTTATTATTGCGTCCTTGTTTCTTACAATTCATAAAATATGTGGTTCATACATTCTCTCATATGTAAAAACACAAGTTAGAGCGATGAACGACGGTTGATTTGTGTTGTTGACTTTGTTTGATCCAGAACATAAGAGACAAATTTAACCAAGGGTGGGCATGTACTGTAATTTTTATGGTCCTATGTATGTCCACGAGAAAAAAATTAATCTACCCAGTTTCTGAAGAATAAATGTGATCTACTGTCCACCAAAGACTGGTTTTGGGGACAGACATTTGCAATGGAAACTTTTGTTAAATCTACACGAGTTCATCTCTTTTTAAGTCTAAGTTTGTAGCAAACACCCATTTCTCCCACCATCTTGGTTCCACCTTTGTCTCTCTAGACGCATTTAATTTACCCAGTCTTAGCAAAACTGTTTCCACCTGTGTCCAAACTATTCCGAAAATAAACCAGTTTTTTAACTATCTGCCTCAAATTGCCCTCAAGATACAAGCAATATTCTGGACAAACCGCATAAGTGGTTCCACCTCTGTCCTCTTTCAGGAATAAAAAAAACCGTATATCCACACAATTTTCAAAATGTGACGTTTTTGTTCAGGATTTGTCCAGAATTACTTGAGAAATAAACCGTTATTTTCAATGAAATGGCAGAGGATTGTCAGACAAGCTTTGTCTGCCAAGTTCACACAAAATTCCGGATTCTGCAGACAATAGCAATGTCGATGACTGCATTGTCCAGGTTCAGGCATTGAAATAACCCACTTTTGGGGACAGAGATTGCAAAATATAGATAGTCCATACTTGTAGTGTAGAATAAACTACTTTTAAAGACCTATAAAAGAACCTGGTTTTGAGGACAAACATTGCTGAATTAAGGACAAAATAAACCGATTTCTGAGACATACATAGGACCACTGTCTCCATACCTACATACCCACCCTTGTTTAACATTATGCCACAAACGTTGCTATCTTGATCTTCATCACTCTTTAGCAACTATGTTCCAATTTGTTTACAAATCACCGCACCTTACAAGCTTCTTGGAGTCCGAAGTTTTTTATGTCAATTGATACTGCAAATACTCTCTTGACATTGAACATTTTCTGCAATCTTAAAAACAAAGAGCAGCAAGCATTTTTGGAGGGAGCTCAAGATATATTTTGTTAACTTTTTCGAAATGTACCGTATACTGTCATGAGCGATAGGACACCAAGTGTGTGAAAGTTTCTTCAGCAGCGAGCCATCTTCACCGATTAAACTTTTACACACATGGTGTCCTATCGCTCGAGATACTGTGTGCGAAGAATGTTACATCTTGATCAAGTGTGGTAGAATATCTGAGCTCAAGATTTTTTGATTGCTGGACCTTTTTCAACTTCAAACAATTTCATGTTTTAGTTGATAGTTGTCTTTTGTTATATATTCAGTACATTTTTTACATGCTGTCAAATATCTCAATATCATACTTCGCTAGACTATAGAAAAGTGATAAAAATGAACCGAAACGAGTCTAAGAACTCTAACAGAGGTTAACTAAACAGGGGGATAACTACAAAGAGAAACAACTTACTTTTTATGAAGCCTCCAGTCGATATTTTTCTTGATAATTATTGTCTCCAAATTTTATAACTTTTTAAAAGTTTCTAAAAGCCTAATATTGTTTGAAAGTGGAAGTATCCGTGTTTTGGTGTTTGTATTGATCCGAAATGAGCCACAAGTAAACAAAGGTGGCGTGCTCGAGTATCTGGTCAGAGTATTATTCAAACCCATGCACAGCAATGCAATGATGTCTTGCATGTTCACCGGTGCGTAAAGTTGAATGATTTTCGATTAAGCACCTTCTTATTGCGTCCTAAAGCAGCGTTTTTGTTTATTATGATACAGACCTTGTCTACTTGTCGTTATGGACGGTCAGTGCAAGAAGGACAGACTATCAAGACAAATTGAAAATTTTTCATTAATTTAAGTTGCGTGCACTAATACTGTTTTTTCGTTCATTCATTAGGGGTGGATGGATTTCTAGCTAATTTAGGCCCATTAAGCATGCCGCATCCAGCCACCTTCCAAAAGACAGCGAAATGAGTTGCTTGGTCAGGCAGGCATTTGAAAGGTCACCCACTGGATTCTGACCTCACACGACCGAGCTTTACTTCAGTTGAAGGTGTTGTGGCGCAGTGGTGTAATCCTCTGACTTTGCAGTCAGAACAGTCAGGCGGACAGGGCTCGATACCCGGTAGGGCCCCACCAATTGAGCGTCATGACAAGGGGTCACGGACTCGATTAGCACTTAGCTACTGCTGTGATCCCAGCGCTTGGCGCTAAAAACCGCAACTTCACCTTCAATTACCCAACGGAAACTGTATAAGCCGTTCGGCCACTCACCCCAGTCGAAATTTGCATGGTCATCGTTACTTCACTCCTAAGTTTTCCCCTCCACGCCCATGTAGATCATTCGCCTTGATTTCTAGCATTTGTCATTTCCTCTGGTAAGGTATATTCAAACCAGCAAACAAAACAATCTTGGGAATTACTCTCGCTACCGTACACGTGGGGTAGTATGTAAGGGCAGACTATTAAGGCCAATCTCCATCAAAGCGAATTGCAGTGATCATCAGCGATCGCCGCATTTTGAGCAGGCGTAGGTCACTTTTTCACACCTTCAGGTTGAACTTTTCAGCGATCGCCAGCGAAAGTAACGCAATTTGATTCAAAGTAATTCCCATGTCTACTTCTAGTGTCTCGCCAGCAATCGAGCGAACAATGGAAGTCGATCTTACTATCGGTCACCGGCAATCTCACGAATTAATCGCTACAGTTTACTTTTATGGAGGTTGGCCTTTATATGCGCAAGCAACGTTTTGAGAAACGTTATATTGCCCCGATTAAAAAGTTACCTTTGCTAACATAGACAGGACTGTAGATGTTATAAGGGAATGACCCAATATGCGAGTTGTCTTGGAAAGATGGAAATATTTTCGGTTAAAACACATGCCTTTATATCCGCGTCTGTAGAGCAGATTATATGATATTTTATCCAAGTATACCTTTCAAAGTACAGACGGTATACCTTTACATTGCGGAAATATTGAGGAAACATGTTGCAGTATTGCGTATGCCTCCCGTATGCCTCCACATTTCTGAGCAGCCTCCACGCAAATAGACTTGCCCCAAGTCTATTTCGTCAACTGCAATAAGGGAAGGGAAATGCGAAATACTTTACTTTACTTTACTTGTTTTGTACTTTACTTTCAGACAGACTAAAGTTGAGATTGAGAAATAGACTTGGGTCAAGTCTACGCAAACGATCTTTGACCATACTTATTTTGCATTACGCCCAGCCGTTGACGCTAGCTCCAGAGGAAGTTTTAGGAGAATGAGTACAGAAGAGGGGGAACGATTTCAGTCACATCTACACGTCCTTAGCTATTAAAATGGAATTTTTGTCGCCCCTACCCCCGTTTCAATGTTCATTGCATTACAAAGAGGTGCTTTTCATGCCGATCCATCAAACGAATGATTCGCCAAAACAAACAACATTGATATGGAGGAAGGGGGGGGGAGGGACAATATTTCCGAAAGATTTATAATTTTGTAGGGGTCCAACACTTTTGCAAGAGATTGTTGGGGTTGCTGATCCAACAACTTTTTAGGATCTGTCTAGTAATTACTAGATTGCGTCAAATCTCACTCAACGAAATGGACAATGAGAATCGGAAAACGGAAAATGGAAAAACGAAGAAAATATGGACGCAGAAAAAATGTCCCTTCCTGTCTTCTTTTTCTCTGTTTTGAAAATTCAAAAATTTGTCTTTTCGTCATGTGTGAGAATGAGATTACAGGCTTGGTAAATAGATGATAGAATATATATGAACGAATAAAGGATAACAAAAATGTTTCTGCTTCATCGTAGTTGGTTATGTTCATAGATTCTACAAGTGATATCAATAAAAGGTGTCATTTAGCCATATCTCTGTTGATACTGCCCATATTGAGGTGATGGCATTTGTGGTCCGCAGCAATAATGTGAACAATCCGGTGCGCACTGCGAAGCACAAATCTGAGGACATTGATTCATAACCATTTGCTGCGCAGAGGCAGGACCACAACACATTCTTGGACAGCCAGCACTACACTGTTGAGTGCAATACCCTGGACATGATGTTGGCATAACTTGTACGACGGGAGGAGTAATCATTTCACAGCCTTGTGCAGTACATGGCATTTGTTGCACGGCGTATTGCATCGGTGGACTGGACATACAACAGCTTTGGCTGCAACCTTGAGATGCACATGCTTGAGGGCATGGTGATGGGCATTGAAGAGAAGGGACGTACTGCCGGACGATGGGTGCTATTGCATCTCCCAAGGGACCTGTATGTGAGAGAAATGTCGAAGCTGATTCTCATCTTCAAGGCCCCAACCAGATCAGAAAAGTGGGGGGGGGGCCAAACTTGATACAAAATTTTTTCTTCTAGTACACTTGTGTATTACCTGTTATTACGGGAAGCCCAGCTAGTTTTAGAGGCATAACTTGTCTCATAGCAAACTTCGAATACTTAAAATCTGTTTGATTAAATGTCATTTCGAAAAGCTTGGAAGATTTGCAAATCAGATTAATTAGAATGAATTACACATGAATTGAAACAATAATTTTTGCTACATATATAACTGTTATATCGTCAAACAGTAATTCGAAGAATTGTCTAACATTAGACCACAAATGATAAAAAATTGAGAATTACTTTGCAGGAAGGTATGAATTGCAATGCCTCTTAAATAACTTGACTCAGAGAGACACTTTTACTCGTTAATTCTCTAATTTCAACAAGCCAGATTTGATTGCTTAAGATAACTCTATCCTTGTGACAAGAAAATAGAAAGTAGAAAGACTTGCAAGAAGTTTTTTCGTAATGTTTATGATTTTCAAACCAGAAATAAATTTCATGAAAGAAATAGAAATAGAAGATTAATTTTACTTGAAAACTCACCAATCACAGCAGGTTTACTTTCCACATTTGTTGCCAGAAAAATAACCATCAGTGGCAGGCATATTTGCTTCCACATTTGACTCATCCTTGAGCTGGAAAAAAAGAAAATTTTAACAGAGCATTTAGTTATTATCAGAATATAACATTTTATGAACTGGCTTAAGTGATTTAAGTTTTCCTCAACTGATTTTAAACAGTTTGACGTATTCTTTTCATATACCGGGTGAGTCAAAAAAAAATTTACCCGTTTGGAGGCCGGTGGAATAATATGTATGCGGCTGATATTTAAAACTGAAATGTTAATCTATCATGCAAAGGCTAACTTAGATCGGAAAATTTTGTTTGGTAAAATTACTGATTTCTAAGATCCAGAAATTAGAAAAATGTCTGCAAGGGGCATGGGAACGAGAATTCCACGTTTCATTCTGGTCCATGATTTACTTGCCATTGAAATCAAATTCTATTTCTGAAACTGTGTGAACTTAAATTTCCATTCCAAATAAATCATGGACCAGAATGGAATGTGGAATTCTCGATTCCCATACAAACCCCTTACAGGCATTTTTCCAATTTTTGGGTCTTGAAGATGAGTGATTTTACCAAACAAAATTTCTCATCTAAGTTGGCCTTTGACTGGTAGATTAACACTTTAGTTTTTAATATCGGCCACTTATTTTTCAGTTCACAGCCCGCCAAACTGGTAAACTTTCTTGACTCACCCGGTATACAATACAGTTCACGTACTTCTTACGAGAATGGTCTTCAAATAGCAAACATTTTTCTTCATTGCAGTTGGAACTGTGCCTTCGTACTGCACCTTCAATCGTTTGGTCTATTTTACGCCGTTGCCAATTTCGTGCAATTTTCAAATATCATGATGTTTAAGAAATGCAAAAAGTTCTGATTAAGTCATTATTATATATCATGTTAACTTCTATTAAGTTAAGATTCAAAGATTAAGCTGTATTCGTTAACGTTAGATATAACTCAAACCTTTTCGAAAAGAAAATGAAAGCGTAATTTGGAAGATAAATCTATGTACTTCCCAGGGGAAAACCAAACATTCATATTTTCTGCTATGTCTTGGATCAAGTGAATTTTTAATGAGCATTTTTTGTTGGCTTAGGATTCTTGGGTGTCATCATATTTGTTCATCAGAAAGTGTGTTTTTTGTTGTTGTTAACTGTGATGAAAGTTGTGCGAGCAAATCAACAAGATGCTACATACGAAAGGAAATAATGTATAACTTACATAAATTTTACGTCCAGTTCTCCTGAGACTGAATATTTCTTCTGGTATTCAATACTGTTTGGAATTTTGCCTGGATTTGTTGATCAGCAGGAAAGGATACTGCAGTATACCTGTTGCGTCTATCAGATCGTACAGCTTCGTGATTTCAGAGTAAATATTTTCGTTATGGATCCGTAAGCAGACGGTTCATTTAATGAAGGTTTGGAAATTAATGAAATGGTGCTTGTGGATCTTGATTAATAAGGGCTTGATAAGGGTTGACCAAATGACCCAACAACAATCCATTGCACAACAGATCAGGTCAATTGATATGAGGTATATCGGTGCATGGAAGCGAATGAATTCTAGATAAAATTTCGAAGATAGCAAATTACGCAAAACAGGTCTTTTGATTAAGATTTAGTCATCTTACCTCGTTGAATTTTATCATCAAGATTGTTTCTGGCGGTTCTTTAAAAATTCAGCTAAAGAATTGACCGAGGGGCATTTCACTCACTCGTAAAAGCGTACGAGATTTTTCAGAGCAAAAAGATTTCATGGATTTACTGTTGGATTTTTCTTGAAGAAAGATAGTTTTTGCCAAAGGTGTACCAGATTTTTTGGGAATGATATGCCCCCTCGGAATTGACAGACTAAACAGATCTTTTGACAAAGATTCAGTCACTTTAATTCGTTGAATTTTTCCATAAAATTTTTAATGACGGTTCTTCAAAAATCCAGCAAAGGAATTGACGGACTAACCATGTCTTTGTATTGAGACTTCGTCACCTCAATTCATTCAATTTTTCCTCGAAGGTTTTCTAGACAAAAAGTTAAATTTTGAAGTCTAAGATCGGTTTTTATTCAGTTTAATATCATATATAAAAACAAAAAGTTTAAAATCAAACCGAGCAATGTGTTCATATCAATAATTTTCAATCGTATAAAATCCTGTTTAATCACGAATAACTGGAACTTCACTTGTTCCAATACCCATTTAAAACTCTATAGCAGTTAGCTTTGCGAAGAATATATTTATGTAGACGATTCCTGCAATAATGGTCTTCAACCAAATCGCCCCGACTGCAAAGTCGATGCGATGCCAGTACCATAGGCAAGTTGGCCTGGTTGAGTTGCTAGGTACTGTTGAGGCATCCCTGGCATTTGTGGTCCACAGCAAGAGTAGGAGCATTGTGGTGCACACTGTTGGGCACAGATCTGGGGGCATTGATTCACCGTGATTTGTTGGGATGTCGCAGGACCACAGCAAGGACGTGGGCATTGAGAACTACACCCTTGTCTGCAAATGGCTGGGCAGGACATTGGCATCCATTGTGTAGTTGGAGGTGGAGCTACCATGAAGCAACCAGATGTGGTGCATGGTAGCTGTTGTGGTATTTGCATCGGTTGTGGCACTGGATACTGCATAGGCATTTGCATTGGCCTCTGCATTGGCCTCTGCATTGGCATCTGCATTGGATATTGCATTGGCATTTGCATTGGCAGTTGCATCGGCGTTTGTACCATCGGATATTGCATCCCCATACTTGACATACAACAACTTGGGCTGCAACCCTGAGCTGCACATGTTTGGGAGCATGGTGATGGGCAGTGTAGCGGAGGACGATATTGCTGCATAGCAGGAGCTATGGGAGCTCGCAAGGGTTGACGGTATTGTTGGTGAACTGGAGCTAAAGGTGCTCGCAAGGGGGCTAAGAGAGAAGAATTTACCAAATGTTTATGCCATGGGTGGTTGTTAGATGACGCAGTTGTGCTTCACTGCCACAGCTTTGCTTTTGCGGAGGAAAACTTTCTACACTGCTACGGAGAAGCTAGTAAAAGAGATCTAACAAAATGTACGAATATACTTCAAAGCCTCCTCTGCAGTGTGATTTAATTTTCCTCCGCAGAAGCAGACAAGCTGAATGTGGTATCTAACTACCTATGGTTATGCAATTTTTTGGTGTATCTTGGCGTAACTGTCCTGGTCATTGAGTTACGAAAACTTGCTTCAAGGGAGCTCACAGCTGTAAAATTATATTATTTTCATTGCCTCATTTATTCTCTGATAGGTGACTCCACATGAAAATTGATTCGGTTTTTAACTTTTGAGTTTTCTGTACATAGCTGATGAATTCAGACTGCAAAGTTTTCTCAGTTTCTCTTACAAATGCCCTGGGAGAGGGAGTGTGACTAATGACTTTGTGACGAATAAGCACCTTTCTTGCAGATGACAGGGAGAATTTTTACAAACAGGATTGCTGTAGAATAAAGGAACAGAATCATAGGCTCTCCTTCGCAGTGGAAAGTAAAGTCTGCACGCAGGCTAGGAATAGAACCAATCGGCTAAGGTTTGTTTTGCACCCATTTCAAGTCATGTGATCACTCTCTTGATAAAACATCTTTTGATTTCTCTAACACATTTCGTACCATGCAAAGTTGTGCCATGAGTGCAAAATATAGCATAATACTAAAACTTCCCAAGAGTATGGTCACATGACTGGAAATGGATAAAACAAACCGTAGCCGATTAGGTCTATTGCAAACCATTTTCTTTGCCATTCTTGTCCTATAAAGCAGCAACCACCCTCAGATTGGTGCAAACATTAGAATGAGACAGAATATTTGCCAGATAATTATAAAAAGGCAATCAGAAGGTAAGGCTTAATTCATACGTTGAACTTTAGTTGAGTTGAATTCAATTGCTATTGAGTCCAACATTGACGCGACCAAAGTTCGTCTTTGATTCAGGCGTCAAATTTGTGTTAGATTCAATTCAAAAATTCTGTCACAGGGGAAAGATCGAGGGAAGCGAAGCATACATGAATTATCCTGGTAAATGTTCAGTCTCTTCAAAACTGCTCCATTGGAGAGACACAAAGTATTGGCTCTCGTTACAAGAATACATAGGGAAAGAAAACCACGATTTTCAGTACAAAGAGCTATCCTTCTGAATCGCTGACGAGTTTGAGAGAAAGTGAGCCTATTCCCCTCCCAAGAGCATGCCAACGCAGTACCAAATGCCGTCTTGCTGTTTGTTTATATCATCTTGGAAGGAAATACTATCTCAATACAATTGATCACCAACAAAAGTCGCCATTTTTGCTTCGTAGAGAAAGGCGCGCACTTTTTTCAGCTACTACGCATGCTCAAAGTTTGGAGACAAGGGCAAATGACGGACCAGACTCGAAATCAATTGGATTTGACTCGACAAAAATCCATCGTCTGAATCCACGTCAAACTTGTGTCACATAATCTAACAGAGCATCTTAAACTTGAGTCAAGTTTGAGTCAAGTTTAACACTTGGATTCAGACGATGGATTTATCATGGATTTGTTTTGGATTTAATCAAGATGATTGAATTTGACTCGACTAAAATGCGACGTATGAATTAAGCCTAAGCCTAATATCAAAACAACGGCACATACCACGATAGACGGGTTTTGATGGCCTTGGTGGTGGAAACAGAGCTTTTTCGTTAATATCATCGTCAGCATCATCACTTGCTACGTCTTCTGTTGAAAAATTTTGTAAATATTTGGGATTATTTGAGTTATGTATGTTTATGATATAGTTCCCGAAACCAAAAGACCATATTCTGACATTAAAGGCAGTAGCCCTCAAAAATGTGGACAGGATCGGAAAGGAATTGATTTCGACAAAGATTTCCTAACTGACTTTTGTGCTGTGTTCTATTCTTGAAAGCTTGAATTTCAAGCAAGTCTTTTAGATGTTTTTCAAAAGACTGAGTGCTTCTTTGCACAGTTTATTCGAAAATACCTTATTTTTTATTACTGTCAATTTTTATAATAAGATGAACAAAATCTTGCTCAATGCAGACTCTTTGTAGAATGACTAAAACGTCTATTCTTTAAGTATGTCATCAAATCAAGCCTACGCTTTTCGTCTATAAATCAGAGGTGGAATTTCTTTTTATATCACAGATAAAACAACTAAACTATAATGAAATATAAATATTCTGTGGCTGCCATAGCTGGAAAGGACATGATGTCATCGAGTTCCAACTACGGCAGCCCCTTACACCAATGGAAAAATATACGTTAAATTTAAGGAAAGAACAACAGAAGCATCTCAGAAAAAACGAACTCCCGCCACCATACAGCAGATGATTGACTCTAACGAACAAGCACAAATGGTGAAAATTTTTTTCTTGGAGTGAGAGGATGTATTCGACCCCCCCCCCCTCCCCCCGGGAATGTTAGAGATCACAATGATCATTTGTTTAGAAAACAAGTGGAGTGAACAACGCATTTTACCTTAAACAATAGTTCCCCCCCCACCAATATTTTACCAAATTTCCACCACTGATATGAATGGTCCCCTTGGCAGATCATCTGGACCAAGAAATAGAACAAACGAATACTGGTACTGACCTTTTCGTGCTGGCCTTTTATGTTTTGTTACTTTTCTCGTTTTGATGTTGTGACCTGGAAAGAAGAAATGCAAAAACTCAAGTTGGTTGTATGCAATTTTTTAATTGATCACGGGAAAAAGTTATCAAGGAGCTACAGCTGGATGTAAATGGCACAACAAGGACAGATTTTGTAAGACAATAGCATGAGTTGCTTTTAATTGACACCGCAATTCAAAGCGATTAACGATCGCAGACAAAGGAAATTCTATCAACCAGTAATTCAAAACAAATAAAGCCGCAAAATTTTCTCTGAAACCCAGGTAGCTAGCTCGCTCATTGTGCATTCCAGAACTTGTTTTCAAGAGTAAACATGAGCACCGATCGAAAGAAGAAGGATATATCTACACATCTGCCATGGGCATTTAATTTAATTGATTCAAACGCCGATTGGGAGACGATTCAATTCTCTTATCTTTTGGGTGTAATTGAAACACTTACTGCTCAGCTTCTGAACCAAGGAAATAAAATGCCCGAGGTAGATATGTAGATAGGGTATATCCTTCTTCTTTCGATGTATGCTCATGTTTCCTCTTGAAAACAATTTCTGGAATGCACAACGAGTTGCTAGCTACCTGGGTTTCAGAAAAACCTTTAGGCCTTTGCTTGTTTTGAATTTCTGGTTGAGAGAATTTCCTTTGTCTGCTATTGCTAATCAATTTGAATTGAGGTGTCAACAAAAGCAATTCATCATGCTATTGTTTTACAAAATCTGTCCTTGTTAAATGGCACATAATTTTAAAGCATCCCAAACTAAAGATTTTCAGTTAAACTTGGATCACTCTCAATAAATACACGTACCTGGAACGGCTTTGCTTTCCATTTCTATTGCAAAACAGAGCACCACCAGTAGTAGGCAAATATGCTTCCAAGATATATTCATTTTCTATCTAAATGAAGAATGAGGACAAGGAATTAAAATGTGATGAAGAACAAACCATTAAATCCAATCTTTAAATACAGTTGTATTTCATGCAATACCAGTTCTGATTTTAGTCTTTTTTAAGTGGCAGCTTTAGAGCCCTTTAGAGCAACTTAATTTCTTCATTTCTGCATAATTACTTCTCAAATTCAGTTTCTAGAAGTTTATTGAAGATTTAAAAAAACTTGATCATAAATACCAAAAACGAAATATCTCTATTAAACGTCACTTCTTTTCGAGGACATCATTGCTAGAAAAGATTGATTCGATAGGTATTTTGCATGATACCGGAAGTTCAGAAAAATGTGTTTAATTTTGAATAGAGATGTTCAATGTGGGAGCCTTTATCGCAATACCCTGTAAATTGTTCGAAAGTTCATGGAATTTCTACAAAAGGTAGAGAAATGTCGCTCATTCTAAATTCTTTTTCAGAATAACATAATGGTCTAAATCATGATTTAAAAAATTCGTGATTTTGCAACATCATTTAATTCGAGGCAATATTTAGTAAACTAGTCAGCCCCACACAGCCTTTCAAAACATAAACTTACCTAAACGACGTACAAATACACATGACTTTCAAACTTACCACTTTCGTGAACCCCAAAAAAGCTGGGTGAATTTCGTAAAACAAAACAATCGGGTCTCTGATACAACAAAGCGATTTACTGCTCCGATCAACGAGTTTCACACTTTCAATGCATCCGAGCATAAGGCTTTGCTCTATGTTATTTTGATTTGACTGAGTGCACCCAGAGGCGTTAGATCTTTTCTTCGAAGCTGTGAATCGCTTTGTCTTGAACCGAGGAGGCTTGATCCCTTTGTTTTACAAAATTCACCACCGCTCTTTCGGAATGACATGGCGTTTACACTTTGCATTAACGTCTCTCTAAAAAGATAGGGCCACGCTGAATAACAACGCGTTGGAAATGCAGTAAAAAGCGAGGGTAAATTTTGTAAAGCAGAGGATAAATTTGCGTTTCAGACAAAGCGATTTGACAGCCTCAAGAATTCACACCTTCAACGCAGCCGACCATGATGTTTTGCTTTTTGATTGAATGCATTCGGAGGTTGTGAAATCTGTTCCCCAGGAAGGCAAATCGCTTTGTTCTTTAGGAAACTTGAATCTTCTGTTTTGCAAAATTTGCCCGTGCTTGCTGCAGTAGCAACGGTGACTTCCATTCAGTGGAATTTTCCAAGCGGGCAAAAATTCTATTGTCTACGAGAGAAAATTTCGCTCTGGATTTTTAATAGAATGCTACGACTGAGCGACCTTTTATTGTGTAAACTTCTGCCCGCTCTGAAATTTCCACTGACTGGAAAACAGCCTGTACGGAAAATATTTCGAAATGATGTCTGCTTCGACCTGAGATTTTGTCAAAACCTATCACATTTTTTAATGGGATCAAGCAATTTGGATTGAATTTTGAAGCAATGAATCATTAAAAAAGCCTTTTACTTTAAATGAGTTTAGAAAATACGTTATCTCAATTTCAAGGCATTTTTACCCCTGTATAAACCAAGTTTAAAGCAACTGAATTACATATTGAAATCGTATGTAGATACAACTTCAGAATATATTAAACTTACCACTTTAAGGGACCTTGATTTCTTCAAATTTCTTGAGATTCTTTATTATTGCTGTTGGTTTGAAATGAACCCTTGTGCAACTAAATTCTTTTCAGCTTAACAGCCAAAATGATTGCGTGATTTTTCATTAAATATATGAATACTCCGTTCATTAATAAAAGAAAATAACTTTAAAAAGTTAAACAAGAATTTCGGGCAAATCACGTGATTCCATTCAAAATCACTGCACATGCACATTTGATAAGGTAGCCTGCAGTCTGCACGCAGGCTAATATAAGGTTGATATAAGGTATCGCAGATCTTGAGCTTGACTGATTTTTAGTAAATATATCTATATTAAAAATTGCATCACTGGTCGTTTGATTAGATAAAGCAAATGCAATCTCCTTACCAGTTCCTAAACCAAAGTATTGCGTTATTGAAAAGAACTTCCAAGAATTTTTTCAAATCAATTTGGATGTTTTTATTACTACAAGCAGGCCCGTAGGAAGCGGGGGGGGGGGGCAGGGGGGCTGAGGCCCCCAATAATTTTGAAAACAATGATGCTACGTCACAAGCATTAATTAGATACATTGTTCTCTATTGTTTTAAGAAAAAATGCCCCCCAATCCGAAGCTGCTTCCTACGGCCCTGCTACAAGACGTTCCTTCAAAAAGCTTGTAAGGAAGTGAAGTTTCTACAATATATCTACCAGATGAATCATAAAAAATTTTAAAACATTTGGCGGACTGTGGAATAAAGAGTATGCAGTCGATATTTAAAACTATAATGTTAGTCTATCAGTCAAAAAGGCTAACTTAGATATGAAAATTCGTTTGGCGAAGTGACTTATCATCTAGACCTAGAATTTGCGAAAAATGCTGGTAGGGGTTTGTATTAGCCTGCGTGCAGACTCAACTATACTTTAGGATAGTTGAGTCTGCACGCAGGCTTGTTTGTATGGGAACGAACAGTCCATGTTAGGTTCTGGTCCATTATTTATTCACCATTGGAGTTGAAATTCATTGCAAGTATCAGTTTCGGAAATAGAACTTACATTTCAATGGTGAATGAATTATGGACTAAAATGGAATGTGTAATTCTTGTTCTCATACAGATTCCTTGCCAATATTTTCCTAAATCTGGATCTGAAAGTTGAATGATTTTACCAAACAAAATTTAGCCTCTGACTGATCGATTAACATATTAGTTTTAACTATCAGCCTCGTACTTTTGATTCCACTCCCGGCCAAACGATTTAACTTTTTGACTCACCCAACACATACCAGATCAGTCGCAAAATGTATCAACTGTTTTGCAAACTCCTATTTCAAAAACATGAAATCAGTTCCTAGCATTTCAGATTCTTCGTCTCAATGAGGTTGCAACTTGATTTTTGAGATTCCTCGCAAAATTTTTGATACGTCTTTTTCTCTCAGACCCCGGGGGAGGTACTCCCATTATAGCCTGACAGGGGGGTCCAGTCAGGGATAAAGAGGGCCAAAGCAAAAATTGTGAAAAGCACCCTCAAATGGTAGTATCTTTTCACAGAAACCCTCAAATTGTAGTTTGTGGACCTAAAATTGGGCCATTTGGTAGCATCTGGTAGCGAACATTTTCTGCAGTTTTTAAAAATTTTCTATTGCAAAAACTGATTGAACAAAGCAAGAAAACTTCACAATTCAATGATAATTATTGCTGCATCGACCATATTGACATGCGGAAGAGCCTACAGAGTTGAAATCTTATAACTGGCCAGGAATCTTGGAATACCCCCAATTGGTAGTAGGAGTTAACAAATGGGGCCATTTGGTAGCCATTTTGTAAGACCCTCAAACCGACTGGACCCCCCTGTTAGGCCATAAAGGGAGTACCCCCCCCTGGGTCTCAGACATCACAAATTGATCAAAATCACTTTCCTCGATTGCTTAGATATAGTCGAACCCGCGCTATTAGATTTGGCCCTAAAGTTTGAAGCAAAACACTATTTTCAGTGCCTAGCATTGATTGAAATGCGCATATCAGTTTGGATTTGAAGGCATAGGAATAAAATGTTTTTGCCAATTTTTGCTCTTGGCCATGGCCGAAAACCCCCAAAGCCTCATTTTCAAGGATCAATCAATGTATCAAACGGCGAAATAAGCGAAGAGGACTTCTAAGGTTTTTTTACGCATTTCAAGTCATATGGCAATGCTCTAGGGAAGTTTCTGTATTATACTACTTTTTGCATTCATGGCACAAGTTTTCATGGTGCAAAATAAGTTATGAAATTCAAGAGAGGTTTTATCGAGAGGTTTTATCACCTGACGTGAAGTGGTGCAAACAAGCTTTGACAAGCCTTGGCCGATTTTGTCTCTTGGAGAGGCCATAACTCCTCGAAACCTGGCGATACTTTAACCAGCATCCGAAGTTGTGTAACCAAACATCTGAACGGTAGATTTCTTAAAAAAATTCGAGAAATTCCCAGTTTGTTTTTGTCCTGGTTGCATTTATGAATTAAAGGTAGGTAAAATTTAGAAAAATCTTCACAGGTTTCTTTTGTCCTCCTCGCTTATTCGGCGTCTCATTGTTCCGTGAAAATGGGGCTTTGGAGGTTTTTGGCCATGGACCACGAGCAAAAATTGAGGAAAAATTTGATTCCTATGCTGGATTTGAACATATAATTTATATTTTATATTTTCTTGATTTGAACATAGGATTTAAAGCAATAACTCAAGTCCGGAAGGTCTAGCCATGAGGTAACAACAGAGATGTGCATGCAGAAAGGAAGCATCTAATACCTGTCCTGGAACAAAATATTGGAACACACTCCTGGTCCTAGAGTGAGGTGCAGCACAATATTTTGTGTTGCTATTCTTATTGTTTTCGGCCTTGATAAGTTGGTGTCTATTGTAAAAAACGACGAGGATCTAGCTTCAGTTTTTTCTGACTGGCTTTCTGCCGTAGCATTTAGCGAAATTGACTGCTATAAAAAGGGCTGGCTGTAGGTGTCGTTCTAAAGTTCATACAGCACCGTATAGCACTGCCTTATGTGTTCATACCTAATGTTTTGAAAGAAAAGGAAAGGACTACTTATACACAAAAGCTCAGAGTTGTATAACCGGATGTTGATTGGTCTAGCAGGGGGCAATTTTATCTTATTTTGACTGAAACCGATGAAGATTTTAGCTGCTTCCATATCGGTAATTTTACAAAAATGTTAGAGAGGCTGGTATCCAGGGTAGGTTCACACATGTTTCACGAGCAATTGATGACACGTTGTTTGGAGCAATAAGCTGTCTCTTTCTAAGCGGTATTACCGTATTCTTGTCTCTTAAGCGGTATTACCGTTCAATTAAGATTATTTTTAGAATACCGGGTGCGTATTTTGATACAATTTGTAAGTTTTCGAATGTACACGAAAGGGACAGAGGGCCTAGCGCCACGCAATGCAATTTTAGACCTTTCGTACTTTCGTATAGAAATGTATTAAAATATCGCTCGATCAAAACTCTTTTGTAGAATAGATACAAGGTCTATTGCTGATAATAGAAGTTGCTGCTATTGATCTTCGACAATTGCAGAAGAATTGCAAGGAAAGTGACACAGCTTATCTTTGTCTCAATAATTTCATCAACTATAAAGTTTCACAATGTGATTACAATTAATGTACTCTGTGACGTGATAACAATAACAGATGTTTTGACACAAGCCTCAGTTGCTTTTGATTGACACCACGATTCAAAGCAATTAGCGATTGCAAACAAAGGAAATTCTCTCAAGAAGTACTTGAAAACAAACATAGCCGTGAAAGTTGCTCTGAAACCAGTAGGACAAACTGTCGCCTGTACGCATGAAAGGCGGATGAAAGGTTGTCTTTAAAAGAAGTCACGAGTTTATAGCGAAAGGAGAAGGACAAACCGAAAGACCTGCCAGGCGGATTTTGTTCATTTGATTCAGGAGCTGAGTAGCAATTGTTTCACTTCAGCCCTAAATATGCGATAATTGTAATGCCTTCTGCTCGTCTTCTGAATCAAATAAACAAAATCCGCCAGGCAGATCTTTAGATTTATCCTTCATCTTTCCTGATAAACCCATGACTTCTCTTTAAAACCACCTTTCGCGTGCACAAGGAGACAGTTTGCCTTACTGGTTTCAGGGCAACCTTTGCGGCTTGTTTGTTTGGAGGATTTCCTCTGTCTGCGATCGCTAATCGCGTTGAATTCCAGTGTCAATCAAAAGAAACTGATGCTATTGTCTCACAAACTTGCTCTTGTTTTAATGTGATTTTTATGAATGTACTCTGTGATTGTCACAATGTAACAGTCTCCAATTTTCACATATCTTTCCCTTTGGATCGTTGTTGCAATTTTCCTGCACTGACTTCACAAAATCTTCATTTAATCTTAATCTTCATTGTTGTTTCAAACCATCGCACGGCGTTATCTACGACCATAACGTAAGTGAGGTAAACCATCGTCGTCGCTGAAAACATTCGTTGGTTGCATGTGCATAGGCCATTGGCCAGGATACTGCATAGGTACTTGCTGCTGTTGTTGTACAGGCCATTGCTGCGCAGGATAAGGATGAGGATATACTCCTGGATGCGAAGGCACACCAGATTGACAACAGCTTGGACTGCAACTCTGAGCTGCGCATGCTTGAGAGCATGGAGGTGGACATTGTGCCGCAACCACAGCAGGATGTTGTTGCTGTGCTGCTACCAAAGCAGGATGTTGTTGGACAGCAGGTGCTACCAGTACTCCTAAAATTAACATAAATATATATTAGAAGTCTGCAAATTTGTAAGTTTTAATGTTGATTGCCTTGCCCCAATGCAAAAGAGCCACTTGAAACATTTTATTGAAAGCACCCTTGCTGCACATGAACTAACATGAACTTGCTTCAAGTCTTTCTCTTCAGTCTGGTTCCCTTTTACGGTAGTTCCTGGATCCGCCATTCCAGCATTCCGTCAAGAGCTCACCAAAATAAACTAGGCACGTTTGGCAGGCCACAATGAATCGTTCACTGGACCGATTTTGAAAATCTATGACTTAATCTTTAGCAGAAAGACCGAATTAGATACTGGGATTTTTTGCAATTTTTTTCATTTTCAGTTTTCAGAGCTAGAAGCGAGTTTCCTAAAATTTTAGTTTTCGAAAACACTGAAAACGAGCAAAAAACATCGATCAAGTTTTCTAAAGAATCGACATAAATGGACAAAGAGAGAACTTGTTCGTGGCGATATGCGATTTAGAAATCGACCACTTGTAATCTGCTATAGGAGAGTTCGTACTAAACCCCCAAATCCTCCTGAAAACGTTTTCTCTTTGTTCATTCATGTTGAATCTTTTAAGATTTGATCGAAATTTTTCATCGTTATCAATGTTTTTGAAAATTAACATTTTCAGTAACTCGCTTCTGGTTCTAAAAACTGAAAATGGAAAAATTTATAAAAAATTCTAGAATCTAATGCAGGCTTTCTGCTAAAGATTAAGTCATAAATCTTCAAAATCGGGCCAGTGTACGATTTATTGTGGCCTGCCAAACGTGCTTAGTTTATTTTGGCGCATCCGGTATCTTAACTGTTCAAGAGGTAAGTAAGATGGGTAGCTAGGAAACTCCCGGCTCCCAAACATTTCCCTTACTCATCCGGTATAAAAAGTAATATTTTTACTTCGAGAGGTAAAGACGTAATCCAAGAAAGAATACGTACCTGGGGCAGGTTTACTTTCACTGCCTATTACCAAACAAAATGCAACTAGTAGAAGGCATACATATCTCCATGATACATTCATTTTGAATCTGAAATGAGACGAAATAGTTTGACAGCTGTGGTTTGGAAAATCAAATCGTGGGATTCCATGGAAATTCGCGTCGAGTCTGCGGAACCGTTTTTCGTAATTTCTTAAATCCAATATCCATAACATCGCCAAACTTTTAGAGAGTTTTTTTGGCAATGAATTAAAACGGTACTATCAACTTCATTACCCAAACAAGCGATGAAAAAAGCAAAATCAAGCCAAGTTAACTCACCGTTTCCTAGGAGCTTGCAATCTAGATTTTTGGATGGTTGAATGCTGTGCCTCACAATTTTCCTTGCAGGAAATGAAGTACAATCAAGTCGTGTATTCAAAATATAGCCTCAAGTTCAACAGGCCACAACATTGCGTGATGCTTAGAATGAATGTCTCAAATATTTTTCCTGTGCATTTTCTAATTAAAAAAAAAATGAAAATTGCATTTCGATTTGGAGAAATATCTTTGGGGCAAATCAAGTGACTTTATTCAAATTCAATGAACAGAAATGCATTGACTAATACCCGGTGACACAGAAAAATGTATCCATTGTTTAAAACATAAGATCCTTTTGGATGATTACAAAGTCTGTCATGAGCTAAGCAAGCATAAGAATATCTGAATGTTGATTTCTTCATAACCCCAAATGATCGTTGATGCTGTTTTAGCTAAAGTCAGAGAGATGAGTGTTGCTGCTAAATTCACCTTCAATAGAACGTCAAGCCCCTGGCATAAGGACAAGAATCGCCTGAAAAGCAATATTTTGATCTTTATGTCAAACGAGCATGATACGCAAAAAATCAAAAGTTATTACCCCTAGTTTGCTTAGTTCGTGCATGAAACTATTGGTGCATCCGTCTCAAATTAGATGTCATGTAAGATTTACAATAACGCAAAATTACTTATGCAGAACCCTCCAGAACCAACCTCGTCCCCAGGACTTTTTGTCATATTGGGACGGAGGTCTCCGTCCCAATATGACAAAAGCCCCTGGGGACGAGGTTGCTGGCTGCAGAACGTTTCAATTGTTGTTATTCGCGGGAATCTAATTTTAGACAAGCAGTCACCAAGATAACCTTTGTGCAGAGTCATAAAGACGTTTTGGTTCAGTGTGGTCACGTGCCTTCCCCCAGTCAATGGCACCATTGTTTGCTGGGATTCTGTACCTTTCATGTCAGCTTCACCTGTGACGTTGGCATCTGTAGCTGCGTAGGAGCGTGGTCCTTCTACCTGCGGTGATACTGCGAATGCTAGCCTCTGTGCAGGCCGCCGGTTACATCATCCTCTACAGTTGACTTATTTGCATAATGAGTACCATCACTAGCAATAAGTGGCTAATGATGCGTTCGTTCTAGAAATCGATTGTTTTAACATAATTAAGCTGCTAATGAAGTCAAGAACGTGCCTATTCTGGGTAAATTTGTTGTTGTGCCAGGGTAAACATCATGGTGATTTATCCATCTTATGGTGTCAAATCTGTCTAACATGAAATAAGCCGACGTCAAATGTTGCTATAGGATCGCGGGAAACTTCTGTCTTGTGTGCGCTTTATGTGCGCTTTCTTTATTTCAGTGCCAATTAGCAGAGATAAAACGTTAATCAATTGCTTTAACGAGCGTGACGGAAGTGGGTTACTTACTTTCTTTCTTTCTTCCTTCCTGACTGACATCGAAGCCCCTTCTTAGATTACAAAGTGGACTTTGTTATCAAAAACGGTACTTACAGGATTACTAGACTCATTACATAAGTCAATCTAACTTTCGTTTGCTGTTGTTGTTGTCATCGCTTCTGTTGTAGTGACAAGTCAGTTTTGGGAGCGAAACAAGAGACTTTTGAAATGAGTCTACAGGGTTACCTATGCAGCCTATTTATAAAGTTTTAATTCCATAATTTTACTGAGGTTTCAACTAAATTTTCAAGATTTTTTTGATAATTTTAGGTGCATTTCTTCCTTCTGAAAATAGGAATTAGCCGAAAGTCCTATTTCTTGAAATACCCAAAAACAAATGGCTTGTTGACTATCATGTAGATTTAGACTTTTTGATGCCCAGCATTGATGGGGAATTAATATTTCAAGAGTCTCCCTGTTGTTAGAAAGCAATGCCTAAGCTGAGAAAGACATTATTTTGCCATGTGATTGTTGAAGCACTTATCAAATTTAGCCAATCACTAACCACTTACAGTTGTAGGACAAGCAAATGGAAGTTATTTTTCGGTAGCCTGGAATACAGGCTATTTTTCGGGAGATAAGATAATGCATTATTATATGGCGCTCGAAAATACGGCTCCTCGAACCAGCAACGGAGCAATTTGATTGGTTCAAATTTGCAGAAATGTGTTCAAATCTGTAGAATACTGAACGTTACCTCTGGAAAAAGTTCAACCATCAGTTTCTTCAGAATGATGTCTAAAAACCTTGTATCGCTAAACAATGTTCCGACCAATAGTTAGTAATTTGGCAGCTCTTGATGCTCAAAGAAAAGGACCGATAGTACAAACACTATCAACGTTCCAACTATTTTTCAAGAAACATGAGATACGACATTTTGGCAAACTTGAACAAAATTGTCACATGTATCGGCGATACAAACTTATTCATAGAAACAAATTGTGTTATTAATTGTTCTGTTATTTTTGTGTTGTTTTCAAAAATATTTGTTTCTGAAAGTATGCCTCCATATCTCTTTTTTGCAAGATAATGATCACGGATATTCCTTCCTTTAATCCAAAAGATTCGCCCTTGGCCCAGAACCTTTGCCATCAAATAAAAATTACAACACTACGCATTTCAATTCATGATGCTTTCATGGCGATTTAATGATTTGACATGTCTTTTGCTTCCCATTTATAGCTATGAAAAGGGCGTTGGTCGCATTTATAGCCAAAATAGAGGGTGTGGTCGTGAAAATTCCCACTGCTTTCTAGCCCCCCCCCCCAATCAAAAATAGGCTCCGCTGCCCGTGTTGGAAAGCCTTTCAAGCTTCTATTCCTGGCACGGGTGGTAGGAAACGCTGAATTTAGCAAAAGCTTTACGGGTGATACATCGAGTTATTTCTATCCTAATACATCATTCCATTCGTGATATATCGACATGTTTTCCTTCTGTGTCTACGTTTCCTGCGAAGGCACCATTTTAATCTGATTGACAGGACCTGAAGGGCACTAGAGTAATTGTGCCACTCAAGTGTGGTAAAATGAAACGGAAAAACAGAGAAGGAATCATTGCGGTTTGAAACCTTTCTTCTGCGAAGGCGTGCCAAGACACAGGAATACAATGAAGATATATTCAAATAACACGAGGCATTTGGTCCTAAACCGTTCAGCCAGCACACATCAGTTGAAGAGGAAACAGAGAAGAAAACAAGACAGGAAAACAAGACATATATCAAAACAAGGTAAATAAATACGTAATCAAAACATCCGTGTCCTAACACCCTTGGTTTTCTGAGAAGACAAACCGATTTTTCTTAATCCAGAAGGATAAATTTCACACCTTTGAGAGCACTCAATCAAGTCAAAATAAAAAGAGAAATCACACTTGTAATTAGAGTAAAAATAATAATCATTTGTTTCTTTAATAACAACAATCATTTACTTTCTGTCCTTCCCTTTTTTCAATTTCCTGCATTGCTTTACCAAAACCATCCAGCTGTTTTTGGTCACAGTTTACTCCTCGTTCCTGTGTAAAATTGCGAACTTTGCAAAGCGCTTTTTTCGCCCATAGTTGGTCCACGAACCTCTGCCGGGTGAGATCGTGGGTATGAGACCTCCTCCCGCGGGTATAACATGTGGCCAACTTGGATTTGGGGGCGGCACACCTGGTGCTATTGGTGGATGTACTTGTTGTGCAGCATACTGCATTGGCATTGGTTGTGATTGCATAGGATACTGCATAGGTATTTGTTGTTGTGGTTGCACAGGATACTGCATAGGTATTTGTGGTTGTGGTTGTGGTTGATGTGTGTTCCAACCATTGAATGCCCACGGACGATGGATATGAATACCAGGGCCAAAGTCAAAGCCTGCGAAAGAGAGAAGCAAATGTGGAAATTCGAGACTTTTGCTCAGCGCGATTAACGAGCCCTTGTCAACCAGGGTTCTTTGCGGGCACGCTACAATTTCAGACTCTTTGAATTTCAAATTTGGCAGGGCGTATTCTTTTGGGCATCTGAACCTGGGAAGACTGAAAACGGTACGCAGGGAAAAATGTCAGTTACCAAAAAATGCGCATTGTGAAAACGGTAGAGTTGGTAGACTTCGCAGAGAATTACGACACAACAGGGACGTAGGAAGCATTCTCGCCAAACTTGGAGGGGCATGACACTTCAAGGGCTCTCATTTCATTTAGCTGAAGGGGCACTTCCTGAAAATAAAAAGTTTGCCACCATCTTTGTTTATTCCAAAATCCGTTGGGGGGGCACGTGCCCCCAGTGCCCCCTGAGTTCCTACGACCTTCAGAAGAATACAAATTCTGAAAACGGTAGAGTTGGCAGACTTCGCAGAGAAAAATCCCAGCAGAATCGAGCCATTTTGCCTTACTATTTTGAGAGTTCGAATGTTATGTTGTCTTCGACGTGAGCGAATTGAAGCCATTGCAATGCATTATACTTTTGTTTTGATAATCCCAAGAGAAATAGAGAAAAGAATTCATAATACTTCGGATTGTATTATCAGAATGTTTCACGAGAGCTATGACATTCACGAAGCAAGGCTCCTGTTTCGCTTTCATTCCATAAAGTCTATTTATCGCTGCAAAAGTAGCAAGGTTTCAAAGTGGCCTCAGACCGTCTACCGTTTTAGTAGATCGGGCAAAAGAATACGTCTCTCTCGGAAGGTCATAGCTCCAAAACATTTTGACCAAAAGAATGGGCTTTCATGGAGATGACCTGCAAGTCTGCGAAGTCTGAACGGTCTTGACGTAGCACCATCATGCCAAAAGTTTGGCGAGAATCTTTTGCCGTTTTTTCGCAATCTAACAGTTTTCAGAACGGGGCACAATTTTTTATGGGACCCTGTAGACCCGGAGCGCAGTTGTTAAACTGATAGAAAAGTTCAAATAACTAAACTTACATGTTGTAAATCTTTGATGCATAATATGTAATACTTTAAAAGAAACTTTCGCGGAAACTTTTGCGTTTCTCGCCTTTTTCCGTGTTGTTTATTGCGCGTAATTTTCGAAAATGTAGCATTCGCGATACTTTATTACGGTGAATTTCCTGCAATATACAATTCCTGCGAAATTTATTCCTGCAAAGTGCTCTAAGATATGAAATTTGCGAATTTTCATTTCCATTTTGCAAAACGTGAAAGTTTATTCCCGCGAAGTTTCTAATTTTGGCTGATTGGCGAAAGCTAATTGCGAAAATTTCGCGTTCCCGCGAAAGTTTCTTCCCTTTAAGTACGCCAAATACACGAAAACCTTATCTAAACGTACCGTTGTTGAACTGACATTCCACAAACACTGCCAAGAATAGAACAACGAAAACGAGGCACGTTTGCTTCAATGTGAAATCCATTTTCTGTCAAGAAGAGGAAAGAAATCAGTTGATAAATAAAATGGAACGGGAATGGATAAGAAATAAGGGAAGTCTGAAAAAGTTAAATTGAATTCAAACTGCTATGTTTTCCATCGACTATCCGGCTAATGAAACGGCACTTCTCATAGGCTTTAACTGGAGACATTTTAATTCAACTGGGAAAGTTTCAAGCATGTGGCTGGGTGCTTCCTCTTCTTTTTGCTGTAGGATTTTGTGAATATTCTAGCCGCAAATTGTTCTCTTCTATAGAGATTTCATACCCTCTCACTTCAAGTTCATAACAGAATAATTCCACCGTAAGAAGTTTTGACTTCTTGATATTGATTATAAGCAAGCTTACAGTGTGGCACTTTGTATGTTTTAGCGACTGCGTGCCCCAAAAAACCATCCATTTTGACAGACCACGATAAATCGTACCCTACACAAACGTTTCTTTTAAAATTCTCATTTTGAAAACGCTGAAAATGATCTATGAACGTTGATCGAATTTTCAACAGAATCGACATGAATGGATGAGAGAAATGTTTTTCGTTGTGATTTGAGGGTTTCGAAATTAATTAGTGTAATCTGCTGTACGAGCGTTAGTTCAACGACACGCCTATTGAAAAATTCAGACAACAAAGAGCCAACAAAGACAACTGAAGAAGGATGGTAGAAAAAAGCAAGATACAATTTAGAATTAGTTTAAACTCACATTCTTTCCAAGAACCTTGATGTTTTTGTGTTTTCTTGACCACTTTGATTGATGCCTGTAACTTTCTGAAGATATGTCCACAGTGACTTTGGATATATTTAAGTGTTCTGCTTGTATTACCAGTGAAATGTACCAGCAAGTATAATTACATGACTCTTCAGAAATTCTGCGCTTCTTTTATTGATTAAAATGAAGCAATACCATTAACTAGCATGTGGAATTTTAGAATAGGTCGTATATGGACAGAATTAAATTCAAACTCGTCAGATAAATTAATATATGGTGTTCTGCGATTCATCAGTGCGTTGAGTTCAGTAGTTTCTGAGTAAATATACACAAAGTAATTTGTTGCTGGGATAAACAGGCACTTTTTGCAGTGTCCAGAAATTCGAAAATCTTCCCCGAATCTTCATCATTTTAGCAAGTCAAAATTACCAAATATTCGAACTCCTCTCATCGCTTATAACCCTGAGATTTATAAACCAGTTACTGTTGCCAAGATAACCCGAAGTTGTGCCAGGTTTCTTATTTATTTCTGAGCCACCTAATAAGCAAAACCTTCTTCCAGCTCGCACACAGCTTTGGAGCCGTGATTTTTTCTGGACTTGCACTTTTGGTATAGAAATTAGTCTAAACAACAGTATCATTTTGAAAATGCTGTTGGCACACCATTGATTAGGTTTGAACAAAGTTGCTGCGGAAGCTGGCGGAAGATTTTTTCTCGCAATATTTAGTCTGAAAAACATGAAAATTGGTGTATTTAAAAGACTTCTTTTACACACAACAGGTAAAATGAATCGTCGTCTTTATGATCTGGTTTGGTCATAACTGTTTTCTTAACATGATTTTATTGCATTTTATTTTTAAGGAGTGATCGTTCAAAAGAGCCTAGGCTAGTATTTCGATCATGATTCCACACAGGGGGTCCAGGAATATCAGTGAACAGACTGTAGTTTTGGTTTCTTTGGTTCCTTGTGATCTTGATTATGAAAACAACACAGCTGTGTATTGAACTAGTGGTTTTTTCAAATCCCGCGCCTCATATTCTACTGTAACAATGGCAGGCCGACCGAAATGATGATATAATCTGTATCAAATCACACAGCTGTTGTTTTCATAATCCAGATCACAAGGCACCAAAGAAACCAAAACTACAGTCTATTCACTGGTATTCCTGGACCCCCTGAGGATTCGATTGACCGAAGGCAGAAATTAGGTTCAGCTTTTTCGATGTTTTGTTGCGAGTCCCTGTTGAGCAAGGTTTACAGTAGGGACTCGGGTCATCAGTCTAGCATAGCACACACCTACCCAACATTTAGCTTAGAGCGCCCCCTCCATGACTAATACATCATACAATCATTTTTACGAACAATCAGTCATCGTACAATCTTCTTCTTCATTTTGCTCCACTTCATATTCATCTTCATCTTCGACACACACTGGTTTAGTTACTTTGACAGGTGCAGGCTTGATGATAGTTGCAGGCTTGGTGATAGTTGCAGGTTTGACTACCTTTGTTGTTACAGGTTTACACTTGACGACTTTAGTTACTTTTCTAACCTTTTTTGGGGTTTGAACTAACTGGACGACCGGAGCAGGGGCGGGTTGGACCGCCGGTAGCGACTCGGATACAGGATATTCCACAGACTCGTATGCTGGAAATTGCATTGTATTCGATGCTGGAAACTGTACGGAACTGAATGCTGAAAATACAGGCCGGGTTGCCTGATATGATATTGTTGGTGCTGCCGGAAGATTCAAAGAATGGAATGCTGGAATTTGTACGGATTGGGTAGCCGGAATCTGGACGGTATGGTATGCAGGCAGAGATACTGGATATCGCACAGTTTGAGTTTGGGGTGCTACAACATGCACAGTTGGAGTAGCAGCAACCGGTATTGAGTGGTAATGGTACGTCGGAACGTTCACCGGTTCCTCTGTTGCTACCTGTATGGGCTGAGTTACCGGAACTGACTGGACCGGTTGCATTACCGGTATAGGCATAGACTGGACGGCAGGCATTTGCATTGTTGGGGCTGCCTGGTACATTGCTGGCTGAACTGGTTCCACCATCGCCGGTTGTTGTTCTAGCATGTATGTCGGTGATTCTGCTGGCATCTCCTCGAACGTTTCCGAATCAGTCTCTGCAGTTTTAGTGGTCGGTGGCTTCTTTACAGTGCAGCAATTCCTATTGCACTGTGGTAAGCATTTGTAAGTACAAATTTTGGGACACTGGACCACCTTGGTTGTCTGAACCACTGGAATTGGTTGAGTAGCTGCAGCAGTGCAGCATACCGCTGGACAAGCAGGTGTGCACCATGTTCTGCAATATTTCTTACATGTGACTGGCATGTAAGTGACTGGCTGAGCAGCAGCTACTGCAGGCTGGCAGCTTTGGGGAGCACACGGTGGTTGGCAGGCAGGAGGTGTGCATTGTGCTGGCTGCGATGCTTGCATGGAATATTGCATCGGCAACTGTTGTTGCATGGGCATTGCCATTGGCTGCATAGGATACTGCATTGGAATTTGTTGACGAGAATATTGCATTGGCATTTGTTGAGGGAAATATTGCATGGGAAATTGTTGAGGTGAATATTGAACTGGCATTTGTTGGGAAGCGTATTGCATCGGGAATTGTTGTTGCATTTGCTGCGTGGGATATTGCATTGGCATTTGTTGCATCGGGTACTGCGTTGCCATTTGTTGAGGCATCTGTGGCATAGCATACTGCGTTGGTACTTGCTGCCGGGTTTGTCCTGGCTTCTGTTGTGACATTCGCTGCCGAAGAAACAACGTGCGCTGTCTAAGCATCAGCAATTTTTGCATCCACTGCATCCGTATCATCGATAGACAGCAACTACGACTGCATCCATAAGCGGCACAGGCCTGGGAGCACGGGTATTGGCATCGACGAAGAGGAATATTTTCCCTGTAAGAGCGTGCTGTAAAAGAAAATCAAAAAGAACTGAAGGGAAAATAAATGGTCAGTTATCTATTAATAAACATCTTCAAAGCACATGCGGTCATCAATGAGATATGCCTCCGGCCACAATTTCTAATGCCTTTCCTGGCATAAAGTTTAAGAATCTTCTCCATTGTTTATTTTGTCCTTGAAAAGTAGACTGATGACATGAGTGTCAGTTTTCCGCATTGAACTGGATGATATTACAGAGTGAAAGTAAAAACATCAGATTGAAAACGTTGAACGAATACAAGGAATCACGTCGTCAGTCTACTTGAAAATTTCATAGGAATGATTTTTGTAAAACTACATTCAAGGGGACAATTTTTCACTCTTGCCGGATTTATGGGTCTACCTTTCAAAAATCTTTCTGGATTTATGGATCCTAGTTGTTTGTTCTGCATGGCACAACCACAACCCTGTGCGATGAAAATTTAAGTCACCCACCTGCAGGATCTCCAAGAATTGATTTATCGCAAGAGGACACAAAGAGCTGATTTCGGGCACAAAACTTCAAGGGCACGTTTTAGCTAAAGGGCCACTTCTTGAAAATAGAAAGGGCACTTCTTTATTTATTGCAAAATCTTTGGGGTCACGTGCCCCCAATGCCCCCCGGATCCTATGGTTATGTGAAGAGGCAATTAAGGATTTTAAAGTTAACCATTAAATCATCAACTCCCCCATTTAGTTTTCTTTCTGATCCCTTTTCCTTGCTTCTTTTAATTCTTCTTTGCTTGCCTGGAGACCAGGAAAATGTCTGGGACCATTGATGCTGTGGTCCGCTATTTTTTTAAAGGCAAACTGGCAAACCTTAACCTATATCAGGATTACGACAACAGCAAGCAAACATACCATAATCTACTGTTGCGTTTGATGGCGATTTCGCTGCTGTATCATTATATTCTCTCAATTCTTTAGTGGCAATATGTCCATCATCATGCACCAGCCTCTCTACAAAAGACGCTTTCAATTAAAGGCAATCTGTCCCCTTCGATGAATGAAAATTAAATCGATAAAGATCTCTATTGTATATTCAGAAGTTGGTGTTAATTCGCTTTATCCAAAGAAATCAGGGTCATAGAGACTCAGTGATGCATGAATTTAGCTGCAGCGTAAATAAGGTAAAAAAGCAGTAACCAAGGTCAGAATAGGGGACAGATTGCTTTTAAGCAAGTCACACAAACTTACAGTTTAGTGTTCGGCGAGTCGAAAAAACGAGTCGTATAATTTTATTATTTATGGGCAAGTCGAGAAAAAGTCTTACTGGTAACAAGGACAGATAATGTTACAATACTAGGATCTGCTACTTTTTGTTGACATCCAAGTACAAATCGGTAAGTGATCTCAAACACAGAAAATTCTATGCCTGGTTGATAAAGTCATAAACAAAAACAATTCAAGCCGCAAGAATTGCTCTGAAATCCAGGTAGCTACCTGGCTCGTTGTGCATTCCAGAAATGGTTTTTAAGAGCAGACATGAGCATAAATCCAACGAAGAAGGATATAACTAAACTTCTGCCTCGGGCATTCTCTTTTTGTCCAACCCATCGAACGACAAGATCTTTCAAGGTGGGCACAGCAGGAATGGACTCAATTGTATCGTTTATCAGCTAACATAGACAATTTTATTATTATGATTATCAATGCTGTTCACTTCTAGACTTACGACGTGGACGTAATTCCTTGTATTCGTTCAACGTTTTAATCTAGTTAACTTCACGAGTCATCGTTGAAACTCATAACCAGAAATTCTAAGATTTACAAAAGTTCTACGAAGTCTTACCTTTTGGTAAGTTTACTTTCAGCGCATATCATCATGACAAGTACAACCAGGAGTGGGCAAAACATTTTCCTTATCAAATTCATTCTGTATCTGGAAAATGAAACGTCACAATCAATAAATCAAAGTTGAGTATGCATCTGGAAATTTAAATGAAAAATCATTTCTTTCTTGGGATATTCAGAATGACCAACGCTCTATGAATAAACTGAGCTGCTTTCCATGTCGTCACCTTCTGCGAAGGCGCTATTGAAGGGTTTGTGCAAGTTAAAAGCTTGCATTTGCAGAGAGCAGAAAATCTAAAAATACCCCATTCAAATCGAAGTTGCACACAATGTCAACAAATGGTAGCCTACGAATTAGAATTTTATCTTGCTAAGAAACAATGCTGTGTCTGAGTTATTTCTTTGTTCTATTTATAGAGGAGCCAATTTACCATTGCACACTTGCTTTAATGTCACCTTGTTACAGGTACGTGCCAGGAAGACGTCCCCTGCTCCTTCGCAGCTTCAGTTTTGCGCATGTGTCGGATTTTGCAAATTACTACACATACACACTACTATAAAATCATTTGTGAAACTGAAAATGAGAGTTTTGAGCTTAGTTTAAGATTAACAGGGGGGTTAAGCAAAATATACAAATTTGTGGTACAAGGATTGACAAAGTCAAATTATTAGGACGCTGCGGAGGAGCGTGGAAGACTTCCCATAAATGACAATACCACTCAAACGTCATTTCACTTCAAGTTTAGTTTCTGGCAGCAGAGCTTACTGATTATCTCTATTCTGAGGGATTCTGAGTAAGGAGTTAATTTCTCAACGAAGCGAAATGAGAATTATTTATAGTTGCAAAAATTAATAACTTTCATGCATGTTCTTTCATACTGACTGCTTTAAATAACTTGCTTATGACCAAACTCTATAAAAGCACACAGACTAAAGTAATAAGAAACGAAGTAAGCGTAACTTACGGTGTTTGAACGACCTTGAAATCTTTACACTTCTCTTCGATTCTTCTATTCAGCAATCATAACATTTTAAAGTAACATATAACTTCTTGTTGTAGAAGTATGAGAGATTTTTCCAGATTTAAACTAGCGCAGGATTTAGTATTCTTCAAAAACCCATCTTTTTATCTAAAAAAGAACTGAGACCTCCCAAATTACGTTCGATAGAAGCATCCAAGAGGTTATTAGGTTTCGTTCTGCAGGTTCATTGCACAGACATGCACAGCACAAATGTTGGTAAGCAGGTAAGTTAATTAAAGTAACGTTGTATCACGGGATATTAAAATTTTGCAAAATTTAAATAATGATTTCAAGGTGCATGCAACACTGGGTAAACACGAGCCTGCTTCGCAAAATATTGCAGAAAAATGATCAATTTTTTCAGTCGAAATAAAAGTCACCACGACTCTGCGAAAAATAGCCTGTACGAAGAACAGCAACGTCGTTCGGGTAAAATTTTGGCTGTAAAAATTCATCGACCAAATTTTTGGTAAAATCTCTTTAATTACGATGGAAAATGTTCGGCTGATTCTTTTTGGCAAATTTTAACAAAACTGTAAAAAAATTAAGTAGTTACAGCGGACGCTTTCTCGTCAATCTTCAGTGTCGCTGAAATGGGACGAAATTTCGCAAATATGAAAAACTTCCTTCAGATCAATGTTCGCTAAGAATTCAGGCCGCACGAACGTTTTATCTCAGCGAAAATGTTTGAATATTTAACTTTCTTGCAAATCAAAAATCCATCTCAATGTCAATGTCGACATAGAAACCTTCTTATGAATAGTAACTACGGTTCAGAAAGTAAATAAGTGGTTCTTTCAAGTCAGAAAGAGCTAGCGAAAGAACGACTGCGTTTGTTATTACAAGATTTCTGTTTTATCAAATGACTAAAATACCAACTTTATAACTTACAAAAATATTTACATTGTGGGGTATTTTGCTAAAGATAAATGAGAATATATATCGACATAGGAATTTGAATGTAACATAAATATCAACATTGAAATAAATCAAAGAAAGTCGATGCTACAAGAATAAAACATTGACACTAAAATCTAGGAAAAAATTAAGTTATTGTACAATAAAACATAAAAATAACTTATAAAATCAATATCTGTTGTCGTGAATTTTTTATTCACTACCTCTCAAACATACCCCTTCTAAATTACTAGCCCATCATAACATAACGAATAGATACGTACGAATAAACTGATGAACGAACAATATTGTAGGCCAGTGGGATGCACATGGGCACACATGGACTACGAGGTTTCTAAAAAAACACCCTTGTTTGCTTCGCTGGGCAGTAAACCTGCATCGTGTGCTCCAGCACAGGGTCTGCTTTCATAAACAGACAGGCGACTTTATAGTCAATTTTCAGGAGGTTTGTCAAGGTATACCGTAAAAGCTCTATGTAGCCGCCCTCTCTATCAAGCCCCCCCTTCTCAGCCAAAATTTAAATAATCTCTATTAACCCCAACAATTATCAAATGGCAGAGGTTACGAAAGATTTTCATTTTTTTTGCTGAAAAGTTTGCATGTTACTTTTGATGCGGTCTGGGATAAAAGCTATGTAGAATTTGTGAATTTGAGTCATAACAAGGATGCTGATTCCGCAAAATGTCGGGTGAAAAGCCATCACTAAAAAGCCATCACTTACGTTCTTGTCGTTTGACTTTGTAAAGCCCACGTACCTTTTAAACTCCCCTCTGGAGTTTCTGAAACCAAGTCCAGCGAAGCAAACAGAGGTACTGCTTTGGGACATCCGATAGAAGGCTCGGCATGTTCCTTTGCAGTTGTAGATTATAATCACCCAATCCCTCACTTAACGCACGTTCTGGACGTCTTTTTGTTCCATTCAAGGCCCGGGGGGGGGGGGGGGGGTACTTAGTATATTTGTCCGACGGGGATGTGCCGTTTTTAAGGGTATCGTTTTCACCAATTTTTTCTAGCACAGGGTATCAAAATGAGGCAATTTTTCTAGAGCAGGTTGTCAAAACGAGTCAGAGGGGAATATTCTGCTAGATTGGGTCGTTTTTCGGTCAAATTTCATTTTTTTGAGTATACTTTTCATCAATTTTTTCTAGAACAGGTTATCATTTTGAGCGAAAAATTCTGGAGCAGGGTAAAAAAATTTTTTTTCGTGGGCACACCCCCGTACAAATTTAAGTCAAGTACCCCCCCCCGGGATTCAAGGGTACTTGTGAAATCGTTGAAAGGCGAGGCCCTTGCGCATATTAAACAGTTTGTTTCAGACTATCAAAACTGGTTTCTACTTGGAATTAATTAGCGAGAATTTGCGCAAAACCAAGAACGCTAAATTCCTCTAAAGGCTAATTTCCAGTCAGTGGAATTTTCCGAGCGGGCGGAATTTTAGACAATAAAAGGTCGCTCAGGCGTAGCTTTCTATTCAATGCCAGAGCGACATTTTCTCTCGAATACAATAGAAATTTCACCCGCTCGGAAAATTCCACTGACTGGAAATCAGCCTTTATTTTACCTTCGTTGTATTGTCCTAAATAAGTGCAGTTTACGTGCGCTTTGCTCTTCACAGCTTCACAAGAAAGATGAATTAACAGGTAGCCTGTTGTATCATAGTCAATATGGTTGCATGTTGTCCCCGCAAGGCCGTAAGTTTTTGGTTGACGCTGGAGTAAAAACGCATAAGAAACGCATCAGGAATGCTACGGGAAAAGGCGTCATTCTTCCTCAATTTTGCTGCCACCTGGACGGATGGAATCAACAAGTTTTGTAGCGACAACTCGATTAACAGGCCTCAGAAAAATCCAAAGTTTAAGGCGTTTTTACTCAAGTGCGAACCAAGCTTCAAAGTTTAAGCTTGGGTGTACTTAACTTAATCAAGGCAGGTGCGCTCTCAAAGCGCCTGTTGTGTTTCCCCTTGCATTCCAAATCCCAACTTCCATGATAATCTGTAACATGTGGCTTGCTGTTTTACTTTCTTTGTGCCATAATCTGGTATTTACATTCTTTAAAACGATGTCTTGTCCGCAAACCAGTTGTGATAAGGGTATATTTGTAATGGCTAATGATGGCAATCATTCTGATTAAACTCTTGGGGGAAACCTGGGGAAACCACTCAGTAAATGCAGCTGTCCACATATTTACAAACAGAAGCCAGATGCATGTCTGGACATGAAAGGACTTCTGTTCTGTTCTATATAAAGCCCAGCTGTACGCACTTAATTTTTGCCTCATGAGATAGGCCTGGTCATTTTGCAGATATAAACTGCAATACAGATAGGTGACAATTTTCATATCCAAAATTAACCCTAGAAAACAGAACCCTTGGACCATGGAGCCTAGGAAAATAATAAAGGTCGAAGGCAACTAGACTCTTATAATTGGGAGGTGCAACTGGACCTTGGGATCACAATGCAACCTGACCCAGGAACATGGGTGAACCAAGGGCTTGGGATCAGTGAAAGGGATCAAAGACCTACAAAGGAACATGAGTCTTGAGTCTCGATCTTGCGGCCCAAGGATTGTAGAAAGGGGCAAATCACTCCAAAACTCTTGCACATTTTCATAAAAACTCCTTAAAAAATTCTTGAAACTCTCAAAAATCTTCACAAAATCATTGAAATCTTAATAGGAAATCCTAAAAATCTTTGAACATCCAAAAATCCCTGAAATCTTCCCCAACGAATGATAAATTTTTAAATACAGTAAGTCAGTCAAAAATTCTTTGAAATCCCAAAAATTGTTTAAATCACTCAAAAAATCTTGCAAAATCTTAGAAATCATCAAAATCACTTGAAAAATCTGAAAAATGTTTTGAAAATCGAAGAGATTTAAAAACCTTGTACATAATTTTTGGAGTGATTCGCCCCTCAGTTTGTTCTCTATGGATTGCAAATGAGAAACGTCTCTTACACAATTGGTACAACATTAACATACCGTATGTCTCCCCATATCATAAGCATTACAGACTGTTGTATCATGAATATTCTGTATGCTTGTGCTGGTAAAGGTACCTTTCTGTTACATGATGATTCTTTTGAAACCAGAAATCTTGAACTGACACCCAAGTATCAAGGACTATGCTTGATTTAACTGCAACAGTGTATAAAAGTTTAACTTTTGCACCTCTGTGACCCAATGTGTTATCTCCCCAAGACCGTCCTTTCCAATGTGAAATCAAATTCTACATCTGGTAGTCTTGGACTAAGAGGTGGGTTGTCCCTTAGAATTTCACGAATTTGAATCTCATTTTCATATGTTGCAGATTCAAAAGGAATACCTTCTAATGTCAGCTCTGTCATGTCTATTGTCATCATTCTTCTAAGCATGGGACGTTTGCGAGGAGAAGACTGCGCCGGAGGTGAGACAGGCACAGGTGATGAGGATGGCATCTCAACATCAGTTTCAATGTTCTAAAGAAAAAACAATTGGATGTTAACTGGTGAAAATATCTACTTTGACACAGGCTATAGGAAACTTGGAACTAAACGTAATATTTACATACACTATATCAAGCATAGGGCTCAATTCTTTCAAATCTTTAAAGAGGGGGCTGTAAAATTCTATGGCATTTTTCTTTGAATTAAATAGCTTGAAAGGAACTGTTTTGCTGTAAAATTGCCATGGAGATTTTGTGACATCTTGATTTTTTTCAAAATGGCAGCAATTTTATTATTTTTGAAAAAAATCATTGAGAATTTTGAAAAAATCTAAATCATGGTAAATCCTAAACCAATAGAGGAAATATGATATAACCTTCAAGAAAACCATAGCTTATGAAGGTCTACAATATGGTGGCAAGCAGAAATCTGCAGTGTTTCTGGTATAGGGTTTTAAATTTAATGACATCATTACCTCAAATTTAATAAATGCCGCCATATTGAAACGAATGAAGATATCAATAAATTTCCATGGCGGATTTACAGCAAAAACGCTTTGTTCCTTCCAAGCCATTTATTTCAAAGAAAACTTTATAGAATTTTGCACCGACCTTTTTAAAGACTTGAGCACTATGTCACTGTGACTATGTTCATATATCAAGTCTTCTTAGCTTATCACTTCGTTTCTGCCTCTACTCCTCCTGCAAAGGTGCAGTTTTAATTCCAGTGCATGACTAAGTGGAGTGACTTCAAATGATTATGCCACTCAGACCATTCCAGGATTAAAATGGCACCTTTGGATCATACAGTACTTGGAAATCTTATTTTCAACTCAAAAACTTTCTGAGATGCAAATCACTTGAAATTACCAAATGAGATTTCGGGATTTTAAAAATCTGCCAAATTTTCCTGACATTTCAAAGATTTTTAGCTTTTTAGAATTTCTAAAAAGAGTTTCTGATATTTCAAATCTTTAAGATTTTGAAAAAGATTTTAGAGATTTTGCAAGATTTTGAAAGTTTTTAAAGGATTTAATGTAAATAATCTTAAGATTTTTGAAGGAGTATCTGAAGACTTTTTTTGAGAATTTGTATCATTTGTTGGGGGAGATTTCTAGCAGTTAAAAGATTTTCAAAGATTTCTAGGATTTCCATTGGGATTTCTAAGATTTTGTTAAGATTTGTGGGATTTTAAAGATTTTTTACTAAAGTGTACAAGATTTTGGAGTGATACACCCCTCAAAATGTTTTACATTGCATGATTGAAAATAAAATTTCAACTTTGTTTGTCATCTTCATTTCTACTATCATGCTAGAAAGATATTTTATCATTTATCCAAAAAAATATTGTTATGATCCAACTTTAGCATGGAAAACAAGTACTGTATGAGTCTTTTATGACTGTCATCTCCCAGCCAAACTCAGTCCCAACTCTCATACACAGCTGCCTATCATGTCATCCTTTTGTTAGCACCACCTGGTCAGGACAAAACCATTTGTGTTGTTGCACAACTTGTCATCTGGGAGGCCATTATTTAATTTATTATCAAAATTTGTGGTTTTCTTTCAAGAAAGCCCTGAAAAGCTCTGTGGGAATGCATTCTCTGCCAGGCAGAGACTTGCCCTTTAAACTTGGTGGAGGGATGAGGTGTTTCTGGAAAATTGTAAATGGATTCAGTTGCAAAAGCAATCAAAAAGCTAGATTTTAGTAGAATGAGGCCTTTCTGACTTATGTATGTCAACGTTTATGTGGAGTTCTGCATTTTGACTCAACCATTTAGAGGGTTATTTTGTGAAATGTGATCAGCCATATTTTTCGGCCATATTTTCTTCTTGTGAAACATGAAAAGCAAGTATTCATTGACGTGAAACATGAAAACGTTATCCTTTATGTCAAACGTGAAATTTAACATTTTATTTCCGTGATTCGTGATCCTGACCCTCCATTTAAAGTTTCATTTGAAATCACACGATGATGACAACATAAAGTCAGAAAAACCTGAATGTTCTATTCTAATGCAGTTGTAGTATACTGAATTTTCTTGTTTTTGCATCCAAACATCCTTACAATCAAACTTGTAAATGTTGTGAAATTAAAGTTAAAATCATGCAAAAATAATTCCAAGATGTGTTATGGAGGTGTGGCACTTCTCATCACAGCTTCTCACCTGATCATGCATGGGAGTTCTGTCACAGGTCTTCATTTACAACAAAAATTCTGGTGAACTCTATGTGCAAGTGAGGGCGAAAGAAATTGAAAATTTTACGAATTCGATTCTAACATCTAAAGAATTTCCAATTGGGACATTGCGAAATGTCGAAACTATAACTAAGCGGAAAATAGCTTTCTTTATGCATGATGGCCTAACTAGATGAATGGCTTCCATCCCACACATTTAATGGCTTTTGATATTGCCTATTGTGCATCCTAAATTCCTCACTCAACAAACAGTTTATTTGTCAAGCGGCATCCCAGGTCATCAGCATTAAACCGGAAACTTCATGCTAATACCATCAAGATGCAAGCGGTCACGAGAAACAACTGAAAGGACTCACGCCGGCAGTTAAATCTTCTGCAGCTGATGGCTCAAATTTGATATGGCGGGACGCAGTTTCAAACTCTGATAAATCCGATAATGCCAGTGGGCTTGGGGGTTTTTCTTTTTTGAAGCTAGCTTCTTCATCTTCATCGATGCTGTTGATAATGAAATTGTTCGATATATGACTTCTCTTGCGATTCGGTATGAAAATAAACTCGTCTTCGCTTGTCAGGTCGCTGTGGAGATGTTTTGATTTCTTGGTCTTGGTTGCAGTGCCATCCCCTCGCACCAGAGAGCTCCAACTTGATTTAAACAAGGATTTAAACATTTCGTTATCACCTTTATGGACATGAAATTATCCAGGTTTCAAAGCAGGCTACAAACATCATAGTTTTTCCACGATCCAATATCTTATCTCCAGTCACCACGACCTGCAAATTCGCCTCTTCACAAGATCAGAACTTTCCCCAACTTGCTGCTTGAAGAGTTGGCGCTGTTTTGATGAGATCGTTATAAATGCGCGCCAATTGTGAACTAAAAATAAAACAGGAAATTCTTTTGAATTTTGACATTCTTTTTGACATCTGAATTTCATTAACCGACTTAACAACGCGATCACGAGGCTCAATCGTTAAGTAGTTTCATAACGAGGCGTAATCAATAGAGTAGCACAAGAACACAAGAAAGGAAGGAAAGAGAGAGACCAAAAGGTAGAAAGTTGCAGGAAAGTTAGAACTGTGACGGGGAAGATCGTTGCTTAACGATGAGAAGAGGTCCAGGAATTGCAGCCGTTAATAGAAGTAAACTTGCAAAGGTACGTATTAAGAAATTTGAATTTGAGCATTTTCATTCATTTTAATAAAGCAATGAGTTTTAAATTGCTTGCTTGATTGGACTAATATGCCAAAAACACAATCAATTATTTATTGTAGCACGGGGGGTACTTGATTTACGAAAATACAGGGATGTGCCACTGGAAAATCTGAAAAGGCACCCTGTGCCTGTCCCGGAGTAAAATTCCCGAAAATGATACCCTGTCCCAGACGCCGGAGTAAAACTTTAATTGAAAACGATACCCTGTTCTTGGGTTTCTTCATACAAAATCGTAGGCTAACCTGGGTATTTGATAGAAATTTGATAGAAATCTATCAGAAAATGCGGAATTGTTGCCATCCAAATGATTTAAATCATATTCGCGGAATGCAAATGGTTTACAACGAGGATACATAGTCAATTGTACAAAATGTGGACCCTGTCATGGAACCAACCATACAAAAGTGATACCTGTATGTCCCGGAGTAGGAATCCTGAAAATGATACCCTGTTCAGCGGCACGTCCCCGTATGGAAAAATATATGAGTAACCCCCCCCCCCCCCCAGGAACACATGTTGTTGAGACAAAGAAAGAAGCAGATACTCCCTGTTTCAGACTGCGTCTTTGCTGGGCAGGGTTATGGTAAATATTCCCCATGCTTCTTCTTTCTTAAAAACAATAGATAACACAACAGTTTAATTCTTGTTCCCATCACCCCAGGTTGGAAAACATGCATGAATTGGCCTACACCTAGCTAGTAGCGAGTGAAATTAATTTGAAGGTGCCAGCTGCGAGTAAACTTTAAAAAGCTGTGAGAGGTGCAAAATTAACCATTTAAATCTTTTGTTGTCGCATGCGGAGAGCCGGTTATGCGAGTCAGCGAGTTTGACAGAGTTTCACAGTTGCAAGTGTCAAGTGAATGCAAGTTTTCCAACCTGACCACCATCACTTCCCTATGAAGAAAAGGCTTGCTTGTAAAAATAGTGAGGGAAATGGATTGAAAGGTGCAAATTGCAAGCAGACTTTAAAAATATGAGATAGTTAGCCAGAGTCATAAAAGTAATGGTAGACCTTCTGTCCTCACATGTTGGAGCATGTCCTTTTGGCTGTATAGTCTAGTTGTGAGTGAATGCAAGTTTTCAAACTTAGGCATTTTCAAGAGATTAGCATAACAATGTTTGCCATACTGTTAATTTTTGAAGCCTTATGCGCAGGTCTCAATAATTTTACAAATTTGATGAACTTTTTGTTGTGTTATTAACCCAATGATGATGCAGATAATCTCATTAAGAAAGCTTGCAATAACTCCCAGACTGAATTATACTATACACAAAGATGTCACAATATTTTCAGTGAGGATTAACAAGGAAATCCTATAACTTTCTTATTCCTTTAGGAAAGGTATGCTACAAAAGGCACAGAACTTTCTGAAGCAGAAGTTGCTCATGTAAGTAATGTTATTTAAGTTTTGAAGATCCTTTTTTTTTTTAATACATTTCTACCTAGCATCCGAAGGTAATTTTAAGGACACTGAGAAGCTGAGCTTATCGAAGCAGCGTCCTGGTCCTTCCTCTCGATGTGACCACACCTCGTGATTCCTTTAGCCTGGAATTACAGAGAGTTGGCGACTCTCCTCACACTTTGTAGCAGGTTCGGCAGGGCAGGGACTCGAACCACCAACCTTCAGATTGGTAGTCAAGCGTGCTACCACTGAGCCATCCCCGCTACATCCTTCAATGACCGTTTTTGCAAAATAGACTTTTCAAATATTTTAATGAATTAATGGTGATAGGTAACTTCAAAATGTTGTGGGTCAGTGGACTGTATTAAGTTTTTAATGTTTTTATTTTGTATAGATGTCAAAGCAACTGGAATCATTCAAATCATACTTGGAAACATTTGCTGCACAACACCAAAATGATATAAAAAAGAATCAAGAATTTAGACAGCATTTTCAGAAAATGTGTGCAAGAATTGGTGTAGATCCATTGGCCTGTGAGCTCATTTACTGTATCATCATAGTTTATCATTATTTAAATTCTTTTATATCTGACTGTTGTCTCTTGTGGTATGATGTTGGAGATCCCAAAATTTAGTTTAAAACTTGCATTCATTTGCAACTGCAGTGCTGTATATCCTTCTTGGAATTACAAACATAATTTGTGAAAGAATTTATAACCATTGTTGGACATAAAGTAATGTGTTATTATTCTGTTCTAGCAAGCAAAGGATTCTGGGCAGAAATTCTTGGAGTTGGGGACTTTTATTATGAGGTGAATCCTTTATATTTCAATCTCAGTATATAATTTCACAGATATTTCTGGTGGGGGTTTGTCTTTTACAGTGGCGGGTACTTTCCCAAATATCAAGAGTGACGCTGTTGTTTCAGAGAATCATTGGTTATTTCTATCGCTCTCAAAAATCTTTGTTCTAGTCAGTGTCCTTTTAACTGGAAATGCATCAAATATTAGAAGAACTTTTATCTTTTGCATCCCAAAAATCCATTTTTGTCTCTCTCTTTTCTGTGAATTTTGTGGGCCTTTTAATTTTACATTTGAATTCCAGAACTTGTATACACACCACAAATCTTAGAATTAGCCATCATATTTTATTAACCAAAAGATAAAATAATTTTCTCTTCTCTCATGTGGCTAACGTCCAATTGATTTGATGGCTTAATTCAAATGGCATGTCATTGATTTCAAATTAAGTATCTTTTGCAAAATGTATTGAGGAAAACTGTTCAGACAATAATGATTTTCCCATGCCTGGATAGGAACACTTCCTGCGTACTCAAAACAAATTACTGAAAAAGGAGGAAAAAAGCTGCTCATACCATGAAGTAAGCAGCAATGAAATGCTTTATCCCCACTAGGAACAAATACTAAAAATACGTCAAGACAACTCTCAAAGATGCCAGCATCAGAAAATATATTGCCATTCCTCCTTAAAAATTCTGCAATCACATATCTTGAGTTTATGAATTTTCTGAAAGTTCCAATTGAAGTAGTATAAGTTGTCATTTTAAGTTTGATTCTCAATTTACAGCTTGGTGTTCAGATAACAGAAGTTTGCCTGGCAACAAGGACAAAGAATGGAGGTTTAATTGCTCTCGATGATTTACATAAGTTAGTGTTAAAAGGCAGGGGCAAAGCGAGGCAAGACGTTTCAGAGTGAGTTTCAAATATCAGTTATTATTTAATCACAACAATGTTAGAATGTGTAATCTTATCATATGAACGTACAAGAACACATATGCACTGGATGAACGCAAAAAATTGACCCAAAGCAATCTGTTTTAGAAGGAAAAGTAAGTGACCATTTGAAATGCTTCAAACGTTGTTCTGTCGCTAAAAGACTAGGCTACGTAATGAGTATTTTTCGCAATTTTTTTCGGCACGGTAAATTCCCCGAATTAAGCATTTCGAGGAAAGGGCATGCTTGAAATCCTCAAAAAGTCTTCAAAAACAGGAGATCGATTTAAAGCCATTTCATATCTTCAAAACAACCAGGAGCGTGTTTATTTCAGCCTGGGAATAGGTAACTCAGTAGAAAGTTTTCAGAGCAAGTTTATAGTCCCCAGGCACCTAAAAGTATTCCCATGCTGAAAAGAACCACGCTCCTCAATTGTTTTGAAGATCTGAAATGACTTTAAATCGACCCCTGTTTTGAGGACTTTTTGAGGATTTCAAGCATACCCTTTTCTTCAAAATCCTTAATTCGAGAAATGTACCGTGCCAAAAAAAATTGCGAAAAATACTCATAACGTAGGCTAGTCTTTTGCTACAGAACAACGTTTGAAGCATTTCAATCGGCCACTTCCTTTTTTCTATAACAGATTGCGTTGGATCAGTTTTTGTTGGTCAACCGGTATAATTGTTTCTTTTAAGAATACGAGATGAAGTTAAGAAAATCTCACTTGAAATTGGAAGAGCCTTACATTCGCAATTTCATCTGACAGAAATGTTCTTTTATTCAAAGGGATGATATCATTCGTGCAATAAAAAAGTTACACGTTCTTGGATCTGGATTTCAAGTGATTCCATTACAAGGCAGGCAACTCGTGCAATCAGTCCCTGGAGAGCTGAATAATGATCATACCACACTATTGCAATCTGCTCAGGTATGACATACGTAAGGTCTACACGTATTTTTTTATAAGAAACTAAGAATTTTGGCCAGTGCTGGAAGTTTCTTGAAATTAGATTTTGAGTACTCACAGTTTCTTCTGACTTTCTTAAAGGTTCCATAACAGTCTGAATGCTCACTACCTGTTCCCTCGTGAACATTTCAAAACAAGGTCTTTTAAAGCCTTTTTAATGGCATCACTCAAGTACCTTCCAAGTAATATGATACAGGAAACAAATGAACAGAAAGTAAAAATATGTGAAAGATTTCCTTTATCAAAATAAATATTTTCTTCAGTTTCATTTTCCCAAAAATCGAAGAACCAAGATTGCGACGATAATCATTTTAAATTTAATTTCAAAGTCCAGAGAGCAAAGACAGAGACAAATTCAGTTTGACATTTCCATAAGATGTTGAGTTGACATTATTCGACGGATCCAGTGATAAAAAATTAATTAATTGTAAGACTAAGCCATGTTTTTGTTTTACGTTTCGAATTTTCGAAGCAAACGCTGTGCTTCATCTTCAGAATACAGATTTCCAAAAGCACAAGGCTATATTTATTTGCATAGAGACAAACAACAAACTAAAGTGCGTAATTACAATTCCTACGTGAAAAGTAAAGAGTGGGGCAAGCCCAAAGGACAATAACTAAAATAAAACTAACGGAATGGAGGACTGCTGGGAATTAAGTGAAGGACGATCGCGTAAAATTAGTAGACTTTCATGAATGAGTAAATCAAAATCATTGTTAGCTCTGTCCAACACCAAGAAATCTTCTAACGACGCGGCATGACCTGATTGGTTGATGTGGGCCCAGATGGCAGAAGGACTTACTTTAATTTTCTGACCTGCTTTATTGATTCCCAAATGCTCTTTGCAGCGTGTAATTAAATTACGAGATGTTTTTCCAAAGTACGAAGCATTGCAGCCAGGACACTGAAACTTGTAAACAACTGAGGAGCGCACTGTGATCCAGCTCTTTAGAAATCGTGGAATTAATCCCAAAAAATGAAAATACGAGTATACACTATTTAAGGGTTTCATCATGGCGAAGAGACATTGAGCTATTCGATAAAACAAAAATTTCTTAAATCCATCTTATAAATCCAGAGATATGATTTTTTAAAGTTTGACTAAATTGCGAACTGTTGTTTACATTGCAATTTCCGGCCTTTTGTTTGTTGTATCGTTGAAAACCCAGAAATTCAAGTTCTTGTATCTCTACAATAAATGCACCAATTTTTTGAAACTTTTTTTTTGTCTTACAGATAAACACCTAAGCTATCTAAAAATACAAAGCTTTTTTCTTAAATCTCAAGTTGGTATATCAATATTTGTCAAAATGGCGTATGACCTTTTTAAGCACGAAAACCAGGCAAACTATCAACATTCCGTCTGTTATACTGAAAACAAAAAAATAACTAAATCTAACTCTTCGAAAAAAATATCAAAATTGAATATGATGTCTTGAGAGAATTTTTGCCAAAGGATTCGTACAGCTTCGTACAGGAAAAAAAGTTATCACACATTTGGTATGGTAGGTCCTTTTCAGTTTGTGTTTGGTTATGGTCGTACTCACTATACTCACTGAAACCTTGACGACCAACTGTTAATAAAGATCTTGTTCTGGTATAACATTTTCATGCTTCTTGTCTGTCGACTCGGTTTTTATCTTTATCTTGATTCCATAGTCAATGGAAATGTTAACTGAGTCTTCAAGGGCTTCGATATGGTAGGGAAGAGGCGTCAATAGTCCGGATATGCTTGTGGCGACTTTTATTGGAACATAACTACTGCCTACATTCCCCTATCACTACTTTTCCATTCACTTATTTGCCTTAAATGCCTCTTTGTTTAAGGCAAGGCAACTTTACCTCGTTATTTCAAAATATATATTCAACTTTTAAACTTTGATAGTACGCATAGAGAGTGTCTACAGCTCACCATACTGTATATGGGATGCAGGGAGTGCTCAAATTACAGGATGACGCAACTTTACATAAACTGATATGAAACTGCAAAACAATAAAAAAAAATTTTTTCTCCTAACTATGACTGACCCAAGCCAAGCCTGTATGTTTCACATGCCTCATTGAGAAGCAGAATTTTTTCTATGTTAATTTACAAGTCAGTTCCTACCACAAAATAAAAAATGACTGTTAAAACACAAAACTGCTGGCCTGTAGTCTTTAAACCATTCCAATAGCTATGTGTCACAAAATCAATCACGTTTATCACAACGAATGGCGAGCTTTATGATTTCATAGTTGAAAACGGTGATTTAAAGGATAAAAGTACAAAGTAGAACACGAAATATACTGCGAAATTTAAGGATCTAGCTGATAAACTGATAGAGGAAAGGGGGGCTGAAGGAAGACGCATGTAAAATTCAATTATTACTCCAAAAATTGTATCAAGTTAAAGTCAAGGATGAAGCCTGGCGTGTAAAAGAAACAGTGTTCAGTGATGAAGTAGATGAACGAGTTAAAAAACGTAGCCGACCAAGATCAGGCAGTCAATTATCATTAAAGTGAGGTGATCGATGCACTAAACCGAGAAGAGGCCTTATCAAGGACATGTACAATGAGAATTAGATTATCGACCAAAAACTAAATACTTTAGAGACACAAGCTTTACTCAAGTAAAGCTAAGATAGTTGAAAGTAGTTTGCATAAACACTGTTCGTATGCGGAACAGTTCAACCATGTACAAAGCCAAAAATCATTGCCAAAAAATCAACGTTAAACCAAAAGGGCCTATCATACCAAATGTGTGATAACTTTTTTTCCTTTACGAAGCTGTACGAATCCTTTGGTAGAAATTCTCTCAAGACATCATATTCAATTGTGATATTTTTTTTGAAGAGTTAGATTTTGTTAGATTTTTTGTTTTCACTATAACAAACGGAATTTTGATAATTTGCCTGGTTTTTGTGCTTAAAAAGGTCATACACCAATTTGACAAATATTGATATACCAACTTGAGATTTTGCAAATATCTTTGTATTTTTAGATAGCTTAGGTGTTTATCTGTAAAATAAAAAAAAGTTTCAAAAAATCGGTGCATTTGCTGAAGAGTTACAAGAACTTGAATGTATGGCTTTTCAACGATAACACAAACAAAAGGCCGGAAATTGCAATGTAAACAACAGTTCGCAATTTAGTCAAACTTTAAAAAATCATATCTCTGGATTTATGAGTCGGATTTAAGAAATTTTTGTTTTATCGAATAGCTCAATGTCTCTTCGCCATGATGAAACCCTCAAATAGTGTATACTCGTATTTTCATTTTTTGGGATTAATTCCCTGTCTGGATCACAGTGGAGCGTATGAGAGTTGGAAAGCGGTCTCGTCTCTAAATGGAAAAAAATGATTGAATGCGTTTTGGGGATCGAAAAATAACCTGAATATCGTCACAATCTTGGTTCTTCGATTTTTGGTGAAATTACGGTTTCCTGCCAACACTTCAATTTCATTTTCCCAGTACTGGAGTTTCTTAATTTTTTGGCGATCTAAGAGCTGAGTTTCTTATGGGTAGTTACTTGTATAGAAAATAGTTGTATTATGGAACTACTTCTCATGGAAGACAAATGTTTTATTGAATGCATGTTGCAGTATAATTAAGCGTTTGAGAGTTTTTCTATTCGAATCTCTCGATACTCTATATTTTTGGTGACGATGGTCTCGAAATTGATCACAATATTTTCAAAATAGTCTATATCAATTGATGTTGTGTTGTTCAGAACTTGAAAAATTGCATCAAGTAACGAAGGGAGCCATTTGCTAAATGTTTTCATCTGATCACAAAGTAAATAATTGTATCCGTTTCTCAACGTAATTAGCAATTAAACAGTTGCAGTTTATTCGAATAGCAGTCGCATCGATTTGCTAAGCTTCAACGAAATAAGTTTCATGTTAAATTTTTGGAGGAATTAAAGTTTGATATTAGGACTGTTTTCAAGAATCCTGAGGTGAAAAGTTTTCATAAAATCGCTGGTAATTTGAGAAAGATACGATTGGTTTTGACAAATTAACTCATCATCATCATTTCATCATTTAAAGGCAGTGTGTCCATATATCAATAAATTGCATGCACGAACAGTTGAAACTGCTGACACGATGCTGACATGCATGTAACTGTTCGAGAATTTGATTGGTTAAGGGCAGGCTGTTTTAAACTGATCACATGAAAATAAGAGCCTCGTTGTCGAAAGGAAAGGAAACCTATTCTGCCTGATAACAATCACACAAAAGAAGAAAACAAGGACCATTGAAAATTCTAGAACATCATTTCAAAAGGCGAGATTGCTGAGTCCCTGCTGACGAATTCAAAAGAACTTGTCAAAACATGCCTTTATGTTCATTAATCTGTCTGATAACAATCACACAAAAGAAGAAAACAAGGACCTTTGAAAATTCTAGAACACTATTTCAAAAGGCGAGATTGCTGAATCCCTGCTTGACGAATTCAAAAGAACTTGAAACAATCGTTTGACTAACAAACAACGCTTTGCAAGAAAAGACTTTGCAAGAAACAACGCTCACATGAAAAAACGACGAAAGATCACATGTTTTCGAGCTACCCCCCTCGAAGTCGTCTACACGTTTTTTTTTTTATAAGAAACTGGTTTATAAGAAACTAGTACTACGATGACCAAAAATTTAAGAAACTCTTGTACTACGCTCAAGAACAGTTAAGAAACTCTAAAACTTTATTTCTGTATGTCTCTCTTATTCTATGTCTCTCTAACAAAGGTAAATTCGCCTTTTCTTGACTTTTAACTGCAAAATTGGTACATTTTTGCCTTGATGTGCATGGCTTCTTCTTGATGACAATGTCAATGCAAAATGGAAGCCCTTCCTCGAAAAGAAGGCTCAACTTCGAACAATACCGCAATTTTAGGCCCAAAAAATAAGAAACTAATTAAGAAACTTTTACTACTAAAACACCGAAATTTTCATGCGAAATTAAGAAACTTTTAGTACTAAGTGCTGATCCAAGTTTCTTATAAAAAAAAACGTGTACTTACATGGACACAGTGCCTTTAAAATATAATAACTGGTTTTCAAACTGACCTGTTAAAAAAAACCTAAGCTGCAAAAGGAAAACTAGTTACAATAATTTTATATATTTACAAAAGCCAATCATTTACAGTTTAATACAGTTAATAAACGGTGAATAAATTAGAATACGAAGGAAAGCACGTAATCCGACTTATTAGATCAGATTTTTGAAAGCACCAAGATAGGAAGCTGATTTACTAGCTTTATCCAGGCTGTTCCAAAGGGTGGTTCCACTGTAGCAGAAAGATTTCTGACCTGTTTTTGTTTTAAGTAATGGTATTTTCAGATTCAGATCTGTCGATCGCAGATTTCGTTCAAATGTTCATATCTAAGTTAAAATTCGGATTAAAGAACTAAGCAATAGATTTTGGTGGTACAAACGTAAAGCATAAGCCCGACGGTTTCGTCCAGATGAACTGTTCATCCATTCATTTTCCAAGTAAATGCCTTTCCACACATAATTGATTTTCTTTCCTTGACAGAAAATTGGATATACGTCTATGACAATGCTTGCAAAAGAGTTAGGATGGGACCAGCATAGATCAGAACAAGTACTTGTAAGTGTTATACCAACTTAAGTTTTTGTTTTTGTTTCATTCCGTATATTCCTGAGCATAGGAGTCAAATCTTAAAAAAATTGGAACTTTAGGTCCTCCACTAAAATTCTACCTCGTTCCAAGGACGTCCTCAGGAGGTGAGCCCTTGCCCGCCCCAGTCTTTTCGTAGATTTTTGAAATGAATCATTGTTTATCGCTAGGCACCAGGTTTTACCTAAATTACACGAAGGGAAACAATCATCGGCTATTCCCTTTCGAATTCCTGGGTACGTTGTTGCCTCGTTCTTTTTTGATGTCTTGAATATTTTCCCAGTTACAGAGTTTTCCTTTTTTTCAAGAAGAATTCAAAGTAAATTTTTGAAAAGTTTGAAATCATCGTTGGAGGAAAAATAGACCATTTATTTTGACATTTTAGAAAAGGGCCTGGAGAGCAATATTTTTCTGGTAAATGGCTGCCACAGGGCTTATCGTTCGTGAAAGCAGCCATTTACCAGAAAAATATTGCTCTCCCCAGACCCTTTTTTGTAAATGTCAAAATGGTCTTTTATTGAATTTTCAAGAAAACTAAAGTTTATGAAGGTCTACAACGGAACGGTAAGCAGAAATTTGTCGCTGTGCTAGTTTACGATTTCGCAATTTGATGACGTCACAACCTCATAACTAGTTGAAACATGAAGAGGAATATTCAACATATCCAAAAAGCACTTGGTAGAATTATTTGAGATACCAAAAATTCATTTCAATTTATTCAATGCAAATAAAGATGTAATAGCCATTTATGCCAGCTTTCTAAAGATCTGACACATATTCTGTATTCCTGTTGATTCATGCTCATTCTGAGAACAATGTTTATGGACCAGATCTGCTTCTAAGGACCCCTCCGACACATTACAATCAATAATGTAATCCCTCTTAAGGCCTAACTGTGCATTTACGATCCATCCTTGAATAAAAACTAGAATTCACTTCGTTTTCGTGTCAATAATGTTTTTGCAAGGTACAGGTTAGAGCATGAATCCTAGATCTGCTTTCTTAGCACGGCTTACAAACATCATTTAGCGCTTTTCAAAGTGCTTAGGCTTCGTGATGACATCATAAATTTGCAACAATGATAAGCTCAACGCTTTAATGTTTTGTTTTTCGTAACTGACGATTAGGCTGTTTTGATGACGAGACGCCGACGACTGTTTGGACTTTAATGCTTACATGTTTCGAGCGCATGCCCTATCAATATTCTTTATTTTTTCACTCTGAAACTATATTTCGCCTTGTTTGTGGTTGTGAAGTCATCGAATGTCTAACTGGTAAACCAGAAGAGCGACATACTTCTCTGCTTAGATATTGTAGACCTTCAGATGCTACTATAGTCTCAACTTTCCATAACTTAGCTCGAATTTCTTTCAGATTGTTATAGGTACTAAGATATTAGTTCACGGTGGAATCACAGTAATTAAAGTAACTAAAATTTCTTCTAAGAGCTATTCAATAGACCTTATTGCTATTCTACAAAAGAGTTTGGATCGAGCAATATTTTTATACATCTTCATACGAGAGGTTCGATGGCGTTGGAGCTTCTATGACTAATGCACACATTCAACTATTCTTCTGGGGTAGTCGTAGTCTTTTGCTCCCCATGGTATCGTACTTGTAGTGTCGTATAGTAATTAGAATTAGGTATAGTAAAATGTAAAGTATCTTGTAAAATTTAATATTTGAATAAAAAAAAAAAAAAACTATTCTTCAAACTGTACACAAATATCGTTGATTAAGATTATTTTTTAGAATATCGGAAAGGTCTGTTATTTGCTTGCAAGCTATCCTAACTTGTAGCTAAATTTATTGTTCGTATGCTGTTCGTTTTATTCTTTGTTCCCTTTTTGCTTTCTTTACACATTGTTCTTTCACATTGTCCTCATTTTTTGTTTCATGTTATGGCCCTGGCGGTAGTCGTGTCACTTCGCTCCTCTTGGCATCGTCCTTGCAGTGGTAGTATAGTTGTGATTAGAAAGTATAGTAGGAGCTAGCATTGTATTGTAAATTTTTATCTGCTGAATAGAATTAAAAAAGAAGAGGTCTATTGACAGAAAGATGTGATGATACCAACTTACACCATTTGTCGTGAAGATTTTAAGCCTGTGCTTTAAGTCTGTCCAGAGCATAGGGCTCAAATCTTTCAAATCTTTAAAAAGGGTGGGTTTAAAACTCTATGGCATTTTTCTTTGCTTTGCATGGCTTGAAAAGAACTTATGGTACTTTACTGTAAATCTGCCGTGGAAACTTTTTGATATTTTCATTTTGTTGAAAATGGCGGCAATTTAAATAGTTTAAAGAAATTCATGGAAAATTTTGAAAAATTTTAAATGTTCGTAAATCCTAAACCAATAGGGAAAAATTATATAACCTTCAAGAAGACCACAGTTTGTGAAGGCCTACAATATGGTGGCAAGCTGAAATCTGTAGCATTTCTGGTTTAGGATCATAGCTTCAAATTTAATAAATGCCACCTTTTTGAAACTAATCAAGATATCAATGAATTTCCACGGCAGATTTAAAGCAAGAAACGCTAAGTTCCTCCCAAGCCATTTAATTCAAAGAAAACTGTGATAGAAATTAAACTGACCATTTTAAAGAGTTGAGCCCTATGTTTCCAGCCTGTCGTCATTTTTCATGCATAACGTCTCCTTATTCTAATTCTAGAGCTACCTAATACAAGAAGGAATGATCTGGGTTGATGAACAGGCTCCAAATGAGACATGGTATTGGGTTCCTGGATTCTTTAGACAATCTTAATTATATTTACAAAACTATTCTAATAATATGATTATATTTGCACGTTTTAGGGAAATTCTGTCATGCACTAGAATTTGTCATTTGTAATCATTTGCCAAATTTAATTTGTATTTTAGAATGTAGCTGTAATAATTTCAAGGGTAGGGAATTGTGTTAAATAGAATTAGAAATCTTTCACGTGTGATATATCTCAGTACCCTCTTCAAATCTTCAAGCAATCTTGCTCACAGATATTTTCAGATGTTTGATCGTATTTTATAATATTTTATCGTATTTCAGATAGTTTATTCAGATATTTTATTTTATCGTTTAGATGTTTTCTTTCCACAAAACCGAGGGGTGTGCCATTCTTTCTAAAAAGTGAACAAGATTGTTTGGAACAGAAGGATTTTTCGGATTTTTTGTTACTATTTGGAAAACGAAAGGATTTTGTCAAAGGCATACGAGATTTTCATGAAGTAATATGCCCCTTGCACTGGGCAACTGCTTAGTTTTTGCAGTGAAGAGTTTCAGGTGTAAACTTTACTTAATCATCTAGCACGAATTATTTAATTAACAATCTGTCACGAATATTGGAGATAAAGGTTATGCTTACTTCACAGTTGATCTACTTGAAGCCTTTATTAAATCTTTATATGGTACACAGGTGAATTTCGTCAAATTTGGCCCGTGTTTGTCGTTGCCGTTTAGGAAATTTTCTGTTCCTTACCACCAACCCCATAGCCCCATCTTTCCAATCAATGCTGTGAAATTGCTTAGAAGCAGCTAAGCCTACATGATTCATTATGGGTTTGTTTCAAAAGAAAGGCTTGGGTTAAAGGGTTTGTGTAAGTGTAATATTGGTTAAAAGCTTGCGTTTGCAAGGAGTAAAATAATCTAAAAATATCTCGATTGAATCGAAGTTGGCCACGCATAAGCCTATTTACCAGTGCATCAATTTCAAGCTAGCTGCAATTTGAACAAGAAAACTCATTCTCTCGAAAACCCTTTATTTTGTAACTTCTAAGAAATGTCATATTTGACCGTTTTAACTTATCGATGTGTTTCTGGCATGTCTTGCTCGCATGCAGAAAAACACCTATTTGGCAAAAGAAGTTGACTTTTGTTTGAAACATGATCCGCTGATAAAAGTTTTCAACAGGAGACACCTGGCTGCCAATCTCAAGGGAAAAGACAAGACATCATTTTACATTTCTGACTGATCTCAAACGTCATTGAACCATTGAACACAACGTTGAGGTGATGGTTGCAAATTTGGAGGAGATGAGGCTTAGACTGATTATAATTCGTCGGTGTCTCATAAAAAGCCTCTCAGTTTTTACAATTCAATGCAATAGATAAGTTGGTAAAGCAATTCAATTCAAGAGATAAGTCAGAAAACAGAGACGAATTGTAGTAAGTCTAGATGAGGCTCTGCGAAGGCCCTGCGAGGGCGTATGGCCTGGGAAAAAGATGCGAGACAGAAGACTGCAACAAGAAATGTGGGGTAAAGCAAAAGGAGCCTAACACCTGGTAGAGAAAAGAAGATTGCTTGAGAGGCGGAAAGACAGACCATTGATTGAACGTACACTGCAAAATCATGGTTGAGTTGTTACTGGTTGAGGAGGTATGTATTATGGCACGATTGCTCCAGGCAAGGCCAAAGATTGTGATGAGAAGTTGTGATTTATAGGCCCATTATTTTGGCAAACATCAACAGAGTCGACTGTCTTACTCCTACAACCAAGAAGGATATGTACCATTGTGGCTGAATATCACGGAATATCATAAGGCAACAAAAATACGTCAGATAATACTATATTATAATCCCAGTGCGTTCCGTTATGAATGTGTAGATGCATAATACAAGTATCAGCTTGCTTGATGACAAAGGCTGACAAAGGTTCCAAATGGGAACAAATGGGAAACACTGTCCAAATCAATAGACCTGTTAGCTTTTCTACACAAGAGTCTGAATTGAACAATCTTTTTATTTTAATCAAGATTCTTTGTGGAATAGCAAAAAGGTCTGTTGGGAAATATACGTATGAAATCATTTGCTCCCCAAATAGGCTACTGTTTCCTACTTTGGAAATTAAGCTACTGTAAAGAAACAATTTTTTTATTTCCCTTATCATGGAAAAATCAAAGTTTTGATTGAAAACATACCAGAGCTGGAAATATCATAATTGTTTTACAAGAAACAAGTTAAATAAGAGGCCAGACTAAAAAGTTTGCCTTGCGCCGGGAATGCGTTCTCGGCCCAATCTTAGTGATAACAATATCCTATTGTTTAAAGCAGAAGAATCTGCGCAAATTCTCCACACAGAAAACAAACTTTACAGTCTGGCACGTGCAAGTTCAGATGGCCTAAGTAAGATTTTCATGGAAATTTTGCTGTTTCGGCAGTCGATTACAATAGGTGAAAACAATAGATCTTTTGTTTATTGCCAATTTCCTGGCTCAAATTGAAAACCGTGTAAGTTCCCGTGCATGCAAGATATTTTGCGTGTGCTATGCAACTTTTTACGGTCTGGATAAGAAACAAGTACCAGGATTTTTATGTTATGAGCCAAACTGAACTTATTTCCTTGCGAAATGATGTTTCATATGTCCAGAAACATATCTGGAGAAAACATAGAAACTACATCAAAATACATGTACCCAAAAGGTAGGAAACAAGTTAAGAAACTTTCAGTACTATAATTGGCAACTTTTTATGTCGTCAAATGAATAACTTTTAGTATTTTTGTCTTGATCCAAGTTTCTTATAATGATATTTGTATGATTGTCATGTTTTACTATGTGAAAGAAGACAACATGAAGAACTTTTTTTTTATATCAATCTAAAAATAATGAACTAACAAGAATATTACAGCATAAACTACAAGCTACAAAAAGAAGTAAAATAATACAAAGGTGGGAGGAGGAGAGGAAATTTCACTGAAATGATTTAAGAAAATCTCTTTGGTGATTCGATGAACTCTAGTGTTGCTTTAATGAAATGTTTTATTTAATTCAAAAGGTAACCTTACATCAACATTCAAAATTATTGAAACTAGTTCCTAATTGGAAAGGTTTGACAAACCGTATGAAGGCAAAATTGCCTGTACGCGGTTGAGGAGATTATTTCTCTGCAGATGATAAGAGTGGCAGTGCAACAAGAAATGTTCCGTGTCCTCAACGCCATCCTTTATGGGACACATTGTGTTTAATGTGTCACTGAAATTGTGCCTACACTTGTGAAAATTAAGCGCTGTAATTTCAAATTCATGAACATTTTTGAAATGTTATATTGCAAATTCAGCCAATTGAATCTGTAAATTTCATTCACACCTGGCTGTGGTAATTTTCACCAATAAAATAGTGTTGCATTCAGCATAAGGCTCAAATCTTTCAAATCTTTGATAAGGTTAGTGTAAAATTCTATTGCAGTTTTCTCTGAATTTGATGGCTTGAATGGAACTTATGGTACTTTGCTGTAAATCTGCCGTGAAAATATTTTGATATATTGATTTTTTTCAAAATGGCCGCAATTTAATTATTTTTGAAAAAATTCATGGAAAATTGTGAAAAAATTTGAATCATCGTAAATCCTAAACTAATACAGGAAAAATTATATAACCTTCAAGAAAACCATGTACATTGACAAGAAAACCATGACAGTGTACAATATGGTGGCAAGCAGAAATCTTTGACTTTTCTAGTTTAGGATTTAAAAATTTGATGACGTCATAGCCTCAAATTTAATAAATGCCGCCATATAAATATTAACCAAGTTATCAATAAATTACCACGGCCGATTTACAGCAAAAACCCTAAGTTCCTTCCAAGCAATTTATTTCAAAGAAAACTGGAATAGAATTTTACACCGACCTTTTTAAAGATTTGAGCCCTATGTTGCTGCATTCTCTTTTCACTGTGCTTGAACATCAACTTTTAACAAAGCCTCAGTAGTATCAAAATGTCAAATTCTCTCCAGTCAAAGTCTGTTGCAAAAACAATGTAAGTACAACTAAGGGTATCACACACTTTTTTAATGTGATTTGATTTATTTGTAGCCCGTATTGGTTCAAGCTTGTTTCCATGGTGATGCTGATGAGATCAGGGCTGTACTTTCAAAAGGTGAAGATGTGAACTACCAGGTCAGCTATTTGTTATTAGAAATTGGAACTTTAAAACCACAAATTTTAACTTCAATTTGCTGCTCGATTGCTGTATGTAAAAGATGAAGGCAGACCCACATAATTTTTGTCTTAGATCTAGACCTTTTGGCTATTCTGGAAAGAATCAGAATCAAGTGATATTTTGCTACATTTTGTAGAATTTTCGAACGTGCACAATAATGAAAGAAGCTCTAATGCCACTCGATCGAAACTCACGTATAAAAATGTATGAAAATAACGCTTGATCCAGGAGCTCCTTTGTAGAATAGCTAAAAGGTCTATTACATTAAAGTTAGCTGACGGAGCTAAGTAGAGGCAATCTATAATCAAAGGACCTTAGAAGTGACTCACGGGCTTAATGATTTTTATTGTGAAATTTTCCAAATTATACCATGAGAATGCTAAGGAAGATCAGTGCAATTTTATTGCACCTTCCTCGAAATATGAGTAAATATGCTGTAATGTTACGTTACAGAATGCAGTCTGAGGAAACAACCATCAAAAATTGGCGTGCAGGAAATGTTTAGTCTTTGCTTGAAGATTTTTCAGTGGAGAACAAACAATCTAATTAAACACACAAGCAATCAAATTAATCACGAAATACACGTTTTTTTATTATAAGAAACTTGGATCAGCACTTAGTATAAAAGTTTCTTAATTTCGCATGAAAATTTCGGTGTTTTAGTAGTAAAAGTTTCTTAATTAGTTTCTTATTTTTTTGGGCCTAAAATTGCGGTATTGTTCGAAGTTGAGCCTTCTTCTCGAGAAAGGGCTTCCATTTTGCATTGACATTGTCATCAAGAAGAAGCCATGCACATCAAGGCAAAATTTACCAATTTTGCAGTTAAAAGTCAAGAAAAGACGAAGGCACCTTTGTTAGAGAGACATAGAATAAGAGAGACATACAGATATAACGTTTTAGAGTTTCTTAACTGTTCTTGAGCGTAGTACTAGAGTTTCTTAAATTTTTGGTCATCGTAGTACTAGTTTCTTATAAACCAGTTTCTTATAAAAAAAACGTGTAATCCGTTTTCAGCATGATTAAACAGTGCTATTGTTAATAAGAAACTCTTTTCAAGAATTCAACTAAGAACTAAACCAGTAAGAACCTCGACTGAGAACTTGGATATTGCTCAAGAAACTTGTTTATTTTGTCTGAGAAGGTAATTCGCATACTGGCGCTGTATTCTGGTAAAACTCACGAAATGCTTGGGAAGTTACCTATCAATGAATACAACGAACATTTAAGAAGGATGCGGAGAAACTGCAAAAACCTTTGGTACCCATGATCTGCTAATTTCAACTGTTTACTGAAAGCTAAAAGAGACTTTCAGCACTCGGTGGGAAAATTTATTGGTTTCTTGAAAACTCTTCGATTGTTGTTCTACTTGACTGATCAGCTGCTTAAAAGTTCTTAGAAAACTAACAATAATCTTGAAAAAATGCTAACAAAGAGCTTTTTGAAATAATTTTGATGGGAACGTCATTGAGCTAATTACTGCACTCAAAGAGTTCATTTTGTTGGAGAAGTTTCCCTTAGCAACCAATCTCATTCTGTGAAATGATGCATCAACACAGGCGAGCAAGGTGGCTGCCATGCCACACACATTATATTTTCCAATCTCGGCCTGTTCTCAGCTGCAGTCCCTCTATTTTCCAGAAGTTTATTATTCACAATTTAGCGTAAACCTCAAGATCAATGTGCTTTGCACAAGTCAACTTAGAGGTCTAGTCCGAACAAAACATTGAATTCAGACTATTGCTGAACAAATTAAAAGTCTAGGCCTACTTTTGAAGCAAAATCGGCTATGATTCAAATAAAATGCACAGAAAGTTAAAATGCAAGGCTTGAATTGAAAATTGATTTTAAGCAGCTACGAAAAAGTAAGTTGATAAACTTCTTGATCAAAGATGAGAGACGTACCTTTCTTTGCACGTTGAATCTGTTGAATGCAGTTTTTCATCCAGCATTTTGAGCGCGCAGGCTCCGCGACCATGATTCGTTCTTTCCGTAGAGTGGCCGCGCGTGCTCAAACCGCTGGAGCGTTTGACCTTTGAGATGTCATACACCTCAGGAGGGCCTCCGCTGAACGACAAGCTTTGACCTCGCGTTGTTGCAAGGCTTGATGTGGACTTCATCACGTCCTTCACCCCATGACATAAAAGATTTTGTAAACAGGAAAATGCCCACCACCCCTATGACTTCACTGCCGTGAGTCAAAAAGGATAAAGAAATACCTACACACGTGATTGCTCCCCTAGTGAATAGATATGCACGCACATGCCAAGTTATCAAATACAATAGGCTAATTTTAGACCTGCATATGCAGCTCTTGAGTTAGCTATTTATCTATGTCAACTAACTTTAAAGTTTTGATGAATCTTCCTCATTAACTTGTGTTCTTCATTGAACTGAAGAAAATGTTCATTGAATTGTGTATGATTTTGAATCTCTTTTCAAAATGTTTGCGTTGTAGGATTCTGACAGAAGAACACCATTGCATGCTGCTGCCCATTGTGATGAAGAAGAATGCCTCAAATTACTCATTATGAATGGTAAGTGATTGCAATAAGAAACCATTGGATATTTATTTTCATATTTATTGCCGCAGAGCAGCATTATAAAATGCACTCAGCTAATGCATTGTGATTCAGAATGTTTGTTTGCAGTAATTTTTGCCCCATATAATGCTGTTGCCATATGTGATCATTGCAGGCAAATATTTGCCCATGCATGGTAGGGCAAACAATAGGGCAATGAACGTAGAAGAATGCAAAGGAGACACTGACTTGTGACTTTCAGTTTTATTATTTTGAACCTTCGTCTAGTTTGTTTTGAATTTGAAAGAATTTGTATCTGATCCCGAGTGTTTTACCCAAAGCTATTTACAAAATTTAAATTGGTTCTACTTGCCATTATTTTCACTCATTACGCTTATTCTGGTCTGAGCTTTCGCCTCACCTCTGAGGCCTCTTCAATGAGTTGCTGAAGAGGTCTCAGAGGTAAGGCGAAAGCTCCGACCAAAAAAAAAGCGCACTGAGTGAAAATAATGGCAAGTAGAACCAATTTAAATTTTGTAAATAGCTATTTTGAAACCGTTGTGTCATATTTATTTCCATTTGATTTCGATAGGAGCAAGGGTCAATGCAAAAGATTCAAGATGGCTTACTCCTCTTCACAGAGCTTGTTCAGTTGGCAGTGAGGTACTGTATGTTGCTTATTGTTTCAAAGATTATGTCATAAATCTTCCAGGGGCGGGTTGTTCAAACGACGATTAGCGCTAATCTTGGATTAAAAGCATGATTGGACCTATGATTCTGTTGTCGTTGCACAGTCTTAATCAAGTGTTAGCCTAATACCAGTTTTGAACAACCAGGCTCAGAAGTTTGTAATATTGGAATTTAAAAATCAAAGCATCTTTACACATGATTCTTCAAAGGACGGAACTTATATTCTCACATCATCACACAAATGAATATTGTAAATTTTGTACTCTCAAGAAAGGAAGAAGCTAGTGCCAGCGTTAATTAACAATTTAGTATTTTTATTCTTGAAAAATTCACAGTTTGCTAATCTTTCTTTATTGTCAAAGGATGAAACATGGTAATTCTTGTATTATGTTCCATCTTCTTTAGAGATGTGTAAAAGCCCTCCTGGAAAATCAAGCAGATTGCAATGCCAGAGACAAGAACTGGCAAACACCATTCCATATTGCTGCTGCTAACAATTTCAAATCTTGTGCAGGTAAAATTTCAATGTTTTAGCTAAATATGATTCTTTTTTATTTTGAAGCAGTTTATTTCTTTCTGAAATCTATGCATTGCTGCAAGGAGTTTTTATTTAGTTCTTTGTATGTTAAGTTGATTGACAACAACAAAAACAACATTTTTTTCATTTTTATACAAAAATAGGAAAATGCTTTCATACTTCAAGCTTTTAAGCTTTCTGCACTTTAATTATCCACTGGGATTACATGAATAGCGAATTTGGTATCAAGTAATTTTGCAGTAAGTCATTTGGACAATCCAAGATTAGTAAAAGGGACATTTATTATCTTGTTTTTCTCAACTGCATATGTTTCAAAATATTTTGGAATGGAATTTTAATCTCTTGTTTCCAGTAGATATTTCTTTAATCTTTTTTCTTCAGAGGCACTGCTACCACATGTGAATAATGTAAATATCACAGACAGAGCAGGGAGGTCAAGTTTACATCATGCTGCATATAATGGTCATTTAGAGGTATTGGATATTTCTATGTCTTTGTCAGTCAGTTGTTTACAGTACAGGCCTTGTGTACATTAATATGAAAAGGATTCCAAAGAATTCCCAAGGATTCTTCAAATTTTGATAAGAATTCTTGAGCCATATGAAAGACTGTAAGTTCTTTAAATAAGAGCTCTTAGAACCACAAAATATTGTCAAGAATTCTTAGCTAGGAAAACTACGTTCATGTTTTAGTTTCAGTTTCTCATTTTAAAATTCCACTGCATTCAAACAATTTCAAGAAAGATTAATTAAATGTAAATAACAGCCTAAATTGAGATATATGTAATTGCTAATAATGACAGTGATGAAAAAGGTTGTGTGCAAGGAATTTCTCAAGGAGGGGCCTTCTCGATAGATAGATGAATTGAGGAGAGGGCACCATCTGTTTCAGAAAAGATTAAAAATTTGTTTAACTATTTGAGGATTGATGATAAACGTGTGAAGAATGAAGCATCTTTAGCATATCACTGTGGGTTTAAAATACTGCCAGGGGCTAGGCAGACGAAAAACGCCCATCTAGCTGCCAGGAGTACTGTAGTGTGATCAGTTTTGATCATTATTGGTGAAGAAGAAGGTTTTGAGATTTTTGAAAGCTGTTGATAAAGATTGATTCCTGGATGTCTACTGGGATGCTGTTTTATGTTTTAGCATCACAATACTGCACTGATTGTATAAGACCATATAGCAATGTGCACACGGCCTGCACTGTATCAACTCTTTCTTGCCTAATAAGGAGCATATATAGTTGCCTTACGACAGGTTGTAATACAATAGCATCAAGATTTGCTAGTCTATAATATTCCAAGACCATTTTGGCCACTGAGTTAATCATGTGGGCCTTTGTTATATTTTGCATTATGCCAACAAAGATAAATAATTCATCCAGCTAAAGAATTTTGGCTGCAAGAGTTTGAAATGCAAAGTCAGTTCATTCCATATTTGCTTGCTGAGTTTTTTAAGTCTGTTTTTGAAAATAACCTTAAATAACGGACTCATCATATTAAACCCATAAACGCAACAAGGCACCGAAATGAGTAGCAAGAAGACTGTTAACTCCTGTAAAAGAAACAACAACCAAAATAAACCTGTAACAAGAGAAAAACTGTTAAGTCCTGTAAGAGAAAACCGAATTAATCTTAAAACCTGAAAGGAAAGAAATAAGTTAGTAACTCACCAGTAACTGCTGAAAAGATAAACGTGAAATCACCAAATACGCGTTTCGTCGCACTCTCATCAGTTTGGTTCGTGCGAAGAACAAATTAACAATAAAACAGGCCACTTTTATTAGCAGACGAACAAAAGAAATTGAAAATCACACGCCAATAACACCTAAGCCATTTATTGGCTAAACTCAATCAACAACCGCCAAAGACCAAAGCCTTTGGCGCAAATTGGAGCAATTGCAACGTGAAAACAAACTCCTTCTGTCGGCAGAGGGAGGAATCTTTAAGTTTGATAAACACCGCTTCTAAAACCTTGAGGTGGAAGGCAGACCTTGCCCTACTCAAAATTTGGAAACAATCCTCGCTATAGTTGTTACCACACTTATTACTGCTCAGTAAATATCTATTTTTGTTCATTTTCCAGTATTCTACTTCTTTTCACATAGTTGATTTCAATTTTCACTGAGCCTTCATCTTTCTTCAACACAGATGGTTGACTTACTATTAGGCAGAGGTGCAAATCCAAATGCTACCGACAAGAAAGATCGCAAACCATTGCACTATGCAGCATTCATGGGTATGTGTTGCCACTTTTTCATGTTTTATACCTTTGAGTTTATTTCGTTAAGTTAAGATTTGTTTAAAAAATAATCATAATTCTTTCCTGTCTCTGTCGTATCACTTCTTCATTGTCTTGTGCTGCGTTGACCTTGAAGATTATGTTTTCAAATGATGTCATTTTGTTTCCAAAAAATAAAGGAAGTATACAACGTTGACTATGTTACCAAAGGGAAATCTAATCAAAACCTTTTTTCAATTTACATGCCTTTCTAACCCTTTCAAAAAAGATACAGCTATATTACCATATATTATCCTAGTAATTTGCAAACAAAATGAGGTCATCAGCTGATACTTAAAGTCAGTGAATAACTCGAAAACGAAATGAGATATAAAAAAATTTAAACAGGATTTATCATTACTCGACAGTGCTGTTCATTTGCATCAATTTTCGCATCAGCTCACCTTTAAGATTGTTTAAAAAAATAATCAAAATTGGTTGTTTCCATTTCTTAACTGTCTTGTGCTGCGTTGACCTGCAGAAGGATTAGAAGTAGCAACCTGAAGATTATGTTTTTAAATGATGTCAAAAAGTTTAAGTAACTGTTCTTGTTGTAACGTTTTACAGTAGAAATTTGTTCATTTCCAAAAAAGATTATAGATTTACTGACAGCAGAAAGATGCATGGATTTTACGAAGAGAAAAGTTTTGAAAGTTGAAACAGCTTTTGAGAAAAATCATCCACTGAAAATACGCAGGTAGCTGGTCTTTATATTTTTATGTAGCTTTGATCAAAATGTTCTTTCCCGTTCTTTGTAATGTTGTTTCATTTTCTCATCATTAGGACATGAAGATATCATAAAGAGTTTGGCAAGAAATGGTGCCGAAATTGATTGTGTAGATAAAAAAGTAAGTATGACTTTTTTGTTTAGTCCATCATCATCATCATCATCATCATCATCATCATCATCATCATCATCATCATCATCATCATCATCATCATAGTTCTCTATTGGGTCCGTTGTACCCTCAGAGTGTCTTAACTTATATTTTTTTATTAAGTACAGACATAAACTCAGTTTTCTTTTGCATCATCTTCCATATTTGTCCTTTAGCGATGTTTAATTCTTTGTGATGAACTTTTTCGAATATTTGAAGCTTTGTTTTGCCGTTAGTTTGGCGCTTTTCTCGATGCTAGGTGCTGCCGAACATCATTTTATGCCATAAGACGTTTCATTCGTCGTCTGTCGTCTGTATGACTGATCCCTGAATTTCTTTTAATTTTCAGTCATTTACACCGCTGCATGCTGCCGCTGCAATGGGACAAGAGTCGGTTCTTGCGCAGCTTCTTAGATTTGGTGCCTCGGTGAGTTGCTTGTTTTGTGATTTGTATTCTTCAATAGTCAGCCCGTTTGAGATCATTGCGTTTATATGAAGAGAATGTAGGGTGAGTATCTCTTGTTGGTAATGCAGGGTCCTTCGGAAGGGACGTTAAACTAGAGGTCCCATGCCTGGATGCGGCATGCATAGTGGGCCTAAATTAGCTTTAAATAGCTAGAAATCCTTTCAGCCTACTTAAAATAAATTACTGGGAAAAAGGAGAAAAAAGGGTAAATAAATTTACCATAATATTTTGTAAAAGAGAAACAGAACGATTGAATTTTCTGTAAAAATATAGTATCTTACGAGAATCTTCAGAAGGCTTTATTGCCTAAAAATGAAAGGTAAGGCTCTAGATTTGATGAACCTTCCGCATGTGTAGAAAGGGCTCGATATCTATTGTAAAATCCTCTGTTGCAATGTCTTCTGGACTTTTGGGGGTTAGGAGATCATTCTTTTACTTTAAGTTTTCAATGGATCATCATCAGAAATTTCTGTTGAGTATTTAGCGTAGAGGATCACGAATATGATTGCTGAAGTGAATTCGGTTGAAAGAATACACTATCGTTCACTCGGTAGCTCTTACCACATTCGTTGTTTTGTTAGCAGATGTTCTGTTTTTAAACCATGAAAATGCTTTTGTGGGATTTTCTGAACATTTTGAACAGCATATTTTTCGCCCCAAAAGATTTTGAAATCGAAATTTTCAGACGTTGGAAAGGTGCAAAAACATTATCGTCCGAACTTTTTAGGGTTTAGTGCATTCATTTGTTGATTGATTGATTGATTGACTGATCAATTGAATGATTGGTTGATTGACGGATGTGATGCGATATGATGTGATATCTTTCAGGTGTCAAAGAAGACATCAGCTGGGAACACGGCTCTGCATATCGCTTGCTTGAATGGACAAGATGGCATCATCGATATTCTTGTGACACAGGGTGCTGGCATAAATGCACTCAATGCTAAGAATCAGGTGAATGTCTTCTTTATTCCCTGGTATTTCCTGACACAACTAATTCTCCAAGGACAAATCCGGGTGGGGTTGGTATGATTGACGATGAAATGGAAGATTATGCTGTTTTTGAATGGTGTATCGTACTTTTGTCCACCATTCTGCATCTTTCTCTGCGAAATGGTGTATCCAAGTAAGCGACTTGTGCGTAATAATGTCATCGCGTGAAAACATTTGGGAGAAGTCTTACCAACATCGGACTTGGAGACGAAAGTATTCTAAGTTTTATCAACGGCGTTATATATATGAAATTGATCAAGGTATTTTATTACTTTTAGACTCCGTTGCATCTTGCCGCTTCGAGCCATTCTGGTTTGATTTGTATGGAAGAATTATTGAAATTGAAAGCTGATCCAAACCATCAGGTAAAGTCAGACTCCTAATGTTTCAATTTTTCTCCCTTGCTGGAGCGTTTAAGATCAGAAGATCTCGCAGTCGTCAGTAAATTTTCAATTATAATGATAATTCAATGAAGTCAGCAATTATGTTCAGCTCCAAATGGGTAAGAAAGTTCTTCCTTTGCTTTCACATTGTTATGAAATTCCCTTTTTTCACAACTGTAAACAAAAGGCTTTCGAGGCCACACATTATTGTCAGCTTGAAATTTTGGACATTGATATGTTGGACATTCTATCAAAATGTGGCACTGATTCCAAAATCAGGCCTTTCTTTTCGGAAGGTAAAAGCTTCATAAAGAAAGTCACATCACAACCTTGGAATTAAGTTGCCTTCAGCAAAGAGTATCCATTATCGTTTGGCTCACAAGCTCCTCAGAGCTGGCCTGGTTCTACTGCTCTAGTAATTATCATAGTATTATCAATTATGGAGAGAACCTTATTTAGTAATTTCTCTCTCTAGGACTCATATGGGCAATCCCCATTACACATCTGTGCGTCAGAAGGACACGCAGCGGCAATACGACTTCTTGTCAGTAATCGATCATACGTCAATGTTAGCGACAAAAAAGGAAATTCACCTTTGCATCTCGCAAGCAGGCATGGGCATGAATTGTTTGTCATGGAGTTATTGAATCATGATGGAGATCCATTTGGGTAAGTCTCTTTGCATGGGTACTTGTGTATTATTTTTTGGAATACAGAAGTGTGTATTATTTTTTGTCCACCCATTTGTTTGAGTCTGTGAGATCGTTAAACAGAGTTAGTATACCAGTTAGCTCGAAAAGATATCCCCCCGTTTGAAAAATCATTGTAGCAAAATTATATATGCTATATTCATAGGTTTTAATCTTTCTAATAGCTAAGAGATTTTTGGTAATTTTCAGAATAGTATTCCCTTCGTAAGTTAGAAAGATTTTTAAAATCAGTCTTGCAGTACAGCCGGAAAATGACAAAAACTTCACGATCAAATCTTCCAGGTATTTTGAATTCCAGTCGAAATTCTTTTAAGAATTAGCATAGCTAATAAGATGATAAACTACAACTGAGACGGAAACTGAAATTAATATCTTATTCATTGCTATGGAAAAGGAGTAAGATAGTTAAAACGACAGGTTGCGTAATTTTATTTCGAGATAATGTTTATTTTGAGGTCATTTTCTGTTTGATTTTACCACGGGACTTTTCTGTTAGAAATTTCCAAAAAAGTGCAAAAAATACCTCAATGTTGTAGCTGTTAGAAAACTTGATTTTGATAATTACAGCACAAATAAATTTTCTGCAGCGATTCTTCGGACAGTGTAAAAATTTTCTCCGTCACCCGGTATTTAAAGCAACTGATATTTTCTCAACAGGCGTGGTGAAGCCAGCATGACAGCTTTGCACATGGCAGCGCTTGGTGGACATACGGATTGTTGTCGCACACTTATTGCAAATGGTAAGTTGCATTTTGTCTTAATTCTCAGTAGAGAAATTTTTATAATGTTGTTATGCCCAACCAAGATGTGCTTCACTTTTCAAATTTCTTCCTTGCTCGTTTTCTCGAGCGTAAACATTATTTTCTCTTGGCAAAACCAAAAATGTTCAGAAAGTTTCATGCAACTACTTTAGCTTTGTTTATTTTTTCTTTGATTGATAAAAGGACGTTGTACATGATTATTAGAGGCAATAATCAATGTTGAAAGTTTTAGAAATATTTCTCTATTTCAGGATGCAATGTTAACTCAATCGATGCAAATGATCGCACACCCTTACATGCAGCTTCATGCAGCAAGTAAGGCTCGTTTTATATTTTCAGTTCATAACGGTCAATTGTACTCTATCAAAATTGCTTTTCCTGAAGATGCGCACAGGGATCATTGGCAGTGAAGATTCTTTGTTAAAACATGTTTCTTCTACAATGCTGTTAACTTTTTTCAACTGAAATGCAAAAAACTTCTCTCGTAGGCGTGCTGCACAATATTTCATTAAAAACAATTATTAAACAAACAAGCAAATATAGTATGATAAATTGTATTTTGAATATAATTTTCTTTCGTTTTCTTTGAATAATGTTTAGATACTTTGAAAATCACTTGATATATTCTGTTTGTGTGTATCGCACTTTTCTTTGACACATGGTAGACTTACTGGCTTCAATTTAGATAAATGCTGAAAAGTTCCCGAAGTTGGGTATTCATCTATTAAAAGCCATGAACATGGCGTATTTCTAATATGGTATGCGTTACTCAATTTGTTTGTTCTTTTTTCCAAACCAGGAACGTTGAATGCTTGGAATTACTTCTTAGACACGGTGCTCAATTTGATCTGACGGACAAACTTGGCAGGTAAAAATGTTAACTTCATATAGCTTGTTTGATTAAAGATATCTTGCTTATATAAAGCTGTTGTTGATAAGGATCTTACAGCGACAAGTGCTGCACCAGGAAATAAGGGAGTATAGCTTCCAAGCCCTTCCCAGGGCAGAACCACAGGAAAGTTCAGGGATTTTCATTGGGCCTCTGTGTTTTAGATGCATCAGCGGGCTAGCCTGTGTCCCAAATAATGAAATGCTCTTCTTTTTTGCTTCTTATCTATGGAATGGCGTGGCCTTATTAATGAGCCATCGTCAGCTTTCTGAGTACCAAGTTTTCAAGTGCTCTTCTTTTCTGAATGTTTTCCTGTATATTTTAGGACAGTGTTACACTACGCTTCTGGTCACGTATCGCATGAATGTGTGGAACTTCTGTTATCTAAAGGTTGCAGTGTTCATAAGCAAGATACGAATGGTTGCAGTCCGTTACATTACGCTGCTGCTAAAGATGAAAATGCAATGTAAGTGTTTTTATTTCTCTTTTTGATTGACACAGAAGCTTGTTTTTAAGAGTTAGAACCAGATACTTTTTTCTTTGGAGAGATAGCGGTAAAAATGGTTTAAGATTCTCTGAACTAATGATTGGAAAATTTCCTTTTGAAAGCAAATTAAAAAACAGTAGTTCCAAGGCAGAGATTCTGGTGCTTCCTATGATCTCAATTTCGAGTCAGGATATTTATTTAATTATCCTACATTCCGCAAACCCCTTCTCCATGAACGAACGGTTTGCTAGCTCTGTTTGGTAACTGCACACTGGTTTGAGAAATGTTCAAAAGCAAGGCTGAAGCTATATGTTCACCCCATTCATCTATATTTCTGACAGCGAACAGCAAAGATATCAACTCGCAGGTAGGGTCCCACCACTTCATCGTCATGACAAAAGGGGTCGTGAGATTGATTATGTCTTCTATTTCTGTGATCCCAGCGCTTGGCGTTAAAATCGCAACTTCACCGTCACTTTAATTTCATCAACGCAAGAGCTTGTTACAAGATCATATTTATCGAACGTTTAAGATAAGATAGATGTTCTTTTCTCGGCACATTATCCAAACTTGTAAACTGATTATTTGATTACTGGCTTTCCCAAAGTCATTTGCCTATACTAGCCCCTTTTCTAATATCTTTCCTGCTTCAATTTTCATTTTGGAACCAGGTAATACTTTTTACTCTATTTAACAGGGTTGTTGAGAAACTGTTAAAACATGGTGCAAGTCCCAGAAAGAAGGATAAGAATGGATATACACCATTGCACTACTCAGCTGTTAGTGGATACAAATTGTCGATAGAAATGGTAAGAAAATATTTGTTATATATCATTAAAGAGAATCAATGGATATAAAAGCCACGCGCGGAAGGTGTCTGGGTATTCTATTGTTAACCTATCGTATTTGATGATGTCCACACGTGCGGGCATATTTTTTTAGCTAGAGGAACAATACAGTGCGTATGAGTTGTCTTTGTCTCATTTACAGATTACATCCACTTAGCTCCGTTCGTTCTATTTAAATAAGCTATAAATAGGTTGATACTTCAAATCAATCAATGCCTTTCAGTGTTCAGGCCCTCTTCAATAGTTATTTGGGTCCAGTCCAGCTTGTTGCTAAGTCTGCTTGTAACTGTTTTCCATTAACTGCATAAACACGATAACCTATCATGTGCGTAGGTTTTAATCAACATTAGCACAGCAACTTTAAGTCTTAAATGTTCAGATTCCAGTATCATATACCAGACAAAAGCTGCACGATCAATCTATCTATTAGTGACCTTTTCGCATTCTCAAAGTGTGCAGAAAATGACTCACTTCTCCTTGTCAAGAAACTGAATTTGCGGAAAATTTTGAATAGCCGCAAACAGCTATTTGAATTTTCTTTCTTGGCCGCCAGACGTGAGCATGTACAAAACGCTTTTTACCACTGTGGAAGATAGCTTGTAAGGTTGTTTGATGATAATTTTGCGTGTATTTTCAGCTTTTAGACGTTGGCAAAGATAACCTAGTGAACAAATGTGGTTCTGAAGGATACACACCTTTGCATTTCGCAGTAAGTGATAAGGAACTTTATGAGGTCATTCTTGATTTTTCTTGATACTCGTTACTTAATGCACTGTCCATGTGAACTTGCTTTTGACATATCTACCGGGTGCGCCAAAATAAATTATGCACTTTTGGCAGGCTACGATATATCGTACATTGGACCGATTTTGAAGATTTATGACTTAATCTTTAGCAGAAAGCCTGAATTAGATACTGGGATTTTTTGCAAATTTTTTCATTTTTAGTTTTTAGAGTTGGAAGCGAGTTTCTTAAAAGTTTAGTTTTCGAAAACACTGAAAACGATAAAAAAACATTGATCAAGTTTTCTAAAGAATTGACATGAATGCACAAAGGGAAAACTTGTTCGTGGTGATTTGGGATTTAGAAATCGATTGACTGTAATCTGCTGTACGAGAGTTCGTACTAAATCCGCAAATCACCCTGAAAACGTTTTCTCTTTGTCCATTCATGTCGATTCTTTAGAAAACTTGATCGACGTTTTTTGATCGTTTTCAGTGTTTTCGAAAACGATAATTTTAAGAAACTCTCTTCTAGCTCTAAAACTGAGAACGGAAAAATTTACAAAAGTCCTAGAATCTAATTCAGGCTTTCTGCTAAATATTCAGTCATAAATTTTCAAAATCGGTCAACGGTACGATTTATTGTGGCCTGCCAAACGTGCATAGTTTATTTTGGCGCACCCAGTACATATTTTCGTCGTTGCCAAAAAAATGTTACCGTCTTTAATCTTACCTGATATTTATCTTCTCGTGCCATGTTTTTCTCCTTAGTCACATCATGGACATTTAGCTGGACTAAAAGTTCTTATTCGACTTTATAATGATCTTAACGTCAAGGGAATTAATGGTAAGTCATTTCATGAAGAAGAACATCTTAATGTAATTGTTTTCTAGTATCTGAGACAAAGATGCCTCCCTTTCTGTCACTCTTATGAAGCGCACAATGCATTTTATAGTAAGGAAATTGTTCGTCATAGTCTAAAATCAAATGTGAATGCTCTTCTGTTCTTCCATGGGGCACCTATGATCATTGCAGCTAAGGACCATATTTTGCCATTAGAATAGAGAATTGATGTCAGTATCTGGATTCTGGAACTCAAAATATAATAAACATGCCTTTCTAATAGAAGACAAGATATTCTATATTTTATTCAGAATAAACATAATTTTTAAGCCTTACTGAGACGAAACATTACAGATGTTATATTGCAGCCTCAAAAAACTTCTTTTGGAACTTGGTCGGTCGTTTTATAGAGCCGTCCTGCTGTTTTCAATTGCTGAGAAACTCAGTTATTGTGTCAATTAGACAAAATTTTCAGCACTCCCCACGGTTATTATCTTCTGTTTAGTAAGATAGTTTCTGTTTATTTTCCCAGGCCTAACTCCCTTGGATTTGGCTGCTCAGGCTGGTCATGTGTAAGTCAACCTGGTTCCCAGGGCCAGCTTCCTACGTCAGTACTGACCCTGGTACCGGGCAGGTCAAATTCGCAGTTTGATTGGCTATTTGGTAACAAAGGCCTCGTTAATTATTCCAAATTCCAAAGACTTATTGCTTGGCAGAAAATCAATCAACTTTGGGTCGCTGTCACCGGAAAACGGGACAAAAAATTGAAAAACCGATTTTTGGTATACCTTAAAAGTCATAATGTTCCCTAGTTGATGGGGGTTTGAACCCCATCCGTCTGCGCTTGCAGGAGAAATTTGGCATATTTGGTCATTTTGGGGCCCATCCCTATTGATTCCCATTCAAAAATGGCCTCCATTTGATCACTATTTCAAAAACATTAGTAGCAATCATGGAGCAGAGAAGGGGCTTACAAGGGGTAAAAGACAACGGCGCATCTGAATTTTGAGGTTTCAAGAAATTTGGGGTTCGTTATGACGTCATAAAAGGGGGTTTAACAAAATGTTCCGATTTTTTTACCCGAGGTTACGTTTGGAGTCGATGCTCTATGGTTACTTGACCAATTTCAAAACGGAAAAAAGTTTACAAGAGCCAACTCATCTGCAAATCTTATAACGAAATTTGGAATTGGATACCGCCTTCAGGGGCTCCGCGCGGGCGCCTTGAAAATGGGGGTAAATTTTGGCCTACCCCATTTTGCACGGTAACTCAGATTTGCGCTCGGAAATGGGCCTCGAAATGTCAAAATTCGACGGAAAACCACATTCTTTACCTATTTCAACTTTAATTTGCTATTTATCTCTGAAATTGGGAGAATAGCGAGCCATTTCATTTTCGAAGCTGCGGCGAAATTTCGAAAAATTTCGACTTAGGCCCATTTTCCACTAAAACAAATCGTGCTTATTTTCCTATTAAATGCACTTGCTAACCCCCGATTAATGTTTAAATACCTTTAAAATGGTCGAAAAGAGGACCTCAAAGCGTTTGTTTCTAGTTTTTCGAATCATCTACGGCATTATTAGCGTTAGAGCAACGGCCATTTTTCGTCACAATTTCATACTTTTTCCTCGATGTTTCCGACTTATTACATTGTATGTTATGGATCAAAATCAGCTGACATGCAGTTATATCTGTCGGACTCAGTTTCCATATGGAGACAATAGAGTGTTTGTAATAAACTGCAGCTGATAATTTATGCACAACAAAAAGGCGCCCAAATGGCCACTTTTGCGGCAACCGGTACCAGGGCCAACATCGATGACCTAAGGAAGACAATGGTGGGCCTGGGAACGAGGTTGTGTGTAAGTTTATCATCAAATAATTGTCCTTTATAACTACTGCCTCTTTCAATGATGATTATTCTAACACAAAACATAACAGATGGGACTGGACACTTGCTAGGATCGGACACTTGCTAGGATCGGACACTTTCTAGTAAGGAAGACAATGGTGGGCCTGGGAACGAGGTTGTGTGTAAGTTTATCATCAAATAATTGTCCTTTATAACTACTGCCTCTTTCAATGATGATTATTCTAACACAAAACATAACAGATGGGACTGGACACTTGCTAGGATCGGACACTTGCTAGGATCGGACACTTTCTAGGAGTTTTAAAGCAAGAACAGCATAGGTCCCATACCTTTAAATCAATGTAAAAAGGTGGGTGTCACGTTCTATGACTGATTTCTTTTAATTGAATAGCCTGTAAAAGACTTTAGCTACTTATGAACAATTCTGTCGTTGGGCTTTTCAGAAAATTTGAGTATCTTTCGAAAATACAGCGTATTTCATATTACTACTCATTTGAAAATGTGACGCCATCAAAAATGCCTAAATTGTAAACCAGCAGAGTGACAGGCCTTTGCTTGATACTATGTTGTAGACATCCATAACTATGGTTTTCTTGAAGGCTATTTAAGATTTTGTAAACAAGTATAGCAGTTATGATGGTTTTGAGTTTTTTCAATTTTTTTCTTAAATTCTTAAAAAAGAAGAAAACGCTCTGATTCTGAAAATTTTGATTTCAGAAAAGTCGAACGGTGGCGCCATTGCTAAAGTTCCTTTGAAGCCATTCGGTTGAAAGAAACAGGTCATAGAATTTTGCACCAACCATTTTAAAGATTTGAAACCTATGCTAGCAAGAACTGTGTTATTTTTTATATGTGGAAGCCCTTCAGTGGTGGGTTACTGTAAGGAGATTTCTGAGATCCAAACTAATTATCTCTTTGGCTATTCAAGGACTATAACTACCGATTTTTAACTAACTTTACCTTAAGCTGAGCTAACAAAGTTTAGTTATTATACAGTCATTTTGTTCATTCATTTCATTTTTAATTATTTATGCAGGGTAGAAGCATCAATAAATATATAAATATTGCTTTACAGATTGCCCTGTCAACTAAAGAAAAAGAATATAAACCCTATTTACAGTGTTATTTCAAACCTAAAGTAATAATAGAAAGGAAATATAGAATCAACATACACCAGAAAAGCAACCTTTGACATTCTTTTCATTCTGTGGCTATACCTAGCAAAGTCCAACGTCGGTAAACATCCTCAAAATGTGTCTCAGCAGTGTCCGTTTGTTGCCGCTCCAGTTTCTGTCAGATTTAGAGGAGAAATTTTATTTTATTTTCGTTCCAAATGCATGGTTTTCTAATTTATGTTTGCAGGGAATGTGTCGAAGCTTTACTGACGTGCAAGAATCCTGCATCTGTCCTTTCATTTGATAACGATGTTAAAAGAACTCCTTTACACGCCGCAGGTAACAGTCAAGAATGAATCTTTCTTTCTCTGTATAGTTTCCTTGTTTTTCCAGATTTTTGGTGATACGTTTATGAGACTCCTGTCTGCTCAAAAATCTTTATAGGTATACATCGTTAAAGGCTGCCCTCCACTTGCAGTAGTTTTGGTCGGCACCTTTGTCTAGAGCGCATGCTGTGTTGTTAGAGAGCATGCGCACTTGATAAACGTGCTGGTTGCCGACCAAAACTACTGCAGCGGAGGAAGGCCTTAAGACGTGAAAGGTTCAGTGCAGAGTTCCAGCTGATTTTGAAATGCATTTTATGAATATAAGTCTGTTGCAGCTTTCAAAAAGGAACTTAAAACTTGGGATGGAACCAGTTGCCTTTGTACATTTACAATTTGTAAATAGACATTGAATTCCTTTGATTGTAAATAAAATGTATTAGTTTAGGTTTATTGTAGATAGCTGATGTTTAAAACTATGTAAAACCAACTTTAAATGAATAAATAAATGAATGAATGAACGAATGAATGAATGAATGAATGCGTGAATGAATGAATGAAACCACACTTAGGTAATATATACAACAGTACCTTGCCATGTGATGCTGAATTTACTGGTGCTGATAACCAGGCCTCATTAAAGATATTTTGTGCCTGCGAGCAAATGATTTGGGAAAAATGTGTCTGCAATCAGATCACTCCCAGAAGAGTAAAAATGCCAGCAACTAATGTTCAATTATATGTTGTGCCCGCAAGCGGCGCTCGTGCGCTCGCACAGATTAATGAGGCCCGCTGATAACTGTTGGAAATTTTCTTTTTTCTAGCTTACAATGGTCATACGGAATGTCTTCAGCTGCTTCTTAATCATGCCGAGGCTGAAGATGTTGTTGACTGTGTTGACGGACAAGACAGGTAAGGAGACGTTCGAAAAACATTCCAATAGCTTGCGTTGTTACCCAACTATATACCTGATGGTTGTTGCGCCATTTCTCATTTCTCCGATTCTCATTTCAAATCTCATTTCTTTCTGTTTGCTTTTTAATGATTTGCATTTTATTGCCTTCCCTTATCCTGGCTTTTCCAATTTCGATGGCCTTTTACCGTAAAAGCCCCCATTTAACCCCCTCTCTGTTAAGCACTCCTCTCTAATCAATATATCCCCCAGTTATATTAATGTGAGAGGTTACCAAACATTTTCACTTCTTTGGGTGAAACAATTTATAATATTAAGTTTTATATGGTTTGGTATGAAGACTGCGTTAGATTTTTGTTTTTGACTCGTTAAATAAAGGGCGCCTACCTTGTAGGAAGTGTGTTTATTCCCAGTACTGTAGAGTAATTGCTGTCCTGTGACCCAGAACAGAGAGTGTCCCAGAACCATACCGTGGCCCAGCAGTACACAGTAACAGTCCTCTCAAGGTCAAGATGACGTATGAATAACTTTGTGGTTTCAAATTCCGGTGTTGATATAATACGAGATCAACTGTTATACGAGTTGGCCACAGGGAATCAGACAGCGTGATTTTTGATTGGTCAACGCTAACAGATGCTAGAATTTGAAAATCCCTGTAACTAGAAAAACTTTTAGGTTTCTTATGATATACACAGATTAACAGGACTGGGTCACAGGACACCAATTACTCTGTGAACTAGGTCACGCGTACAATACTAGGAATAAACACACTTCCTACAAGGTAGGCGCCCTTGGTTAAATTGTATGTTGATACTGCAAAAGATGAGGTAAAAGATCATTATTTATAGCCTTGTTATTCGACTTTTGGAACGAGCCCTCCTCTAGTGAGCCTCGCTCTTTTAAACCTCGCTCTGGAATTTCCGAAATCAAATATGCCCGCTTGGCCTATATAAGAAATTATTGAAATGTTATATTTTCTTTGCATGCAGTTCTTGTGCAAAGCAATAGTAACCGACTGTTGCTAACCCAACTGGAGGCCGCGCGTTGTAGTTGTTTACGTCTTTTTCTCTGTCTTTCTTTATAGGACACCTCTCATGCTAGCGGTAACAAATGGTCATAGAGACAGCGTACTGCTGTTATTACAGCAAGGCTCGAACCCAAGCGCTCAAGATTATCGGCGACGCACTGCCGTTCATCGAGGGGTATGTCTCTAGTTTTTTTATTTTGTGCATGAGTAAAACGATTACAAAGTTAAAGCAAGATTGATACCATGTTATAAGAATACATCATAGACATCATACAGCTAGTTGTCTAGTCATATAATTTTATTTCAAAATCTCCAAGGTGTCCTTTAACCTGTGCAGCAGTTTACATTTCTCTGGCAGAGTTAGACTCAAGAGGGCCTGGAAGACCAAAAGCATAACTGAACGCTTTTAAAAATCTTAAGCTTGTTAACGGCTCCAAAAGTGAACAAGAAAAAGCGTTAAGCATACTCAAGCTCAGTTTTGCTTTCCGGAGACGAGTTACTATTTATCCAAGGAAACTTATTTGTCCCCCCGTGCAATAGGTTAATGCTCATGCGCAGCAGCGTTTTGGGTTGGAACTCTGACGGGCGCATGAGCATTAACCTACTGCACGGGGGGACACATAAGTTTCCTCGGACAAACCGTATCTCATCTCCCCAACACCAAAACTATCTTTAAGTTAATACTCCATGGGCACTTGCAAGTTAAACCAGCTCAAACTGGATGGAGCCTTCTAATTAATCAATCAATCCAACAAACCGAATACAGTTTTGGTTGAGATTTAAAGTGGAGATAAAGCTGGTTAATATGAGCGGCAGTATAAATCTTCATAGGCTTGTTCGACACCCTTGAATTGTAATTCAATCCTGACACGCTTTAAAGGCTTCGGTAGAAACTGCGTTACATTCCATCATTCCATTCCTTGTTGATTCATGGTCCCTGTCTCATAGCTTTCTACTTACTTTGCTTCCTTTTTACAGGCTGCATGCGGTCAAGAAGAATGTGTCGATGCTCTTTTGCAGTATGGTGCAGATCCGAATGCAAGGTGATATAATTAACTTTGTATCTCTACTTTCTTGAGATTGCGTAGCCTACGAAAAGACCTGTTATCCAAGCGAAGAAAGAGTCTGCGAAGCAAAGAGCAAAAGCTTGCCATGGCCTCCCAGTTAATCATTGCAATCCTCTATTCAAATGATGTGTGACACACATCTCAACGAAGGCAGCGTACAGGGTGTCCCAAAAAAATTGTGCCCCGTTTGCCTGATGATTGTGACAAAACGGCAAAAGATTGTCGCCAAAATTTTTATGATGTTGCTCCTCAGATATTCAATTAAAGTTTGCAACCATCCCGGTAAAAATCCGTTGAAAAATGATGGAGCTATGACCTTCAGAAAACCAAATTTGCATGATGACTGAAACCAGCGGTCGGCCATTTTGTCTTACTATTTTGCAGTGATAAGTAGCTGTACGTAAGGTAAGAGATAATTTCTGTGAGGTCAGAAATAGTGGAACTCTCTGAGGATAATCGGAACTTTCACGAGAGCTATGACATTGGAGGCTGCTGTTTCATTTTCAATCCATGAAGCTATCCACGCTGCAAAAATAGTAAGACAAAATGGCCGACCGCTGGTTTCAGTGATTGGGCAAATTTGGTCTTCTGAACATCATAGCTCCATCATCTTTCAACAACGGATTTTCATGGGAATGGCAGGAAACTCTAATTGAATATCTGAAGAGCACCATCATGCAAAAGTTTGGCGAGAATCTTTTGCCGTTTTGTCGCAATCTTCAGACAAACGGGGCACAATTTTTTGGGACACCCTGTAGATTAAATTCAAGAAATTTGGAAACCGCAGTAGCTAGCTTTTACTCGTTGTTTCATAGATCCTCTTTTCTTTTGGATAATTAGTCTACTTGTAGGCTAAAAATTGCACTATACAATGCCTTGGATACAGAAGTGTGTGGCACAGGCAAACCAATACTATTTAAAATTTACGTTATCTGCATGAACTAAAACCTTGATTTACTTCACAGACAGTTCAGACAAGTTTTCAGAAAATGTTTTGCTTGAGTATAGAGGAATTCGAATTTAAAGATCTTGAATCTTTACTGAATTATATATATCATTTTGAATTTCAGAGATTGTGGCGGTCGAACTCCTTTAATGTTTGCGGCAGCATGTGATCACGTGGGCATATTAGGAAGCTTATTACAGGCAGGAGGAAACCCATATGCACCTGATGATCAAAAGTATACTGCTTTACATTGGAGTTGTTACAATGGTGAGATTCTTCATATTCTGTAAACATCTTTTTGTTATAATTTGGCACTTTTGAATTAATAACTACAATCATGGTGAAAAGTTTTTGGCTGATAGATCAAATCCTAGACTCATTAAATAAATCTCAGCATCGCTCATTGAATTGGATGGTATCGCTCATCCTGTTTAGAATTCTGGTTGGAAGTGAGTCCTTATATGAGAGAAAATTAAAAATCAGATTAAAAATGCTGAACGAATACAAGGAATCAACGTGGTAAGCCTAATCAAATCCTTGGTTTTTCGAAGACGATGTTGTTGAGACAGATAAAGAGCAAAAGATGTTCAGAACAATTTTATATGGAGAAGTACATTAGTGACTCTGCGGGAGGGGTTTCGAAACTTAGAGAGGGCTAGAACTCTAAAAATGTACTATTTAGGCCCTTCCTTGACGGCTGTCCAGTAACCTTTTGCCGTCGATTCGTAGTGGTATCATTAAAATTTACATTTGATGACGAGATGTATACTGCTTTACCAGGGAGCTGTCATAATGGTGAGATTTTATGGGTTCTATTTTATGTCTACTGTGTCTTTATCTTAATTCTTTTGAGTAGATGGTACGACCAAGCTGATTGCAAAGAGACGCATCATGCTCTATAGCTGATCGGTGGTGTGTTTGTCGATTTAATGTAGCTATTGATCCAAGATTAATCAAACTGATTGAAGAAGGATACGCCACTGTTTTAATTCTCTAAGGGACTTGCAACCTATTTAGAAGCATGCCAGAATTCTCGTCTTTCATTTTGAGCATTTATTTCCAATTTTCTTTTAAACTGCTTTTCAAGGTTTTCATATAAAGGAAAGACGATAAGCTCAAATTGATCTATTTCTCCCGTTTCTAACAACGGAGGAGTGTCTAAAGTGGAAGGAAAATATCCTTAGAATACAAATTTAACCGTTTTTCAAATTTGTGCAAGGTTGCAGTGCGATTTCTCAAACTATGAACAAAGTTTTTTCAGAGCACGTGTAACATTTCTTCCTTTGTAGAAACTGTCATAGTAAAGAGTTATTTGAACTCCCCCCCCCCCCTTTGAGGAATATGTGCTATCTGTCCCCTTCTCCTAGAAACATGCTAGTCAAAATATATTATTGCCTGACGAACAACTGATAAAATTTCAATGAAAAGAAAGTTTAACAGCTGCAACTTACCAAATATTTCCAACACATGGATTGTTTGTAACTTTTTCAGTTCAAAACATTGCCTTTCGAAACATTATAGAACTTACAGGCCTTTGTTATCCTCTTCTACGTTTCTGCTTTGCGCATAAAAGCGTCAGTACAATAAAATGATGAGCTTTAGCGCTAGCATAAAAAGAGAGAAGCGATTTCTTTTCAAACATTTGTCTCTATTCGTAAATGGGAACAGCTAAACAAGGAATTTTGGCTGCACTAAAACGCATTATGGTATTATCTTTTTAGTTTTGTCTCAAAAAGATCCTTCCCTGAGTCGTTCAATATTGAGACCAATTTTAATTCGTGGAATTATGATTTCTCAATGAAGTGGTTTTTAGGTCTGATTTTTCTATTTTCCGAGAATTTTCCATAGATTTAAGAAACCAAGCAGTCCGTTTGAAAACCATATTTTGTCTTTGTGGTGCGTTCTCCCTGAGCCTTCTCAGATATGTTGAAGGTGTTGTGGTGCTGTGGTATAATCCTTTGACTTTGCAGCCAGAACATTCAAGTGGACGGGATTCAAATCTCATCAATGCCACTTGAATGTCATGACACGGGGTTGCAGACTCGATTCTCCACTTCAATTGCAACACTGTCAAGTTAAATATTTTTTCAAATAAAATTACGTCTTTGATATTTTCAATACGTCGATTGTATGCTTTAGGGGTATGATTCATTCAAACAGCTAAGCCTTGATATTTGGACGTTTCTACATGTCTGCTGGCTGAGTAAAACAAGGCACGACATTTGATAAAATACTGCTCCCTGGATATCCAATCAATAATATTGGAAAATATCTTGTATGATAGCTGATATGTTTTATCAGATATCAAAATTGAGCTGATCGAAAGCGGCCACTCCGTTCTGAAATTAATGAAAAACGGCTAAAAATGATGAACAACATTTCGTCACTTTTCCTACCTCGCGGCAATGACTTGAAGACGTGCAAAAAATTAAGAAATTTTTTTCGTGATCTTAGGCCGTTTTTCAAGATTTTCGAAGTGACTCTCTGGAGAAAATTCCTTATAAAATCGGGAAGAAGGGACCAATTGTAGCAAGGAAAATTCTAAAAATAATTGAATATGTCAGCTATTAAAGAAGATATTAAGAGTTATCATTGCTGTTATATTCAGGAAACATTAGCCTTTCAAACAGCGTGTGTTCTTTCTGGCTTACCCAGTGTGCCATAATTTATGTTTTATATCATTTTCATATAAATTCAACTTCGATCCGTCTCTTTCTTGCGGCAAAGAAATGCTCAAACTTTAGCATAGGGCTGCTCGATTTTTAATTATGCCAAGCGGAAAAATCATAAATAAGGCTTCTCCATACCAACTGTAAAATTTGATGTACTATAAGGAGGGAAACAGCAGCTTTAGAGATATCATAACCAGATGCTTCCATAGCTAAGCTGTTTTTTGTTCCTTTTTGTGGATGAATTAAGACCATTTTGATGATCGCATGCGTTGAAGCAGGTGTCTTTGCTGATGTTTTTTGTGATCGTTCAGGCGTATTTTAATGATATATCGCCTCATTTTTACAGGACACGAAAGTTGCGTAGAGCTGCTGATTGAGGTAAGAGTTAACCTTCTGTTTATCTAAATTTTTGAGCAGTTGGTATTGATGATTGTTTCATGATGCAAAACAAAAGATGAATTTAGAAAGGATATAGCCAAGAGGAAGAGTTTTTATGTGGTAAAAAGCTGGTGCATATTTCCAATTCCTTCGACGGTAAAATTGATATCAAAATTCATACGAGGACGTCTTTCAGAAGTTGTTGATTGTCTTGATTCGTGTACTTTCGCACTTGATATCTATGACGATGATTGATCATTGATTGATATGATTATCTATTGATAAATCCTAGCCTATATAGTGATTTCAAATCCTTTTGATTTGAGCAGGATCTAGGTAATAGACCTTTTAGCTATTCTACAGGGTGTCCCAAAAAAATTGTGCCCCGTTTGTCTGAAAATTGCGACAAAACGGCAAAAGATTCTCACCAAACTTTTGCATGATAGTGCTCTTCAGATCTTCAATTAAAGTTTGCCACAATCCCCATAAAAATCCGTTGAAAAATGGTGGAGCAATGACCTTTAGGAGACCAAATTTGCCCGATCACTGAAACCAGCGGTTGGCCATTAGCCATTACTAATTTGCAGCGATAAATAGCTTCATGGATTGAAAATGAAACAGCAGCAACCAATGTCATAGCTGTCGTGAAAATTCCGATAATCCTCGGAGAGTTCCACTATTTCTGACCTTACAGAAATTATTTCTTACCTCACGTGAAGATACTTATCACTGCAAAATAGTAAGACAAAATGGCCAACCGCTGGTTTCAGTCATCAGGCAAATTTGGTCTCTTGAAGGTCATAGCTCCATCATTTTTTAACGGATTTTCATGGGGATGGTCGCAAACTTTAATTGAACATCTGAAGAGCACCATCATGCAAAAATTTGGCGAGGATCTTTTGCCGTTTTGTCGCAATCTTCAGACAAACGGGCACAAATTTTTTGGGACACCCTGTACAAGAGAGCCTGGATGCATCGAGCGTTGTTTTTATACATTTTTTATACGCGAGGTTCGATCGAGTGGCGTCAGAGCTTCTATCACTATTGTGCACCTTCGAAAATTCTACAAAATGTAGTAAAAGCTCATTCGATTCTAATTCTCATAAAGTCGCCATCTGAGTCTTGACCAAAAATTTTATCTCAAAGCCGGCGTAATTTCATAAGCGAGAACCCAATCTTTTTATTGAAATATGAGATTCTTTGATCAGCTCATTAAAATTGCATGATTTTATTGTGATTAGAAGAAAGCAGTTAATGCCTTTTTGGCGCACCGAACCTCTTTGATGCAGCTGTTCTGGTCGTTCTTTGTGTTCTTTAATTGATTTTGGGTCATATTTACCGTTTTAAGTCTTCTTCGTGAACGCAGAAATATACTATTGTCATTGCCACGGGCTGTGGTAAACTCCAAATTCGTAGCTAATGAAATAATGGATAACGCAAAATTGCCATACGAAATCACTTCAATTGTTTTGTTTGCAGAAATTTTCGAGTGACATTTGATTTAAGATTTAAGGCTTATTCCAGTCGGTGGAATTTTCCGAGCGGGCGGAAATTCTCTTGCTTACGGGAGGAAGGGTCGCTCTGGAGTCGAAGAGAAAGTTACGGCTGAACGCATTTCATTGTGTAAAATTCCATTTTATTGGAAATCAGCAAAAGTCGACTGGGTCTTCACTCAAGGGGGTGCAGAATCAAAGGAACTTGCAGCGGAGAAATGAAAAACTGCAATGCTGGAAACTTGGGGCATTCTTCGATGTTTCAGTTACTCTGTTTTATCCTTCTTTTAATAATCCTTTCTTTACGCCCTGAAAATCCCCTAACTGGGTTCGACCCTTTTATGTTCATATTGTTTTACGATCTAAAGTCGCTTCCTTTGAATCTTTTCGTGTTTCAACAGACCTTACTTTGTGTGTCATTAATCTCCTCTCCGTAACAGTTTAACAGACACAGTTATCAAATGTCTCATTTTCATGAACTATATTTCTCTTCGAGGAAGAAAGACTCGTTACTGAGAAAAGACGCTCTTATCTTTTATGCTTTAAATTGCATTGTTGCTCACCATATTTAGTTTCGGTGGTTTCAAAAGAAGAATTAATTATCTCTGTTATCTTTTGAAAACGACTGGAGTGTTGAAGTCCAGTAAACAACTTGGATTCCAGTGTTATGGGGGTACATGATGTAATTTGCTTGGACAAGACAAAACATTTCAATTTATAACTGAGGGATAACTTGAAAGAGTCTTTATTTGTATGTTGAAAATTAACTTATCAAACTGGCAAGAAATTCAAATTTAGTTCCACGATTTCTCCACGACCACCAGACTAAACTTTTCTGTAACTTGAATCCTATGTGAAATTGTTCTCCTGTAATGAAATCTGAAGAGATCGAATGACCTCAAACTCCTGACATTTCATATTCTAATACAATAAATGTTCATACAATAAAATACGATAATACAATTCTAATACAATTTACAATAATACAATTTACAATAATACAATTTACAATTTACAATAATACAATAATACAATTCTAATACAATAAATTTTCAGATGAAAATTTTTTGTCAAAAGGTGCCTCCGTTTTTTACGGTTTTGTGTCACCAAAAATCTCTCCAGACTTTCATTTTAGTGGAGCAAAGCGTTATAAGCCCTACCTTTTACGCCTATTATGTCGGCTTTAAATGAACTCCAGACCCCCTGGATTAAAGAACAAATATTAGATTTTCGTAGCCGAAGAATTTAATCGTGTCAGCGAGATTTGAGGCGCCTTTAAAGCTGATACATTAGTCTTATCTTAAAGTTGATTTGCCAGGCTTGCCACTGATGGTGATTTCATCTACTGTGCGAAGACTTCCACAGTGATTTTGATTAATAACTTATATCCATCCCTTTGTGTTTTAAACCGCTATTGACACAGAATCGTTGAGATGAGAACGCCAACCTGGATACTTTAGCGTAAAGTTGAAACTTATACTAATACAGGTTTGTTTGGTAGGTGGAATAATCAGCAGACATCTGGAAATTATATTTCATGAGCTGCTCCTTGTCATTCAGGCCTACACTTGGATTGGATTTATATATTTTAAATGCAGTTGTGTATGTTTATTCCTAGGAGAATACAGAGAATGCAACCAATGGAAATTCATTTTCAGCTTTGCATTGTGCAGTGTAAGTCATTTTAACTTTAAATACTTTTTATCTTATGCTGGGTGACCCAAACCCCCGAAAACAAACTTCACGAGCCAGATGGCACAGCTTCTTGAAAGCAAAAGCTATGAACACAAACAATGTATCAGCATATAGATAACAATGTTTGTTGCGCGTAGTACGACACCTGATGAAGAGCAAAGCTCGAAACGTTGTTATTTATAACTTTCTCAGTACATTGTCGTTTTTTAAAGAATTACTTGATTACAAATGTATCATCATGTAGCTGAAGGGCTTAGCTATCCCTTGAGATGCTTCTTGGTCAGTTTTGACTACGCCCCAAAAACCAGTTTCAAAAGTATGGCAATCATTCATTTGTCGGACTTTCCCCTCCTTTTCCAGTGCAAGTTTTGGAAGATATGAAAAATCCAAATTCCAAATTTTTGCACGGGAGTACGAAATTTGAACAAAGAACAGCGGTTTGCAACAACAGGAGTACAGGAGCATAATCATCACACAACAACAGACTTCCCCAGACGACTTCAAATGCATCTCTTTCAGAGAGCTGCCGGGTGTCCCATAAGAAGTACTCCTATTTGAAAAATCACCAAAAATCGATTATCAAACCTGTTATAAAGTTTTCTTTTTGATTTGCTTTGACAATGACCCAAAAAATTTTCAAGATCGTGTAATTTTTGTTGCCTATACTTGAAGGTAAAAATATCACACAATGAAAAACTTTATTTTGAGCTATACTTTTCAAGTAGAAAAGTAAATTTTTGCTGAAATGTGAACATTTACAGATTCTTTATTAACCTCGCAGTCTCCTACGATAGTGCACATTTCTTTCTGTCATTTACGACCGAGTTTAAAGCTCGATATGCACAACGAATTGATCTGGTAATCATTAGCGCCCTTCTTTGAGTATGCTTCAAAACCAGGCAGCCGTCTAAATTTTCTAAATTTGAAACCAATTACAAGATCAGCTATACCTGGAAAAATAATTTGGTCTTTGATCTACTTGCCAAAAAAGAAATGTGAAGATCGGCCTTGTAATCAAATTTGGTGATTTTTCAAACAGGATTACTTTTTTGGAACACCCGGTGGTTCTGATCTAGATCGTCAAGTTTTTTTTTGGAGCATCCGGTAGTTATGCAAAGTAGGCCAAGGTTTGTTAGAGTTGGCTATCCTTTTCTTCGCGTTTATGATGGAAAATCAGAAAACATCATCACAAACCAGTTGAACTCGTAAAATCGAAATGCATTAGATTTGAATCTCGAATACACTCATTTTTTTATAGGAAACTTTTGCCTGGGGCTGGTAGCTGGTTTCTTAAATTCTAGGTGGTCTTTGCTACCAAAAATTTCTTACGATTGTAGAGTTATTTCTGAAGGGCTTCCACAGTACCTAGTAAGATATCAAGACAGGTATTAACTGAAATCGAACTCAAAACGATGTTAAAATATTCGTATATACTGTACCGCATCAAAGCATTTTTGAGTGATTCTCAAAAATTTAGCTGCAAATTACAACAGTGTTTCAGCTTTTCCAGGTGGCGCGGTTTATTAATTTTCGACAAATCAAGCCTACAGTTTCTTTCAAGTGGTTTTTATAAGGAAAATGAGTGTATTGTTGTGATTGTACGGTCTGTATAAGTGATCCGAGACAGAAGAGTGCGACCCGATTTCATACGTGAATCGCTTAATGTATATACGATGGTTTGATTAATTAAATGATACTTAGAATATACTAAACGCGGCAAAACACTTTGAACATTTCGACTTAAACGCTTGACCACACTGATCCCCAGAGTTCATTCTCAGAAGTCCCTTGAACGCCTCTAAACAAGAAACATGAACACGCCCTAACAGTTGGACATAAGCACATGACAACGTCATCCAATGACATGAATGAGTACAGGACGCCACATAAATCATAAAAACAGACACAAACACAATAGTATAAGCAACTTAAAAGAGAAATATAACAACGTTTTTCCTGCTCCTGTCTATTTTTGGCAAAATCTAGATAATATGATGAAAAATCTTGCTGAGAAAAATTAATGATGAAACTAAACGAAGCTGTGCTCTTAAACTAGGGCTAGTTATCCCTCATGCTCAAACCGGGAAAAAACAGAGCTTTGAAGAGAATTCGCTGTTTTTATTATTTACTTCACGTTGCAACTGTTTTTTTCTTTCAGGATGAATGGTAATTTTTCGTGCGCAGAACTTCTAATCGATACTCTTGGAGAAGATGTAATGAACTTGAAGGACAAGAAAGGACGGTAAGTTTTGAATTTTTGATTGTTTGATATATCAGTTTTATCAACATGAGTCTTCTTGCTTTCATTGATAAAACGAGAGAAAGCAACGTTGCTTCGGAACTTCCTCTGCCGGTTGAGTGCTCATACAAGCGCGAGAACAATCAAAATCAAGCTATATTCTATTCATTCCTATCCTTTCAGTACTCTTGGTGGCATGACTTTCCAAAAGAGGGAACTTTTTTCTGGCTCACGGTGGTGGAAAAATATTTGCCTTCCTGCGAAGCAACGTCAAACTAAAATTCTTCCTTTCATTGTTTTATCAAATTTCTCCGTGCCAGATTTAAGTTGAACTATTGCACAGAACACAGCTCAGTTTCGTATACCTGTTTAGAGTCACTTGGAATATTCTAGAATTACTATTAATAGCTTCCTTGGACCGCACAACTGTAAATGGACAGAGCCTAATCCAAGCACTGCTTTATTCCTTCCTTTACTGTTTACATTTTAAATCTTTGTTTTCTCTGTAATCCTATCTTCTTTCAATCATTCGATCTTCCCCTTCTCCCTTTTCTGTCTTTCCTTTTCCCTTTCATTTCTTTCTATCTTTCCTCCCCTTTTCTTCCTCCCAGACAAACAAGCTTCCTGCTGCGCCGCTTCACGCATTTTTTCCACCTCTGCTGGCTCAGCCATTATATCTTCAGCCTTCCTACTCTCCTACACAGCAATGCAAAATGACAGGAACCATTGCATTGGAGAGTTGAAAATCGTATGAAAATATTCTTCCTTATTTTATAGATCGTCCCTTCATGCTGCTGCTTTCAATGATCAAATCGAATGCATTCAATATCTTTTGAAAAATAATATAGAAATTGATGCAGCTGATGCAAACGGAAGAACGGCATTAATGGTTGCTGCAGAGAAAGGGCATACTAAGACAGTTGGTAAGAATCAATCATTTTTTGTGTTATTTCCTCATGTCAGGTTTTCTAGAAGTGATTTAAGACTGCGTTCACACGATGCCGGCACATTTTGAAAACGGTGAAAAATGTGACGGATAGGCCTCCCGTTCACACGAAAACGGCACATTTTTTGTCGCCAGATTTTGAAAACGGTAGATTTTGAAAACGGAAATATTTGAAAACGGTATCGTGTGAACTCTAGCTCAAATTTTGTTACCGTCACATTTTTCACCGTTTTCAAAAAGTGTGAACGCAGTCTAAGGCTTTACTATATGCCCTGTGATTCAGAAAAATTTATCCACTGTTTGTAATATCGTACAAAAAAAAGAAGCTATAAAATGGATTTGAAAAATTATAACTTCCTTTGATGAGTTACTGGAGAAAAACGAAAGCGTGAAAATACATGTTCAAAATCTCCAGAAACTGATGATCGAAATTTACAAAGCAATGAACAACTTGAACCCCTCGTATATTTGGGAATTTCATGAAGAAAAGGTTGTGAAATACGACCTACGAACAAAAAATTTATGTCGATTGCCAAAAACACGAACAACAAAATTTGGAATAGAGTCATTATCCTTTAGAGGAAGCCTCCTTTGGAACACCCTTAGTGACCAGATAAAAGCACTTCCAAAAGTTGCAGCTTTCAAAAAGAGCGATCAAGCACTGGCTTGGCGATAAGTGTAATTGCCGGATTTGTAAATAGCCAGAGTTGTAAACTTGTATATTTTCTGTTAAAGTTGTTTTTGTAAATAGTTGGTATAAATTAGTAATTATATTACTGTTGTAAATAGACCAACTGTAAAGAAGATTATTATCATTAGCATTATAACTCTGTTGCCTGGCTGACAGTTTTTAAAACTTGATTTTGAGAATTTATTCATAGCTTACAATGCATAACTTAATCTCAAATCAAGAATTCTCGAAAACTAGTTTCCATGGACTTTGGCTAAAACTATAAATAAATGAGGGGCTCGATTGAATCTGGCAGTTAAAGTGATAAAAGAATGTTTTCTAGCTCAATCACTGCTTTCCAATGACATGGAGTCCGTTGAATTGTGATCATGCTCTATCGCAAAGCCTGAGCATCAAAAAGTAATCAAAAATCATCGAATTGTGAGAATTATGTAGCTGCTTGAAAATATTCACCGTTCGTTCACATTGTGTTGTTTTCGCAGAATTTCTGTCTACGCTAAAACAGCTAAGGAAAAACACTATGAACATTCCTTCAATCCTCTTTGCATTTTTGTCAGAAGAAAGTATGATCGAATGTTTTTGCAGCCCGATTTTTTTTCTGTTGCAGTTCTTTTGCTGTCGTCCGGTGCAAAAACAGACCTCAAAGACAAGAATGACCAGACTGCGCTGCACCTAGCTTGTAAACAGGTAAATTGCGTCCTTCAATTATCTAAGAAGTTTTTGCAAATTCGCCACTTTTTGGCAAAACTTGAAGATAAATCTTTCAATCTTTCATCTGTCAAGAACTGCAACACAACTAACAGGATCGGTGAGATGAATCTCTATGGAGTAGCTCATGATTTGTGAAAGGACCTCGATCGAGTTTATTGCTCATGTAACCTCTTCTTAACTCTCTAAATCAAACCTTAATGAAACACGTTCTGTTTTTAGCACCATGGAACTTGCGCCCTTCGAATTCTCGACAAGATGGACAAGGAATCAATTAACATCAAAAATAAAGATAAAAAGTCGTACGTATTATTTGTTTTCTTTGTAATCTCTATATTCTCACGTGTTTTTCCTTTGCACTGTGGACAAACTTTAATGGTTAGAGTTTCTTCCCGGGGGTCACTTCAATAGGCGGATGATGGGGGTGTGCCATTTTGAATTGTAAAATCGTACCCAAAAATTTGTGAATTTTTCAAAAACCATACCCCAAAATTTACGGGCGAATCAAAATAGATACCCTAAAATTGTGACCAAAATTCGAAATTCTAACTAAGTATCTGAAATTGGATAAAATTCAATACCCTGAAGCTTTTTTCTTCTAAAGTGACACCCTAAAATTTATGTTCATTTGTGACGTTACCAAAAATGACACCCTAAAATTTATTTTCAACCTGAAAAAGGTACCCCAAGAAATGGCACATCCCGTACTGGTACATATGGTAGTGACCCCCCCCCCCCCCCCCTGGGAGTTTCTTTAAATGATATTAGGGGCATTGAGTCATGATAAAAAGACTTGCTTTGCCATGTATCATGTGACCCATGTGATAAAGATCAATTATCACTCCTAACAAACTAAAAGGACCTGCCTTTGCACAATGCGTCTCATGTGATCACTTTCAATTCACACGAACGCTAGCCAATCAGGTGCGCCATCGAGAACCATGAGTCAGCAGATTCCTGAAGTTTGGGTATACGCAGTCTGCTTAAACACGCCCGACAACACCAAGCCTGAATTCTGACGTCACTTCCGGCCTCTCTTGCAAGAAAGCTGTGGCGCGAAAGCAAAATTTTGTGATAAATGGCGTCAGCAGGCGTCCCAAGTGTCCCAAAGCAAAATATCGAGATATAACGCAATAGCTGTATCTTCGCTCTTTCAAGTTCTTTGAACATTTTGGACTCAGAGCTTCTTGGTTTTTCATATTTTTCAAAGGCCGTGGACAACTCTGTTTACAAACTCGGGATTCAGCACAGCAGGTAAGCAGACTTTATCATAGATTTAACGTTTGTCCTTTGTTTCATGGAAATTCAAGAAAATGAACTTTTGTTGGCCTAAATTTAACCGAAATTTTTTCAAACTCCAATATTTTCTAAACTAAGAAAGGAATTCTCCTTTTGGAGATATAACGCAATAGCTGTAAGCATCTAGTTTCTAGGAATGTTGCCTGTTTTGCTGTAGCCTTTGCCGGTTTCCCACAATTTTCAAAGGCAATTTTTCCTTGAGAGCCATGACTATTTAATCTGCGTTAACTTTACGTGCTTCCTTTTACAAACTTGTCTGCTTTTTAGTCAGAAAACAAACGTTGACCTTGGTTGAATGTATCACTTTCGAACTTAATCTGATGTTTTCAGAAATGAAAGTATTTTAGAGTACTGTACTTGCTACCTGTTTTGGCCACCAGAGCAATAAGAATAATAACAAAACTTTGACTTCGCTCTCAGAGAACTTTTCGTCGGGTTTGGCCTAAATGTAAACAAACATAAAGTTGCATTGTTGCTTATTTTCTTCAAGACTAATGGGGAAGCTCTGACCTAGAAATAGGAGATTTGCTTACTAAAACAATGTTATCAAGGCAACCTTGTACAAAAAATTATCAGCTTTGATTATTTTGCCTATAAATACGATAGTTTACTGCAATTATTTGCCCTTAAATCTGTTTTCTTTTTCTTGAGCAGGGTATTGCTGCTCTGATTTAAGTTTGCAAAGACATCTCCTATTTTGGTTTGCTGCTCTTTTTTGTACATGCAATACTCTATGAGACAAAGTGAAATTTGCTATGCAGCAAACGTTTCTAGTAGGAGGAAATAATATTGTCTCTGTTTTATTTTAGGACCCAAACAGAACAGGATTATCCTTTACCAATCAAGCCCAACCTTGAAGCAGCATTTGACAACAACCACAAAAGACTGCAATTCTTGCTTTTTCAATGCCTGAAGACTGATGCAAAACTGATGGAACATGACTGTTTCAAACAAAGCATTCAATGAAAAACAATATTATGATATATCAAAAAATTTGAGTAATCCAATAATTGATACTCTGATGATTTTACTCTGATGATAGGAAGATGGTAAGATAATAGCAATTGAACCATCACAAAATTGAAATGTTAATGCTTCCAATTCTGAAACAGTCTGAAACTTATTCTGAATTTGATCTGCAAAGTTGTTTGCAAAGACAAAGCTCGCCCGTTTCACCCTGTAGCCCCTACTGCCATGCTTATTCATGTCCATTATTGCAGAAATAGTCATTGCAATTTCGATAGACAGCATCCTTCCCTATCTTCTTTGTCTGTGAGTTTTTAGAGCCAACAAGAGAAGATTTCCAGACTGCATTGAGTTGCTCCATCATTGAGAGGAACTTGCCTAGTACAAATAACATATTTTCTATAATTTGCTATCCATTTGTCCATCAAAGACATCTGCCATCATAAACAAAACGATTTTAGTTCTTGATCCATAAATATCCGAGTTCTTTCGTTGGAAGCTGCTTCTTCTTGTCTCATTCTTTCTGACGGGATGGAGACTTATTTGAAAACATGAAAGCATCTCTTGTCCTTCACTGGCAGTAAAAGGATCGCTAGTGCTCTGCATATTGGTTTATTGCTTCGTTTCGTTCAGAATTAAAAAGTTTTCTTGAAAGCAAGCAGCAAGCAGACCACGCCGCTTCAAAACAATTTCTACGATCTACGGCATTTTCTAAATGTCATGGCTTTCAAGGCGCTATTTACTTCACCAAAAACAATGAATTCGAAAAATTTGCCCAAATACGGATGAAAATCTCTTAAAATAAGACCATCACTCCTGTCAAATTGCGTGGAGTTTACCAGGAAGTTTAAATCAAAACGATTTTAGTTTTAAACATTTCTTAGATAAATTCACTACCTTTTAAGATTAAATTAACGCGGAAAAATCACACCGCATCACTGCAAGAAACGTTCAAAGTCGACGAAAATATTCACTTCCGGTCATTTTCCTATACATTTGTATAGGGGCATCAAAGCGAGGCTGAACTCCTCGAGAAAGGTGTTGTCGGGCGTGTTAAAGGGCATATGTCATGAAGCTGATTGGTTCATGCAATACAATCCTCTCTATTGTTTGTTACAAAGCACAGAATCGAGGCTGAATTTTCATTGCAATAAAAATTCATGAAACAGAAATAAAAAGTCATGAAACAATGGAATTCCACTCCAGACTTGTTTGTTGTATTAACCAATTGCTAACGTGACATACAGCAGTGTCCCGCATATAAGAATCACAAATTTAAGAAACACAGACCCTGACTTTCAAAATAATACCCCATTTTATAAGAAACTTGTTCAGGTCTGAAAAAAGCTTGTTTCTTATTTAAAAACTATGGATTGATCCTTGGAAATTTTTCAGCTTTCCAGTTGTATTGAAATGTACCTATTCAAATGAAAAAAAGAATTTTGTATGCAAAAAGCACCTTCCTGAAATAACTGTAGCATTTTCTGGAAGTGAAAATTTACAAATACAATTCAAAATAATAATCATTAATAGAGATCATGTCTTGTTCAACAGTATATGATTTTTGTAACAAGAAACTTTACCCTGATTTGCAAGTTTATCTCATTTTATAAGAAACGCATCAGACCTGAAATTGAAAAAGTTGTTTCTTATATGCGGGACACTACTGTATGTGCTTTAACATGACTCAATGCCTTTAATTACCAAGTACTATCATCAGTTCTATTTGTTGTGACAACTTTCTTTCCGAAAGTTTTGTTTTACGAATAAAGTTGGTGTAAATTTGATTTTATTTTTCAGTGCATTACATGTAGCTGCAAGGAATGGTCTTTCGAGGGTTGTTGCAGCCCTTATAGAGAAGGGAGCTGATGTTTTAGCAAAAGACAGTAAGGGTAAGACCACAAGATTATTTTAAGTTATATCCAATTAATTCGATTTCTTTCATTCTGATTTTTCCAGCAGAGTTGAATTTAGACCACAGGAGGCCCAATGTATTGTCAAGAGGGGACCTTCACGTATTCTAACGCAGGAATTAGCAAGGTCTTAGCTTACTTTAGAATCACTTGTTGAAGTTACTTACATATCAAGTTTTCCTGCCTATGTTTCACATGTCTGTCATTTCGTCTCTTCGTGTGCTTGCCCTTGGTTGGTCAAATACAGTGCCTCGAGGAAGGCCAGCCATCAATAGGCAACAATAACAATAACTAAAATCCCATCTGTTGTGAATTGTGTTTGTACTGTGCTGCATTATCTATTTATGTATAATTTTAAGTCTGTATATAAGCTACGTTTGTATGTAAATCATCTACGTTTTTCATTCAAAGGAGAGTGGCCTTTGCTTGCTTGTGCTACCACCCCTGATGTTGCAGAATGTCTAAAACAATTACTACGAGCAATGCTACCACAGGGATCCGAGATACAAAAGCATTTAGAAGCAATGATGTCATCGTCAAAAGACAAGAAAAGTAATGATGATACCAATGATGATGATGATGATGATGATTTTGACTATGATGATTAGAAGACCCTTTAAGTGAATACTGCGCGTTAAAATGAAATGTAATTTGCTTATGATCGTAGCTCTGATCTCAGATTGGTGCCTCGTGAGAATGTTAGGTTCAATGTAAAGCTTCTTTTAAGTTGAATTTTGTATACCTTTAGAGTTGATTTATCAAGCGAAATTTTTAGGCAGGTATGAAGAAAGGTACACGTATCTTTCTTGATTGTAAGAACCTCGTCCTTTGCTCATGGGCAAACTCAGTACTTGCACATACGAAGAAGTAAATACGATATTTCTGGGTTAGAATATTGCTGAATGCGATATTTTTGTTCCAAATAAACTAAAATTATGGCCATGATGCTTGCATCAAATATGGTTACACTGATATCTTTGGGTGCTTAAAAGCAATTATCTCATTTTTGCATCGTTTCAGGGTATTGTACTTTCGTTTACTGGTGTCAACAGTAAAATGAGGTGATGTTTTTGGGTTGCAATGAAGCTGAACTTATAGTTTTGGGTTGACCGAAAATTTCTCGGACTGACCCCCCCCCCCCGTAGGTGTGTGTCCTGGGGTCCGTTGGGGGGGGGCACTAGATGAAACATTCATAATTCGGGAAACAGATTGACCAAGCAAGGGCTGACTCTCAAAGCTCTGAAGATTAAAAAAGATTAATAGCTGAAACCCTTGAAAAAAGCAATCTGATGACTGTGAAGAGAGAAGCATTTCAGAGATTCGTTAGTTGAGATGTCCCTTAAAACGAAGTTGTTTAGCAGATTAGCAGTCGTCATTTTGTTGATTGTTAAGAAATTTAAAACGTCATCTTCCCAAACATACCCCGTAGAAGATACTTCGCACCCCCTTCGCACCCACATCCACAAGCAATACACGTATTAGAGCTTCTTAGGAGTTTCTTAGATGTTCCATAAAAATCTTCATGTTCACTACTTGTGCCCTCGTGAACATTTCAAACCAATGTATTTTAAGCCTTTCCAATGTTTGGACATTGCTCAAGTACCTTACGAATAATATGATACAGGAAACAAGCGAAAGTAAAGTAAAAAGATGTCAAGGATTTCCTTTATCAAAGTAAATAGTTTCTTAACTTATATTCTCCCAGTACTGAAGTTTCTTAATTTTTTGGCGATCTGAGAGTCGAGTTTCTTATGGGCAGTTTCTTATAAAAAAATACGTGTAAGTGCCATTCAAATTCTGCTTGTTTGCTTGGCTTTTCCTCGGTCCTCTCTTATTTTAATCTTCCTTTCTAGATAATGAATTCTTTGCTTAGGAACTTGTCTACCATGCATTTGTTTGTAAACTTGTACATAAATGATAGATAACCGATAGAACGATTTATAGGGCAATTGTCGAGTGTGGTCTCTCTGAAACATGAATTGTTATGAACTTGAGGTGGCCAGATATGAAGCTTGCTCGTAGGTAATAAGATGATAATTGTTGTTTTTGCGCCTGGAAAGCTTGATTTTTTGCATTTTACCTTGTTTATTGTAGTGAATTAAGTCTTTTAGCTATCTACAGAAGTACAGAAAGTTCTGTTGATTTGCATCAGAGTTTCCATCACCGTTGCTCTTGTTCGAAAATTCTGCAAATTATTAGAATATTATTCGATTCAGGCTTATTTGCAGAATAGCAAAAATTCTATTAACTTGCTGAACTCGAATTGAACCAAAGGAAATCACAAAACAAAACAAGTCAAAAGAGTCAGGGAAACTGTTAAAATGAGAGTCAAACCACAAAAGGAAAAATGAAGGATGACGACCCTGCAATCGTTAGTGCGCATATTCCAAAGCGCTTAAACGGGGGTCTAGCTCTTCTGGAGAAAATCCGTAAGACTTTCACTGATAATATCCCGAACAAGATACAACTTGAGAGTGGGAATTTCTTTGGAGTAAGGAGTGGGACGAGAGCGGAGCCTTTTGCCTCCTTTTGGAAAATTTCCCTGTGAGACAGGCCTCTCTTTCAGCTCCTTCAAATTTCGATGTTTTGTTTTCATCTTGAAGTGACGTTGTGAGTTGAATGAAATGTGAGTATTGTTATATAATACTTTCAATACATTTGTTCGTTGATTGTGGTAGATTGTTGATTCATTCTTCTAACTTCAATCAATGAGAATTTAGGCCATCCTGCGGAATTTCTTGATCTGAAAATTTCAAGTGGAAGCTGGCTGCATCCGAAGAGAAAGGGCCTATTTTAACTACTGAATGATTAGGCTAGTCTAAACTGACTGTGGAGTTTGTTTTCCCGCCAAAATTTACAAGCAAAAAGTGAAGAAATACTGGACCAACAAGTGGCTTAGAAAGCCAAAACCAAGCAACAAGCTTCCCATATCTGCTTTATTACCAAATGCACTATCTGTGAACAAGCATTAAGGGTTGCAAATTGCTGATGCAAGAGAAGGGTTGGCTACAACCAACAAGAGAAACCAGTTTTGCCTGAAGAATTACTTTTTTTAACTTGCTTGCATTTGAGAACAGAGGACAAATCAAAGTCAAATCAACTGCACTTCTTGCCATACCATTAGCATTTTTCTTAAATACATCTTTTAGAAGATTGTACGCCAAGCTGACTTTGAGGTCATATCAAAACAGTAGCTACCATTTCGTTATAAGCTGTATTAGAGATTTTCATCACAAGACAGAAATTCCTATGGCCAGCATCTATTATAAAACATTTTCAAATTTTGTTCATCTTAGACAAGCAAGAAGACCTTTACTGTACAAGTGCATTTTTTCAACCACAACCAAACAGCAGGTTGCAAAGATGACTTCAACAAGTGATAAACTACTGAGCAAGGATGAAGTAGCAGCTATGAGAATAAATTACAAATCGCAAGGACTTAAATTTGATGAACTTGAGAAGAAAGAACCGTTGTATATGTTTGATCTGTGGTTCAAAATGGCAAAAGATTGCACCATGATAAAAGAACCAAACTCAATGGCATTAGCAACAGCCTCAGCGTAAGTTGGCCTTGATGTTTGAAATATATGCTAGACTGGACTGTTTCTCAAAATCATTTCCATCATTTCAACTAAAATATTTGTTGAACATCAAGGCAAGCACAGCCGACACCCCCCGCCGCAAATTGAAATCTGTTTGAGAAATTGATATTTAAGATACCTTTGTACGCTCTTTTTCATAAGAATACTATAATTTTTGTCCAGCCTCGATATTCTTAAGAAATTTCGTTTCGAGCCTGAATATCTTAGAGTATTCTTATTTTTTTCAAAGCTTCCAAAGGAAATAGCTGCCCATGAATAGAAACCAAGCTTTAGAAAAAACGAGATATGTCGGTCATGCCATTCTCTGTTATGAACATCGCAAAACAGGCAACTGCAGAAAAATGAAACACAAATATTCGAGTTGAGGCTGAGCAATGTTCTTATAATATTCTTAAAAATTGAGTCTGAGCCTGAATATTTTTAATAAACATTCTTCTTATAAAAAGAAAAGAGTGTAATAGGACAGGGGCAGATCCAGGCCAAGTTGAAGGGGAAGGGAGCAACTTGCAAAGAGGGCGCAAAAAATTGAATAGAAAATACAGCGCAAAAACTTTTGGACTCTTATTTACGAAAATTCTTTGGTTTTTCTACTTAATAACACCTTGTTTTATATTTGTGTGGGTTAGGGTTAGGATGAGGGGTGGTCTTCTTGCCAAAAAAGGGAACGCCAAGCTGAGTTTTCATCATGATGGGGGAGCAGTTGCTCCCATTTGCCCCTAGATCTCCCACTGCACAAGGGGAAATAAAATTCATTCAAAAAAGGAATGTTCATAATGAGCAGTAGAGATATTGAATGTAAACTACAACTCTCATTGTCAGACTTCATGCAAAAACGTACAGGTTTTTTCTTAAAAATTGATTATTCTAAAAACTGATTTTCTATCACCTTAAACATTTATTTTTGAAGTATTTTTGTTGCTGCAATTTTTAAGATGATAATCACTTTTAAGTTGGAAAGTTTTATGAAAAATCAGTTTTTCAGAACAGCTAGAAAATCACCTAAAACGCATGATCAAATCTTCTAAATCAGCTTGAAATTCATTTGAATTCCTTTTCTGAATTCTGCTAAAATGAAATTGATATCTCATTGTGTGAATCTTTTAGATTTACCATTGAGTTACTTTGATTGTTCCCACAGATATGCATTTCAATCTTTAGCTGTTAGATAAACTAACGCTTTTTCATTATAATAGCAAAAATACTTTTAGTGCAATTATTTATTCAAACAGGGGGATATTTGTAGCTATAGCTATTCCTTTTGTCTTTCACAGAGATGGTAAACCTTCAGCCAGAATTGTTTTATTGAAAGGATATGATGAAACTGGATTCAGGTTCTTTACTAATTACAACAGCAAAAAAGGAAAAGAAATTGTGAGTGTTTTAAGCATTATCATAATTTATACTTTGATTGGTAGAAATCTGATTAAAGTGACCATATCTTTGAGCATATTTGAGTACATAGCATAATTATTTAGTTTGCTTACCAAGAAGTTTTGCCCTTTTCTGCAAATTTTTTATGTAATGTTATGGTAAAGTAAACTTGTTTGTGTTTTAGGAGCAAAATCCAAATGTTGCTTTGTTGTTCTATTGGGAACCACTTGAGAGACAGGTATATGTACAAATCAATATCAATTTTGGTCTTGTATCCTGTTGTGAATGCAGTTTACTACAACACTTAATTCCCCATTCACATTTGAAAGTTAAACCAGCTTCAACTAAACCAGGTTATTGAATGGGGTCTTCTAATCAGTGAATTCAACAAATCGTGTTTTGATCTGTATGCTTCATTTCTTTATGAAAATTCAAGTTTCATGACCTTTTAACAAGCTTTCATTTATATGACATCATTTGACATCATAATTATTATCATGCTCTAGCAGCAACAACATCGCTAATTGAATTATGATGCCAAATTTTAATTGTTTATATAATGAACTACATTTGTGCCAAATGTGGTTGCCATTTCTCATATGGCAACAGAGATGAACCAGGGGGGGAATCCATCTCCCCCCAGGCATTGAATGTTTCAAAACATTCAGGTCAAATAGGGTTAAGAAGTCATAAGAATACGGCACTTCCTTCTTTTGCAAGAAATATCCTCCACCTTTTATGGGTTTTGGTGATGCTCAGCTTGATGCAAGTATATGTAAAACTTGTGTTTGAAGAAATTGAGAAATTTATTGTTGAATTAGAGCAAAACCCAATGTAAGTAATCAATACTCAATTGATGAAAACCAATGAAAAATACAGCTCTGCCTATGCTATGAACATGTTGTCTTCTTCCCTCTAGATAAGGATTGAAGGACAGGTTGAAAGACTATCTGATGAAGCCTCCACTGAGTACTTTCATATGAGACCTCTTGCAAGTCAACTTGGTGCTGCAGCTAGTCTTCAAAGCACTGTTGTTCCTAACAAAGAGGTATGTAGTAAGTCCATCTTTTCTACTATTTTAGACAAAAAACACTTTTTTGTTTCTTTTCGCTTAGTTTGTTGATGTTTGGTTAAAAAATCCATTTGTAAATCAACAAACTTGTTTCTTGAAACAGTTTCCTTTTATGGCATGAATGATTTGTATACACAGCCTTCTCTCTTAAGACATGGGCAGCGTCACCACAATTTAGATAATGGAACAATTTTTGTTTCTTTTCACTTAATTTGTTGATGTTTGATTAAAAAATCCATTTGTAAATCAACAAACTTGTTTCTTGAAACAGTTTCCTTTTATGGCATGAATGATTTGTATACACAGCCTTCTCTTTTAAGACATGGGCAGCGTCACCACAATTTAGATAATGGAAGTTCTACGAAGGCACTATTATCTATAAATATAGGCCTTATTTCTTTGTCAATGAGCATTATCTTATTTTCAGTTCCTTGAACAAAAATATTCAGATCTAGAAAAGAAGTATGAAGGCAAAGAGATTCCAAAACCAGATTATTGGTAAGCAAAATTATAATTCTAAACATTTGTTTCCTGTTTTCATTTCTAAATACTAACTCATAATATTGATAAACAACATGTGTACGTTTATCAATATAACATGACTTTTTGTATATAATATCACCAAAAATGTACAATTTACTGACAGACAATAACATTACGAAATGATATTACAAACAGCATGAAAATACATTGCAGCCCTGCAGCTATTGCTCTTAACATAGATACTAAAATTGATACAAAAATTGATCTAACAAGAAACTACACGGAAAAAAACCGATCTACAGTGATCTCTTCATACAACGAACCCTCAAGGAAACCATGAATAAATCCAGATCTCGTTAAACAAGGGGTTCTTTGAACCGAGAATTTGTATCCTCGTTTGATATGTTCAGTACTAACAGCCAATTGCATGGTTAGGTATATATTACGTAAAAGCTGTGCTAAAAGCTTATTCACCAATTTTTGTCATCCATGCATGCAGTTAGCCTTATGTCGATGAGACTCAGTTTTCCGCATTTTCGACGCTCGAGTTTTCTTCAGATCTCTCGTAAGATTTTAGTCTCTGTTTTAAATCAGTTTGGTCGTGAGTCCTTGTATTGAGTGAAAATAAAACATTAGATTAAAAACGTTGAACGACTACAAGGAATCACGTCGTCAGTCTAGCATGCAGTACCGAAATGACTTAAATTTCTCATAGAAAAGTTTCGTTATAAATCTGCCCTCTAAATGGTCTAACTTTGTATCAAATCATTTTATGCACCAGAAAAAGACTTCGAGATTTACCGAATGATATATCCTTTCGACGTGAAAATCTGTTTCACTTAGTTTGTCATTGTTAACATTTTTGGCCTTTGATTCAGTAGTTTTTGTATCCTTTCCTAGGGGTGGCTACCACTTGAAACCAGAGTTGTTCGAGTTCTGGTGTGGTGGCAAGGGACGGATGCACGATCGAGTGGTGTTTAGACGGCCCGAAACAGGAGAAGAAAGGAGTGAACATACAAAAACTGGTGACAATGGTTGGTTGTTTGAGTTTCTGTCACCTTAATCGTTTCTTCAACTCAATTTGTATTTGTGCTTCATGTCTGAATTTTTGAATTGAATTTGTAGAGACTGCTGAAAGAACCTGGGGCTTCTTTGCGTTGTCGAATTCTCTGACCAGAGTATTAAGGCACGTAGATATGTTATTGTATGCTTTAATGTATGAGTGAATTAAAACTGAGGGTAGAATCGAGGGTAGAATCTCAACTTTACTGCATAATAGTGTTTCAAAACCAATCAGGGCCTTTTTTAACATACTAGCTGGGTGGGCAATTTCCCCCCTAGTTCCTTTTTCAGACCTATTGTTTTAGCTTTCCAAATAATAGGCCTATTGTCCCTTTTAAACAAAGAAACAATAGATTGCCCCCCCCAGTTCTGGTCCCTTAAAAGAGGTTCTGAAACCAATTGTTGCCATAGTTGCAAGTGAAAGACTGGCACTACTGCTGTACTACGTAAAATAGGCTGCTGCTATGTCGGTGATATTCTCATAGCCCCATTCAGTCACATTATAGCTAAGCAATGGATCTAACTCCAGTGTTTCATTCAACGACATCAATGTTATTAATGGACCTAGTAGTTCGCTGCTACCATTACAATATGGCAAATATTTTGTCGTATGAATGCATCCATGTGGCATGAATATTACCATCACGATACCAACAAGCATTATGATGCAACCAGCTGATGCCAATACCAAACAAGGCAATTTCTTCAAAGTGTATACTGAGCCTTTTGATAGTCGTAGGAATAGGCCACATGGAAGTACAACGACTGTAGAAAGATGATTTCTCTATCAGTATTTCAAGATTTGGTAAATTATTCAGGGGTTGAAAGCTTGGGGATAAAAATTTTGTGCTGGATTTTGTGTTAATGGTATCTGAAGTTTCAAAAATGTATCATGTGTGCAGAAATATACCGAGTGAACCAGAAAAAAGTTCCCACTTTTGACAATTGATAGCATCAAGAGTACTGGATGGATTGGAATGAATCAATATTTGCTTGACAGCCAAAAGATCGAAGTATTTTTGTAATTTTTCTCGCTTTGTTACAAGCATTGGAAAAAGTGGTAAATTCAAATATAGAAAAACTTTGTGGTTGCAAAATGACTGAAAAAGGCCTAAAATACATGATCAAATCATAAAGGACTTCTCGCTCAGAACAACAGAGAAAAAGCAATTTCTCATGGGTGTGAGATATCGTCTGAACATTTATTGCCATGGGATTGAACACTTTAGTATCTGTTTGAGAATCTATGTCTTATTACTCTTGAGAGAGGTGAAACGCCCGTGTGTATCGTTCTGTGTGAAGAGTGTCCTAGCGATTTGATCAAGCGTTTTTCAATGTTTTTCCCTTTTTCAGTCATTTTGAAAACATGAAATTTTTTTACAGTTGAATTTACCTATATTTGCAGTGCTCGTAAGAAGACGAAACAAATCACAAAAATACCTTGATCTTTTGGCTTTTAACTCAACTCCACGATGTACTTGTGGGGCTACGAATTTTCGAAAGTGGGAACTTTTTTCTGGCTCACCCGGTAGTGTTCCTAGAGATGAACGTTCACAGATCATCCGTTATTAGTGGCTTAAGTTTGTGTAAATCAGTAACAATGTGAGCTGGAATATGTGGTGTATCTTGTAGAGTGTAACTTTTAGGTTTATATCATTTATGAAATGACTACATTTCGTGATGTATTTTGAACTTTGAACACTTTTGGAGATCAACGTCTAAGTTTAACTGTGATTGAATTTTGAATACCTGAGTCGTTAGTCAATCAAGGAGCAATTGTGTGCTGGAAATTGTGTTATGTTATCTGGAGGGTAGCCTTTTGTAAAACGTTTGAACTGGAGAGAAACTTACCCAGAGGAACAGCAATTAGGAGGCCCTGGAAGATGAAAGATATATTGTACTCATCAGAAGATTTTGCATCAGTGTTTCATAAAATTCATGCATGACTTTAGGGATTTGTTTCAATGAATGTGAGCTTTGAAAACCTTGCACATTATTAAGTGCAAAAATATATGGAATATTCCATCTTTCAATCAAATTATTTCTGTCTTGTTACAGTTTAAGAATGAGAAAGAGCTAGATTGAAACGGACTTTCAAATTTATAGCCAGATAAGTACTAGTTGTTGGGACCGTGCGTCGCCAAAAGCCCATTTTTTCAGACTGGACATCATTTGAAAGTGCCATTAAAGTTCTTAAAAGTGCCTTCTAAGACCCACAGTTGATAGCTTCGTGCTCCTGTTCACAATTTCTAGTTTATCGATCTGATACTGATTGTTTTGTGAGCCAAAAGGTGTGTGAAATAACTATTTAATCTAGACATGCTACTTACCGAAATTTCAAGTATCAGAGAAATGCAATCAACGAACATTGCAATTGAACAAGCAAATGTTACCAAGAAGAGTGTGATTGCAATGTGTCGCAGTAATGTCCGATTTTGTTGAATTAGAAATGTGTTGTATATTATCTGGAAAGAGAGACAAAGAAACCTTGTATCAAATAGCCCTTTTAGGAGAATGTAAGTCTGAAATTCACGTCACAAAGCTTCTTTTGGCTTCTGCGAAAGAGTAGACTTGCCCCAAGTCTATCTCGTCAAAAAAATTCGTATTCTACGTTCAGACAGACTTATTACATTTGACAATTTTTTTGTTATATTCCATTATAAATTTTATGAGACAAATTACTTATTGCACTACCTACTAATTACTCTACGAAACACTACAAGGACGATAATACCACCGGGAGCAATAGACTAGTGGCTTAATAACGGGGAGCAATAGGCCACGGGGAGCAATAGCCAAGGCTAACCACTTGACAAAATAGACTAAAGGGCAAGTCTAACGAAAGAGAGACATTGAAATTGCATTGAAGGTATGCACTATGTTTAATCACTTGACCAGCCGTGTTCGTTCTGTAAACATGCCACTACTACACACAATAGCAGTTTAACATTACTAAGCAGCTGTCTGGTTCCCTGACGTTATTTTCGATTAAAGGGACTGGAGTCCAGGGAAGGGTTCTCAAATGTTGACCTCTTGCTTCTCCTTCACCATTCAACCCCTTTTTCATAACAAACAAGCACGTGTATCTATCTCCTCAGCAACATCGACGACTGGGAACCAGGCTGACTGAGCGGTATGTTTCAGGGATTTTTCAGCTGAATGTTCCAACTTTGGTGCAGTCATCGAGAATTTTTTCGAGATATAGGATGTCATTGTTGTAAAGAAACACCGAAGGAGGTCGGAATACTTACATCTCTAGCTCCATGACATTCAAGAGGATATAGAGTAATTACTAAAATTGCTATGAGAAATCTGATGATATTTGCAACATCATCTTCTTCGCAGTAATTTTCGAGAAAATCTCCTGCAAAGAAAATTGCCTTAGATAATGATGACATGACTGCAAACAGAGCTTTTCCAAATTATGCATTGTATTGGTTGACTCAGCATTAATAAGACCATAATCACATAGCCTAATAGGGTTGATTTTGTAACTTAACACATAAATTATCACAATCTTCCATGCTACTAGCCTACGAGTATACCCATTAACCCATTATCCTGGGGCTACACGTAGGGTACCATGCTACATGCTTTTTTTAGGAATTTACCCGTTGTTGGCTTTCTGGACTTTCTAAATCTTGCAGAGACGTAGAAACCGAGGGTCACCAGGGGCAGATGCCCCCAAGATTTAGCAGTTATAACGAAAAAGTGCCCCTTTTGTTTCAGGAAGTGCCCCCTTCACTTAATGAAAAGTGCTCTTGAAGTGTCGTGCCCCCAAGTTTAAGATGCTTCCTACGGCCCCGACTTAGCAAATCCACTGGGTTATCCATTTTTCAATAGATGAAAAAAAATTTTGGGACGTACCTTGTACGAGACCTTTAAACGTGATAAACCCAACTATACCAAGCGTTAATGTACACAGCAAACTGTATGAGATGCTCATGTATGTTGTACTGTTAAATCGTGAAGATGCTGATTCTTGTATGGAGCCATTGAATAGATATGAGCTGTGATGACTCAAGAATACTGAAACAAAGTGGTGAATTTATTTAAAGATTGTTAATATTGTTTTTCAAATGCCAGATTGAAAATTTTCTTATCAACGCATTTTTCAGGAGAGTCCTCTTTCCACAAAGCCAAAATCATTTTTTATCTTCAAGAAAATTCGTAAATGTTAAAATTCTAAAGGGTCTGTCTCATCCAGCATGCCATGTCTCTTGGTTGGCCTTTGTTATCGCCATTCTTGTGGGCCATGAAAATAGCGACAACAAAGGCCAACCAAAAGACCGCACGTGCAAGGCATGCTGGATGAAACAGACCCTTTAACATGAAGAGCTTTGGTACTACCAAGCAGAGAACGATCTTAATAAAGTAAATTTGCATTCTTGAGCAGCACATGTTTAACTGTTCGAACATATGTTTAACTGTTGGTACTTTAAGGTAATCAGCAGGGTTTAAAGATGTGTTAATGAACAAGGGGTTGGGCACGAGTACAAAAACAATTGAAATTGGTGAAATTGACACGTGCAAGAGCTTAGCAGACAAAGAGTGCGTGGGTTTTCCTTTGTTCTTTTTACAGATGAACTTATATACCCTTGTCTATTTTAAATAAAGTGTACCGTTGAAGAGGGCCTAACCATTCGAAGAAAACAGGCATCAATTTGATCTTTTTGCGCTTTTTATTCTTTATTTCAGTGCTGACTAGTTTCACCCACTAGGGCATCTTCAGAGCAACTGATTTATTCAGAGTATCTACCTCTATTTATTCTTGTCTATTTTAAGAGTAATTAATGGCAAGTAATGAATGATTAGGACTGGACCGAGTGGTGGACAAATTAAAAGACTGAAATTTGATTTCTAAGGGAGTTTCAAAGGTCTTCTGATTAACATTTCATATATAACATTTTACACTTACCAAAAACAACAACTCCTATTGCCTAGAAAGAGAAAGATACCATTTCAATGCATCTTGTCTTGGTAACGTGAATTTTAATATCAGATGCAGGGAACTGTCTTAGCAATGGAAAGGAAGATAGTCATTTTAGTATCTTGAAGCCATGTTTTAATTGGATCCTCTGGGGCAAAACAACATGATGTACGTATCAACAACAAGGGCAGATTTTGTAATACAATAGAATGAGTTGCTTTTGTTGACACCTCAATTCAAAGCAATTAGCGATTGCAGACAAAGGAAATTCTCTCAACCAGCAATTCAAAACAAACAAAGCCGCAAAAGTTTCTTTGAAACCCAGGTAGCTAGCTCGCTCGTTGTGCATTCCAGAAACTGTTTTTAAGGGCAAACACGAGCGTAGATCGAAAGAAGAAGGATGCATCTACACATTTGCCGCGGGCATTTTATTTGTTTGGTTCAAAAGCCGTTTGGGAGGCGATTCAATTCTCTTATTTTTTTGGGTGTTATCAAAACATTTACTGCTCAGCTTCTGGACCAAAGAAATAAAATGCCCGCGGCAGATGTGTAGATATATCCTTCTTCTTCCGATCTATGCTCATGTTTGCCCTTAAAAATAATTGCTGGAATGCACAGCGAGCGAGCTAGCTACCTGGGTTTCAGAGAAAATTTGCGGCTTTGTTTGTTTTGAATTACTGGTTGATAGAATTTCCTTTGTCTGTGATCGCTAATCGCTTTGAATTGAGGTGTCAACAAAAGCAACTCATCCTATTGTATTACAAAATCTGCCCTTGTTTCGTTTCAACTAGACTCACGAAATAGTCCCAGTTATCAAAGCAACAATGACAACAACAACAACAATGACAACAACAACAACAATGACAACAACAACTATATTTTTTGCTCAAACTACATCAGTCTATCAATAGCGATAACTACGAACTTGTAATAAGTCTACGTTTCAACGAGGTTTCGTGTGGTGAAAGTTATTTTAGTTGCAGTTTTTTCTTAAATTTACTTGCTCACTCCAACTGCCAAATTCAGTTCTATTTTATTCAATTTGAAATACAAGTTACTACAGTCAAAGAGATCCAAAGAAAAAGGACAAAGGAATTCAAGATTTACAGAAATGGATGTCGTAGCTATAAAAGACAGTTAGATACTCTGCTGAACTTTGCGTACCTGAAAGACATTCATATTTGAGAATCTGAAAGGGCTATGTGTGTATGGCCTAAAAACAAACAAGAGAAAAATTAGAAAGTTGCCAGAGAAATTGCTCAACCTCGATTCCGAGTCTCCAAAGGAGTCTGCTGCCAGCCATTGCATTGCGGAGAGCTTCGCTAACCATTATAACAACGTTACAAGTTTCTGCAGAAAAATAATCGACCATAGCGACAATTTTGTTATTGACTGGCTATGACTCCACTCCTCAAAGCTATCAAAAAAACAAGATTGAATTTCTCAAAACCCAAGGAAGTTGAAATGATATTATTTTGATGATATACAGAAGTACTTACACATGATGACCAATTGTAGTAAGACGAATGAGACTGAAAGTTATCAGCAATGTCACACAAAACAGGGAGATCAGAGACATCTGTAATGAGAAAGATAATGTCAACCTTTAAGTTGGATGTGCAACGGAAAACGTATTCTCCGAGGGGTGTATCACTCTTCCGAAAAGGCGTACGAGATTTTTTAAAACAACAGGGTTTTTAGAGATTTTTAAAAGGATTTTTCTTTAAAACAAAAGGATTTTTACCAAAGGTGTACGAGATTCTTACAGAGTGATACGCCCCTCGGTATTCTCTATGAAAAGTGAAAAAGACTGGATTGCCGTAGTTTTCTTAGGGTTGATTTGGCGAAGGATAAAAATTGTAACATCAGTATTGATTTGACCAAGGAGATTATCTTATTTCTACTTAAGAAATTCAAGCTGTTATCGCAAGTTTGCCTGGCTAGAAATTTCCGATGGCAGTAAGAAAAATACGTACTGCTTAAGATCCAAAACATCCTTCAGATCATCGTAAAATTGATGGAAATAAATTTTCTTCGACCCACCTTTGATATCCTTCGGATGTTTCGGCACAATGACAATGGAATTAAGACCAAGAGAGCAACCATGATGATAGGAAATCTTCTTCCAAAGTCAATTTGTTCCATTTTAGTTACTAGATGAACGAAAACAGCATCATCATACTAAATTCTTGCAAAAATGATGAATAATGATGTCACTTTCACATGTTCCTTCTAGAAAGTTTCCTCTGCATAAGGCAACAAAATGGATAACGGAAAGATATTGATTTGTGCCTAGGTAGATCCATAGAAAACGCATAATCCTCATAATATAACAACAAATTGAAATTGTTCACAGTGAAGATTGAAAATACTCACTTAACATCATTCTTTTTGTTAATTTTGGCAATATGTCTCCCAGTATTGCGTGATAAAGACTCATTGCTGTGAAAAAATCGTTAAAAGTATATTTGAGTCAAGTCAGCGCTGAACATGTATTTTAAGTTCAACCTTGTCTTTGCGTTGCTCCAATTTAATTTGAACAGCATTTCAACTAGCCTGATAACCAGACCCTCATTTTTGAAATTGGGTCTGGTTATCAGGCTACATTTCAACTTTCCATAAGATCTAGTTGATAGACAATGATAGACTTGATAGACATTTGAGAAATAAAGAAAAATGAGAATTTGGTTAAGGTCTTGTGGTGCAGTGGTGTAGCCCTCTGACTTTGCAACCAGAACAGTCAGGCGGCCATGGTTCAATCCCAGGTAGAGCCCCACCCCACTACTTGAGCGCCATGACAAGGTGTTGCGAACACGATTGGGTCTTTCGTACATCTGTGACCCCGGTATTTGGTGCTAAAAACGCAACTTCACCGTCACCAAGAACATTTTTGACTGTGTAAGACACCTTGTTTATGCTCTTGCATCATCATCTATTTCGATTTTACGTGAAAATGAACTCATTCCTGATTTCAACAATTTAGATATGTCTGCTAGTGTTGACCGATCAAAAATCACGCTGTCTGGTTCCCTGTGGTCATCTCGTATAACAGTTGATCTCATATTACATCAACACCGTATTATCCTTACGTCATCTTGAGAGGACAGCAATTACTCTGTGTACTATGTCACGAAAACAGATTATTGTAGCCTGCTGCCATAACAATTAAAAGGAAAATTACATGCTATCCAGAAGAAGTTTTCTTGGTTAGTGTCTCACAATTGCTCATATTGTCATTAATGTTGTCAAATCGTCAATCACTAGGAGCAGAGAGGAAAACATACGCATGCTAATTTTTCATACTTACTGCTAACATAGAAAAGAACTTGTACACTGCAAACAATCATGTAGAATATTGTTCCAAAGGCTTCTTTCACGATTCCCTTCGAGGAGAGAAATGAAATTCACTCGTAAATATCCCCCCGTTTCAAGCAGATACATACAAGTAAGCACGAAATTATTTATACCCATACCAAATTGCGAGTATTTTGCATCGCTCTATTTGAGGACCAATTTTACTGTGGCTGGAATTTCGTAAGAATATGACAAAAGCCTGAAAGAAGTACAGCAAGAGACAGTTGAAGGAAGAAAATATCTTGTGAATCGGTCCGCAAATTTAACGATTCAAAATACGACTCCAAATTTGGCATAGGTATGAATAATTTCGGGCTTAACCGTACATAGGAACTTCATCTTTTGCTTAGTTACAGGAGATTCTATCAAATCCCTCACCATAGGTGGATGTATGTGTAAGGTATGGGCCTAAATAATAACAATGTCTTCATATTTTAAGAATTGATAGAAAGATCGAAAGCATACCTGATAAGTATCTTTTTGAGCCAGCATGCTGTTTTGGATCAACAGAAGTGTGCAATAATCTGGGGAAATAAGATTTGAAGTAACCTTATCATTGTGTACATTATGATTAACATTTTTTAAATATACCGTCCTTCGGAAGGGACGTTAAACTCATTTCATTTCATTCCATTTTAAATTATTTATACAGGGTAAAAGCATTCAGTTCATACGGAAAAAAAACTGCTTTACAATGTGCCCTGTTAAAACAGACCTTAAAACTAGGGGTACCATGCCTGGATGCGGCATGCATAGTGGGCCTAAAGTAGCTTTTTATAGCCAGAAATCCTTTCAGCCCACTTAAAATAAATTACTGAAGCAAAACCATCAGAAACTAGCGATCCAAGAACTATCTGTAAAATCACGGACAATATTTCTGTGTCAGCGACGAGTCCCTTGTATTCCTGTGCCATCATCAAGTCAAAGAGCACAGGGAAACAAGAGACTCAAGGTCATAAGTAATAATAATCAATTTATCTTAAGTTGGTTAAAAGTTCTAGTTCAACATTTCAATAAAAAGAATATGTGTAAAGCACTTGAAAGCATTTACTTACCTATCAAGAATGCAAAAGTGATAATTAGAGTGACACCAATAGGAATTCCCACTTGTTTGAATGCATATGGAATTGCTGCGGAAAGATAAACTTAGGTGAAAATTTTGATGATAAAAAGTTTGTTTTTAGATCATTGCAGTTTGGTGAAACGTTTCGATAAAATATCCATCAGTATCTGTTCTTACAATTATTCTAGGAGCCTGACTAAAAATCCTGTAGACTCTAATAGGCTGCAATGTATAACCATCCTAACGAGGGCAGCTACCTAACACAAATGTGTCCAAACTAAAACCAGAGGGGGTGGGCTGGAAACCCAGTGTGGCGATAGTAACGGCGCAGAGAAGAACGAAAGGAGGGAGGAAGAAGAACATGACTGGACTTGCCAAAGTCTCCTCCGCATTTATACCTAAAAAAAGCTGCCACCTAAAAGCTTTGGTATTTAGGTTTTTTAGGGTTCTTGGACGCGGAAGAGACTTAGGCAAGTCTAAAACATGACATGATTGATCGAGTAATTAGTCAAAAAAGTATTATGCCGTGACTCACAAGAAAGGTTCCTTTGACTAAATTGCTCAACTTTTCGACACACCTTGTACCCCATTGCTTATTTAGAGACGCCCAAAAAGAAGATATACAAGCGGTGTTTTCGAAATATCTATACAACTTATGAGTATAAAATGATGTCAAAGCATTTCTTACGATAAGTATCCGGAAAGATAACACCTGGTGGGGTGGGGCTGTCCGAAACCAAGGCCATTGCAGCCTGGTTCCGAGCGAGGGCCAGTTTCCTACATCAATACCGACATCGGTGACAAAGGAAGCTATGTTGGACCCTGGATGGGATCTGGGAACAAGGTTGACGTCATTGTTTACGAGTATTTTGCTCGACGTTAGGCTGATTTAGGCTGATAATTGCAAACTTTCCCAGCCCAGCCACCTAGCTCGTACGGTTATAATTCTTACCTATAACAGCTCCACTCATCATGCAATGAATATAAGGTTTATCAGCATCGGTGACCGTCTCAAAACCTTCTTCTTCGTCTGATTCTTGTGAAGATGACAATACAAATATTTTCTTTTGCTTTAGATATTCAGCAAATGGTAGAGAAAACTTCCTTCCAGATGCATTTGGAGAGCTTGCCTAAAAATAGAGAGCAATGTGTCAGAATTTTGTCAGGAGGCCTTTTCTAACCAGTTTTATCAAATAACAATTTTTGCAGGATTTGCCTGTTGTTCCACCGAGGTCTTCAAGTTCAGTTCAGTTCAGTTCAGTTTCATTGATCATCAATCTATACTACATACAATTCTACACAATTACATTACAAATAAATACTATACTAAATAAACAACATCAAATACAAAACTACAATCTAAGCAAACGGAACTATTACATGATTCTATATAGTATAGATTTATTAAGGAGGTACTCTCTAAGTAGGTAAACTAATGGAGAGAGAGTCCCCCATAAAAACAAAGAAACTAAAAATACTAAGATAAAAACTATGAACCAGATGTACCCCGAGGAAATGACAAACCTTGGTAATGCGGAGGAAGAGAGACAGACAGACTAGACTTAGGAGTCGATATGATAAGCTTTCAATTTAGACAGAAAGAGTGAAGTAGAGCCAGCAACGCGTATGAAAAATCGAAGAGTATTCCATAATTTAGAGCCAAAATATTGGACTGTTTGGAGCCCACTGTTTGGAGTCCATAAAGGGAGGTCCTTTTTGGGGAAAGAAATAGATCACCTCTGGTAGACTGACGAGTTCCAGTCCTGTGAACAGAAGAATTCGGAGTAAAGTAGTTATGAAAGCAGACAAGTGAAGTTTCTTTTTAGTCATCTCTCTACCGGTTGAGTCAACAGACTAATCTCCGTTTGAAAGGCCACTGCTCCCTGGATATCAAGGCAAATAATATTGAGAAGAAGAGCATAACGACATTATTCCGGGCAATTTCATCCTCCCATGAGGATACCATCGTGCTAAATGCCTGGAAGTCATTGCTGTAAGGCAGAAATATTAGAAAAATTTAGTCGTGATTTTAGGCTTGTGTTGAAGGTTTCTTGAAGGGGCTTTCTCGAGAAGTTTCTCATAATTTCAGAACGAAGTGGAACATTTCAATCAGGTAAATTTCAAGATGGATTTCAGTATGTCCACCACACCATTGAATAATGTATTTCCCATGTGATTTGACAACACTGCAGATGTTCTTACCTCCTTGAAACCTTGAAATGTGCCAACGATTGAATTAACGATTCCTCTAGCGCGCTGAAAAACTTGCTTCTTTGGGGAAATTGGTTGTAATGCCAGTGCCTGCAAGGAAAGAGAAGCAATTCAAAGTAATTGAAAGTAATGTTCGAGTCTTCGAGTGATATTGAAAACAGAAACAGTAACATGAAAATAATGGAAGTAAATAAGTTTACCTGGTTGTTGCATTTTTGTGGAATATAGTCAGCAGCTGGAGGAGTGGCTAGCTCAGGATCCATTTCTGAAAAGCAACATGAAGATTTACAAGGCAGCAGAAGTCACAAAGTTTGTGAATCACGAATTCTATATCACCAGCTTAGGGAGCTGCCATTTCCTCTGGCTTTATGTTTAACATTATATTTCTAAAGTTGCTGCCAAAGTTTAATTGCAGCAGCTGCTCCAAAAGTCTTTTATAGTTACTATTCATGAAAAAGGATGCAACTGCTGTATATTTCAATTTCATGATAATAACTTGCTACACTTAACAGGAGCGTCGTAAGTGAATTACAACAGCAACAGCAACAACAACAATGAAAGGACTAATCTAAGTATAATAACAGTAACAGAATTGCAGCACTAAACTAAATATATGAAATTGGACAGTTCGATGGAAAGCGCAGTTTGACGATAAAGCGGAGAATGAGACAAGCGACGACAATCATTTTACACTTCATTTGATCGACTTTCATTCCGTGTTAACAGTTGACAATTCCAGGAGACTTAGACGGTATAGACATAATCGGTTAAAAAGAAATTAATTAATTAATTTAACGTAAAATAAAAGGAAAGTATAAGGCTGTTTAGAAACAGAGAAAGAAGCTTCTGCGACTTATATACAGAATACAGAATGTTATAAGCTAAATGAACCATTTCAAAATCTTTTAGGCCCATTTCTGAAGATGGTATAAAGCCAACATACCTGATGTATTTGTCGAAAAATGAAATTGTCATTACTTCCACCTTAACATAGTCTTCATCATTTCTCAATCAGATTTATTAAATCGATATATAATTGAAAAACACTGTCTTAAAATCTCCAATTTATATTAGCAGAACTGTCGGCCTAAATGAAGACTTGTTCAGCCGGAAGAGAAAAGATGAATAATGGTACCCGTAATCTAGACAAGATCAATGACCCATGCTCAAACAAGACCAACCAAGATACCTATAAGTGGTACTTCGTTAATTTGTGCAAGGAAAGAGCTGGTTACAAGTCGAAGACGGTTCGATGGTCGTCAGAAGTGACTTCATTAGGTCTTTTAAAGATACTTGGAATTAATGCAATTTTTCATGCGAAATTTAGATGTTTTAGCCACTGAAATTTCTGTTTATTTCCTTGCTTTTTGTTGCTCTAAATGTATGCTATGTAGCTATGTGTTTGTATCTAGAATGCTTTCAAGTTTGAAAAGAATCAATGCATAGTAGTTAAAAAAAGCTGGACCAGGCATTATATTTGATAACTTTGACAGTTGCTATTTCACGCGTATTTTTTCATGAGGAACCGCTCAAAAGAAACTCTACCAGAAACGTAGGAAGCGAGGGAGTACAAGAGGCACGTGTCTCCAAGATTTTGCAGTTATTACGAAAAGTGCCCTTTTTGTTTCGGGAAATGCCCCTTTAGGACCTTAGGTTAGTAAAAAGTGTCCCCCTCCCAGTCCTCCCAGTCCTGAACTCAACTCTCAGATCGCCAAAATATTAAGGAACTCGAGTACTGGAGCAAAAATAACTTAAGAAATTATTCATAATAAAGGAACTCCTCATCACGTTTTACTTTATTTTCATTGTTTTCATTGTTTTTTTTATCATATTTCTCGGAAGGCACCTCAGCACTGACTCAATTTCTTGGTTTCTTATGAAAAATGTGTGTGGTAAGGCTAAAGAAGCAATGGCGCTTCCTTGGACCATTAACGGCCACTCAATACACCAAAGTCGATTCTCTTTTCTCTTTGAGTTTTTAATTGAATCTCGAGTCTCCAATTCTAGAGGAGAAGTCTGTCTTGACCAGCAAAACCTGAAGGAGAACAATGCCCTCAACGTGTGCAACTACGGGTGCCTGGAGTGAAGAACGTTGTTGTTCTTTCAAAAACGTACAAGTAAAAGCAAAATAGGTCACAGCATGTTTACTTATCAAAAAGATTGTCTTGTAACCAAGAAATGCAATACAAAAAGGTGTGTTATATCTTTAAAAAATCCACTTTTTAACATTATCGCCCGGGGGGGGTACTTGACTTTCAATTGTACGGGGGGGTGCACTCCAAGAAAAAAAATTTTCAACCGGCTTTAGAAATTTTCCCTCGAAATGATAGCCGGCTTTAGAAAAAATCGGCGAAAAGCATATCCCAAAACGTAAAAATCGCGAAAAGCATACCCCTAAACGTAAAAAATTCGTCGAAAAACAATGAAATAACACTTTTGACAACCGGCTTTAGAAAAATTGCCCTCTTTTGATACCCGGCTTTAGAAAAAAGAGGCGAAAACGATACCCGGAAAGGAGTGCACATGGCGTCAGCAAAATATACTAAGTACCCCCCCCGGGCATTATCGAAATTCAAAAAACTTAGAAAACTCTGTTTGTTGTGCGCTCTAGAGACACGGAGGAGACAATGGGTTCGATGGGTGAAAACGAGAATGATCATGCATTGCGGTTGGCGCCAGTTGGGCAGTAAAGTTTCGCGGCAATTTTGCTGAAAGGTGGAAGGGACAAAGATGGATAGCAGATATTCAAATGGCTTTTTCATGCAGTTGCTGGTTTATATTTTGCTTTGAAGATATATCAACGTGCTAGCTTTTTATTCTAAATTGACGATCTATGATTAGAATTGCAGTTTATACCAACGATCGTCTACAAAAGCCGTGTGTGCTCATCAAAAGACTGCAGGCAGGAAACAACTCAGTAGGCCTCGTTAGGCCCAATACAAACGTGGCTCTTATTGAAGCTTATTGAACACGAAAGGCACATAGCAAGTTGCTGGAAAATTAGAAAAGATGGCTAATGTTACTGGAAGTGTTGATCAAGTTGGAAAGCTGCTAAAGACGTTGGAGTTGCCAAAATCGTCAAGGGAATCGCGGATGGACATTCATCTTGTTTTGATCAGGTTAGGCCATATCCATAGGCTAAATTTTCTTGAGACATTTTTTGACAGCTTTTCTGAAATTGTTATAGTTGGATGGTCCATAGAATACCCCTTATCCCAACTGATGCCACTCATGAAATTGCAAAATCAGAACAGAAGTTGTGAATATGCAGTGTCTGAAAAATTCCATTAGAAAGTGCCACCAGGGCTTGCAAACATTACGCCCTTACACCTGCCCCCAAACATATGTTAGAAGTTTTGCATCAAAGAATAAATGAGTGTGTGGCTTCTTTCCCATAAAGTAGCTATAAAAACCTAGATCTGACCAAAAATGATTTTATATATCTCATTGCATATTTTCTCTTTAAGGGAAATCACAAATGAATCTACAGACTTTATGGAAGATTTATCAAGATCTGCTGTGCTCTTCCTGAAACACATCAAGGTGAATAAATCCGGCTTTGTAGAAATTGTTTTGTCGATGCAAATTTGGTTCTTTTATTAGTTGAGACAAATGGTGTTGGATGAAACTGTGATCTTTGTTGGCTTCATAAGACTGTTCTTCCAGCACACTCCAAGATAGATGTTTTTTATTTAAAAAAACTTGGTAAAATATATAACTAGAAACTTCAGCAAATCAGAATATGATAAAAATGCTCCTCCTGAATAGAGTTGAGCTTTTTCTAAATTCCAGCATTGAACCCCATCATCTACTCACAATATCCTGCCATAAATTGCTGTACTTGCAAAGCTCTGAAGTCAATAGACCTTTTAGCTATTCTACAAACAGTCTGGATCAAGCGTTATTTTTATACATTTTTATAAGCAAAGTTTGATTGAGTCGTGTTGGAGCTTCTATCATTATTGTGCACATTAAAAAATTCTACAAAATGTAGCAAAATATCATTCGATTCTGATTCTTTTTCAGAATAGCTAAAAGGTCTTTATTGATTTGTCTGTGGAAATTTTTTTTCACTATGAGAAAGATTTCAACCTAATGTAGTGTGGCGTTTGATGACAGTGATTCATGGTTAAAACTAACTCCTAAATACATATAATGCTAAATGTTAGTGCAAAAACAGCAATTTCTATAAAATTACAAAACAAGTAATGACCTAGGGCAGTAATGAAATTAGTATGATTATTGTAGAGAATCTGTTTGAAAATGGATAAAAGAATTGGAAGACATAACATGCAGTGTATTTTCTTCATCCTAGAATGATATGAAAAAGGATGATTCTGCTTTGGTCCAAAGTGCTATTCATGTTCTTGGATATCTTCTGCATTCACCAGATATTGTGAGGTAAGCCAAATTATTCACAGTTGTTTTCCAGCAACACATTTACATTCATGCTTAACTTGTTTTAACTTCAGTTACAGTACAGGCCTTCCACACATTACCATGGCTTTCCTGCCTAAGAGTTCTTGCTTAGAAAAATTTGCAGTCTTTCAATGTAAATAATTCTTGTAATGTTATTGTGTGCAAGGCCTGTACTGTATATATCAGAAGTAAATTTTTTCTGTAAAAATTTGGTAAAATATACATAACTGGAAACTTGATGTAGAGTGGTTGGATGACATAAAATGCCAAGATATATTTTAACACACTAGGCCTTTTGTCCTCATCAGAGTGTGATAGTGAGTGTTATTCGACATTCAAAATCATACTCTGACGAGGACACAAAAGTCCAAAAGGCCTCAATGTGATAAAATAGACCTTAATATTCTTTTTGTTCAACCTCTCTACATCAAGTTTTTTCAAAAAGGTATTATAATGAAATGTTTCAAACGTTTTCTTGCAGTTCATTTAGTGGAAGCATCCTCAAAGGCATCCTTCAAGGTAACATTAGATCATTTTTAAGCTCACCTTCCCTCTTTTAACTGATATCTTTTCTGTTTCAAATAAGATAAAATGTATGACTATGTCTATTGAAAAAGTCAATAGCGATATTGCAATTGTTATCAATCATTTAATGCATCAATGTTTAGATTTTTGCTTTTAAAAATACAGTACAGGCCTTGTGCACATTAACATGACAAGAATTCTTAAGAATTTTCAAGACTTCTCTTATTATGATAAGACTTCTTGAGACATCTGAAAGACTTGAAAAATTTTTTAAACAAGAATTCTTGAGAAACTAAAAATGTTCTTTAGAGTTCTCGAGAGTGTTAATGCATGCAAGGCCTGTACTGTGTAATGATATAAGCAAAGAATTTTTAATCTGTGCACTAAATTCAATTATGAACACAACTCTTCATAATCGTAATTTTTTTGATTTTCAGACATATTTACATTGTTGCAAACAACCGATGATAAAGCAATTTGTACAAGAGCCTTATGGTGCTTGAGCAAGCAAAATCTACCAAGTGATATCATTGCTAATGAGGTAAGCCCCTACATTAAATGCAAAAGAATCACTATTCAACAGCATATTGAATTCTTTCCCAAATTTTTAAACATTCTTTATTCTATAAGTAATTGCGGAGACTTCATCACCAAATGGCTCTAGATATTTATTGAAAATTGTGTGAAGCTTAATTTTTCATGAGTCGTGTTTCTTGCTTAATTGTTTTTCTATTGGTCTTACTACGCAATTTTACGTAGCTTGCAAGTTTTTGTTAGTAAAACTATTATCAAACTTATTTTTGTAGATTTCTCAGCTATTGTCTCTCATGAATTTGTGCATTCTTGGGAAGAGTTTTGAATCAGGATCAGTGGAGATTGAAGCCATCAATGTATTTCAAAGGTATGGATTTTTATATCTTAAAGCCTTTATGGTGTCATGTTCATTGCATTTATAAAAAACCATTTAAATGCCCAGAAAAATTCAAACATTTTATGTAATGTTACTCAAGATGCATATTTTTTCATTTAGATTATTGGCTCAATGTCCAGACAAGATGCTAACCAATAAAGATGATTGGTTTAAAATGGTCTATCCATTTGTGATAAGCAATACTCCAAAGGTATGACCGATTCTTGCATCATCATTTCATCAAAGTAATGGTTTCTCGTTGATCGGAATCAGCACTTAGGTTGGGATGCAAATGCATATATACACAATCACTTGAAAGCTCACCATGATATGCTTCGTCAGCTCAGCTTTTCATCATTGGTAAATATTTTTTGGAAAACTAAGGGTCTTAGGGTTTCATGGTCTTTGGTCTTCGTTTTCTGGGTCTTAATCTCCCAAACACCAATATTTTTGTAACCTATATTGAGCTAAGAATTTGGGAAAATTTGCAAGTGTAGAAAATGTGAAAGTATGTCATTGTAAGAGCCTTTTAAAGTTCATAGTAAAGAATTACTTTTGCATAAATAGCAGATCAACAAAGAAATATCAATTGATTACAAAGAAATTTTACTTTTTATTTACTGACTTTTACGACATGTTACAATCCCAGTTATAATAATAGTATTTTTATTGACTGTTTCTGAATGGTTCATCCACAACTTTGCCCTGTATGCCTAAATTTTTTATAGGTTGCAGAGAAAGCATTGAAATTTTTGGAGCAGAATGTTTCTGAACTCAAAGCACATAGCATTAACTTTTCAAAATGCCTGATGAGTGACCTATCAGAGGTAAGTAGAAGCTATATCTGTTAACATAAAATGATATTGAATGTGAGGTTACTAAAAATTGTATACTATGGAGGAAGCGAACACAAATAAACAGACAAATCTCTGGCACACCGAGGCCTTTCAAACTTATGTTCTCATCAGAGTGTGTCTTCTTCTATGATTTGCTACTTTATGTGATTCAGAATTCAATAAATGTATACGTTGAGTGAAAGATTATTCCTATATTTAACATGCTTTTTATTTTCGTTTCTAGTAGTTTATTTCCATTACTTGAGTACAGTAAGTAACAATATTTTCATCTTTTCAACCATCAGGGCTTAACTGAAAGACTCCGATTGATGTTTACAAAGAAGCAAGAGCTATTTGTGCTCAGAGTGTGGTCATCCTTTATTACTATTCTTGACAAGGTCAGTTTATCTGTTATGTGTTGCTAAGAAAAGAACTACAGTTTGAAGGATCCATTTTATATCAAGAAGTAGACATCATTTATTATCAGCTGTAGATCTTTACTAATCTTTCAAGTTACTTGCACTTCTCTTCTCAGAGAAAAGAACTTTTTAACAGAAGATGAGAATACATGTTATGCAGAAATGTGCACATTTTACTGTGGCATTTAAAAAGATTACAGTGAAGGGCAGAATCTATGCTAGTCAATATGAATTTTATTCTTTTTTCCAGAACATGCACCAAGGAAGCCCGTTGACAAACAGCCTCTTCAAGGTCATTGAACAGGTAAGAAATTTACCATTGCTCAGTATTCTGATAATGCAATAGATTGCAGAAGAGACAGAGTCTGATCTTTGTGACAATGCACTTGTTAAAGAATCAATAGAAGAGGCAACCAAAATTGATCAATCATGGTAGTCTGTCACATCTCCATCATCAATTTAAAAAGTTGCATTGAATCTAGTGTCAGACACTTTGCTAAATGTTTGAGGAGGAAAGCTATCATTCCAGTTTATATGCATTGTTTTTGCCCTATGTTTTCAAACAAAATATAATTGTATGCTTTCACCTGATTCACTAAGTACTTCTATTTCCTTAAGTTTTTGCAGTGATGCTTTGATATTAGCACCTGTTAACACTGTTCAATTTAACAAGCAAGCAAGTAACATTTATTTGTTGATGCAGGCTAGGTATATGGCAGCTGTAAAGCTGATGTGGGCCTGCGGCACTACCGCTTGTGCCCTCAGAGTTGCCTCTTAGTAATCATTTACCAACTTTGGAAAGATGGCCAGCTCAGTTGGCTGCTGGCTTGTGGTTTGTAGTGCCAGCAATGGGATTTGAACCCATGCTGGTGTATCTACCCCACAAGATTCGAAGCACTATGCCTTAACCAGCTGGCTACACCACCAGTCGAGAAAGAATGTAAAGAAGTCTTTCAGGGAATATTGTTGCTCTAAATTGCACCAAATTATTTAACTCTTTGCAGGCTTTCAAAGCTACTTCCTTAGAGATCCTTGATGCAGCGTACAAGGCATGGATGACCTTAATTGACAATTTTGCCACTTCAAAAGGTAGCTACTTGATTCACGTATTTTAATCATTGCAAATCGTTAATTCCAGAACAAATCAGAAAACGATTGAAGTTAACTGTGTCTCTTGGCTGCAGTCTGTAATTCAGAAGTTTTGAAACTCTCCTTAATGTGTTTTGCAGTCATGTGATCGAGGCTCATATCTAGTTAGCCATGGCCATCGTGTTTATATAAGAGCTCACAAAACAACAGTGTTTTGAAGATCGATTAAATAATGCTCTAATTTTCGTCGAAAGTTTTGGCCATCTTTTCAAATCTGAAAATTGTTATTTCTTTTATTCTAGCCAACATTCTCTCGCAGAAGAGACTAAAGCTTCTACTGATGCCACTTGCCGTAAGTTTTTTGTTTGGAAACTTTTTGTCAACGAATTCATAAAATTAAATTTAAAGATTTGTTAATATTTGTACTTTTCTTGTTGTGTGGCTCTTCGGTGGTTTACTGAACCTGGTTCACTGTCGAAGTACAACGAGAATTCGTTTTCAGAGAATAAATAGAAAATGGTTGAAGCAAGAGGAAAGACCGAGACTAAGCTTTAAGGTATTGCAAGAAGGCCATGCTCGTTATCAATTTTTATGAATTATTTCATCTAGACTAATTGATCATTTATTTTCCCCTGATAGTTATGGACATTTTTTGTTGATCGAGACATGAAATTAAATTGTTGTTTCTTCCTGCAGAATTCCACCTCAAAATCAGAAAGAAAATTGAAAGTGGAACAAGCAAGATTTGATTGTTGGCTTCATTTAATTCGGATTCTGAAAGATGATTTGAATGAAATTTTTGATCAGGTGAATAATTCGTCAATTTAGGAATGGCGATAAGCTTCAGTTAAATTTCAGACAATATTCTGGTACTTTTCGAGGATTATCAATACCATTTGGACTATTTGATGTATTTTTAAATTGCCACGTGCAACAGATGCAACAAAATCAAGTTCACTATTTTTAAATTTTGCGAAACTATCGGAACTTTGAGTGATTTTCAAAAAACGAATTTTCCAGTGGATTCTCGTGAAGTTCAACAAGCACCTGGAGTTTGTTTGCTTCATCTCTGTCCTTTACTTGTCAAATTTATGCACGTTGATGAATTCAACATTTTTATTTGTTTCATTCTTTTTTCAAAGGTCGTCGCTCCTTTCCTCCTGTTTTTGTTTACCATGCCTCAAGAGTCTGACAAACCTGTGAATTTAACTTTGCCTAACACACCAACAAAAGCTCAAGGAACAGACGGAAGCAAAATTGGAACACCGAAGACCCCAGCCACAGCTCAGTTTGATATTGCGTCAAAGGGGCCGGGACTACTTAAGAATTTACATTATGGCTCAAGTGTTTTGAAAAAGAAAGGCGCTGAAATTCTTTATCAGCTTGTTACAGAAGAGATTGATAAAGATGTGATTGCAGAAACAAAAGGTATTTTTTTAGATTTTGTTTCTACATTGCATCAGTCTGACATATAGGCTTGCGCTGAGGTGAATTATTGATTCCATCCTCACACTCTGCCGAAAGTACTCCCTGGACGTATGACATGAGTCCTAGTTTTCGCTGGTACCTGGTTGATTGATTAAAACGACGATGTAATAAATGATACGACTTGATTACCGAAGATAGCGTAGATGTTGAAAATTGTGACGTTTCGAGCATGTAATTGTTGTCAAGTGACCCGAAATCAATTGAGCCAAACAAAAAGAAGACAAGATTCGACATATAGAATGACTGGCGTGACGTAACCTGTGCAGGGAATTGGAGGAATGCAAGAATATGATCGGACAGAATCTATTGCAGATAAATAAATTACTTATTTTGTACATCAACCCAGGTTACACACAGTGGCCACAAGCCTTAAAGTTTTTAAAGATATGTTTTGAAGAACATTTTCAGGAATGTTTATCTAGCATTTATTTCTACCTTGTAAACTTGTAGAAGTTTACACAGGTTATCCCTAAGAATGGTCGGAATTAGCTAGAAGCATGTCAGTTGACAATGCATAACGGATTGTTCTCCAATGGCGAAGATATATTAGACATTGAGTTCAGTAGCGTAGCCAGGGGGCAAGGGGGGGCGGCCGCCCCCCCCAATCATCGCCAAAGGTGGTTTTCGTGATTCGTCCAAATCTATTGAGAAACTGAAGGGGGAGGGGTAAGTTGTATTGACCTCCAACAGTTGTCGCAGTGCTGTTTGTGAATGTCAAAAGGGGACAAGGAAGTCAATCCCTTTAACTAATAAATGGCATCTTTGCATCATTTAAGTCAACAAGGATAGTAAAAATTGTTGCTCGCTTCGCTCGCAATTCCAAACATCTATCATAGTATGTCTCGTATAACATCTTACTACCGCTTGGCTTGTTATCACGTCCAGGCATTGCAGCTTTATTAGAATCAATGAACCCGACTTAGGCACCCCTTTAACTGTGTATGTGTATTGCATCTATTTGGGAAAAAATATAAATCAAATTAAGTGCTTCTCAGAAATTTCTGCTCGCTTCGCTCGCACTCCTATGTGTATTTACATTTTTCGTATTTGGCAGCATGCTGCCACTTGTCTACTTCGGGTCTACTTCATCGCGATTTCTGCACTCCCAGATGCATCTAGCATTTATTTATGCCTTCCTTAATTTTTATGGACAGTGCCCCTCTTTTCGAAAATGCCATAAAAGTCAATGTGCGCTTCTCAAAAATTTCATCTAAAACCGAAGAGAAAATAGCTGGGTATAGGTTGGGAAAGAATTTTCCGATAAATTTCAAATCTTGGCACTGGCAAGTATGATATTGGGAGACGCATTCTAAGCCAAAGTAAAGGATCTTTTTTTAAAAACTTTCCTCCTGCTCTGATTCACACAATAACTGTCACAAAACGATCAAGGCTTCCTTGTCGCTAAAGGTAAGCACGGGCATGATATTGGGAGATGCATTCTAAGCCAAAGTAAAGGGTCTTTCTTCAAAAATTTACTCGTGCTCTGATTCATAGGATAACTGTTACAAAACGATCAAGGTTTCCTCGTCGCTAAAGGCAAGCATGATATTGGGAGATGCATTCTAAGCCAAAGTAAAGGGCGTGGCCCCAAAAATTTTCCTGGGGGCATTCTGATGTTAGCAATAACATTAGAGTTTCTAAACTACAAAATTTTGATTAGAATTCAAATAAGACTAAATGAAGATGGGAAGCTGTCATTGATTGCTTTTTAAAATGGCATTGAAAGTTTTAATTAACCTATTTCATCTGCTTGCTTTGTTCAGGCATATTCTTGTTTTTGTCCTGGGCATAGGCAACTCCAAGTTGCTAAATTTTCATCGGCAACTTAAATGATATTGGCCCTTTTATTCTTCGATTCTGGGTGACTTTGTCTAAAAGAAGGTGTTTCCGGCATTCTAAAGGGTGTGGCCCCCAAAAATTTGCCGGGGGCAAGCCCCCAGACCCCCACTTTTGCTTGCTTCGCTCGCATCTTGCCCCCCCCAAAGACGGGACCCTGGCTACGCCACTGATTGAGTTAAGGAGAGATCTCTGGTTTCACAAACATGATATTTTAAAGGGAATCTAAGTATATAGAAGCCTTTGATAAAAATAACCTTACAAGACAACAGGCTGTCACACGTGCCGCACCATATTTGGGTAGCTGATCTACGTCAACAGGAAATTCTGATATCTGATAGGCTAGAATTTGACCGCAAGTGGCTTGAGCCACTTTCATATGCTTACATTCCCTTTAATGCTTATAACTCAACTCGGCGAGTTTTCTCCCGATTTTTGTGATCATAGTATAGTGTCTCGATTTCATCTCCAGGAGGATTTTGTCTTCTACTTTTTATATCTGCAAAAGTTTGTGATCACAAATTGCTTTCATCATTGCAGAAACTTGTAAATTTGAAAGATTGTCCATTGAAAAATTCAAGAAACATAGTGTTCTGATGATGATTGCACTACAAGATTTGACTCTCCATTGTGGAAAAGATCTCGAAGGTAAGGTATTCTTCTGAACGATCCTGTCATCATCATCATTATCATCATCACCATCATCATCATCATCATCATCATCATCATCATCATCATCATCATCATCATCATCATCATCATCATCATCATCATCATCATCATCATCATCATCATCATCATCATCATCATCATCATCATCATCATCATCATCATCATCATTAAAAGTAAGCTAAACGAAGGAATAGCAAAGTTACAGCTAATTAACAGTTTGTTTACATAAATAAAGCTTGTAAGAGGCAACAACTTTAAAAAATGCCATGCTGTTGTCAAATTTTGTACCTGTACTTATCAAAGTTCCATCTTTCAGGATGATAACCTCTCTCCAGATGGGCAGCCTTTTGAGATGGTAATGAAATTCTGGTCATAACTTAATTTTTAAGTCATTCTTTATTATTCTTTCACAGAGTCGCTGTTATCAGGGGTTTGGAAGTCGTTCTGTTTCTACATTAGAAAGATGGCCGCTGAAGGTGATTTTATTTCCATATTCTAAATGTGAATTACTTTTCGAAATCTTTTTGGGGTTTTCATTATTATTATTCATCATAATTTCAAGTTTTGACATTCAGTGCCAGACACTTGGCCAAATATTGGGGCAAATCTATTGTTTCATTTGAAAAGCATTGTTTAGTTCTATTGTTTTCGAACAAATGATCTTTTTCCCAACCAACATTTGGGGTGATCGCACTCTTCGCCCCCAAGTGTCCGCCATTGTCAACATTCTCATTTTTAATTATCGTTCGAATGTTTTCGGAGTTTTTGGTACTTGTTATTGACTTAACAGCGCCAATTTTTTTTGCAGGTAGCAAAGGAGACCTCACAGTTTCATTTGGAGGCCTTTTACTGTCACTTCAAAAGTTGGTTGAAGTCAACTGCACATCATCCCAAGGGGCTTTGGTAAGATTTTTAAAGTATGTCTCAAATTAGAAGTCACGTGAAAATGTCCGCGAATTAAAACAATTTAAGTTTTTTCTTGATTAATTTAGCTTTTCGCAAATCTGACGTGACATCCAATTTGAGACAGACCTTAGAATATTTTATTGTAGTGCAGAGGTTGCAAGGAAATGAATTTAGAGTGTAAAGTATTGCAAAAAGTTGAAAAAGGAAAGGCCATGATGCCAACATCGATTGTCGGATACGAAGATGCTTACGATGCTGAATAAATGAAGGGATATGTAAGTAGGAATAAGAAACCAAATGTGCCCTCCCGGTTATCAATATGTGTAAATTTGAAAATTATATATAATAGAGAATGCATGTTATCAAGAAACCAAATGTGCCCTCCCGGTTATCACCATACTGGTTGCATGGCTACTCGTGAACTTGGGCACACGATGTACAGTTACACATTTTTGGTATTCAAGAACCAAAGAGTGCTCAAGTTACTACAAGAGTAACGAGTATAATAACATGGGTGAATATGGCTCAAGATATACACAGAGTGCTCAAGTTGTCACAGAACAACGAGCGTAATACATGTAATCAGGAAACCAAATGTGCCACCTTCAGAATATTTATTTTAATTATTACTTTGCAATATGCATAGATGTTTTTACTCTTCAACTGTTCTTTTGTAGAAAATAATCAGTGAGTGCTATAAAGATCTCAACATCGTTATGAATCAGCACAAAGATTTGTTGAAAACTGACACAAACCCTCAAGGGAGCTTCCCAATTCATATTTTTCAACTGATATTCAATGAGAGATTCCTCAAAGACCAAGTTTCCTTATCATCTGAAAGGTAAGTTTTAAACTCAAAATTGAAGAAACTTTTATGATTAAGATTTATTATAATCTGTCTTAGATTTCTCAATTGTTAGCATTTTTACTTCCGAATACCAGAGGGATTTTCAGAAAATTCTTCTCAGCCGCATTTATGCGCCCGTGTTGCTGGGATAGACGACAAATGGAACTTATTAGAAATTTGTAAAACGAAAGGTTTAGGTTTTCCGATGAGACAAAGTGATTTGCCTTTCAGGAGGATAAATTTCGCACCTCCAGATGCACTCGATCAAATCAAAATATGCAGAGAAGGAGAAGCATTGTAGTTAGCTGCACAGAAGGTGTGAACGCTATTCCTGAGGCTATCAAATAGCTTTGTCTTAATCAGACCTGTATACTTTGTTTTACAAAATTTGCCGTTAGCCTTTTTGCATTTCACTTGAGTTATCATTCTTTGTTTCCAGGTTCTTCAAATTATTTGAAACTTTGATGGTCGATATGATGTCTTCTGTTTCATCTCAATTGATCTCCTGCCATCACGTTATAAAGACTATCAACACTGTTGCTGAGTAAGTGAATCTACCATGCCTTCTCGCTATGTTTCTCCCAGGTTAACCTATTGCCCGTGCCCGTGGCATTTTGCTGTAAATCGGAATTTATTAGGAAGCTAGGAAGGAGGAAATACAGGGGCTTCAAGCGATCCTTTTACAAGCAAAAGATAAATTCTTGCTGGCCAACTAGGAGTGCTTTTTTCAAGAAGCACTGGTAACATTATTCTGCATCTCTTCCAAGGCCTCATCCATTTGACAAGGTGAGAGCAGAATAATTTGCTACAGTGAGAGGAGATTCAATCATAAATGGCCGCGTTGATCTTAAATACAGTTCCTATGTGGCTTGCTTCTTTCAACTCGTTTGCGAAGAGAATGTCTTTAACAGGAATGCTTCCTGCAGCATTTTATTTTCTTGATATTTTGTAAGCAGGGCTTACTTGGTTAGGGCCTTCACAGACCCTCCTTTTTAATTCACTCTCGCAGTTAAAGGGTTTGTGCAACGTTGAATCTTGCATTTGCAATTAGCAAAGAAATCTAAAAATATCTCATTCAAATCAAAGTTGCACATGTGTCATGAACAATGAATAGCAATAGAAACAATGCCGTGTCTGAGTGTTTTCTTTGTTAGATTTATAGACAAGCCCATTTACCCTTGCATATTCAATTTCGGTATTCTCAATATCTGCTTGTTCTTGTAGCCATTTCAAAGATAAAGACACACTTTGGTGTTTCTGGAACACATCAGTGGATCTCTTAATGGAATACATCACCCAGAACCATGATGTCAATCAAGGCAACGCCCTTGAACATGACTTCTCAGCTATCTTGGAAATGTTGACTTTCCCAATAAAGAATCTGTTCGATTCTGATTTGCCAATGGCTGTTATGAAAGAAATTGATGCAAGCTGGACAAAACTGTTTTTTGCATTTGTGAGAGAATCTGCTTTGATACCCACAATTGATGATAATCAAGCTATTGAAGAGTTCTGCTCAAGGCTCAACACGATGTTAAAACATGGTGAAATTCATTTGAAAGTAAGTGATATATTTTCAATGTTGTTTTAATATTCGAAGGCGAATATCAGCTTAGCAAACACAGTGGCTTAATAAACATAGTACGTGAGTTTACTTAATAGTGCAGAAGATACCCAAGATTTTTATATAAGAGGCCAGCAGGAATCACTCTTTACACAAACGACAGGACAAAAAGATGAGCTAAAACTGCAACTAGTTTCATTTGAACTCGTCGACAAGGAGTAGATTTTTACTCCCTGTATGTATTTTTCAATTCTATTGTGTTATTGCAATGGTAGATCAAGGATAGGAGTCCAATTTCAAATCTCATACCACTAATTCATAATTGTTTCAGAAAATTCTCTCATTTTCTCTAATATTTTGTCAAAAGCATTCTCAAGACTGAAAGCTAGTATCAGTCCTTACGAAATGTGAACTTGACGAAATGCGCTGTCACAGTGACGTCAAAATGACCTGCAGCTCTGTGAGAAAATACATAAAAGAAGCTTCATCATTAAGATTTTGCATCTTATTACAGCTTTTGATCCATCCCCCTCTTGGAAGGACCTGAAAAATAGCATTGATTTCTACCCCCCAGTCTCTTGAAGGGTGCATCTACTTTCTGAAAGGCTTTATATCGGGGAGTCAAAAAAAGAATTCCCGTTTGGAAAGCCACTGCTCCCTGAATATCAAAGCAATAATATTGAAAACGGTTTTATTTTATTGCCAATATGTTCAATTAGGTTCAGTAATTTACCCGGCTTTAATCGGCAATTCCTTTCCGTGGATATGGGAGATTTTCTGCAGAAAGCCCCTTCCAAAAAGCTACAAAAACGACTGAAAACAATGAGCAAATTTTCCTTGGTTTTCCTCCCTAAAAATGATGACACTCACATGTATCCATGTATTTTGTCCTCTTGGGAAAAAGGAGTCCCCTTGAATAGGTTATTGATACCAGGAGGGGAAGATTTGTTCATTATCCCAACGGGATAGCACGTATACTATAGTGTGTAGAAATCATTGCTGTATGACCCGTGTCAGGCAGAAATGGCAGCAAAATTTGTTCGTGATTTTGGGCTACCATGATCGTCAACGTCGGTGGACATGACACTTAGATAGATAGATAGATTTTGGGCATGTTTTGAAGGTTTCGTAAAGAGGCTTTCTCGAGAAAATCTCTCATAATTTCAGAAGGGAGTGGCCAATTTCAGTCAGGTAAATTTTAAAATAGATTGGAACATTGAACGACAAATTTGCCGATATCATCGTCTTGATATCCAGGGAGTTGTGACCTTTGAAACGGGGATTCTTTTTATCAACTCACCCAGGTAATCAATCTGTAAAATTTGTACATTGCTTTCCCCAGGATCTCAAGTTGCTTGGAAGACTGATTCCAACATTGTCCAAAGTTACTGACAAACTCCATTTCTCAAACGTCGTTGCAGACAATCGTGCCAAAATGACGCCGAAAAGTGTCAGTAAGAAACAAGCCAGCCTGCTGAGTAATGCAAAATCTCTGATTGGTGTTCTGTATGCTATTCTGAAGTTTGTTTCTAACATAGAAATAAGAAAGGTAAGAACAGACTGTTTTTCTCGCCTTATTTGGCAAGTTTTAGTACCGTATTTGACATGGGTAGTCCAATATTTCATACGTGATTCGAAGTTGGACTTGTCTGCTTGCGGTACTCGCTTGATTGTTAACCATTGTCCTTGAGAGGCCATGTTTTCTATTATTGTTCTTAGAGTAATTGTAGATCGCTTTAGGCTCATTTTCATCACTCTAGCCTTTGTTTCAGTGACACGGTGGGCGATAATGCCTAGGAAAGAGACCCTTTAACCAGTTACAGCTTTTAAACTTTGAGACCCATGAATTAGCTGAACTTTGGAAGCTCGTTCGCAATAATTTGTGAAATTTAAAAGAATAATTAGAAGTTTATCAGAGTTAGTCAGACGGTTTAAATTGTTTTTTTCTCCAAATAGAGTGTTCTTTCAAATCTTTTCCTTGGTTGTCAGGTGCTATGAGGTATCTTGTGTTTAACTTGCAGGAAAATAAGCAAGCAGAGCAACATCTCCACTTCACACTCGATGTCATCAGTAATTATTTCTGCAAAATTGAGGGTGCAGAGCTAATCAAAGAATCTGTGGAGACTTTCAGCAGATCATTAGTTGTATTATTGAACGGGTAAGCAGCTACCAGTCGTAGAAGAAATATTTAATCATTTAATCAAACGTCGAACAATTTTTCTGGGATACCCTGTACAAAACCCAGGCTGACTTGTAAATTGAAGGTTCTTTTACGCGGGTGTCTACTGTATTTTGATTCCTGGAAAGTTTTGATTTGATAAATTTCCTGTCAGTACTGTCTGAAAGATAGACAAATCTTCATTCTTTTGAAGATTTCAAAGTTATTTTCATTGAAAATGATATGCCTCGTAGCCACTAAATCTTCATTTGCTAACCTTTGATGAATTCCCTGTCTGAATGTAAGATTTAACATACTGTTTGAATGTGTTGTTGTATCATTTTAAACTTTTGGTAAATTTTTTGCAGTGATTCCAAGTCATCTGGATCTGGAAAAAGTTCGGGCTCAACAAGGCAGCTTCAATTTGTAAGATTGACTTGTTTTTTATAAACGTAGACTCTAGAGCATTTTCTGTCCGCTGTGGAAAGAAAAACCCCGTTTCTTTGATTAGTGGGGAGGGGAAGCTTCAAGTGCAAATTCTGATTTCTAGACCCTTTTAACTCTCTGCAATGCAGAATTCAAGTCTTCTGAAAAATTTCGATAACTGGTTCAAGATTTTAAGAAATTAGATACGATTTTATAGCGTAATTACTTGAGTGTTAGAAGTAGCTGGAAAGGGTGAACTTTGTATTCGTATATTCATATCCTCGATATAACAAAGCAATTTGAGGTCTGCACAGAATGTATTCAATCTATTTTGATTGGTACAAATCGCTTTGTCATATCGGAGACAGTGATATTTTACGTGACAAAATTCACCCTTGCTAGGATAGCTCCAAGGTCAATGGAACATTGAAAATATGCGTTTCTGCAATTTTCCTGTATTTGGATAGCTAATTGAAGATTCTTCAAACCAAAGTTATTCCAAACTGGGGCATTTTTACCAACTACATTGGAATAACTCTTCAAGAGTACCTGAATCTGTATAAATTGTATCGTGAGGACTTGGTTCTCAATTTGTTGAAAAGATAATCCCCGATAGACTGACTGATATACAGTATCTGTATTTTCTTGTATCAGATTTATTGCTTTCTTTATAAAGTTTCTTGAATCGTGAAAATCTTCACTTACAAATATGTGAAATTCTCTTTCATAGATTGTGAAGATTTTGTCCTCCATTTACACCTGTGTACTTGAAAGATATGGCAAGTCTGTTGATGCTGAGTTGTTGCAAAAAATGGCTCCCCTCATTGTAAGTAGATTTTATTACATTTTTTTCTGCCTTATCAATCCAAAGTCAATTTTATGAGACGATTTTGAAAGAGGCTTCCCATGCTCCAATTATTGGAGTACTTTAGAGGCACTGAGTCATTTTAAGTAGGCTGCGTATACCCAAACTTCAAGAATCTGCTGACTCATGGTTTTCGATGGCGCATCTGATGGGCTAGCGTTCGTATGAATTGAAAGTGATCACATGAGACGCATTGTGCAAAAGCAGATCCTTTTAGTTTGTTAGGAATGATAATTGATCTTTATCACATGGATCACATGATACACGGCAAAGTAGGTCTATTTATTATGCTTCAAGACCCGTGAAAGCGAAACCATAAACAGAACATCATGACAACTTTTTGTCTTTTCTCTTTGGCTTTACTTTGGAAATGTCTGTTTGAATATGGTTTTCACAACATTCTTTCGACTTTCAGATTTCAATTTTCCTTGCAGTTTGAACAATCTGTGATTATTGATAGACAATTCTGACTACTTATTGCAAGCAAATAATTTCTTTTCCAACAGAAAACAACACTAGCAAATGAGAAATCTATCACGAGGAACCGTACAGTTGAGTTTTGGAATAAATCTTTTGGACTAATCACATTTCTGACATATCCTGATGACCTAAGGTAACGAATTTAACTTTCATTTGAATAATATTCGGCTCCTTTTTTCCAAAGTCTGTCAAGAAAGCCTCAGCTGTTGGGGCTTTCAGGGATTTTATACTTCTTGCAAACAGTACTTTCACAAATTTCTACAAAGATATTTGATAAAAATAGATATTTTTATCAAGTCACCATTAAAACTGGGCATAATACCCTGTAATAACTGACTCTTTAGGACATCTCAAAAATACTCAAACCATTGAACTAAAAAAAGGGCTAAGAACAGTGACCAATAGAATAATTTTCTGGCTTGAAGAAAACAAAAATCTTCAAAGCAAAGCTTCAATTCTATTTTTCCAAGGCTAACATATGATTTTTCCTTCAAAGTAGGAATACAGTATTCTTTTTTGTGCTCTACAACGTTTGCTTCATTTCTGTGAGTCACCGGAAGGTCTCCTTTGATCTATTAACTATGCTGAAACGAAAATTCAGTGTACACCGCTTTCGTCAGATTTAAAAATGATATTTTGAAGCTTATTTTATTGACTGCAACACAAATCCAAACATGAAAACTGTGGTTATCTGTTGTTTGATTTGTGAAGCTATTAAGTTTTATTTTTGCTTGTTCTATGTAAGTTGTTCCATGTAACAAGGGCAAATTTTGTTGAACAAAGGCTTCAAGTTTCTGAAAGACAAAGCGATTTGTTTTTATGAAGAATAGATTTCACACCTCTGAATGCATTCAATCGAATAAAAAAAAACAGAGAGCAGAGAAAGCAAAACATTATGATCGGGCTGCGTTGAAGGTGTGAAAGGTATTTTTTAAGGTATCAAATCGCTTTGTCTTAAACACAACTATATCCTTTGTTTTACAAAATTCGACCTTGCTAGGTTTCTTCTCAGATCTAACAAATTAGGAAGCTTGAGGTGCGGAAGACGCAGCAGCGCACATTAATCAAAGGTTACTTCTTCTCTTGATACACAACATAACTCAGTTATATCTCATTCTTTGCAGGGAATTTCTTCGTAACGTGAAAACCAACGTTCCATTGCTTCTTCCAGGGATAGAGGTAAGAAATGTTATTTTGTAATCCTTGTAGAATAGGAAAGTGTGTCTCAAATTTCTTGTCACGTGAAAATTTCTTTTACGTAAAAACAATTTAAGTTTTTTACATGAGTAAATTTTGCGACATCGCAAATAATAATTGAATTATACGTTAGCTTCGGATTTTTCAATGTACTAAATACATATTTCGTTATTCAGAAATAATCCGATTAAAAGACTAATTTTGAGCAAAACTAGTTGTGGAAATTGTTACCGAAGCTCCGCAAACAGCTAAGATGAAATGCTCAGTCTTACACAAAGAAGATATGTACTTAAACTTTTAAATTATATTTTTTTTTGTATGTAAAATTCAATTATTTATGTAAACATCTTTTTCAGCGTCCCAATGTTGATCCAGCAACTAATACTGAGGTAAAGAAATTTAAAGTTTATTCTGCTTGAAATTTTGCAAATCAAGTTCAAATTTAAAAATATTGACGCATACTTATTGATATTGCTTTAGTTATTATACAACTTATTGATGGTATGTTTTGGAAGACACGAGAGTGTATTAGGGACTAATGCAGGGGTACACGGTATCTCAGATCTACAGAAGTTTTCTAGACTTTGTCACCATTTGTTGCTTCAATATTTTCCAGCTAAAACTTGTTAGCATCTTTTTTATCTTATCGCTTCAGACAGAAGAAGTGACGCAGCTATCTGAGAATTCCGTATTGCCCCAGTCTCCAAACATCAGGAAGACAACTACATTGATGAAATCCCCGCATAAAATTCATGGCAGTTTTCTTCAGAAGGCACGCTCAGCTGAGAAAGCCATGCAAAGCCCCCCAGCTAAGAGGGTAAGTTAGCTTTCAGGCCCCATTCATCAAAGCTACCTGTTCATATTCCCCTCTGTTTTGGGGGCAACTTGGGAGCAAATCAGTCGTTTATTCCCTTGGTCGTCCTTTGATTGCTCCCAATTTATCCACTCGAGATTTAGTTCTCGGGTCCCCTTACGCGTAGGAAATGTAACTCACGCTTGTTTACTGCGTTTTTCACCTTGTTTGTTCTTTATTATAAATTGCCATGTATCGTTATTTAGATTCGCTGAAGTTGAACCAAGTTTGTCTCGAAATGTACAGAAACGTGTTTAAGTCAAAGTAACAAATGTTTTTAGCCGTTTATGTCAACTATCTAACCATTTAAGTCTCCTGGAATTGTCAATTGTATTTATGATAACAATATGGAATGTCGATAAAAAATGAAGTATACAATGATTTTCGTCGCTTGCCTCATTCTTCAATTTACTGGGTATTAAACTGTACTCCCAGTATCCAAGAGATCTGCAACTAAATATCGTTCAGTTAAAACTAACATTTTTCATTCAGACCTCTTTGTAAGCTTTTCTATTTTTTCAAGGTCATTGCAATACCGTCCCCGAAAACGGAGCCAAAACAAAGGCCTGCAAGGCGGAAGCTTCCTTTACCTCTGGAGAAAGAGACGGTATGTATTACACTTCTATGTCAACAGCTTAGAAGTTGAATTAGCATCATTATAATTGTCTTTTGTCATGCTTCTAATTCATGAGTAGCATAAGCGTACGGAAAGCTAAAATTTAAGGGCGTGGGGGCTGCCCGATAAAAATCCATTATTTACCAAAATTTTGCCCGACTTAAGGCGGATTTCTGCCCGATTATGGCCGATTTTTGCAAATTTTTCCAATGTTAGGGGGGGGTTTAGCCCCTCTAGCTCCCCTGTCTGCTACGCCTATAAATAGGAGCATTGCAGAACCATTTTTAAAATGTCATCTTTCACCTCATTTTTATTGTTTTCTTGAAATTCAGTCTGCTAGATGAATAAAAACAAAGGCCACTGCTCCCTGGATACCAAAATAATGATATCGGCAAATATATCATTTAACGGTGGACATGTTCAAATCCATTTTAAATTTACCTGACTTAAATCAGCAATTCTGTTCTGAAATTCTGAGGGATTTTCTTGAGAAAGCCCCGTCAAGAAACCTTCAAAACAGGCCTAAAATCACGACCAAATTTTGCTGATATTTCTGCCTTACTGTCATGACTTCTACATGTTTTAGCATGCGTTGAAGCATGTGAAAGCCATTGCTGTTTGGCAGAAAAGTTGGTCCTGATTTTAAGCACGTTTGAAGGTTTCTTGAAGGGGCTTCCTTGAATAAATCCCTCATAATTTCAGAACGAAGTGGCTGATTTCAGTCAGGTAACTTTTAAAATGGAGTTGGTTATGTCCATCATTGAATGATATGTTTGCCAGTATTATGGCCTTGATATCCATGGAGCTGTAAGTGTGAGTATTGCTATTTCGAAAGATGGCTTCACGTTCACGTTTCACGTCAAGCATTCCATCTCGTCATGAAGTAGTATCCTCTCTATTTTCTTGTGTGCATCGTCGATAATCAAATCTTCAATTCAAATAGGACCACCATTATATTTGTTTTTGCAGGATGAGTTTGTGAAAATCGACCCATCACCTAAAAAGCGAAGAATTCTGACAGAACATCAAAAGGATGTGCTGAGAGCCAAAAGGTAAACAATTTAGAAGTCAACGATGTTTTACTGCAGTTTGGAGCAACGTTGAATTTTGTAAAACAAAGGATATACTTTTGTTCAAGACAAAGCGATTTGACACATGACACAAAGCGATTTGATAGATTTCACACATGCAACGCAGCCGATCATAATGTTTATTTGATTTGATTGAGTGCACTCAGAGTTGTGAAATCTATTCTTCAGAAGACAAATCGCTTTGTCTTTCGGAAGCCTGGACTTTTGTTTGCATAATTTACCTTTGCTGCAATGCGATAGAATTAGGTGTTGTTGCAGAAGAATATGAGGTATTTTACTTACAAATTACTAATCTTTTGTTTCAGCAAGCGAACTACCTGAACAAACAGATTCGAAAAGGTAGCGTAAAGTTCTTTTCGAATCAGGGGTTCGAATGCTGTGGCTGCCGTCTTGGAAACCCCATCACTCATTCAATTCGCGTGCTGTTCTCCGTTGACGAAGTTCCCAAGTCCATGATATGATGTGCAAGTATAGACAGGGCATGATCTGTTGGGCTTCAGTAATGAACCACTTTGGAATTTTTGAGCAGGCGATAAAAGGGATTGCAATTTTGACTTTTATACATTTGATTTAATTTGAGGGTTAGGTAAATTCAAAATCATTTGTTTCATTTTCAGTGATGTTCCTGTCCTTTACAACCAACTTGATGCGAATACGCAAGATGCATTCTTGTCAGACGACACACAGTAAGTTTACATCAGATTTTGCCAAAATGTCGTCATTTTTATTTGTTAGTCATTGTGAGAAACAGTACATCGGTTTCTATAACAGTATTAGTCAACCAGCTAAGGTATGATTGTAGGAGCTTATAAATGTAGAGTGGTTTCAAATTCATACTAAATTCGTAAATGTAGCAGAAATTTCAATCAAACCGTCATGAATAGTTTGAATGTGCTGTACGTAAGTTATCAATCTGATGGAAACACTTGGTACTTGCTTATTACTTACCCCTTGAATGCAGAGGTCATGCAGAGCTGCCGTCCCCTCTCACTGGCAAGAAGGCATATCTTTTTACTATCTTTTTTGCAAACTTGCATTTTGTCAAAGGCAAAACGTCCTTTAACTTCTTTAGAGTGACTAAAGAGTGACTTACCCCTCTCCCTCTTTTGGTTCCCTTTCTTTTGTCTCTTGATTGACATTTTTCCCCAACCCATTTGGTGTTTTTGCACGTGTTTGCCTTTTTTTTGATACCTTTTGTTACTGCCTTATTTAATGGCGACTTACACCCACTTAACACGCTGATGATGGATCTTGGAAATTAGATCCGAAAGGTTCTAATAGTTCTGGCTTAGCCACTCGTTTATTTAGATGCAGTTGTCAACTGGATTTGTCGTTTTGTATTCTTGGACTTGCCATATTTTTTCTGTTAAAATGGAAAGGCTGAAATAATCAATACTAAACACAAAAATGATTCTATTTGTCGTCGTTCTTGCCCTCTGATTTTGAGTGACTAGTTGTTTGAAAGTCCAATTCGTGGATCCTTGATAAAGTTAGTGAGAGAAGGGTGATCGTTAGTTTTATTTTCCTCGGAACTATTTTGAATGTTGTGAATTTGCATTTTAGATGCACCATGGATTTCATGCAGAATAAACAAACCAAAGATCAGTCAAATGTTCAAGATATTGCCATTGACGGAAACGCGAAGCCTTCTGAAACAGATAGTCCTGCTGAGCAGGGCAAAAAGAGTAAAACTACAGAACAGTCGACTAGGGAGAAGGCAGAAATCGTTTCAGAGAAAGATGCCGAGATGAACACGAAGGATGATGGGAAGGTTGAGACCAGAGTGAGTCCACGAAATAAGAAATTGGAGGAATGGAAGAAAGCTCGGAATGATGCAAAGGAAAAAGTGAAATCTACCGCAAGAAAGCCTGTACTAACTTTCAAAGACCTTCTTTCACAAGTAGCATCCATGGAGACATCAATAGAAGAAGACTCGGAGAGTGACGCAGAAAAAGTTATATTATCATCGGATTCTGAAGTCGAACCCACACCAGTGAAATCTAAAAGCATCGTGATAGATAAAGGAGAAGTTGTCCAATCTTCGTATACCCCACTAAAGGGGTCTTCCCCTGAGAAACCATTGCCGTTCGCATTTTCATCCACGTCAAATTTTGCTAAAGCAGCTGAAGATGCCTCTGATAAGTCCGCTGCACCAGAGGGGGGTGCTGAGAAATTAAACGAAAATGAGGGAATATCCGATTCGAAAGAAATTCCTGATTTGGATAAAACTGATGACGAGCAGAGTACTATTGAGTCGAATGCCACTTCAACTAGTACTGATTTCATCCCGTCTTCCCAGTCACAAAAAGACCCAACTCCGGTTTTGAGAGGTGTAACGTTGTTGAATCCTAGACGATCGAAAAGACAGGTCAAGAAAACAGAAAGAGTGATAGAAGCTGTTAAATCAAAAGCTCTACCGCTTGGGAGGAGTACAGTTCTGGAGACAAAAGACTTTCGAGCTGGTACAAGAAAAGAGGCTTCAAAAGGGGATACAAGCAAGGAGCCTGGTAAAATGCAAAATTTAGATGGGGCAGTGGCCGAACGAGCCATTGCGAAGGAAGCAGATAGTGTGAAAGGGGACACGAAGAAAGCACCCAGTTCTAAAACAGATCAAAGGGAAAGTAATGATGTCCATAACTCTCAATCTGCGTTAACTGAAGTTCCAAAGAGCGATATATTGAAGTCTCATAGTGACCAGCCGTTGAAGCGGAGTGAAAGAAATCGCGCAAAGTCTTCAGCTACCACAAATGTATCGGACACGTCACAGAATATTGCTGATGCTATCGAGATACCTGATGACGGTATGGATAATGACATGTTGATGCTTGACGTAACAGATTCCAGTGAGAACGCATTGGCGTCGATGGGTAGCAGTAGTGTAGAAGAAAAGAATAGCGAAGAAATAAATAGTGAGGGTCGGTCTGAGGAGGACAAAGGTAAAGGGAAAGATATTAGGAGTGCAAAGAAGCAGTTAGATGCCAAGGCAACTGAAAGTGATTTTAAAGTCAAACAACAAACAGAAGATGGTGAAAGAGCGGCTGTCAGAGATCAGTTGGAGATACCTGTTGAAGAGAAATCAGCCGGGAAGGAAATTAATGAAGATGTTGTGACTGAAAAGAGAGATAAACAGGGCAATGAAAATGTGTTTCAAGACGAAACTAAAGTGAAACTGATTGGTATTGTTGGAGGAGAAAGTGAGGGAAAAGGCAATCAAGTGGCTGAGAAAGTAATGGGAATTCAGAATGATACTAAACACGATGATATGAGCGAGGTTAAACAGGGAGACAAGGAACCTCAAAGGAAAAAGATTGATCGAAGAAAAAGCACAAAAAGAAAAGAAATTGTATCAATTTCCGTAAGTAACAAAACAGATGTTGGCAAAGAAGAGATTTCTGTGCCACGGGTCAGAAGATCAATTAGAGTTGTGAAAAAAGATTTATCAACTCAGGCATTGGCTGAGAAAAACAAATCCAAAGATGTTGTTGAATTACCAAAAGAGGGTCTCAATTCAGAGCCACTTTTCAGCACGAATGATGATATGGGTAACACAAATGGAATCAGTGACACGGCCGAAGCAACTGGGCCTGTTACGGAGAATGCGGACAATAGTAAGGGTGTTCATTTGTCAAGTGGCAGCGACATGGATAGTTCCAAAGAAGAAAATGAAATTGTCAAAGAGAAAAGTAGAAGAGGATCGCCCATCCTGACCCCAAAAATTGATCGATCGATTAAAGAATCGCTTGAAATTTTAAGTAATAAGATGCGAAGTAAAGGCAAAACAGTGAGCGTTGATTATGTACAAAAAGATCAGTTATCTGCCAAAAAAGAACAAATGCTGGATGGACCATCGCCACAAACCAAAGCCTTAGGCTCTACATTTCCGGACACTAAATGCTCGGAAGTCAAAATTTCGGACACTAAATCCTCTGACACTGAATCCTCGGACGCCAAGATTTCGGACACTGAATCTTCGGCAGCTATATCCCCAGACTCTAAAGTATCTTACACTAAATCCTCAGGCACTACATACTCAGACGCTATATCCTCGGACGCTAAATCTTTGGACATTGAATCTTCGGATGCTGTGTCCTCGGACGCTAGACTTTCGGACGGTAAATCCTTAGATACTGAGATAATGAGTAGAAGGACCACTGAAACGCAAGAATCAAGCGCATTGACCTCGGACACACAATTTTCGGTTCAAATATTTGACACGCAAATGTCAGGCCCTAGCAGAAGCGAAACTGCTTTGAACAAAGACAGTGTACAAGCTCCAGACAGTGCTCTCGATCCATCGGATACTCAGGTGGCCAATACATCGGACACTCTATTTGATATCTCGGATTCAGACCCGTCAGACAAAATTACGAATCTGAGGGACGATCAAGCTACTGGCAGAACTTCCGGGCCTTTCGATTCCCCTTCTGAGCTGGACGATATTGCTAACGGTGTTTTGGGGAAGATGTGTGAAACGGTTGTTGCTGACGTTTTACGAGATTTAGCCTCCCAGAGTACGAATTTAAATGATCAGAACGAGGCAAATGAGGCAAGCAGCAAGAACGAGGCTAGGGACCAAAGTGAGGCAAGAAGCCAAAGTGAGGCAAATAGCCAAAGTGAGGCAAATAGCCAAAGTGAGGCAAATAGCCAAAAGGAAGCAAGTGAAGCATTAAGCCAAGCAAGCGCATCTCAGGAGTCCACAGATTCAAGCACAGCTGCAAGGAGATCTAGTAAACGTGCTTCTGTTCGATTATTTAAGAAAGCTGCAGAGGAAGCAATGGTTGCAGAACAGCAAACAACAGGAGATCTGCAAGACAGCAGTGAATTGCACAGCGATCAGAAAGAGAATTTGATCAAACCGGTAAACAAAAGTTTGGCTGTGATGCAAGGAGATATAAAAGGAAATCGTGATGTTGATGAAGAGATCGTTTCAAACTCAGAGAACTCATTGCAAGTTGGGAGAGTTCCAGAGGCTATTCCTGGAAGTTTAGTGCTTTCTTTGTTAGAGGTGAAGGAATCGAGAAAAGAAGAAAATCGTCCCATTGAAATTGTATCTGTCAGAAGAAGTAGCCCTCGTAAAGCTGTAAAGATACAAGATGACTCAATGGATTCTGAAACGCTATCAACGATAGAGAAGGGACTAAAAGTTCAAGAAACAGAAGTGAAGAAGTCCCATAAGAAAGGTGTAAGCCGGTCACGCAAAAAGAAACAAAGTATCAATGTTGAAGATAAGACATGTGGTGCTTCTAAGCAAGAGAATGGGAATTCCACTGAAGAATTAAAAACGGGTCTCGTCGAAATCCTGTTGCCAAACTCAGAAAATGCGGAAAACATTATCGAAAAAAGTGATAAGCTCAATAGTCTTGATACAGAAAGTAGCGATCCAGGTTGCACAGGTGCGGAGCAAAGACAGGCCGTTGGTGCAGCTGAAAACATCAGCTCCCTGGATAGTACTGTTGAGAGTAGTTTAGCAATGTTTGGAAGCAAGGCTATTTCGAGCAAGAAACAATCAAATAAGAAGGGGGAATCGGGAAGGGACGCGAAAAGGTCGTGTAAGAAAATTACAAGTCGCTCGCACAACAGAAAGTCCAGTGATGCTGTTGGAAATCAAACGAACACTTCTGAGGAAGGCAACGGGGTTTCTTTTAGCATTAAGAAAGTACTTCTTGACGAAATTCTTTTGGAAAAAGGGCATTCTGTGAATAAAGACAATGCATCGGATAGTGCTGACAGCCAAACTATCGGGAAGAATGGTTTACAGGAACAAGAAGTGCCTACCAAAGAAGCAGTTGCCAATAATGTTGGCTGTGACTCATCAGGGAGTATTATTGATGATGATATTCCACTAGTAGAGATTCTAGCTGTCGACAAGCGATCACATAAGAAGGGTACTTCAACGACTAAGGATAGCAGAGGCTCAGAAGAACACGAGGATAGTAAAAACATCGAGAAGAAAGTTGAAGATGAAAAGAAGCAGAGAATGGCAGAAAACGATACAGACATTGAAACTGAGGAAAGTGGCACACAATGTATTGTTCCCAATAAGGTGACGGTGACAGAGGCTAAGCCAACAAAAAGCAACAAGGAGAAAGAAAAAACTTTAAAACTAAAGAGCAATTCATCAGAAATGCTCGATATGAATCAGGACGTGCCTTTAAAGGTGAAAGAAGATAGAAAGAAGCAACGTTCGCGAAGGAAGACCAAATCGGCTGATGAAGAAGTGGAAGTCATGGCGGAAAAGTCGCCCGTTGCAATTGAAGCTACCACAGGAAACGAGAAGGTTGCACCAGAGCATAATGAAGATCTGGACAGTCATGACAATGATTGTGATATATTGCAGATAGCAAAGGAAAGTGCTGTTGTGGTGACTGCGATTGGGGAGGCCTCGGCGGAAAATTCGAACTCTATTTTGGAATCCAGGAAAGCAGCATCAACGCGCAAGAAGCAGAACACTTCACTGGGACCTTCCTCAAGGCGTAAAACAGCACGGAAATCAATCAAAGGGAAAATTGACTTGAAACCTGAAATCATCGCACACAAAAACAACACGGAGTTGAACATCGCAGATCAAGTTCCGAATAATGCAGAGCAGCCTGGTTTATCCTCAAAAGATTCTAGACTTGCTACACAGAATGCTAATGCTGTGATAGATCTAGACTCTTCTGTTGAAGATTCATTAAGTTTAGCTGCTGTTAAGAGATCCAGTAAGAAAAATGAAGTATCGAGTAGCACGGATGTAGTGATTCATAAAGCTGATGACAGAAGTGAGAGCAGTGATTCGAAAGTTTTGGAAAGTATTATTGAACTGAGTGACAGTAACGAGAAGAGTTTTGCTGAAACGGAGCCACACACCAGTGTTGTTAGTCAGCATATAGAAACTGAGAAGGAGCCTGTTGAAGTGAGAAGATCACCTCGTAAAGGCAAGAGAAAACGCGAAATTGATCTTGAAGATATAGAATCTGAGACAATCGAAAGTATTTTTAATTCACCTGACAACCCTATAGAAAATTCGAAAAAATCTAAGAGCGGAGATGTATCATTTGAAATTCTTGAATCAGATACGGCCGAGACAATGGCTGCCACAGGTAATGATAATCAAGAGAAAGAAAAAGTTGTAGATAAACAGAAAGAAAAAGTTATAGATTTGCTTAATCGCATAACCGACTCTCCCACAAGGGCTCGATCCCCAAGGAGTCACATAACCGACTCTCCGTCTGGACATCGATCCCCAAGGAGTCACATAACCGACTCTCCGTCTGGACATCGATCCCCAAGGAGAATAGTGCGGTACAGGCAGTACCCTTTACGGCAAAAAACTGAGTCTTTAGAAACTAAAAGAACAGAAAGTGATGTCCTTCTACCTGAAGAACCAAAGATACGGGATGACGTCCAGAAAAGTCAAGTCATGAAAGATGACGTCGTTACATCTGACGTCATTAAAGATGACGTCATAGCATCTGATGTCATAAAACCTAAGATCAAGAAAGAGAAGAAGCAGGGTGTGAAAATAGCATTCATGCTTCCGCATATGACTGCTTCTAGTCCCTCTACTAGCAAGAGGAAAACTGGCTCGCCCACAATGTCACCCATAAGTGGAATTCTCAAGAGAAAGCTTGGCGGGAAAATTGAGTCACCATCACCTCCTAATAAGGTAAGCATCCTTTAAATTGGCAAATGGATTAGGCGCACGTGACGAATGGACAACGTGCTTAAAATTTAAACTTAGTTCCCTGCTCGTTTTTGCTTACTTTCGGCATAGCTACGCAGCCAAAGCTTAGACTCAATACAACGTCCCAGTTACAACAACAACAACAACATTTGTATAATTCAATTGAATTGTTACCGACATTTTATGCTCCTTCGCAGCAACGTAAATCTGCTGCAATGATCATTCTGTAAAACTGGAATGGAGTGAAAACATTAGGACGAGTGGATTGAGTCTAGCCAAACTACCAGCTGTGCAAAAGACTGTCGAGTATTACCCATTACCTTACCTGTCTTAAACGCATGTTATATGTGGCTCAGTTGGAAGGTAGAAGATTTTGATATAGTTGGTTTTTGTGGGGTTTTTGTCTCCGTTGCGTCTCGTTCACTGCCATGTTGATCACCCCTTCCACCACAGCTTTGCTTTGGTTTCCAGTTTGGTTTGCTTTGATTTCCAGCACTTAAAAGCAGTCTGTCCCGCATCTGATTGGCTGATAATGACAATATACAGAATAGGAGAATTGAATAGCTGCTGATCCTACTGACTTTCTACCACCATAGAAAGTGAGAACGATTAGCCCTCCTTTGTTCCAAATACACAGATTGACAAAAACATCCTGTGTTGAGCTCTGATTTTATTGCAGCCAATCAGATGCAGGACAGGCTGCCTTTAATTGAACATTCACGCAACATGCAGATTCAGATTTTTCATGTGACCTCTTGGTTGGAGAAACACGCAAAACAGTATTTTCTGCCCAAGGCCTGCCTACCAAAATTGGACCGTGTCCGACAGTTAACCCTGTCAAAACATGGTTTCGCTTGGAACTGTCATTTTATCTCGGTAGATAAGCAGAAAACACAAAACATAGGCTGACATAAAGGGGAAAGCGTTCAGAGGCAGTGAAAACTGTGATTTTATAAGTTTCTACCGTTTGTTTTGAAAATGAGGATAATTTTACTTGGCTTAGTATTTTACTCAACATTGCAGCGCAGACTGCTATTTTCATGAACATCCAAAAATTTCAAACGGAATATTTTCGGACAAAAAACGTCAGAAAAAAGGTGTGGGATACTTTTTTGAAAAATCGGAAACAATGCCCTTCAGTCATGATTCGGAAAAAACTCCTGGGCCCTGTAAAGGTAATCCGAACAAATATATTACAGACTAAAGCTTTGTCCAAATCTTTATTGTGTAAAACTTTTGGATTCTTAATGCATATAATTTGTTGCTCTTTTATTCAGAATCGCAGGGTCTCCTTTGCATATCCTCTCGAAGAGAAACGATCAATTGGTGATCCACTGGAATTTGATAAAATCAGCGACCTTGCAGTGCCTTTGCCGTTTGGAGATGCAAATGATACCACTAAAACAACTGGTGGAACTCCCAAGAGGTTTACAACAATTCGCAAAAAGGTATGTTCAGAGCTGTACTGAAATTCAATCTGCTGGTAGGTTTACATGAACCATTATTCATTTCAATTTATTCCAAGGACTCCGCTTCTATATCAAATTTTCCATTGCATCGTCAACGTGTCGTTTATGACTTATGATTATGATATCTCATCTATTATATCAGGTTGACAGGAAAGAAACTGCATAAAATGACGTCATAGAGCAACCTGATATAAGGAAGTGTTTGGGAAAACACAAGCTTTTTGAAATGATAAATCAAGAGTTTAACGCCCAGGGAAGAGAATATGAAGTGTTGCCTAATTTTGGGATCTATTGCAGGGAGCTAGAGGGGCTCAAAGTTGCGAACTTTCGTGCACGAGAACGCAGTTTCTGCTCTGTCTATCAGGTCGTTAAAGGCAGTCTGTCACGCATCTGATTGTGTGATAAGGACAGTACAAAGAAAAGTATAATTGAATGGCTGGTGATCCCACTGACTTTCTATAAACGTAGAAAGTGATAGCGATCAGCCATCCTTTGTTTCCTCCAGTACACAAATTCACAAAGACTCTGTTGTGTTGAGCTCTTACTTTATTGCAGCCAATCAGATGCATGACAAACTGCCTTTAACTGGTTTTCATAAGAAAGTATTACCCTGTTTTGAAAGTTGACATAAAATTCTTTTTATTTTCAACAGCTGTCTTCTCCGAAAATTACAAGCCAAACTACCGGACCAGCTGTATTCCCGGATCTAGTAGAATGCAGTACCCCGATCGAGAAACTCCTTCCTTCGATAACAACGGTCTCGTGGTCACGTGGACTTGGCAATATTATCAGATCACAAAATATCCGAACGGTTGGCAATCTTTGTGCGTTGTCTGAATCACAAATTGAGGGACTTCCAATTCGCTCACCAAAAGTCCAAGTTGTTAAGACGGCGCTGAGAAAGTTCAAAACTCAACAAATGAGATCGGATAAACAACAGAGAAAAGGAAATGTGCAAACTGGTAAGAATTGAACATTTGTTTTTATTGGAAGGAATTTTTAAACATGTTTGGTCTGAAGTTTGTCCTCTTCAAGTGACCAGATATCAAGGGGAGATTCTTTAACAATATCCTCGATATACTATCCTCACTGATCTTAGAAAACGGGCAAAGTAATTTCTCATATCGAGGTGTGATTGTGTGCAGAAATACAGAAGTGCAGATGCCTCTTCACTGATTGCTTTCAAGAATTTGCTGCAGTGTTCTTTGAAAATCTGACGGGTGTGAACATAAACTTTTTCCTTTAACCTGTATATCGATTTTTGTTTTCTTCGCTATTCAATTGTACATTAATTAGCTGCAGTTTTTAGACCAGGCACATTGTAAATCAGTTGTTTTTTTATTACTCAGTGTATTATGCTATTACGCTGTATGAATAATTAAAAATCGAATCAAATTTCATTTAATTGACAGACAATTTCAAAGCGATTAGCAATCACAGGCAAAGGGAATTCTCTCAAAACGAAGCCACACACAATGCTCAGAAGCCAGTATGGCCAAATATCCCATTGTGCATGCGAAGAGGCATCGCGTGCACAATGACAGAGTTACGTACTTATTTTGAAAACGTTTCATTTCCCTTTAATATTTGGTGCTGTTTGTAAATAAAACAGGCAATACAGTAGAAACCCGCATAAGAGAACCTTGGTTTTCTTGAGGCAGCCTGAATGAGGTTCTTGATTAACTGATGCCATTCTTAAAAAAGGTGCTTATAGTTGGTACAGTGTAAATGTGTTTTAATACATGCCAATGCATTCCTTCTATGAATTGAATGATTTTTCAATATATTTTTTGTTGATAAAGTTTACATCATGAAAGATTTTGCTGTTTTCTAGTAAAGTACCATCTATCAAACAATTATATGAGAACCTTTAAAAATTTTAGCCTCTTGTGGGTTCTTGTTTAAAAAGTTGTAATCATGGAATTTCAGCCTCGTGGTCCTTATAAAACTAGGTTCTTTTATGCGGGTTTCTACTGTATTGACGTTTTCAAGTTCAGACAGATGTAAAGGCCGGCATTTGTAATGCTACACAAAATATGACAGAAGAAATTTGGATCGAAAACTCAACGTGAAATCTTTTGCATATATCTGTTTCAGATTCACCAACGTCAACATTGAAAACCCCAACGAAAGAAGACATCGAAGAGCTCTCAGATAAACAAGCAATCGTAGAAACACCGTCAAGAAAAAGCACTGCTAAACCTACTTCACTGTTTACGGATCCTGAGAAGCAAATTGCAAAAGATACTCAAAAATCTGAAGATGAAATTGTCCAAGAGATACAGGTAACAAGTATTTGTAATGAAATCTCCTTACCTGCTGTAAATATAATGCCTAGTGCATCTGAAAATGATACCATAGAAACAGGAGCTATGGAAACCGATGCTAACAAAGTTATGGAAATTACGAGTGCAACAGATCCTAAGCAAGAGATTGATATAAATAAGCATTGTTTGACGAGCGAGCAAGGATATTTGGGAGAGAAAAGCGTAATGGTGGAAGAACAGGTTGAATCAAATGTGACCGATATTGATGAACCGGAAAAAGAACGAACAGTCGATGCCGCTTCTGTCATTTCCATGACAACTGACTTGAGTAAACCTGGTACTGCTCAAATGCCGTCTGATATTGTTATTACAATGGATACCGAGACTGTCTCCGTTGATAGTAGTGCTAAGGACATCGTTGCTATAGAACCAGTAACTATGGAACCAGTTACTATGGATACTGTTGTCATGAACGATATGAGCAAAGACGTTGTTGCTAACGGAAGTGTTGTCATGAATGCTGTTGCCACGCAACCTGTTACCATAGAAGCTGGTCACTCCACAGTGAAGCCAAAAGACCCGGGAACTGCAGAATCTGTCAAAGAAAAATTAGACACTACCTTTGAGTTGGTCATGGAGCAATTGCCAGAACTCTCTTTGAAAGAATCGATCGCTGTTCACAAAAGAATATTGGACTTTAGTCAAAAAATGCTCACTGTAATAGAGAACAAAATGGATGATACTGGATGATTTTTAAAGTTTACAACTGACGATTTATTGGGAACATAGGCTGTTCTAAGAATAGCGTTTCCGAAAATTTGTCCCTTGCTTTGTATTCCTTGATACTATAATTGGGTTGCGTCTGTTCTGAAACACCCTGAACAACAAGAGGTTTAAGACAGGCCATGGTTTGTAGCAAACTAAATACAATTGCCCCATGCTATCCCTTTAGGTATATTAAGAAGGCTATCCATCCAGTGGCTTTGGGATTAACATGTTTTTGTATTTAATTTGTATTTGTGCAAATACAGCGTTTTTGAGCGTTGTTGTTTGGTTTTTATATGTTATATTGAGCCATCATTACTACTAAATTGTGGGGAGGAGGATATAATAAAACATCTTATTTACTTGCTGTCTATAGCATTAAACTCAAAATTTGAAATCAATGTTGCCATCCCTTGAGGCTTGCACATATTCCCATTGTATCCCTGTATGCACCTTGCGTTAGAACAACTTTTTACGTAAATGTAGCCACCTACTTAATGATATATTTAAAATGTAAATGAAAGACATTGATTAAGAAGTGATTGAAGACATAAAGGCAATTCCATTTTCTGTTTACAGTTCTAAACAATATCTTTAAGCGACTCATGGTTAGGTCTCAGATTTTGCAGACAATTTGATGTGATAATTTGATTCTACTAGCAGTCATGATCTGTCTTAATAATATATCACGAGAGATTTGCGATAACGCAAAATTACTCCTGCAAAATCCGTCAGTTGTCATTATTCGCAGGCATTTCAACATGACATCAAATGTGAGATAGACTATAGAGAAGATGTGATGAGATCACCGTGCTTAGAACTACCTACAGTATCTTTCAAGGAGATTTTTTCAAGCCTTTCTATTCTAGCCTAGAAGGTACCTAAGACACTACTTATGTACAACTCTATGAGGACGATGCCAGGGAGAGCAAAAGACAATGACAACTCCCTGGCTATTCCATAATAAACATAATGTAACTAAATACTATCAAATGTACAATTACAAAGAGCTACATATAAACTATTAAATACGGATATATACTAGGATCTGTTTCACACTGGAGGTCAGTGTAGCACAGTGGATAATGCTGAACAGCAGGAACCCCGGCCGAGAAAACACCACCAACAACAACTCCCGCCGCCACTGTTTCCCTTCCAGGGTCTCCACCGCTCAAAAACATTGCGCCTGTGTTGTCGGTTTAAGGTTCGTAGTTCGCAATATTATGGATTTGAAAATAAGAGTTCGTGTGGATGAGTTGTCATTCACACTATAGACGCCTCACATCCAATGTGAATCACACTTACAAACATTAAGAGAAAAAAAATTAAGAATAATAGGACTTAAACTGATTATTGATATAATTGCAGCTAGTTTAAAGTCAAATTTCACCTCCTTGCTAGTCACTTCTTGGAGTAACTCTATTTGTCATGCAAAGTACTTCTTTGCGAATTTCTTTGTTCATCAAGGCATACAACATTGGGTTGATGACGGCATTTGCAAACAAGAAGATGGCTACATTATCAGCTTTACTTCTATCCGCCACAGACATTATCGTAGGATCAACCACATCAACTATCCCAAGGATTGAATACGGCAATATACATATAACATAAACGACAACTATCGAATACAGCATCCGAATTGTTCTTCGCTCTTTACGAAGTTTCATCGCTGTTGCTCGGCGGTCGTCGGCATTTCCGAATTCATCACTTCGTCGTTGTTGTTGTAATGCCTTCCGAAGTATTGATGTGTATGCAACAAACATTAACGCTACTGGTATCATAGAAAATATTGGCAGAACAACACTAATAATCCATCGATTTATAAGCAATGTTCCGAAGCAGTGGTCTGTTGTTGGCTTATTGAATGCAACTGTTATCATCAGAGCGGACACAACAGAACAAGACACCCATATTGCGCATATTGCTGATAGGATTTTCGTCCTCGTAACTATAAAGGAGTGTTTGAGAGGGAATTTTATGTAGATGAATCGTTCATAAGCGATCAATGCAAGCGTCCAGCATGATGCCAGGATAATAGCTGCGGTAGCTGTGAAGGATGATTTGCAGACATTATGGCCTGCACCTGTATGCCCAGCTATCCATAACGGTGCAGCAATTACGCATGTTAAAAGATCACATAATGCTAGATGGCATACCAGAATATATGTCCATGATTCTAGTCTGAAGCGACGTAAAACAGTGAATATTACGGTAATATTTTCGATGGTACCGAACATTGCAAGAATTCCCAAAATAGACATTCCTATAATTTCGCTAGTGTGGTCTTCAGTGCCCATTTTGGACTGTAAATAGCAGTGTAAGAGAGTTCGAGTGTCTTTTTATTTTACTGTCAATTGACCCTGCAAACAAAATGTTCTTTTTCTTGAAGCAACTTAGCTCTCACCTTTGTGCCACACTAGTCTGATTGTCCTTAGAACGACACAAATTGATATAATGTCGATAAACGGTCCCTTCAGCAGCGAAACCCTCCTTCTGCACTGCAGTCTGATGGATTCGTTCAGTGGCTATGAAGAAAAATTGTCTGCTTCACTTCTTTCTTTCAAAGCTTCCTTCCAATCATAACGTAGATTTGCTGCTCGTCGCTTGCTCCTCAAAGGAAGCGTTTCCAGCTTTCCATCTATAGTGAGTTTAAAATATCGACTGTCTTTGGTATTTGACTCCTCAGAAGGTCTATCAAGGTTACTCCTTTGCTTTGCGTTCCTTTCAGTTACAGCTCGCAGCACCCTGCCGTACTCTCTCCGTAATTATCTCTCCTTTTGACGCTTGTCGCTTGCTGCTTGAAGGAAGCGTTTCCAGTTTTATTTTTCACTCCTTTGGAGAACTATCAACTATATTTCTTTACCTTGCGTTCTCTTTCAGTTACGGCTTGCTTTGTGCCATACTCTCTGCATAAATATCACTACTCTTTCCGAGGGTTAAGGTTCGTCCATTTATGATTCTTGACTTCTTGTAATGCAAACCCTTAAACCAAATACCCAAGTTGAAGTTGGTAGTGCTCAGTACAGGTTAACCAATATGGCCATATTGCCGATAGTTAAGGATCATTCCACTATTTGTCATGAAATTTGAAGTGACCTCTCCGTTGACCATCAAGTGGCAACTACTTTCTTCCAAAGACAACGCAGCACAATTTCCGAACAAGACGAGTCAATTCGGTTAATTCCTTTTTTAGTTGAGAAAGAAACAAAACTTATTTAATATTTTAGTGCAAATTTGCTTGACGCAAAAGAACATTCACTTCTTTCTCTCGACTCCCTGAAGACTTTCCTTACTCCCTGTAACGAGAGTTCATTCATAACTAATTACGACAAGGAGAAGACGAAACTCAAGTCAATACTAAATCACTGTGCTGGTAGCCTCTAATTGTTAGTTTCATGCAAAATTAATGCGTTCGTTAAACTACAACGATTCTGAACGTTAATGAGTTCTTTGTGGGGATCTTCAAATCATGCATTGTGATTTCAAGATGAACTTTTCACACATTCTCGAAAGTAAAAACATGGGGCACTTCGCGACTTGAAATATTAAGTTATGATTGATAGATTATGCCTATCCAGTTAGAATCATGTCGGAATGGATGAAATTTTAAGCTTCGGCAACGCAAGCAAACTTTTTTATTACAAACTCAGATTTGCAACTGGCAAAAATTTCTTCAACGAACAGTATGTTTGCTTATCGAGAGTGAGTAATAATTTTGAACTTGCTTGTTAAATTCAATTGTGCAACTAAATAGATTAAATATCTTTTCTGAAATTTTCACCGCAATAACACTCTTTGAAAAGTTACAGCTATAACTTAATAAGATTCCCAAAAGTATCTTGCAAACGCCAAAAGACACCTGAAATTTTCGGCATGAAAAATGCTTAGCAGATGTATGTGCCGAATTTTTATCTGCCGAAATCTGAAGCTGGCCGAAAATTTTCCACGCCTAAAATTTTGAGTGTCGGCGGTGGTAGTCGGACAGCGATAGTAGTCGGACATTTATGAATAAATCCTAAAAGCTGAAGGAAAAGGACGCTGCAAAGAACGTCCATCAAAGACGGTATTTCTTTTTGAAATGCTAGCGATGTGGATAATGAACATCTTTAGGAAAGGCCTTTCTTAAATGTAAAACAAGCTAAGTCACTTTTGTTGTGCTTGGCAGTGAAAAGTTGCGGTTCATAATGTCACACCTAGATTGGACATCTGCGGTTTTAAACGAGACAAAAGTTTAACCAAGCAAAGAATTTGGATGTGGTACATGTGAATAAAACATATGATCAAAGCATTAGAAACGTTTCACTGCAAGGAGAGCAGGTGCCCTAGTTTCGAATGCTCTTTCAAGATCATGGCAGTAGTTTTCGAACACCAAGTATTTCATTTTGGAGAAGAGTGAATAAATTTCAGATCTGCAATGTAATATATTTCCTAATGAGATCAAAACAACAATTTTCTTGCGCGTTTCCTTGTTAATAGATCGGTTTGCGTGTACCTAGAGCCCTCCAGAGCTTCGTTGCGAAAACCGTGCATCCAAGTACAACACTGTAAATAAAATGAAACAGATTGGTCTATGGACAAAATACATGCCAAGTATACATCAAAAATGAAATTTCTTGGCACAGTCTGCATCGTGACCTTGTCCGAAAACCTTCGCCACTGTACGACAGTCGTGGGGCCAGACAAAAAGTAGCGAGGGGGTAAAAGTCCAATGCTTTCAGACTATGGGCGGGGTATGAAGATATACCCAGACATTTTTATTACATTTTCCATTATAATTTGGTATTTACTTAATGTCCCTCCTGGTCGAAAAGGTCTATTGCAATACAATTCTCTCCTGCTTATAACAAAGCACAGGATCGAGGCTGAATTTTCATTGCAATGAAAATTCATGCAGCAGAAATAAAACGTCAAGAAACAATGGAATTCCACTCCAAAACTCCAAACTTGTTTCTTATATTAACCAATAGCTAACGTGGCATCTCTCTACGTGCAATATTCTCTAGGAAGTTTGAAGCCCATGGATCTCATGTGTCCTTTGAAAGGACCTTTAAAGCTTTCGCGTGCACAAGGCGACAGTTCGCCCTGCTGGTTTCAGGGCAACTTTTGCAGCTTCGTTCGTTTCAGTAACTACTGGTTGAGAAAATTTCCTTTGTCTGAAACCGAGGTGTCGATGAAAAGCAACTGATGCCATTGTGTTACAAAATCTGGTCTTATGATCCGACCATTAATGCATTCACATTAAAAATTCAGCAAAGTTCGCTGTATCATTCGAGTTCGATTTGGGGTGATCATTTATTCGATTCGATTGATGACAATTTTGACGTTGCGACACTCTTATACTGATAATTTTGCCGTTTGAGCTGGCAGACGAAGACAACCGACAACGCTGTTAAAAGGTATTGTACAGTTAATATTTGGGCTAGAGTGCAGTTTAGCGGGCGGCATTCAAATGTTTTGTTGTTGTTTGTCATACGGCAAGGGTTGGGTTACTTTCAGAAAAGCGTTTTCGGCGTAATTTAGCGTTAGTGAGGGTAAGTTAGGGTTAGTAAGGGTTAGTAAGGGTTAGTAAGGGTAAGTTAGGGTTAGGGTTAGGGCTATTTAGGGTTAGGGTTTGGGTTAGGGTTGGAATATGACATTTAGCGCCGCCCGCTAAACTGCACTCGTCCCGCGTCATGACAAGGGGTCGTGGACTCTATTAGCGCTTAGCTACTTCTGCGATCCCAGCGCTTGGCGCTAAAAACTGCAACTTCACCTTCACGTTCAACTCGCTAACTTGCACATTAGCGGACAAGCGCTTAAATGGCCTATGAATAAGTAGACCCAATTATCCAAAAGATGGAAGCTTTAGGGAAAGTCCGACTTGATAGGTTCTTTTTGCCGAATTCTACCAAAAGTAAATTTTATCTGCAATTCAAGTATTCGGATATTGAAATTTTGGAAATCAGTTATTTAGCTTGCGAATTCCGGTGCAATTGGCCAATTTCGGTTAAGTTAGAGTGCAGTTTACGTCATTTAGCGAGTGGTATCTTCAAGTGTGGTCCGCTTACGTCCGCTAATCGCTAATAGTCATGGTAAAATGGGCCCAGATTCCAGAGTGATCTAATGTTGTTGAAATTTTCAATCAATTATGCTCTTTCAATTCACAGCTTATGAATGATTTTTACTCTCAAGACAGCTGCAAAATGCAATACTAAGTGCACACCAAATGAACTGGATAGCAATAGTTGTTCCCCTGGGAATCCATTGTGCATTAAGATACATTGCAAATTCTACGATAATAACAAAGGATTTTTCAATCACATTTCTGTACAGTTAGAAATTTTCCCAAGAGACGCTAATCTCGCAAAGTAAACAAAATTTGTACTTCAATCTCGTGATATAAATTCTTTTCCAATTTCAGTCAGGCAACGTTGTTTACAACGAAGTTGATCGACAGTCGTGTTTCTGCCGCTGAGCATCCTTAATCCTGAGCAACTGGCCTAAATCAAGCTTCCTTCCAACCTCCAACATATTTTCAGCCGTTAAACTTTCGAGGTAAATTATTTTATTGATTTGTATGCCGAATACTTTTCGCTGTATTTCTTCACTTTTTTTCGCATAAAATCAACAGTCACGGATGTTTCCTTTTGTGCTAAAATTTATTTGAATTGTTTTCGAGAAATCGTCAATTGGCATAGAACCTGAAGTTCAAAATGAGCGAAGAAACATTCTTGTCTGCCTTTATCATCAATACACGTTCTTCTTTTATCAGAAACTTGGGTCAGTCCATTATACTTAAAAAGTTTCTTAATTTCACATGAAAATTTCGGCTTTTTAGTGCCAAAATATCTCTTACTTTTTTTCTTATTTTTTAGATGCATGAATTAAGATGTAATTTCTACCACTTCCACGTATTTATTTGTTAACATATGCAGGACAGTTTTTAGCAAGAAAAGAGTTGTATTGGGTTCAAAACAAAATCATCATGAATGTTGAATAATGTTAAATGGGGGGGGCAGTTTTAGAGAAATAGATCATTTTTATTATAGTTTTCATCAAAACAAGGCCTCCTGCCACCTGCCTCAAATACATAGTGATCCACTTAAAAATCTCTTTCATAGCTGTGAAAATCGTTCACATTCTACTGCACATTCTACTGTTTGCAATCAGTTCTCTTCTAGGCCCCATCGCATTTACTTCTCAGAGCCCTAAGCAGAATTTAATAGCAAAATGCTCGTTGGTCAGCGGTCAGAACATGTTTCCTTTATATTGCTCCTATGAGCTTGTTAGCGACAAAACATATTGGTTATATCATTAGAAATGAGATACAATGAGCACCCTTTTCTCTTTCTCTGCGTCACATTCCATAGGAAGGTGCTTTGCTTGTTATCGGCACGTGCCTGATTGATGTGACCACAAGTGATTTTGCCAACAGGCGTATGAAACGCGTGCGTTCTTGCATCTTCGTCAAATGCCCCCCCCCTCCTTCTTTTCTGTGATCGTCTACATACTGGCAGTGTCCATTTGCTCAAAGTTATTCATTTCATTGTTTGCTGCATTTATTTTAGCATTAGCCCCTGTAGCTCAAATGAGTAATGACAATCAAATTATGTTGCATATTAAAATGTTATAAATCTCTTCTTTGCACAAAACGGAACGCTTGATCGTTTTACGATGTTTATCCAATGCTAGTTGCTTAATGAGATACTTTCGAGGCTTGAAGATTTAACACACCTTGCTTGATTTACACAAAATTTGACCATATGGTGGAAAGAACCGCCCCGGGGCCCGCCTTAGTGTAGTTATCGGTAACTTGCACCTGGCCTTATTAATTTACGTTGTAATTATCCCAGAACGAGGCTTCCAGCTGACCTGTAAGGTTCCGTCATTGCAACTTCTCAGGGCTGTGCAGAAAATAATGTAATTGTACTTGTAAGCGCTAAATTTATAGGACTGACGGAAAACAAAGAGTTTAAAAACCTTCTCGAAAACAGTTGTGGCATAATTAATGCTTTGGTTTTAAAGTAGATGTGGCTTATTAAGGATAAACGGATGTAATTTGTGAGTCGTCTTCTGTTCAATTTAGATCTACCTGTTATTACCAACAGCAAAATTAATCGAGCTCGCCTTTGTTCAGGTTCTGTGAAGACCACATTAAAATGAAAAGCAGGGGAGGAAGCATAACATCCTGCCTTTCAAGATCTACAAGCTCGGATTCGGAGCTCAACATGAAATTACTGGCAATGAACACAACTCCACCTAGGCCATCACGAAATTGCTCAGCACGCAAAATCAGCGAATCGTCAGCGAAATGGAATTTGTCGTTCTCGACGGACACGTGTTGTAGGATTTGTCATGAAGGAGATCACGAAGAAGTCTTGCTTACTGTTTGTAGATGTCTTGGCTCAATAAAGCATGTCCATCACTCGTGTTTATTGAATTGGATTTCACGATCTGGAGATCTTACGTGCGAGCTGTGTAAATATGACTACGAGGTTACAAAGACGCAAAAGACAAAGCTCAGTGAGGTAAGGCTATTTGACGCTATTTGAGGCATGTTTACATGAAGGGGTCAGATGGCGTTTGTTTTAGATTTTGGTGCTTGCTACGACCTTAGCCACCTCTATATTGTGTAAAGAGTGGAATCTAGTTTTTCGCGCCGATTTGTTTCACTGAGAAACAGTTGTGAGCATTTTGGGAGAAAGTGGTTGAGGTGGTAATGATGCTAAACTATCACGAATGGGGGGATGCAGAGTACAGAGGCAATTGCCCCTTGTAAATTCGAATAAACAATCAAATATCAAATTTACTGTTATTTTGATCTTTTGTGAGAAAATTTTCCAGTTTGACTCCCCCCCCCCCTTAAATATATGCATCCATGCATGAATGTTATATGTTTTTGGGGTAAATGAAACCAATACGATACAGGGGGAGGGGGTTGGAGGCAGTGAGAGGTGCAGGTCCCTCAAAATTTGTTGATATGATCTTTAATACAATTGCTGGCAATTTAGTAATGCTCCTCTTCCAAGAGCTGTGCCCCTCCAAGGAAGATCAGCTTCCTGCATCGCAGGGCAGGAAACAATGCCGCACTAAAACACTGAGAGCTTTGAGAAAGTTGATCAATAAGGGATCGATCAACAAGGTCATGACAGTAGAATCTTGCTCACTAGTGAACAATAATGTCCTGCATTGTCTAAGACCCCGTTTACACGGTAGCGGATCAAAAGTGTTGCGGATCAAAGTGTTACGGATCACCCTCCCGTCTACACGGTAGCGGATCAAAACTGTATCGGATCACGGTCTCGTCTACACGGTAGCGGATCAGCGGTCACCATAGAAATAGGGCGAGGTCACATTCAAGATTTTCTCGGATTTTCAGTGATTTTCTCTTAACGTCAAAATTTCAAAACAAACTGCAATTATCATTAAACCTCGTTTGTATGGAAAATACCCTCGTAATAAATCCGAATCAAAATTGATGCGGATCACTTGCGTTTACACGGCGTAGAGCAAGAGTGATCCGATACAAAAGTGATCCGACACAAAACGAGTTTGCTTTCGTAGCAGGATCAAAATTTATGCGGATAGCGGAGCAGAAGTGTATCGGATCACTTCGAGCTCGTGTAAACGGGAGGCTGATCCGCAACACTTTTTGTATCGGATCAAAAGTGATCCGCTACCGTGTAAACAGGGTCTAATAGACCTTTTAGCATTCTGAAAAGAATCAGAATCGAATGATATTTGCTGCATTTTGTAGAATTTTCGAATGTGCACAATAGTGATGACAGATCTAATGCCACTCGATGGAGCCTCGCGTTCGCGTAGAAATAACCCTCGATCCAGGCTCTTTTGTAGAATAGCTAAAAGCTCCATTATAGGAGAACAATCCAACAATAGGCTCAGGTCAATGAGTGGGCTTCTTGAACGTGGTGCTTTACTGTGACAAATAAGTGAATTATTTATAAATTGACACCTGCCTTACCCATGAAAATGATATTCGGATGAAAAAACATGTTATGAACTGTGCAGCTATAAAGGGCCTGCTAGCCTAATTAATTTGAAAAAGGAAAGGCCACGATACCAGCGTCGATTGTCGGATCCGAAGATGCTTGCGGTGACGAATAAATTAATAAGTTTAAAGGCAGAAACACCGCAATACAACAAAAAAACAACAGCAAATGGTTGAATAAATTTTATGCCAATATTTCGTCCTGCCATGCAGGACTTCTTCAGGGCTGTAATCTTTTTTGCCTAGCCTAATTAGGCTGTTAAGAAAATTTTCTGAATGAAAGAACACTTTTGTAGCTGACATGTGCTCGAAGATGGATACGAGGCCCGTTCCGACGACCTTTTTCCACAGTCAAATCATCATCATTATTATCATCGTCATCATCATCATCATCATCATTTGATACCAACTCACTTCACACAATGAAGTAGTGACCCAGCTCTGGATCTCATTGGACGAATTTGCTAAACATTGTATTTTTGCATTTTTTTAGTGGCGCTTTCCAGCCATTGGCATGCAAGGATGGCTTCACCTTGTCCTATTTCTCGCATTCTTTGCTATGTTGATGACTTCAGTAACTTGGGTAATTTGGTCCCAGACCTCCAGATCATCAGCAGCAATATTCGAGAGAACATCAGCTGAAATCAAATACGCTTACATGTTGAATGGGATCTTCATTATCACTGCAGTCATAGGTATTTCATTAGACAGCGTGAGGCAAGCTAAGAAGTATTTTCAGCGAGTGCTAGCGTTGAATCAAGAGATATTCATTGAAGAGTATGTTGGAAATTGTGACAGTATTTCAGATGAAAAGCGGCAGGAATCTTTGCCATGTGCGTGCTCAGGGGAATCAGAGCTGCCGAGAGATATTAAACATGACAAATATTATGGATGCAGGGAATCTTTCGTAAAAAGTCTAATGGATTTAAGGCAAAGTTCCGTGTGCTATAACCATGTCCGGAATTCAGAGACTGATCACAGGGACCCAGAAAGTAAACATGGAAATGCTGATAATGTATGCCAGGATCACATGGCAACAAACCCTCTTAATTATTCAATGTGTTGCTATCAGGATGAGGATTTTATTCCGATGCCAATCGATGATTCAGTGTTTATCGAAATCGATCTTGATCAAAGTTCTTTTAATTCGAACATGATAAGCGACGATGAGCTAACTTTTGATTATAGTGGAAATTTTGAGACTCTGGATCTTCTTGCAGAAACATGCATTTGATCAACGAGTAAGGATGTTTTCATGCTGTCTATGAGGCACTGACAGGCTCGTTCATGCGTGATTATCAGCTGCAGAAGATTTCGATATCGCAAAATGGTTTTCAAGATCGTCTGTCAGCTTGCTTGTTCAAAGGAATGGATTTGCTATGGTCAAAATCAATTGTTAGAATGCAGTGAATCCTAGAAAACTCGACCTTTGTTTTACTCAAACAACGTAAAGCCTGTTTCAAATTAGATGTCACGTGAAAATGCTTCTGAATAACAACAACTGGAGTGTTTTGAATGATAAATTTTGCATTTTCGCAAACGTCACGTAACATGTAATTTGAGACAGGTGAGGGCAAGTCGGGGTTAAGTCTAATGCTTCAAACTTCCCTGTAACATCAGCAATTCTTCGTTTGAGTTGTTTGAGGTTCAGTTCTACTTCCATGAAGTAACTGGAATTGAAATTTGTAAATTTTAGATGATATGTATTTATTTATCGGTATTCATTACATTTCACTGTTAAGGTGTTCCTAGAATTGATTAGTATGCCAAACATATGAAAGAGCTCTTGGCTCTATCAAAAATATACCGGGTGTCCCAAAAAAATGTTCCGACGTTTGACAGAGCACATAGAAAAATCTTTTTCATCTGGCAATTTCTTTTCATTCTAGATGCATGCCAGATATTTCAACTTACAGTTTGGCATATCGCAGGAAGAAATTAGTAATCGGAAATTGGAGTTATGAGCTCTAACATTTCACTTTCATGTTCAAGGCAAAACCAGAGAGATACTTACGCCTTCCTGCTTCGTGATAGTGGGGACTCCCTCGATGAGCAGCACAAAAATTGAGTTGACAATTCATTCATTACCTTGACGTCCCGAGCGGGCATACGTTTTATTCACAAGAGAAAACGTTGCTTTGTAATTGAATAGAATTTAGATTCAAATCATTTTTGATTGTGTGAATTAGCCTAAGGTGTGAAGAATTGAAACAAATAGATCTCGGGAAAACTGTTTGGTGCTGTTATTGTTGTCTTGTGCCAACTGGGACTTCCAAATGGGAAATTTACTGTTTCACTGTTTCACGGCACGGAATAGAATAAACTGTCTTTTCTTAACTAAAGAATAGTTTCAATTGCTTTTTCGACCTGCCATATTATGCAATAATGCATCTTCCTGTGTACGTCCAGTTCGAATTGAGTGGCAACGTATGAACTTAGTATTTTCCCCCGAGACCTATTAGATTCGATTTTCAGACCTTACTTCAAATACAGTATGCTCAATGAGCGGAACTCTTCCACGTGTCGTCTAGGCAATGAAAGAAAGTGTAAACCTAGTTTTTGTGTTGCTCATCCGGAGATTCCCCCTCCATCATGATGATGCAGGAAGGCGAAAAAATCTCTCTGGTTTTGCCTTCAACATAAAAGTGCGATGTTAGAACTAATAACTCCATCTTCAGATTACTGATTTCTTCCTACGATATGCCAAACTGTAAGTTGAAATGTCGAGCATGTACCTAGAATGACAATAAATTGCTAGATAACGAACTTTTTCGTCTGCGTTCAACCAAACGCCGGAACTTTTTTTTGGGACACCCGGTACTTTTGATGCAATTGGAAAAAACGTGCCCTTCTCTCTAAAGCGTCTTGAATGAGCTTCATATGTGAAACACTGATAAAACAATGGTAAGTAACTCGTAGTCATCTTTCCCTATTTTCCTACTCTTTGTTGGAAAAATAGGCCAATACGCTTGTAATTTTGTCCCAAGATATGGGGCAACAAGACCTCAGTTCCGTACTGGTTTGAGAGTAGCATTGAAGAACAGATTAAGAAAATGCCTAAAATTTATTTCTGGGTGGTGGTTAAGTTCGTGTCAAAGATAAGTTATGTTAAATTATAAGCTAAGTTCGTGTCAAAGATAAGTTATGTTAAATTATACTGCATTCACACCCGACACAGTTAAACCAGCTTTATCTAAGCCGGGCTTGATTTCAACCAATCAGAAACAATCAAATGAATAGACCATTTTAACATTTAGAAAAGGGCCTGGGGAGAGCAACATTTTTCTGGTAAATGGCTGCCACAGTTCAATTTATCGTTGGTGAAAAGCCCTGTGGCAGCCATTTACCAGAAAAATATTGCTTTCCCCAGATCCTTTTTCTAAATGTCAAAATGGTCTATTCGAGTCGTTGGAGTGGCCAATTAGAGCATTATATTTGATAAACCTGTTTAGTTTAAGCTGGTTCACTTGCAGTGTATAGGTTTAGCTAGTCATTGATTAGCTTGGTATGTTAGCTTGGTATCTCAATAGACCTTTTAGCTATTCTAAACAAAGAATTTGAATAGAACGATATTTGTATGGATAATAGATTTTGTAGAATATTCGAATGTAAACAGGGCAGGAGCAGGTTAGTTAGACACTGCTGGTGTGCTTCTATGGATAAGCGCTGCAACTATTATGTACCTGCGGGGGAATCTCTAGCGCTAGCTCCTCCATAGGAGTAAATAATGTTTTCCTCCGCAAAAGAACAAAGCTGTGGGAATCAAGTACAATTGCTGCGTCTAGCCACCCATGGTAAGAGAAGCTCCAACGCAGCTCAATTGAACCTTGCATATGAAAAATATACAAAAACATTGCTCGATCCTGAATATTTTTTAGAATAGCTAAAAGGTCTATTAGCTGATCGATACGACTACAAATAGCCAGAATTTATTGATATTTAGATTTAAACTTTCTGATAAAGATTTGAAATTATCGTTGCATTTTTCGTTCGGTTGACAATTTTTGTTATTTTAGGGTGAACTTTTCTCTTATGATAGGTATACTGTTTAGTTAGTTATTAGAATTCATTTGATTATCCGTCTTATTGCTCTGAATTTTATGTTGAAGTAGTTTAGTTTGTATAATAAGCTTTTGGCCTTTGTCAACCTTTTTCACCCTTTACCATCATTGCGGAAAAGAGAGCAAGAATTTGTAAATGTCTATTTTGTTAAGAGCGGCAAGAGCGAAAATGGTTAAGAAACCTAGTCAATACTGTCGGTAGACTCATTACACAAGTCTCAGCATCGCTCATTGAATTGGATGGGTTTTGCTCATATATGAGAGAAAATAAAAAATCGGATTAAAAACGTTGAACGAATACAAGGAATCACGTCACAAGTCTATAGTGTCGGTTGTATTTCTACGAACTTTGAAACTTATAATCCCCTAAAAATAGACGCATTATGATCTTGCCTCTTTCTGCTACTCAGTTACTTATAAAGTATGTAAAATAATTTCAATTCGTCCTAGTCAACTTGAATCGTTAGATTAAACTTTATGTAAAATAGAAATGAATTTCGTAGAGCTTTGTAATTGTTACATACGTTGAATAGTAAAAAAAGATGCATAAATCATGTTGTATAAAAGAGATTGAAAAAATGCGTGTTGAAGTTTTAGAATTCTAATTTATTGCAGGTATATTGTATTTAACTAAATGAGGTAGTTTGTAAAAGACTTATCAAGGATCTGTCTTACAATTGATGTATAAACTAAAAAAACGCCAGAAAAAGACTCCAAAGGAGAGCCCTACCCTATGATTACTGGAAAACAAGTTGATATGTTAAGATTAAAAACGAAATCCAACGCTTCAGAATGTTCCAGTTTAGGTGAAATCTGACAACTTCATTTTTTTCTTTGGATTGTTACACAGGACGACACACACCAATCTTTGTCTCTCATTTTCAGTGATTACTGTAGTATTTTACGATCCTCGATCATTTGCTCAATAACTTCATTTCTACCTTGATATATATAGTTATTCATGAAATGATCATCGTGTAGATTGGATATAATGTTGACTTAGAAACTGAAATTATGAAGTTGGCAAATTTTAATTTTAATGTATTTTTCTTGCATTTTACCTACACTTTTATTTTAATGTTGAATTGCCATTGGCTGTTAACTCCCCCTGCAAATTTCGTACCTTTGTGAAAGCATAGAAGAACGCAATTAACGTATTTTTATAACAAGCAGAGAGTCTCTTGAAATTATTAGGTTTTGAATACTCATAATTTCTTAGGAGTTTCTTATGATTTTGATAGCAATCTCCATGTTTACTTCTGGTTTACTCTCTGTGCCCTCATGAACATTTCAAAATATAGTTTTATGAGGCATTCCCAATGTTTAGAGCGGTAGTAAGGTACCTCAGGAAACGAATGAAAATAAAATAAAAGTATATTTTTCGAAAATCTGTTTCCCATTAATGTAGATTCGACGGGGGGGAGGGGGGTTGTGGCGACGATCATTTTACAAAATAGGCAGTTCCATGTGGGTATAATATTTGATGACAATTCCACATTGCCAGTATACTGTATAATATTTTTATCACAATTCCACTATTAACTAAGGAGTAAACGGCAGGACCCAGGATGTATTATTTCTAGAACTTTTCGATAGGATATTCTATCATTCTCAGCTAAGAAATTACCCGTGCAAGTTTGTTTTTAATCGCTTTATCATTCAAACAACTATGCACGGTTAATTTTTGTCATCGAATCTACAAATAAGCAAATAAGGCAAATTTTGGAGAAAAAAAACGGTAAGTTAGAAAGTCCCAAATGAACCAAAACAAAGACAGTGGAATAAAAGAATTCTTTAGATTCTTAATTTTTCTAACGATAAATTAAAAGCGTTTGTTCTTTTATGAATCTTAGAAAGCTTAAAATGAATGGTGCAAGTCTACTGAGATATGAGATAACAGCTGAACTCACTCCAAAATGAAAAAAGCGAAGTTGCTAGAAAAGAGGTTTTGATCAAATCAACTCTTACCTTTCACGCGAACTTCGCATTTTTCGCGCCAAATCCAAATAATCCCAAACGAGGCTACGATGCAAAAGGCGCGAAAGATAATTCCTCTTGTTTCCCTGTGGATAACAACAAATCGTCGAATTTCGAATTCGATTGAAGTCGTTTCAAAACTGCAGTCAAGGAAAATTTTCACGAAATAAAAGACATGAAGAAAAGCAAAGCAGAATTCAAAATTAAGGATTAAATTACTGTGAGAATTGTTGTGATGGAAAAGAAGGTGTGTATATGTATCGAAAGATAGAAGAGGGAGCTCTACACAGCAAGAGTCGAATTCGGATAGGCCTATTATGCCTATGGCTGTGGCCGAAGCCAGGCCTTTCAATTTATGAATGAACCACCTTGGAAATTTGTCTCAAATATCTTCCTGTTTTATTTTAAGAACGATGAAAGCCTTCTGCTTGTTCTGTCGACGGTGTGGTCGAAGTGAAATTGGTGCTCAGTTATCAGCCATCATTAAAACAGCTAAAGTTGGATTGGGTTGGTGGGATTTATCAGGCAGTAGTAGGCCTGGTACTTGCATTTTCATGTGTAAAGGGAGTGTGCCGTATCTATCCTTTCTTGGATAATTAAAGGCATAAAATACCATGTTGCTGAAAAATCGAGGGGGAAAATCGTCTTCTCTGTGCAAGAATGAACATACCCTTTTCCAGAAAATCTAACAGACTTCACTAATTTTTCATAATTTTATATTGTATTTAATTTGATGGCAAAATAATACATACATGCATACATACATAATGTGCTAGAATTTTATGTGAAAATGATGCACTGTACCTCTATACATATGACCATAGCATTTTTCGTTCAGCTCCATTATGTAATTGCATTATGCTTCTTTAAGGTATGCTGTGCATAAGAGCACTATGTTAAAGAGCAATGCAAACTGATTTTTGTTTGATTTTTAAATTTTGATATTGTATTGTTTTTCCAGAGTTTTCAAAAATGGAGAAAATCAAATGGCAGTAAGAAGAGAAAGACGTCAGGTGCATTTAACTTCTTTAGAAAGCCTAGCAATGAAGGAACTACCCCAATACCAGGTAAATCAGTTCATCCATTTTATCACAATCAGTATTCTCAAGAAAGCTAAGAGCAGTTTAAGTTGAAATAAATTTTAGTTGCAAGTGCTTGAATCACATAAGCAGACAAGAGCTAATCAAGTATGTGACCCTTATCATGATGCTCAAGAGGAGGAAAGGGGCTAACTTATTTCTTAATATTTATGGTAATAATAGGGGTTCTTAATAAGACAAAGATTATCTCTGAAAAATATTTTTATGCAAAAATCAAATTTCTTTCAAGAAACTAAGAATTGTACTGTTTACTGAAACTCCTTAACATTTTCATTATTTGAATTGTGTACTCAAAGCCTCTTACAGTTTTGTGGAAGTTGAATTCCTGCAATTTATGTTGTGTGTTCTTAATAAACCATGCAACTGTCCAGACATTACCTAAGAACCTTCCAAGTACAATACAAGAAACAAGTAAAAATAAAATGAACAAATGCCCTAGATTTCCTTGAATTGACAGATAACACAAAGATGTTCTCAAATAGTTTTGTTCCACTGCTCATGCATTCAAGTATTTAAGTGGTGTTTTAGTTATTTGAGATTTGAGTTCCCTATAAAGAATATGTGTTAGTGAGTGCTTTTCAAGCATTTTCAAAAGTAATCTTCATATTTTTTTGCCCTGCAGAGCAAAGACCAGCAAGACCTGAATCTAGATATGATTCTTTGAAATCAAATAATGGTGAATTGGCAAAAGAACTTGGTATGAAATTTGTGTTTCTTTGGTCGTTTCTGCAAATTAATCTAATTTCAAATGAGTCGCCTTAGACAGAGCAGAAGCTGTGCGTGCATGCACAACAATTCATAACTATGAGCCTCCCTAGCTCCCTGCAACAGATCCGGAAATTAACCAACACTTTACATTTTCTTCCTTGGATCTTAAACTCTTTATTTATCACTTCAAAAAGCTTATATATCCAGACCCCTCCTTATATCAGATTGTCCAATGATGTCACTTTATGTAGTTTCAGCTCTGTCATTGTTAAAATTGAATATTGCAAATATATGCTATAACTGAATGTGATTGCAACTTATTTGTAGAAAAAAGCCATTTACGAGAAGCAGGATTGAAAGAAGAAATATCGAAGTTGCAAGAAGAAAATATTGATCTCATCGCAAAGCTACAAATATTCAAGGAAGAGCAAGTAAGTGCTAGTAATGGTATTTTTTAGAATTTGTGTGTGCTGAGATAGGAAAGAAAATATGTTGCAGAAGTTTGTTGTACAGAAAATATGCATTGGTGAACGTTTTACCAGAAAGAACTTTTTGTTATTTTAGTTTTGCTTCTAATCCTCAGAATTTCGTTTTGTTGAGATAAATCAAAAACCAGTGGTTCTAGGTTCTAGGAATAGCGATACTTTTGTCGTTGCTTGTAAAGTTTTGAAATGGTTAATACTTGAATGGCGTTATTTTGAATGATATGTTTATAGCAGGAATTTTAAGGATCTTGCACTCGGAGTCTCATTTTTACTTTTCAAATTATTGTCAATTCATGCCTGATCATGAGAAAACTTTCTGGCATAATCGACCATCTTAAGGAATTCTAACCGACGAAAAGATTCTCTGCAGTTTTGCAGTATCCTCAAAACCAGGTAGTCTAGTTCGCAAAACCTCAAAATTATGCAATTCCAAATTCATAGCTCAGTTTCAGTTCAGTTTTATATTTTAAATTCCACTACATACAATTTATAACCTAACTATACATACGAATAACTAAACTACAAAGATAATTGTTACAGAAAATAAAGACAATGATACAGAAAATTAATACAATATACAAATACAAAGAGGGGCTAAATAAATAAATTGTATGCAGGGAATTACTTAGAGGAGGAGCTCTCTCAATAGGTAAACTAATCGAGGAGAGAGCCCCCCTATCCTAAGATACTATCAGGTGAAAATAGAAGTTGTGCATTTCCTATTTAAAAATTGATAGCAATTGTTCAGGTTTCAAATAGATTCATCGGTTGACCTTGTTTAGCAAGTAAATTTTTAGTTTTGTTTTGAATGATATTTTTGATGGAGCATTTCTGAGTTCTAATTGTTGTAGAATAGCTAGAATAATCAATATGCTAGAATTAATTTGAATTTTCATGTAACACTTCAAGTAGATTTTAACATTGGTAGAATTTTCGAATATCAATGATAGTTCAAAATATCGAACATTGTTTGATTATCCAGTTTGAAACAGTATGAAATAGATTTAATGGGAATCAACATTGGTCAGGCAGGCGTGCGAATTAAAGTTAGAAATGATCAGGCTAGAGATTTTGCTAGCAACTCTTTTCAAGTAAATTCATAGCAGCGACTTCCCTCTGTTTCTCTTGTCCTTTCTTGGTTTTGGATTGGATTTTTGTTGTTAATTTTGATTTTTTTGTTTACTCTTGTCTCTCGTTGTTTTGATTGTTGATCTGTTTGTTCGCTTTACTTTTTGGAAATTGTGTGCCTTAATTTGTAAGTCCCATCTGCAGTGGGAACTAGGTTAGAGAGAGCCCCCCTATCCTAAGATACTTACCCTTAATTTGTAAGTCCCATCTGCAGTGGGAACTAGGTTACCCCGTGTCTTTTCCCGTTGTGGATGGAACCAATAATGTATTATAGTTAGTTTAGATTTTACTTGATATATAAAAAAGAAGAGAAAAACGATCAGACGCTTGCTTTCAAAATGCCATCTCATTGGACTGACGAAAATAGATGTAGCCCAAGATCAATTTAACCATGTCAATCCGTTTAAATATATTTTAGACCCTCATTATTTCATGATATACTCTTTGAACATTTCAGGAATCACATGAATTTAGCAGTGTTCGAAGCAAAAGAATAGTTATGAAGAAATTGATAGATGCAGTAGATTTGATGGCAAAAGCAACGATGGGTAATGAACCACTTCATCAATCTACATTTATGGATGTTGACCGAAACTCACACAAGAGAAAATCATTTTATGAAACAGATGAGAGTATCCAAAGTGAGCCAAAGGTACGTACAAAATGCTGGGAAAAACTTCTCTTCCTTTTAAAAGTCCTTAACTAATTCATACACTGGATGACTTGAACATCGGCGTAGGGGGAGATAAAATTTGGGGGGCTGCCCGATAAAAAATCCATTGTTTAAGAAACTTTTGCCCGACTTAACGCGGATTTCTGCCCGATCATAGCTGTTTTTTGCAAAAATTTTCGACGTTGGGAGGGCATTTTCACACAATACTCTAAATGGGAAGCGTAGGATTCAAAATGTTCTTTCAATCTGTTTTTTCGGATGGTAATTGTAGGGTGAAGTGAAGCCTTTGTCAATAATTTTTGATTTCAGAGAGTTAACTATGATCTAGCTTCTGAAGTTTTGCATCCAATCCCCTGGTACTATTAACCAACGTGTTTCCTCTTTTAACTGAAAGGGAGAAGTATTTTCTGTAAAACGTTGGTTAGTTCTTCTCTACTTTTGCGATCCCAGTGCTTTGGTGCTGAGACCTGGACCTGCAACTTCACATTCTCCTCCAGTGTGGACTTAACTGACTTGGTCATGAATCGGAATAGAAAATTCTAAGCTGATATTCATAATCTTGCGAAGTTAAAACTATTTTTATCTCAACAGCACACCAGGGAAAGTCACGTGACAGTAAGAGACAGCTGCTCAAGTGCAATGGGAATGGACTCTTCACAAGATTCTATTTTGCAACGAATAAGGCGTGCAATTCTTGATGAGGGGATTGCGGAAGAATCTCACTTCGAGACACCAGTGCAAGGTATAGTCTACTCACTCTGAATGCGCCCTAAATCTAATGACTTGGTTGGTGCTTACTCTCCTCCGCCGGTTTCTTTTGAAAAATTACGGACCACGGAACCATGGACTACAGAACTACGGAACCAAGAACCATGGACTCAGGAATTAGAAACCGGCGGAGGAGAGTAGTTGGTACTTGTGTTCTGGGGATTCACGTGGAAATACCCTCTTTTACGGTTGCCCATATGCGTGGCAGTTGTGGGCCCCCTTACTCTTTGCTAAGTCACACCTACCTTGAATTGAATAATTCGGTTTTTTTGCTATTCTAGTTACAAAATACTAAATGCCAAATGCATCTTGCCTTTTGAGCTCTTTTCCCCGTTGCCAATGCCACATCCAGGACAAGTTGGTACGGGGAAAAGCCCCAAATGAGAAATAGCTTGAAGGATGGGGGGGGGGGATCGAAAAAGAATTCATGAAGCTTTTAAGGAATATTCTTAACTTTGCTCTATGCCTTCACTGGAACAAACTGTTAATAAAACGTTGTCATTCTGCACGATCGCTTTGTGATAGCTCAAGGGAGGAACTCAATTTGAAAAAGTCAGTTTATTGTCGAACATGTCTTTGAATATGAAGATTCAGATGCCCACATCAATCGATAGACAAAATATTTAAACGCATCAGGAAAATCTTCTGTCTGATAAAGGACTCTTTCATTGTCCTAGAACGTTTATGGTAGCTCCAGGAGATTGCTCAGTTCAGCTCAATTTAATAAAATCCCTTTAAAGGGGCTCCGTCGTCAAAATGTAAACAAAACGATGATTTTTGAAGTTTTTTGAAAGGTGATATCACACAGGATTTTCGTATATTTTTCAAAATGAAAGTTGCTGTTTGGGCATACATTCATATCTTCTACGATTGCTCGGATATAAGTGGATTTTTAACGGTCGCTTTTTGGTGGCTTGGTTGAAGCCACCAAACAAACTGCAGAGAACAATGGATGAACAATGGATAATCCCCGACACGTGCGAGTTTACGGATTTGTTTACTGTTTGACGACGGAGCCCCTTTAATTTATCATGCATCCTCCTTTTTTGCCAGTTGTGCAAAAACATATATCACCTTTCTGAAAGCTATTAGAAAATGAACTACTCTACCTATTTCAAGGTCGGTTTGTTTTCCTACAGTCTAAAATCTGACCTAGAAATATGCATGTGATTTAAGAACGAAAAAATATTGAAATTTGCCAAGCAGCTTTTTTGCTATAAGCTGCCAAATAAATAAATAATTGTTTGATATGCCAGGTAGAGGTTTGTAGCTATTTCTAATTCGTCAGATTATGCTTTTTCAACAGAACAATTTAACAAAACAACAGCAAACATTTGCAGTTCGACTGGCATATCAGCTCAAAGCCATCAACCTGGAGGCTCTCAAATCGATTTGCGGGATTATTGTCTGAATACACCATCGCTAGAAATGAGCAGTTCTTCAAATCGAGGTTTGGCACATTGTAGAGAAGATGAAGGAGCCAATGATTGTGTAATGACTACGATAGGTGAGAAACGTGCTACAAGAAGCAACCGGACGTTCTCTACAATCAGCGACAAGGGGATCGAAAAACCGTTTGAAATAATGGGAAGACATCAAGCTACTTCTTGGGAACAAATGGATGAAGAGTTACAAATTTCGAGAGATTCGAAGAACAGAAGAAGGACATTTGAAGTTCTTGATGAAACTGAATGCAAGATTATTGACAATGAGGTAGCTCAGCTAACGAAGAAACAAAGAGCTGTTAGTCGATTATCAAATACGAGAGACGCTACTGAAAATATTAAAGAAGTTCCTAAAGAGTTATCGTCGGGACCTGATGACTTAATGCCTGAGAATGAAGAGAAATTATCTAAGAAAGAGCGAAGAAGTTTGAAACGAAAACAACGAAGAGCAAAACGTGGCCAAAGAACTGGAAATGAGATAGCACGTGATAGATACAGCATGAGAAGCACTGTGGCAATATCGAATGATGATGATGATGATGATAAAGAAAATATAACTCCTTCCAAGAAGAGGCATAGATTGATGCAAATAACACAAAGTCCAATTGCACGGTGTTCACCGCTAAAAGACGTTATCAATAGGATCTTTAGTCCCATGCACACTAGATCTCCACTGGCAGTGAGGAATTCACGAACCAAGAGGAAGGTGTCTTATGCAGAGCCTTCCCTTGCCAAGTAAGTCTATTTCGAAATGTTAGATCAGACTTTCAAAGGTTGTACAGTCGTACCATCAAATCTTTCAAATCTTTTAAAAGGTCGGTGTAAAATTCTATTGCAGTTTTTTTTAAACTGGATGGCTTGAAAGGAACTTATGGTACTTTGCTGTAAATCTGCCGTGGAAATTTTGTGATATCTGTATTTTTTTCAAACTGGTGACAATTGAATTATTTTTGAAAAATTCAGGGGCAATTTTGAAAAAAATTTTAAATCATCGTAAATCCTAAACTAATGGAGGAAACATTGTAAAACCTTCAAGAAAGCCATAGTTTATGAAGGTCTACAATATGGTGGCAAGCAGAAATGTGTAGCTTTTCTAGTTTAGGTTCTAGAAATTTGATGACGTCATAGCCTCAAATTTAATAAATGCCGCCATATTGAAACTAATCAAGATATCAATAAATTGCCACGGCAGATTTACAGCAAAAAACCCTAAGTTCCTTGCAAGCCATTTATTTCAAAGAAAACTGCAATAGAATTTTACACCGACCTTTTAAAAGATTTGAGCCCTGTGTTTACCAAGTCGTACCATGTTTCATTGGAAAACCGGTTGAGCCAGTAAGAAGGTCCCACTTTCGAAAATTCATAGCACCAAGAGTACTTGACGAATTGAAATGATTCAAATTCTATTTAGAATCCGCCGAAAGACAAAATTATTTTTGTGATTTTTGTTGCATCTTTGTGCGCACTGAAAGTATAGGTAAATTTGACTTCACGAAACTTTCGTGGTTGCGAAATGCAATGCCTGAAAAACGGCCTAAACATTTGATCAAATCGTAAAGAATTTCCTCACACAGAACGATTCGCAGAACATTCACCTCTCTCAGGAGTTGTAAGAAATACACTTTTAAACAAATACTGAAGGGTTTCAATCCATTGTCAATAAATGTGCAGATGATATCTTTCACACTTGAAAAATAAAAATGATACTTCCTTTATTGTTGTGTAAGTGGAGTGTCTTGATGATTTGACCAAGAGTTTTAGGCCATTTTCATGCATTTTGCAACCACGAAATTTCCATAAGGTCGAATTTACCTATGAGGGAGCATTGATATAAGAGCCTCTCAGAAACCATCCAAATCTTCGTTTTTTAAGGTATAAAAGGCAAAGTACAGAAAACGTTTCAAAAATATATCCAATATGTCTGTCCAAACTGCGACCATGCCTGTATCCTAAATTTATTTTGGCATTTCTGAAAACTTCAAAGCGCTACAAAATGATTTTCGTCTTTAACCACAATCCAGCAATCGGGATTCTTCTTGCACACAGGCTACTTTGTAGAATTCTAATAAAGTGCTTTGGTTGATAATGTCATAAATTTTCACATTTTAGAAAACTCAGACGCGGTGACCCCACTACAGACTCCACACTATATTCATCTCCTCGCTTGGGTAGGTTCCTGTTTTAAATAATTCATTTTACTACAGAAATAGATCGTCTTCCGATTTTGCTGATATTTAATGGGCAATGGTCTTGAAGCTCCGTGGTTTTTGGAAGAAATTGCCCAGTTTTTTTCTATTCACGTAAAATTTTGGTACTTAAGATGCTACATGTGAGCTGCTGTACAACGCTACGAGGACGATACCAGCGGGAACAAAAGACAATAATTACTCCCTGGCCATTATATAAAGAATATGCAATAAAATTGGAATTAGACATACTGGGTATCCCAAAAAATTTGTTCGACGTTTGATTAAATATTAAAAAATATGGAAATACTGAACGGGCTCCATGTTAAGATAACCATATTGCTGAGATTTTAAATTAATTTTAGACACCAGAAGCTAGCAAATCGGCTAAATATTCATGGAGGTACGAGCTTTCGAAGATCAAGTTTGTGTGACAGCTGAAACCAGACGCCCCTAAAATGCACATTTCGTGAAAATAGAATCTCGTTTATTCAAAGAAAATCAAATGGAATTTCAAAAGCACTTTCGATTAACTAGCTTTCTATAACATTGAGTCAAGGTTACGGATGGTTGGAGGAATCCTGTTGAGCACAATTTGGAATTGCTCCGTCTTTCATTGATTAAGTTTTCATTCCATGTGTTTAGATACTTGCATTCTTAGTAAATTTTGGCAACTGTTACAAGAATGAAATATCTTTGGAAGTCCTATTTGGTTTGCTCTGATATCGACGAGAGGTGAAACATTGGACAGTCTTCTTTTACCTCGATTTTAGGAAGTCTTTTAGGAAAACAAGTCAGTTAGGGGCGTCTGGTTTCAGCTTTCTCATAAACTTGAACTTCAAAAGCTTCTAACTCCGTGAATTCTTAGCGGATTCGCAAGATTCTGGCTTCTAAAATTAATTTAAAATCTTAGGAACAGGGTTATCTAACCAGGAGCCTGTACATTTGATCGTTATCTTTAAACATTTAATCAAACGTCGAACAATTTTTTTGGGACACCCTGTACAATTACAAAGAGCTACACATAAACGATTATCTTGCCGAGTTTTAAAGATTGTTACACTTGTTACACACCTAGGAATACAACTTTTAAACTCTGTGCTGAAAAGTTTCTTGAATCTACCTTTATTCTCAATTCAAAATGGCTCAAAATGTAATAGAGTATATTCATTAACCTTTTTGATATATTGTGAACGATGAAGAAGAGGGACAACATCCTCAGAGAGCAGGCATCGAGTTGATCTTTGCACTTTTTTTTCATTTATTCAGCTATCTGCTAACTAGTTTCGCCCACTAGGGGATCTTCAGAGCAACGCAACACATTAACCTTTTCGCAGAGTTAACGCAACGCATTAACCTTTTGATATATTTCCAATGATGTTTCAGAAATATTTAACAGAGTGCTTTGCGATGCCTTTGTTACCATAATTCTGTTAACGAGCTGCCAATGAGTTTAAGTTTTCTGTCCTTGATCAGACTTGATATGCCTGAATTAAACACATGTAAGATCAATATTCAAGACACGTTTTTTGGCTTTTTCTTTGCTAATGTGCTTGTTTCTTTCTTTTAGGCGGCAACAAGCGTACAAAGACAAAGGTAGGGTGAACACATTAACGTTGTATTTGTATTTATATCCATCAAAAATTCAATGATCTCACAAAAGGTGCTCTTTCTAAGATTTGAAATAGAAGTAGCTCTTATTTTAACGTTGCAGCTTTACCTTTTGTAAGGAAAGCTGACAAATGCGTCCAGTTTAGATAAATAATTGATACTGCATGCTAATCTTACACCCCGTTATTTTTAGCCTACGCGTAGACCCATTATCCCCAAGGAGGAAAGGGTCTACGAAACAAAGAGCAAAGGCTTGCTACGGTCGCCCAATTAATCATTCTAATCCCCTTTTCAAATGATGTGTGAAATGCGTTGAAACCATAGAAATAGAAATATTTCTATGATTGAAACAAAGGCTGCATAAATTAAGTTTCCAGAAATCTAGAAACCCTTTCCTTCTTTGGGATAATGGGTCTACGCGTAGGCTAGTTATTTTAAGCTGTAGCTACTCATCATAATCATCACCATCCTCATCATTTATTCATTCGTTCATTCATTTATTCATTCATTCGTTCATTTATTCATTCATTCGTTCATTTATTCATTCATTCGTTCATTTATTCATTCATTTGTTCATTTATTCACTCATTTTTTCATTCATTCATTCATTCGTTCATTTATTCATTCATTCGTTCATTCATTTATTCATTCATTCATTCATTTATTCATTTATTCACTCATTTGTTCATTTATTCATTCGTTCATTTATTCACTCATTTGTTCATTTATTCATTCATTCGTTCATTTATTCATTCATTCATTCATTTATTCATTCATTCGTTCATTTATTCATTCATTTGTTCATTTATTCATTCATTTGTTCATTTATTCATTCGTTCATTTATTCACTCATTTTTTCATTCATTCATTCATTCATTCATTTGTTCATTCATTCACTCATTCTTTCATTCACTCATTCTTTCATTCATTTGTTCATTCATTCATTTGCAGTAGCAAGCGTTTGCTCTTTGTTTCGTAGACCCTTTCCTTCTTTGGGATAATGGGTCTACGCGTAGGCTAGTTATTTTAAGCTGTCAGCTCCTCATAATCATCACCATCCTCATCATTCATTCATTCATTCACTCATTCTTTCATTCATTTGTTCATTCTTTTATTCATTCAATTTATGCATTCATTCATTCGTTCATTTATTCATTCGTTCATTCATTTGTTCATTCTTTCATTCATTCAATTTATGCATTCATTCATTCGTTCATTCACTCATTCTTTCATTCATTTGTTCATTCATTCGTTCATTTATTCATTCGTTCATTCATTCGTTCATTCATTCGTTCATTTATTCATTCGTTCATTTATTCATTCTTTCATTCATTTGTTCATTCTTTTATTCATTCAATTTATGCATTCATTCATTCGTTCATTTATTCATTCATTCGTTCATTTATTCAAAGTAGGTGAAAGAAATAACCATAGCTCAAATTACAGCTAATTGAAGCCTACTTTACATTATGTACAATTTACAAGATAAATATTGATACAAATTAACTACATCAGGATAAAAACAAAAGTCTACTATGCTAGCTCTTTCGATGCACCATGCTTCTTGTACTATCTTTGATTTGACAATATCAATCAAGACAATGTGAAAAGTCCTTGCTGGGGCTTATTTAATGTCCTGGATCGGGTGTAAACAAAGGGATATTTCGTAACAATAGCATCTGTCGACATTGATTGACACGCCAGTACAAAGCAATTAGGGATTGGAGGCAAAGGATTTTTACAACGCATTAGTCGAGCTATTAGTTTAGACAAGCGAAGAAGCATAAGATACCCTGAAATCTTGGTAGCTAATTCAATTGTAGTGCATGCGAGAAGTGGTAATCGAGAATAGAGACGGCAGTACATTGAACCAGGAACAAATAAAGACAGAGCTTATCATCGGCCCTTGGACATATTTTTGTATTTCCTTCAGAATTTCCAGCAGGTGTGCCAGAACCACGAGAACCTCTCATTAATTAAAGGTTGAACTAAATCAGGTTTCCGATAACGACCCATATCTACCATCCACTGTTAGTCCAAAGACCCCAAAGACCCACCCATTTGTAGGGAAATCGTGAAATTCTGGACCCATTTTTAGCGAGTTAAAGCTCTTTTGAATAGTGCAACAGTATCTAGGGATTTGGTACAAAAAACAGACCGATGTGTGGGGAGTTTTCCACTGAAAAAGTAACCCATTTGGGGGTACATATTGTATTTTAAAGGATGAAGTGCCCGTCCCCCCCCCATCGTGGTATGAGAATCCCCTGTAAGCAATGCTTACATGCTCGCTCCTGCTTTTGAACTACTGTTTCGTTATCAAATTGATCACTTCTTCATCGTAGCAAAAGCGACATCCATTGGTAACAATTGGAGGAGCAATCGATGAAGAGAAATGAATGTTTTCAGCATCTAAATATCATCTCGAGAGGCTGAGTACAGTAGGAATCTTTGGAATACCAGATAAATGTTTCTCCAGGTGAATTCTTTCAAAGTTGATTGAAACTTGATAATTGTTACATTAATTTCTGGTCTCGACCATGTTTAGAACGAATAATGAGGCTCTCCCCGGGAACATAATTTAAAATTCGTGGTTTGGTAATTTTTTTCGATTTTCGACAAATGGAAAAAATACCTATTTCTTTGAACTGAATACCTTGAAGGAAACTTTAGCTGATTTGCTACATTTGTACCGTTGGACTTTTCTGAAATCTTCAATTTTTCCGAATAAGCGTGTTTTCCTTCTTTTTCAAGAATTCAAGAAAAATTTGACAAAAACTTAAACCATCCCATTTTCGAAACTTTGTGCAGCAACACGAAATAATTTTGAAGAGAACCATAGTTTATGAATGTTTACAGGATGGTATCAAGCTATGTACTCTTTCAGTTTGCGATTTAGAAGTGCTTTCTAGCCATTCAGTTTCAAAGAAATCGGTCAGAGAATTTTACACCCACCTGTGCTTTCGCCGGGTCTTTTACTTCCTTTGTGCCATGCTAAGTATAGAAGAACTCTCCATACATTGGAACATGTACAACTACCCCAGGTAATCTACGCAATGAAGCATTAAATATGCTACACATCCTGAAGGTAAAATCAAGGAAGTCAAAGTAAAACATAATCGGAACTAATGAAAGGGAAAAGATCTCAAAATAGCGCAAAACTCAAAACTGCACCCAATCATAGACTTGCTCCAAGTCTCGTTCGTAATCTTATTCGGGCCTACTCGTTCGGCAGATGCGAGGTTGGCCCAGTGGTTAAGGCGCCGGGCTCACAACCGCAAGGTCGTGGGTTCGAATGCCACCAGTGTCATACTTGCTGCGAAAGTGTGAGGAGAGCTGCTAACTCTCTGTAATTCCAGGCAAAGGCAAAAGGAATCACGAGGTGTGGTCACATCGAGAGGAAGGACCGGGGTCGCCCTGGTGGGCCCCCCCCCCTGCGCCAAGCGCAGAAACCCTTACCTTGCGAGAATAGCAAGTGTATGTGCCTAAAAAATGAAAGGTTATGTATAACCCGTGTCCCCTGCTGGAAACAAGTCATCTCGAGACTTTCGCAGGCTAGGCACGTTAAATACAATTACTCACTCACTCACTCACTCAGTTAGCTGCGAAAGTAGGCCTGAATCATGGGTAGTCGGACACTGCTGGTGTGCTTCTATGGAGGAGCGCTGGACAATATGTATCTGCCGAGGAAATATTGTTTAGTACTGCGGATTCGTTCTTGCGATATCTCCTCCGCAGTACTAAACAATATTTCCTCCGCAGATACATATTATCCAGCGCTCCTCCATAGAAGCACACCAGCAGTGTCTAACTACCCATGCCGAACGAAACTTGGAGTAAGTCTAACCCCATCACGACCTTGTTCAGTTTTTCTGTGCACTGTTATGAAATTGCGGGAAAACGGAGATATGGGAGGGCGGAAAAAGGTCATTACCAGGAGAACGGAGATCGCCATCGAAAATGTGTTGAAAACATTATTTCGATCTACTCTCCCCCACCGGTTTCAAGTTCCTTAGTCCATAGTTCCGCAGTTCTGTAGTCCATGGTTCCGTGGTCCGTAACCAGCGGAGGAGAGTAATTTCAATCAAGATAAGGCGTTTATACAGGTTATTTCTGTTACAGCAATTTTGGGTTTCGGAATGGGACATTTTCATGCATAATTTATTGCAAATGTTTTGAATACAATCAAATGCATTAAAATTAATTATTTGTAATTTATTTCAATCAAACATTCCACGCACATCTTTGATAAAATGAGCGTTTAAAATTAGAAATATGACAACAGATCACATGATGCTCGTTTTGTCTCGAACGATCTTATTGCACACTTTTCCAGCTTTAATTATTTGGGGTTCGTTAGCAAGGACAGGTTTTGTACACAATAGCACCAGTTGCTTTAATTGACACATCTATTCAAAGCGATTAGCGATTGTAGACAAAGGAAACTCTCTCAAGCAGTAATTCAAAACAAACAAAGCCGCAAAAGTTGCTCCGAAACAAGTAGGGCAAACTCTCCCCTTGTGCACGCGAAAGGTGGTTTTTGAGAGAAGTTTAATGTGCTTATAACGAATGAAGAAGGGTAAATCTAAAGATCTGCCTGGCGGATTTTGTTTATTTGATTCAGAAGCAGAGCAGAAGGCACTGTAATTCTCGCACATTTGGGGCTTAAATGAAACGATTACATAACGGCTCCTGAATTGAATAAGGAAATCCGAGCCTATGTTCTGAAAAATACTGGGAAGCATATCTTTGCAGAGGTGACAAAGCAAGAGCTCCCAATGACCCTTAGTGTCTTTCATTTCAATAGACTAACTCTATCTACAATAATTTAGTATGGTGAAATTTGTTAACAGCATGAAACAGATTGTTATAACTGAACAAATTCTAGCTGCTGTAAATAGCTATTATCAAGAATTCATTCGTTGTAAGTAAACCTTTGAAGGTGCTTTGCTGAACAACATACAACAACTGTACACAATATGGTGCTTTGAGACATGGAGTCGAACTTGAATGCAGCCCCCTGAGCATCCAAAAGCGAGAGAACAACAGATATTATCGATGCACAAATGACACACAAAGGTAGGCCCAATAGTTATGATTCTTTATAACGACATATGTTCCATGTCACATTACGCGTTTCCTAATACCAATGGCTTTTGCCAACCATTCCAATGTGAAAGAAACGAGTAGAATAAAACTTCAAGTTATGCTGAGATGAGACAAGATTTTTTATGTCCACTATGATAATAAACAGAACAACAAACTACTTGAGATTAATTAAATGTGTTGGCCTTCTGCTCCATTTAATGAATCCAAAGGAAAATACGTACATTAGTACGGAGCGTAAGAAACATTTTTTAGTACTCTTTACAGTTTGTAAATACAAGTAAAATACAAAATTTAACCAGCCATTCAATAAACACTAACAACGCTAAGCTAAATTGATTATCTGGCTGGTACTTTCCTTAGGACACAAAGATGTAAGCAAACGTGTAAAATTGATGCGCTGAGAACAAAGCTCTCTGTCTATCAGTTCAACTACTGCAGTGTGGATCCATGGTCTCCGCTTAGGCCCAATTTGATTTTCAGACAATCCGAAATTTCAGTGCGCCCACAAAGGACCCCAGGTGACAATGGGTCTTTAAGAGCATAACAATAGATAATGATGCAACAGTTGGCGGCGAGTAAGTGTTAGCAAGATGCACTGCGGTCTTAAATCGAACTCCTATAAATTCTTGATCCGCACAAAATGCATCTTGGTAAAAATTTCCTCACCGCCATCTCTAGCGTATCGTATGTATGTAGCAATCATGAATTTTGTGAAACAAAGACGCAGATCTCCGATACACCAAAGCGATTTGGGGCAGTAAGATTAATTAAACCAGATAATCAATTTGCATAGTTCATCCAGGAATAAGATGGGTCAGAATCAGAATCATACGTGGGTGGCTAATGATTTCGATACCTCAAGAGTTGCCTTATTATTGTTATAGACGGTTAATGCATGCTGCTGCGAAAGAAAAGGCGAGTTATACATCAAAAATCCCCCTACTTCAAGTCAAGTCTGCACCCTTAGCATAAACGAATCATAGTACAATTCTCCTCCTTTATCCATTGCTTAACTCAAAATGAAAAATGGATGATTCACGGGGCATAGTTATAAGATACCTAAAAGGTGCCCCTTTTGAGCCGTGTTTGATCACAACGAGCTTGTAAGAACGATTTGATCTTCGTCTGAATAAACAACAGTATGAAGAGAAATTTTTCAACAAGCTACTATACCGAATGAGTGAAGAGAAGGCCCACCGTTTGAGAAGCTACTGCTCCTTGAATATATGAGCAATGTCATTTTACAATATCTGATTGAACAGCTATCACGTTCGATTATTTTTAGAATTTTTCCTGCCTGAAATCGGTCACTCCGTTTAGATTTCACAAGGCATTTTCTGAAAAAAAGTCCCTTCGAGAAACCTTTAAAAACTTGCTAAAATAGTGAGCAATTTTCCCAATATGTTTACCTTACAGAAATGACTTGAGCAAACTTTAGCATGTGCTGTCCTCTTGGGGGGGGGGGGATGAAAAGTCTCCCCCCCCCTATTATGAATAAATTATTCAGCGGGATTCCATTCTCCCGAGAGGACAAACTACATGAATGCATGTACGTGTCATGATAGACATTTTAGCTATTCTAGAAAAGAGCCTGGATCGAGCGTTATTTTTATACACCAGGTTCGATAGAGTGGCGTTGGAGCTTCTATCAATATTGTGCATATTCGAAAATTCTATGAAGTGCACTTTGTAGAATTTTCGAATTTGCACAATAGTGATAGAAGCTCTTAACGCCACTCTATCGAGCCTTGCGTATAAAAATAACGCTCGATCTAGGCTCTTTTGTAGAATAGCTAAAAGGTCTATTGTTAGGAAGGAAAACAAAGGGAAATTTTGTTCGTCGTTTTCATTCGTTTTTGCAGGATTTTGAAAGGGGCTTTCTGCAGAAAATCTCCCATATCCACGGGAAGGAATGGCTGATTAAAGCCAAGTAAATTACTGAACCTAATTGGACATATCGGGAATAAAACAAGACAGTTTTCAATATTATTGCTTTGATAGTCAAGGAGCTGCATATTTCAAACGTCCGGCCTTTTTATTGACTCACCCGGTATGGTGGTTCAACGGTCCAAAAGCTGAGTGAACAAACTGTAAATGTCGTTGGTTTAGAGTATCTGGGTTGCCAAGTAGTAAATTACAAGACCACAAGATTCCCGCATGAACTATTTATTTAAAGACAAAAGTTGTAATATAAACTTTATCACTTCTTAGCAAGCTTCAATACAATACCTTTTCTGACAGGCCCCGAGTCAGCAGCCATAGAGGACTTATCGTCCGTTAAAAGTCTAACCGTCCACTTTTCATCCCCTTCATCAGTAGGAGAGACTTCAGGCAGTTCTGTGGGTAAATCACTCTCCGAAGACGTCGCAGTATCGGACGAATCCACCGACTCCACTGATAACGTAGGTGAAGCGTTCTCCGAAGCTCTTTGCTCGGAAACATCTATTTCATTGTTCTCCTCGGTCTCCTCAACGTCCTCAACGTTCTCAACGTCCTCAAGCTCCTCAACTTCCATTGGGACGGGTTCTTGTGGCAGCTGCCGTGTTCTCGTTCGTCTTTCGTCATTAAAGTCCGCATCATTTGATTCAGAGTCAAGGTCGTCAGTCGGTAATGGAAAGTTTCTAGCAGGCCATGGAAGAACCTTGTTATCTTCTGTATTCAACTGCAAAGTCCAGCTAACTTGTTTATTAAGTTTTCCTGAATGTGGAGTGGCTAAAACGAATTCTGTAGGTGTGTGAGCACTACCGGGGGTGTCTGGTTGCAATGGGGAGTAAGGTTCCGGAGTGTTGCACTCAGAGCCTTTTCTTGTTGTTCGTAACTTTTTATTTGGCATCTGAAAGTATGCAGTGAATTTATGATGCTCTACTGCTTCGTACTTGCTGTGTCTATATGCATATGCGTGGTCCCGTGTGTCCTCCTGCAAGAAAAAGAACAGGTTTATCAGGAATCAGAAAGTTATTACCACTGCATATCTGCGTATACTATACCTTCCGACTGGAATTAGCTTTGAATCACACCGAAAATGGCTTGAATTGAATTTCGCTGAATTGAACTGCTTAAAAACGATTGCATATTTCACCGAGTAAAAAGCTTTTTTTTATATTCTCATAAAATTTATAATACAAACAATTACAACATTACGAAACAACGGCAAAGGGAGCATGGAAATACATAACAATCCTAAAACCTACAATTAACATCGAGACAAATATTACAAAACTACGAAAATGACGACAGTGGTGATCATAGATCGAGCGTTATTTTTATACATTTTTACACGCGAGGTTTGAATGGAGTTAGAGCTTCTACCACTATTGTGCACGTTCGAAAATTCTATATAATGTATCAAAATATTGTTTGATTCTGATTATTTTCAGAATAGATAAAAGGTCTATTGCTAAAATAACAAGTCAGGCATTAAATCCTGTTTTTGCCTCGTCCGTTGAGTTTACGATAATCATATTCCAACATGGCTGCCCTATACTGGCGTTGTTATGCTGTTGTGGCCATTGCTAAAATAATATTATATATTTCACATTATTTAAGTAGGAACTACTGAAGTCTGGATTAATATTACGCCACAGTCAAAATCATGCATGTATGGCTGTGGAGCCTAGTCATTCCTCGGGTAGAACATTTCAAAATAAAGCAACTTTTGCTCTTTACAGATCGTAAAGAGTCTATTCCACAGGCCTGAGATGATTCACTTGACAATATAGAACCCTCTTTCAGTTCAATTAAAGCCTTGTTTCAAATCACTGAATTTCCGTGAAATGACCAGATGCCAGCTTACCTGTTGTTCTATGATGCTGCCAAGCCTCTCGTCTAATTCACCATCAACTGGCCTCCATCCAGGGGTGAGAATTTCCTTGTATTGAGGCTTCTCAAGGCGTGTTGAAGATGATATAGAGTAAGGTATAACAATGTTATTGATGTCATATTCGCTGCTTGTTCTTGTTTTCTTCTTGACTAGTTGTGCAAATGAAGGTGCAGGACAACTTGCTGATAGGGCGTTCTGGTCTGTGACTGGAGTTGAAGGCCTTGATTCCCCACTACCACTGCTTGGGGCACGTAGGCTGCTTGCTCTACGCTGTAGTAGTGATGCTACAAGAGGAATATTGTATTTTATTGTGAATACAAAGACTGTAATTAAGTGAGCCCCACACTCACCAGGCAGAGTGTATACACTGTACAAAACCTGCATAAAGAACCAATACTTATCAGAATCTTTAGGCAGGCAAATTTAAAAAAGTATAGACAAATAGCAACGAAACGGGAAAAATCACGTAAGACGGTTGAACGATGAAATTTATATAATTTTTGCCCAGTGCCAAAACATACCTGCAGTTTGGGGGAGAGCCTTCTTCTTTGGTGCTGGGGAGTCTTCTTTTTCAGAATCTTCTTCCGTGAGCCTGGAAACTCTTCTTTGTCGTTTCTTGTCCAGCCTCAGTCTTGAAGCTTCTAAAATATAAAATGAATGATAATAACACGAGATGAACATCCGTGGAAAAATTGAAAATGGTCATTTTCTTAGTTAGAACACAGATCTTTTTTATATCTATTCAAAAATTATGTTCACTATCATTTCAATTTTTCAAGAATTAAAAAAGGGGGATAAGAATAAAAATTGGGGGGGGGGATGATTATTCGGTACTCGAGAGTGCTTGCCAATTTAAGATAAATTTAGAGATAGACGTTTTAGTTTAATTATGATGGTTTTTCGAACAGGATGATATTTTGGGGGCACCCAGTAGCTCAAAGATATTCATTCACTGAAATGTGTTATCAAGGATGTACAGCTGCCATTTTCTCCAAAATAATTTGTTGGACATCAAACAGAACTATCAAGCCAGCATTACAGCTGCATTTTCAGAAAACTTCAGTCTTATGATTTCAATATTAATGAAAAATATGACAATGGCAGGTGTTAAAAAGGTGAAAACCATATTTTGAAGGATATGGCCATGATACAACACAGCCATAAATTAACAAAACAATGGGATTACAACAATAAAAGCATCAAATTGAAGAGGTTTGGCATAAACAGTGCTTTTCTTGCAGTAAAGTGATTTTAAAAAGCATTTCTTGTCCAGATTCACGCTAAATATCTTGCATAAACAAATTCCAAGTGCCCAAAATAACATGGAGCATATCCTACGTACAAGGACCACAATTTTCAAGAACCTAAAGGCTAAAATTTTCTAAGCTTTCAAAAAACTTCAATATAGCAAATGTACAAAGCATGTAATTTATATTGTTTCTGTTTACCCCCTGTTTTCCATTTTTCTAAACCCTGAAAGTGGTGGTTCTTGTGCAGGTCTTTACTGTGTACATGTATCTTAGTTTACTCTATTAACTCTATGATTTTCCCTGGCTTAATGCATACATACTGTAACAGTGTTCTTCTTGTTGCCTTGCATACTGATAACAACAGAAAAATCTATGCAAAGGACATAATCCTAGAATTAACCAGATATTTCTTAATATTTCCAATCAATGTAGGCCGGAGTTAATAGAATCATACGGTATGTGCTTACTTGATGCTGATGCAGAAGCACTTTCCTGCTGCAATCTTTCAGCTGCCTTCTTCTTTTCAGCCAAAGCTCTGCAGGGATACACAAAAATAAAGCTGGATTTTTAAGCAAACAAATGTCTCTCACAAGTTGCAACTTGTGAAAAGAGCATAACAAGGAAAGGTGCGTACATAAAAGTGGCACTACTGAGCCAAAATATAAGTCAAAATGAATGAGAAGATCATTGGATAAAGTGCCCTTTTTCCAAAATAGCTTCAAGCCTGATCCCCAAAAAAGAAAATCCCTTTCAAAAACTTGTAACTGATTCCAGGAATTTGAATTCAATTTTTAGCATGGCAATCACAGATCAAGAAATCGTCACAATGGGCAATAGAAATATGGCTTACATTTCTAACTGAAAGCTGTGTCTCTTATATGAAGAGACCTGATTACCTTTCAAGCATGATAAGATAGCTAAGCGATGAAAAAATGCAAGTTAACATTGCAAGATGTTTGGGTCAGCAGATTTAAAAAGTGACCTAATAGAATGGATTGGTAAACCCGTTTTATCAAATCATTGGGAAGTAACTTTTACTAAGAGGATATAAAAAGGAAACCATTCAAACCTTCACAACCATATTGACAATTACGCTTATGAAACTGATCTTGGCAAATCTAATAAAATGTGGTTTTAAGTCAGTTACAAAACAATAAGATGGATGGTGAAGTTTCAACCTCTTCACGTCAGAGGAACTCTTCATAAAGGAATTTCTTCTACAGAAAAATGTCTTTAAAAATCTGAGTTTGTAACTGTACATACCCTTTCACCGTTTCAGCTGTTATTAGGACTCTTTTGTCAGTGTTGATTTTGTCTTTTCTCAAAGTAGATTCCAAAATATATGGAAGCGGCAAGTCTAAGAATCAAATAAATAAACATAGTAAACTCTCATGCAAATTTTGCCAGATGATGTAGTTTATGACAGAGAATGCTGGAGAGAGATGACCGCTAATCTACCGGTGGTAGTTAAGACATCCAGGTAACAAGTAGTTTATGTAGGGATTTAAAAGAGCAAGAATCTTGTGTCACAGAGAACTTTGTTCAGAAACTCAGTGTGTTGCACAATTCTCCTTCCTTATAGCACTCCACATTGGAAACATTTTCTAAAGCCAATCAGAAAAAATATATTGAGATTTTGCACAAAACACAAGCTACTGAAAGTCATACTTAATGCCATTTTGCAAGGATATTCTCCTTGCCATATACTTGTTATCATATACTTTTCCCCCTTCATTCATCATTGCTTGTTCCCACAGCCATCCAGAAAACATAGTATCTTGCCTTTTTCTACCTCAATATTTGCAACAAATAACTTGGAAATAAGGATATTTGTTTTGAGGTGTGAAAATTTTCAATGGAAAAGGAGGATGCAAAATGAGAGGAAATAAGAAAATTGGAATGGATACAAGCACCATCAAAAGGCAAATGTTTTATGGCAAGAGACCTATTGATGGCTGATCAACATGAATTTGGCTCCAAGAACTTTGGACACGCAATTTTTTCAGTGAGTGCCTTTACCAAGCACAATTTTATCATGCAATGGCAACTAAAATGTGTTAAAAATATCATGGAATGCCATGGTTTGAATGAGAGAAAGACATTTCCAACTCAATAGTGAGAATTGTTAAACAGTCCTTGCTAAAAATCTCTGACAGCGAATTTATCAATTCCTATACTTGAGAAAACATGTGGATCATACTGTGAACTTACCATATTTTGTTGAGAGCTGCTCATGGTAACTGTGATCAAGATAGACTGCAGCTAGATTCCCTGTTGTCCTGCCATGACCTGTTGCAGTTGCCTTCAAACATTGCGCACAAGGAAATGGTGATGGCAAATTTGTACACTGATATGCAATGCTGTTGCCTTTGAAAGCTGTTTCTATGCTTCTCCTTAGATATTTGTGTTTCGGAAGCTTTGCGGCAGGGATTGTCCTTGCCCCAGAACCCTTCTCATATTTACTCTCAGTCTCTGGCTGGGTGGATAAATCCTTTGCCAAACCATTTTTATGAGCTTGTAGTCTGGAGAAAATGTTGCTTTGTAAACTGTCTGCATTGAAGTCATCTTTCCCAAGTACAGGATCCTGAGTCTGTTTCTGTGCGTCAGTGCATGCAGCTGCCTGCGATTTGGTTTCTTCGAGGACGAGTTGCTTCCTATTTCCCTTAACATGCTGGTGCAAATCTCCATAACGTTTTATCTTGTGGCTTAGGTCAGCTATCTGGGCCTGAATCCAAGTGCACATGGAACCAACCTTTACGCGATCCTTTGCCCATCTTTGGTCATAAAGATTTCCCTTCTTTTGCCTAGAAATGTGAAAAAGGATGGAACATTAAGACAGGGGCATAGACCCTATTCACAATGACGTCAGTCCTTTTGAAATGCATCATTCACCTCAATATGGTATGAATTAATTCCCAAAAGCATGCATTGCTCTCAGCAATGCATGAAATAGTTTTGCACCTGTATCTGCATCAAAGGGCATGTTGTAGGTTTCTTGCTGTGCTGGGATTTGCCTCATTCACCTTAAATTGATACTAATTATGAATAAGGTCCACAGCTAAACAAAGTTACTGCAGGGTACAGACCCTCAATTTGCAGACAAAGGAGATTTGAAATGCGAAACAAGTAATATTTTTATGAGAAACATAAAGATATCTGGACCTTTTGTATTCAACTCACTGCAAATAAATTTTGAATTCATGAAATAATGATACTCCCTCTAACAGGGCCTTTGAAAGCACAAGTAATTGTGTGGGATATTCAAGTACAATTTAACAAACCAGCAAAGGTAAAGATGACTCAAGAACTAGCAAAAGTATTAGGGTCACCCACTGTAGCAATGAGAACTTTGGCCAACATTGAATAATACCTACAGTATACTCCATGTTCACAATGCTCATTATCAAAAATATTTGTTTGTTTTCTCCTAGTAGGATCTATTTTCGGGCAGTTACATTTCTATTATTCAAATGTTTTCAATGGCTCAATCACAATTCTAAAAAGGTTCCTGGCCATTTATCTGTTTGTCTGGCCAATAGGCCTATGTTTACAAAAACCAACTCCTATTGAAATGTTTCCATGGTTCAATATCTTCTATTCTTTAACCATGTCTAGTTCATGCAAACAGGAAGGGCATTGTCAAGACTACATAGAAATGTTGCAGCTACAGTATAACTCAGGCTTACAAGGAATGCAGCTTGGTTGAATTAGTTCAGGGTTATTGCATCACCAAGGCACAGAGCTCAAACATTTTAAAGCTTTTTTAAAGTAATTATATGCATATGTTATCAACCTCAGTTTGTGATAGACCTCTCAGCCATTCTACTAGAGTCTGGATTGAGCGAGAACTGTTCTACATTTTACAGAAATCTGACAAATTTTCAAATGTATTCCACAGTGATAACCCCTCTAACCCCTGAATTCTTATACAAATGTTGCTTGATCCAGACTCCTTTGCAAAATAGGTCAAAAGTCTATCTATTCATCAGCATCATCTTAAAATAACATCAGCTTGAAATAACCCAGACTTTGTTGAACTCTTGCACCACACACATTTCAGTTTTTTAGGGCAAAAATAATCTTGTTTCAGGAAGCAAACAAGTTTATTGCTTTACATGTTAGTAAGCTTAATGTCTTACAAGTTATCACAATTGAATGAAAAGAGCATATTCCACACATTGCTTTCTTTCCACTTTCTATTGTTCTTTCCTTTTGTTTTATTTTATCCTCTCCTTTCCTCTCTATGTTTTCAATCTTTGTTTTCTCTTCATCCTATCATTTTTCGTCCATTCATCCTTCCTTCATCTTATTTCTTTTTTCCTTCACTTCTTCTTTCCTCCCTTCATCCTTTATTTCAATCCTTCTATTCCGCTTTCTCCCTTTTCTTCCTTCCAGCTCACACATTTTTCCATCTTTGCTCTGTACACCAAAAATGACTTTTCCACAACATGACATGCTCAAGATAGCAATAAGCACCAAATAGAATGCAAATTGAGATTAACTTTGTTGGGACAAAAGGAGGCATCATTGAAAAGCTTTGTGTGATTTCAAACACAAAAATCATACAAGAAATGACACGAGTTGCTTTACATCTTTATCTGACACTGGTCACACTTGATGGGTTACTGTAACAAGTGTCTTAGCAAATTATTCTATTTGTTAGCAATCTTTAAGGCATAGATTTGTTTGAAGGACAATCAAAATATTCCAGACAGGAACTTTGCTGAGTATACAGATTGGTACTTCTGAACCTTTTCCGTGTCTTTCTGTGCATAAATTGATCAAGCTTTGTTCCAACTTGCATTAACTAACACTGAAAGGCATGAAAAATTGTATTCATTTTCAACTCTAGTGGTAGACCCTCTTCTGAACTAGTGCAAGGTCTTTGACGCCAGTCAGTACAAATGACATTTTGACGTTGGGAACAAAACATTTTCATTTCAACTTCCAAATTAACAGGAATGTGGGACAGTATGTAAATAGGCTTCTCTATGAATAGAACAAAGAAAGTGCCCAGACACGGCATTGTTTCTATGACATCATTCACTGAGCACATACAACTTTGATTCAAAATGGAATATCTTTATATTTTTTCGCTCTTTGCAAACGCAAGCTTGCACAAACCCTCAAATATCATTTTAATTTGATTTTAATCGTGCTGATGGGCGTCAAAGTCCTTGTGTTAATTTAGCAGAGAGTGCTCCCATTTTGGGTTAAAAATAAAGTAATTTGGCTCAAGGTTCAAGTCAGCAAGACTTAATGTCTATTGGGAATAAAGCTTCAGAGCAAATCTGCAAGAACAAATTCCTCTTTCATGTGATAAAATGGCACATTTAATGCGTATTCTGCAAAGAATCCACTGGGAACATGCTCAGAACATCAGATGTGGATCAACAACAAGAAATAGGCCTTATCCAGTCTGCAGAGTATGGCACTTTTCAATGAGATCTCTGGTGTGCAAGGAGAAATTCCTTTTGTTCTCTATTGCTTATTTTGAATAGCATATTGAAATCTGTGGTGTGCAAGTGCCATACTCTGCACACAGGGTCTTAAGCTTACATTTGAAGGCTGGAACGCTCCCTTTTCTTTGGAGGAACTTCAGAATAATCATCCACATCTGACTCAGGGTCAGTGGCATCAGGGTCTTCCAGGTTCATCATGTCTTTCACACTGTTTGTCAAAATATTAAACACCTCTTTCTTCTTTCCTGCTGTGATATTAGACACGTTTGTACCCTTGTCAAGCATGGTCAAAGCAGGGCCAAGGGCAGGGGCTTGGGCCTTCCGGCTGCAGGAGTCTATTTTTGGTTCAATCCTAGTTGATGACAAATTCAATGTCGGGCTGGGTGTGAATGCAGGAATTTTAAAACTATTCGCATTCATTTTATATTTCTGCGAGCTGTTTTGGCCTTGATTCTGTCCTAATTCCAAGGACTCACTAAATTTTAGGTCACTTTTTGTCTCTGGGTCGCTGGATGCTTTGTGCGAATAATCCAACAGTTGTGCTTGGGTTTTCACATGGGCTAGCAAACGCTTTGTTTGAAAATTTCTCACTCTCTGCTTGAGATTCTTGGCCCGATCATTTAATTTTAACAGTTTTGTATTGCAATTATTGGTCCTTGCTCTCAATGTCATGTACGGAGTCGATTCTGCAAACGGCTGGCTTCTGACGCCCTCATTTTTCGCGCCCTCCGCCTCAATTGGAGCACATGTTACCGATGACTGAAGTTTCGTTTCTGAACTTTGAACAAAACTTTCCCCGCCGGGGCTCGATTTTGGTGCTTCGGAGCTAGTTTCTTTTTGGTTCATAATGCAGGATAATAAACTGGAATGTTTTGGATCTGAATTTTCAACTTTTTCTTTATTCACAACCTTACTTTGCAAGGCGGTGTCGTGAAGTTGTGTTGTGGGTTCGTCGAGGCTCGGCTTTGTTGATTCCGACATGCGGCCCGTGGCAGCAGTAACTCTTGTTTCTTTCGCAAAGTCTCGAGTCAAGTTTTCAAATAATTCTGTTTTAATAATGTTGAATTTCCTTCCAGACTTTTGCGATACAGTCGCTGTTGCCTCGATCAAAGCGGGAGCCATGAATGTACAAAAATGATGAGCGCCATGCACAAAAACGCTGAGTCGAGAATGGGTGAGACCACGCAATTTGATTCAAGAACAGGAGGCTCTTACTCAATGCAATCTTTGCAATAATAATCGTTCGATCTTCACTAAAACCAACTCCTTTAGTTATATAACTCCAAGGTTTATATAAATTGAATTAATTGCATCATACAAATACTTTGCATCCAGCAAGTTGTCCCAAAACATCTCCATAATATCTTCGCGAATTTGTAATGCGGGCTGGCCAAGCCGGAGCACGTGACCGCCACGGAATCAAATGGAGTCGCAATTCTACAAATTTCCTCTTGAACTTTCGTCGCTTCTATTTCACTCCAGTCTGGCTTGTTCGACTTGATAATACAATAAAGCGATACATGAAGTATTGTTGTAGGTCGTAACGGAGAGTTTTTCGATCTTCTTGACTGTTTTCTGGTTGAAATTTGACGTTTTAGGAACGCTTGTCTTCGACTGTCATGGCGGATGCCTTCGTACGACACAAGTCAGCACCTTTGCGTTATTGATGTAATCCAGGTCAAACAACGCATGCGCCAATTCCCTTCCTCTTATGCCCAGGCCCTCCATCATGGAGTCTCCCAGAATTTTTCAGCTTTTGAAAGTAGCTTTGGGCTTTGTCCTGCAAAGAAAATAAGAGAGCGTGTCAAGTCACCAAAAAAGACGATAAGGCAGAAAAACTTTAGTCATTGGCCTGAAAATATAACATTTTATAGTTATGGATAGATGAAAAGGACCCAGTAGTGGGGAATTTTTCTGGTTCATTTTATCATTATGTCCAAAAATGATTCTTCGTGTACACTTCCACTTTATTTGCCAAGTTTTCGTTTTCAAACATCAAATCCTTTCAATTAAAAACCTGCAAATTGAGCTGTGCTCTCTTAAATCTTGAAATTGCAGCAATAATTAATACAAAAAAATTTTCAACACATAACCCACCCCTATAAATTACACACTCAAAATCATGCCAAGATTCTTCCGCAACGTGAAAATCTAAACATTCAATCTCCTAGGAACTAAATAAACTCAAGAAAGATGATTGGGGATGTAAAAAGGTCCATGGGTTAAAGATAGAGTAATGAACGAGTAGGCCATCTCTAGCCCAAAAATGTCCTCCGTTTACTTCTTGGATGAATTGCAACCTGCCACTAAATTTTCAAAACAAAAGAGGATTTCAAAAACAAAACTCAGTATTTAGTTTCATCGAATTAAACAAATCCTACCTTTCCAACGTACCTTCTCAGTAATTGCCAGTGTCCAAAAGGTCCCCTGCATTCGTGCACCCGACCTGTTCTGTCCCTTACCAACAACGACAACTAAAGATTTTGGCTAACTGAGCATGCGCATTAGGAAAGGGACATGATTTTACCCCGTAAAACATATGGTTGATTTATTAAAAATTGAAGGAAATGTCTTTGCGAACTTTAATTTTTTATCTGGTTTCTTGTATCTAGTGGCTGACTTATTCTTTACACATAATTTTCTGCCAAGATTATGTTAGACTGACAAGCAAGCAAAAAGCCTGCTTTTCTTTTCTGTAGTGAAGTTAAGCTTTATGGACGGGTCGGGTTGAAATCCACGTTCTAGATACATTCAGCAAAAGATAGTTGTGCTGAACCTCAATAATAGAATATGAGACTCTTTACACCATTCAGGTTCATTCAAAAAAGGGGAGGGGGCTTCTTCAGTTGCTTTATAACTCCATTATTCTGAGATGGGATTTTTAGGCCAATAATTTTATCAACGAATCTCGTTTTGAATCATCTTTATGTTTTGAATCTTGATCCATTACGAGGCAAATCAATGATGGGACCTCCTTTTCATTCATTGAAAATTCCAACGTGTCATGCCTTTGATTGCTGACGAGAGAAGGAAGCCAAAATCATGAAGAAAATGAAACCGAAAATGGGTAATGTATGGGAAAAGAGCCACAAAATATTGATCTTCAATTTAGCTTTGTTAATTATCACTCATGCTTCAGGAAATGACAATGAAGCAGAATTGAAAGAAGATGAAATAGATGCTAATCTAAACAGTATGAAACTAGGACAAAAACTAAATGACACTGTTTCAAAGGAGACAAAATATCTAATTTATGAAGTGAATCCAGGGGAGGGATTTAATCTGAGACGTGATGTATTTATAAGAGCTGCAAATCTAGTGAAACATTTGAGGGACGTAGGAGAAGATATCGTTTTGGTATTGCCTCCATGGAGACACCTTTATCACTGGAAATCAGGGGGCCCACAAAATGCAGTACCATGGAAGAAATTCTTTGATGTTCAAAATATAGATAAATATGTACCAGTTATTGAATTTAATGAATTTGTGAAACTTAGCAAAAGCCCTGGCATAGACTTGATTGCATATTTACAAAGACACCCAGATGGTTTCAAGAATGGTTGGGAAGAAAAAATTGAAGTTGCAGAGTGCACAGATAGGCCTGTTTATTGGGAAAGAGAAGGAAAGTTTTATGGACATTTTTGGGGATTGGAGAATGTGTATGGCAGAGCTTTCAGATGTGTATCAGTTCAAGGGAGTGCAAAAATCCTGGCCAATTTCATTCAAGCTTCAAATGCAAGGTAATCAAGAAATGGTTGGTATTGAAAATTTGAAATGGAAAGTTGTACAAATTGTATCAAACATGATCAAACGCAAAACCTTTCAAACGCCAGTATTTTCAGATGTTTAAAATTCTTTATTTTTGAGTAAAATTTTCTGAAAATTTTTATGCCCAAATATTGACAGAAGGTGCCATTTCATGGTTGATTGATTTAAGAACAAGCATTTAACTTGGAAAATAGCTGGAGCCCACACACATGGTAATCCTATCACACAAATTTTAGTAGATGAGTACGCTAAAGATGGTGGTGAGGAACTTTTTACAAAGATGCATTGCGCTCGAATTGCGAATCTTTAACAATTTTATAGCAATTTGATTAAAGAACGTGGTGCATCTTGGTAAAAAGTTCCTTGCCGCCATCTTTAGCGTAATCGTCTATTGCAAATTAATGAGTGCCTTTGAGTGACAAATTACAAATTAGTTCCTTTGATGTCCAAAAATTTGTTTGCAGTATATAAAATCGTAATTAAACATTATGACCTGTTCCAAGACATACACTTAATATTATTCTTTTGATAAGAAACTAAGAACATGGGCCAGCACTGAAAGTTTCTTAAAATTATCAGATCTGTGCCCTCTGGGACATTTCAAAACAAGGTGTTTTGAAGCCTTTCCAATATTTAGACAATACTCAAATACTTTCTGAGCAGGGCCGTCGAGAGATGGGCAGGGCCCCAGGGTTAAGGCAGGACCACGCCCTTTTATACTTGGGCCACACCCTCCTGTACACTGTTAAAATGCTGCTTTTAGATTTTATTTAGAATCTCAGTGGGCTAACAGGCCTGAAATCGTTCCCGAAAGAAAACTACAATAAAGAAAAGATACATGTTTTTTTTTACCTTATTTCTTGTGGGCCCCCAAAGGCCCCGGGCCCCCTGGTAACTACCCTGGCTACCCCCCCCCCTCTCGACGGTCCTGTTTCTGAGTATTGTGATTCCGGAAAAGTAGTTTGAATAAAGAGAAACATGCGAGAGTTCATTTTAGATTGTTGGCGATCTGACAGTCTGAGTTTCTCATTAAGCAGTTTCTTATAAAAAATATGTGTATTGGCTTGGTCATATTTTGCATAGAAAAGGAATTCACTGCAAGAAGCTTCTTAATGAAGCAACATTTGATACAGTGGTGTTGTGGGAACATTGTTTTCAGGGGGCTGAAGGTCAGAAGTCTCAGACAAAGAGACATTTAACGGATAAAAATTTGGCAAATTCTTTTTAACCTGTTGGTATATCAAGATATCTGTTTAGACAAAATTTGAGCTGGGGGCTCAAACTAGGTGTGAGCAGAGTGAGGAAAATTGGGTCCAGCATCCAGGGGCTGACCCTGGGGAAAAAGTTTTATGACCACACCCTTTAGATCATTGGAAAACGCCCCTGTTGCCTTGTGAAGAATTTTGCCAATATGTTTTTTGGGGCATTCGGATAATACTGTAGGACTTCAAAGTCACTTGGAATTAAATTGTTTTTAAATTTTTAATAAATACCTGATAGTTTGATAACTCTAATAACTTTCAGCACAAAAGTTTAAAAATTTGCATTTCCATGAGCATGCTTTCGCAGAAACTATACTCAAACTTAGCGATCATTTCCATAATCATTTGTGCAAACTTTCTGACAAGGAAGCCTTTTGAAATTAAAGCACAATCTATGAATGTATGACACCTTCAGTATGAAGAAAGCAAAATAAACTGTGAAGTTATGGTATTTTAATCACTAAAACTTATGAAAAAAAACACTGAAAAATTTGTTGATAAAAAGACCAAGAATTTTCTGTCCAAAAACATTTTGTTCAAAATTTATTCGTTTTGCGCTTATTGTGCCTATTTTTTCAAATAGAAAATGCACCTTTCTTCAGATATTCAGAAATTCATGAGATATATTTATTGGGTTGGAAGACCTAATTTTTTCAGTAAAAAGCCCTGAAGAAGTCCTGCATGGCAGGACAAATTATTGGTAATATATACATTTTCACACATGTGAAAGAGATTGCTTTTTCAAACAAAAGACCAATATATCTTTTGCCAAAAATCCCCTTTTTTGGTTTGAAAACCTACTTTTTCAGTAAAAAGACTAGCAGTTTTTCAATAAAAAAATTGGGATTTCAATGTGGATTTCACTTGCCATAAACAAGCCATGAAAGAATAATAATGTGCATTTCTGCAACAAGAATGGAGAAACCCCGGAGGGGGTACATGACTTGAGGATGGACGGGGGTCTGCCGCCCGGTTTTGAGAAAGCTACCCTCTTCTAATTACCGAAACTTGCTTTTGATACCCACTTTGATGGTTAATTTTGGCGGAAAACTGCCAATTTTAACCATTTTTGCGAATTTCAGCGAAACTACACGCATGTTTATGGAAAATCTGCCGAAAAACGACCCTTTTTTAGAGAATTTTGGGCCCAGAAACCCACCCATATGGGCGGCACATACCCGTACCCTAAATATGTTATGTACCCCCCCCCCCCCCGGGGGGAGAAATAACAAATTTTCGTACAGTATTTGCACAGGAGGGACCATGGCCCCCTGGCTATTGAAGCCACTGATTTAGGGAGTGTTTGATTGGTAATTCCAAACGTACCAAATTTTGAAAACGGTAGACTTCACAGAGACGGAATCAAACCAATCAATCTCCCAATCAAACACAACATTCTTTAAAATTGCAGGTTTCAAATTCATCCTGTCAAAACGAGGTTTCCAGTTGAAAAACATGATTAGGAGTTTGGTGCTTGGCAACAAAGACTAAAGTTACCCTCCTTGTAGCAATGTGAGCAAATTCGCCTCATTTTCAGAGTTTTGCAAATGAAAATGAGAATCTCTCCAAAGTCTTCCAAACCTTCTGCCTTTTGGAGCAGAAGATTCAGCGGGCCTTCCAAACCTGCCAAACCTGCTGTTTTCGGAATAGACCTTTTAACTATTCTACAAAAGAGCCTGGATCGAGCGTTATTTTTATACGCGAGGCTCGATAGAGTGGTGTTAAGAGCTTATATCACTATTGTGCAAATTCGAAAATTCTACAAAGTGCACTTTGTAGAATTTTCGAATATGCACAATATTGATAGAAGCTCTAACGCCACTCTATCGAACCTCGTGTATAAAAATAACGCTCGATCCAGGCTCTTTTGTAGAATAGCTAAAAGGTCTATTGGTTCCCATCAAACATACCCTTTAGTATCTGTATTCTTTTTATTTTTATTTATTTCATTTCATTTTGCAAATTTTTATCATCCTGGACAATTGTTCTTCAATGGTAATTCATGACAAGGACCACTTTGAACACTTAGAGTAATACACAATCCATAGATTTACAACATGATTTAGATCATAAAAAAACAGAATGAACTATAAAAAGGCTGATTTTGTGAGTCATCCAAAATTGCTCTTAAAACATATTAGGAAAGGTCCAAAAATTTTTCGCCTGAAAGAACTTTCTAGCATAAGAGAGACAATATAACGATTTCCAAAGAAATGGAAAACAGGCAGATAACAGCTTTGAGGGGTGCCCAAAAAGACTCATTATTTGCAAATGCTTTGCCCAATGTAAGGGTGGGCTCTTTGCCTGAATATGGCTCATTTTGGAAACTTTTTCAATGGGCCTATGCCTCCCCTTGTCAGTCTTTTTTTCAGTCTGGAAGCTATCTGAAAATATTTGGCCCTGGAATCTTGAATCTTTTGCATTGCCCTATTTTCTATACGTCTTGATTTACCTGTAACTTTATTAACTTTTAATTGGCTAACTTTTACAGGGTTTCTGCAAGGATATAAACTTGCCTTTGCAATATTTGAAAGTTGAAGCCCGCCATGTGCCATGAACGGAGCATAACCAAAAAAACAATGCTATTTCTGTGTGCATTCTCTGTTCTATTCAAATTAGACAAATTTCTTTATGATTGCATATTCCTTTGTGGCTGGATACTTGCAACATTTGATTGTAATTTTACTTCTTTTTCAAGCTCTTCCAAAATATGCTAATGTGACAATGTATGAATGGCCGTCTTCAAGTGATATTGCTTGTAAGATATTATTTCTGCCATATATGTACTAAATATGTTTAAATTGATGGATAAAGCATGATCTCTATTTTGGTAAACATAGATACTTCTATTTGAAGGAAGTTTTCAGTTTCATATATTTCGGCTAATTAACTGTGTTTCTCTATCCTTGCCCATATATTTCCTTTAATGATGCAAAAGTGTTAACTTTCAATCCACAGATCAATATTCTTTGATAGATTTGAAGAAGTTTTACACATAGTTTATGGAGAATCAGAGTTTTGGCAGGTAACTATATAATTTTTTTTCAAATTTGTAATATTTTTCTGTTTTGTCTTCATTGTTTTTTGTTTTAATTCAAAGAAGAAACATTCTCTGTATTTGCTTTATCAGCAATTTTAACCAAATTTGTAGTTTTCTAAGTAATTAATCTTTTTTATAGACGTTTTGCAGCAAATAGTAAAATAGCCAAAATACCCAATAATTTAAGATGTCAATAAGTTACTGCTTACTGTTGAAAGCTGTGTTGAAATTTTTATTTACATGGTCAGATATGAAAAAAGAATATAACTACTAAATAAATGAGCCTTTGTGCTGGTATTCATTAGCAGAATTGCGAATGAATGCATGTTGTCTTTTGGAAGTCATTCATTTTTGATTAGCAATATTTTTCCATGTCCAAGGTGTTAGCAGGTTGTTTGCAGAATGTGTTTGCTTGAATCGTTAATTTTCATAGAGGTTATTTGTCGATCTATAAAGGCAGTAACGGTTTTCAAGTATCATGAAAACTTTCTATTGCACATAGAGGGGAGGGGGCTCCAGCGATAGCTAAATTATGAGAGGTATGGGAGTGTACCACAGTTCATCAACATGCGATTCTCTCTGATAATATGGCTACATAGCAACTGGATAATTATTTATATGCTAGCAACGGGCAGATGTTGGGAGCAGATGTGGAATTTGGTTGACTTGTTATTGCTGGAAGAAATATACGATCTGTTCTGTGTTTGACGTGCTACAAATCTTCGTTTGCTTTCTATTCGTATTGTCATTGTGTATAGTTTATACCACGCCGGAGGTGAACGAGCTTATACTTTATACTGAGACTTGTAGCATATCAACTTCTGTGTTGACACAGTCTATTTATTCTTTTCCAGGCGCGACGAAGTCTCGTATTCGCAAAGTCACTTCGTAAAGAGGCAGATAAATTTCGAGCAGACAAGCTGAATTCCACAGATGAATCTGACGTCACTCCATACAACGACGATGATTGGAGGAAACAAGTTCCAAAAGATGGGTCTGCCAAAGGTGGTGAATACCTGTCTGTGCATATGAGACGTGGTGATTTTGTTTATAGTGGTCGTGAAGGCGTTCCCACAATCAAAGCTGTAAGGAAACAGATAAGGAAATTGTTGAAGAAATTGAAATTGGAGAGAGTGTTCTTGGCTACTGATGCTACAGTGGATGGTATGATAATTTTTCGTTTTTTTTATTTTCATACTTTTAAAACGCTTTTATATCCTTGTACCGTGCAATTTGCACGTTCAGCATAAGCATACTGGGAGATGACATTTGGGGGGGGGGGCTGCCCGATAAAAATCCATTGTTTATGAAATTTTTCCCGACTTAGGGCGGATTTCTGCCCGACTATGGCCGATTTTTGCAAATTTTTCCAATGTTGGGGGGGGGGGCTCAAAAACCCCCTGTCTCCTACGCTTTTGACGTTTAGTGAGAAACTCTACTGAGTGATGAGAGCTGAAATATTGCCGATCTTAAAATTTCTGAATGCCAATGCTGCAAGTAGCCGACATACTAAAAAAGCACATTTCTACTCCACTTCTTACGCTTCCACAGCACTTCTACTTATGCATATGTAAATGTTAAATGCTGCTTTCAACTTCTTAGTGTATACCGGTTTAATCAGACGCAGCAAAACCAACTTAGGTCCCAAGGGCCGTTTAATACTCTATTTGACACATCCTATCAAAAAACACAAAAAGCTTCCAAATCTTATTCAGTTACACTTAAGTTTTGGAACTCTCAAGATAAAGGCAAGTGATTTGATATACTTCTTCGCGAAACATTTGCACGAAACTCGCTGCACCTCACTAGAATGTAGATAAATGAGTTGGAAACTTTCAGGCAATTTTGATAGCTGTCTTTTTCTTGATTGACATTCCTTTGCTTTCTACCACTCTCGGATTTCTTCTTCCATCAAATTAAAGTCAGAATCTTAGTTCAGAGTTATGCGTCATTTCTTTTACCATATTGTGTGTGCTTACATTACTCTCCCCATAGTTTCTAGCCTGCGTGCAGACTCTTTGACTGGATGGGAACAAGGGAGGATAGAGCCAGGGAGCGCCCTGGAAAGAACAGTCTTCGCAACTGATCTAATTTTCTCGTTTAAAGGTTCCCTGGAACCAATGAACCAATTTTGATTGGTTTGGTGGAAATTCTCTCATCTTCCTTAGTTTTCAAAATGGCATCATCGAAGCTAACACTGTCAGGAATCCGGGAACGTTTGACGAAGCACCAAAATTATGTGAACAATGTATTTATTCTGCAGACGAGATTAAACGTGCAGTTAAAGGCACACTGTCGTGACTGTGATTGGCTAGTTGTGATGTTGAAGTCACTATCAAAAAAAGAATTACCTTTATGTTTTTTGGTCATACTTTGCTTCGAGAATAAAGGGAGTCAGATCGTTATCATCTTCGTGAATTTCAGTGTACATCGAAATTACTGAAGCTTGCCTAATTCTATTATTTTTGATTGTCTTGTTTGCCCAATCAGCGCCACGACAGTGTGCCTTTAAAATAAAATGCTGATGTCAGTGAATAACATTACTGGATCACTTGTGCAGAGTTTACTTTTCTCTCTTTTTCAATCTTTTTTCTACAGCCTGAACGCAGACTATAGTTTGCTGCATATGCTTCCATTCAAACAGCTCATGCTTTTAAGAAACTGTTGATAAACTTCATCTAAATTGTCTATAATTTTGCCGTTTTCACTGTTTGTTTGCTCAGTAGATGGCTGTGTGTCTCTGGGAAGCAAATAGGCCATTTCAAGTTGTTGTTGTTTCGAAGGTCACGCGGGGGATTTATGGCAATGTTGTTATATATTGTTGAAAGAACCCGCTGCGATTGAGACTTTCTTGGCTTGGAATACATTGGTAAGACATCAGTAGAACAATAACAGGGCTTTGAGAAAGGAGGCTTTTGTTGATTTTTTTCATTTACTTCATTGAATATCCTTGTTTTATTTTTGTGCACAATTTTTGGCATCACTTTGATTTTTAAAGTAGCAATATTAGGAGGACCACGGCGATTTTTTGAGGTTTCTAAGATCTGGTAGGCAATTCTCTGAAGACGATCTTTGTCAGGTACTGGCAGGGATATCATTCACCGTTGATAATTTGAACCTACGTAATACGTTACTGGAACCTAACTGGCAGAGGTGGAAAAAATATTTGCCTTCCTGCGAAGGAACGTCAAACCAGAATTCTTCTTGCCATTGTTTTATCAATTTTCTGTAGTCCCAGATTTCAGTGCAGTCGATAAGCCACCAGGAACTGAAAGTACTGTTGAAGCTTCCTTGGATCACAAAACTGTAAATGAAAAGAGTATTAACGAAACATTGATTTTCTTCTATTCTTTCCTTCCTTTAGTCCTACCTGTCTCTTTATGTTTTCAATTGTTGTTTTCCTTCCATCCTTCTTTCTTCCTCGTCTCCTTTTTCTCTCAATCCTTTTTCTTTTCATCCTTTTTTCACAGCCTTTCATGTCTTCAATCCTCACTTCATCTTTTCCTTTCTCTTCCTTCCTTTTATTCTGCTTTCTCTCTTTCCTTCCCTTTTCTTCTACGAGATGAACCAGCTTCCTGCGAAGCTGCTTCGTGGCTTCACGCACTTTTTCTACCTCTGCTAACTGGCACCTAAATTTGTAGATGACTTGAAGTCAATCTCACAGTTATTGGATTTCAGGCGAAAATTTGGCGAATTAGAAAATGAAGGTTCTTTGCATGAGTAAATTTGTGTTGTCGCAATTGAGACAATATTTTTTTGTTGGGGTAAGGACAGTTTCGTCAAGAATGGATTTCAAGTTCCTGGCTTTGTGAGCAATAACGGGGAGCACTTTGTATATGACCTTCTCAATCGTAAAAGTCTGAAGATAGCGAGCTTGTTTTCGATGAAACACAGAAACGCTAGCTCCAAAGTCTTTAATTTTAATCATGTCCAACTTAAAATTAACTTGAAACAACGGTACGTATCTTGAAAATAATGAAGATATTTCAAAGACTAAGATTCGAAAGATGAATTTAGTCTCCAAACCTTAAACGGCAAGATGAATTTATCACAGCAAGGCTAATGCTAATGCACCAAGAAAATTGCTAAAGTAGTGAAAAGCCTAAAAAGTTTGTTTCCATCAAACCGTGAATCTGATAACAAAATGCATTTTAAAGCCAAATATTGCAAATTTTATGCTTCTTGTGGCCATTATTGATGCTACCAGTGGCAACGAAGCCTCTTGGCGTTATATTTTGATCACGAAATGGTTGTCATAAACCACAAAAGGTGATTCTGCATATAGTTTTCCCACCTGTCGATAACCAAGCAAAGAAAGTACGTATTCATATGCTCGATTTAGGATATGACTCATGGCTTCGGTCTAGCCAAAAGCTGCTCATCTCAGTCTGAAAATGGTTTTCGGTGCGTCGACTTTATTTGGCTAAACTGTTTGGTTTTTGTTTATCGACGCTTTTTGGTTATGCCATCGTTCCAGTTTTGCTCACGATTTATAGGTTTATCCTAGCTTGCAAATCAGAGGTAAAGCAGGCAATTTAAAATTGATTTTTTAGTTAGGCCTAGTCAAGCCAAGAGTTGTTTAGTTCAGTCTAAACACTGTTCTCGCAGCGTTTAGTTTATTTGGAGTAAAATGTTTGGTTTTTGTTTACCGATGGTTCTTGGTGTTACTATTTTTTGAGCTTTGTTTACGAGAGTTATAAGTTTATTCTGGCTTGCAAAATAGGAGTTAGGCAGGCAGATATATTAAAAGTGATTTCTGAGTTTGGCCACGTCAAGCTAAGAGCTGCTCATCTCAGCGTGAAAAAGGTGTTTCAGTTGAGTTGAGTTGAGTTGAGTTGAGTTGAGTTGAGTTCATTTGGAGTAAACTGTTTGGTTTTTGTTTATCGATGCTTCTTGGTATTACTATCTTTTGAGCTTTGTTTACGAGAGTTATAAGTTTATTCTGGCTTGCAAAATAGGAGTAAAACAATAATGTCTGGCTTAGGCCACAAGCCAAAAGCTGCTGGATTCAGCCTAAAAACTGTGCTCGAAGCGTTTAGTTTATTTGGAGGAAACTGTTTGGTTTTGCTTCATAGAGTTTTAAGTTTATTCTTGCTTGCTACATGGAAGTAAAGCAGATATTTTAAAAGCAACTTCTGCGTTAGGCCATGCCAAGCCAAAAGCTGCTCATCTCAGCCTGAAAAATGTGTTTGAATGCTTAGTTTATTCAAAGCAAATTGTTTGGTTTTCGTTTATCGATGCTTCTTGGTAATGCTATCTTTCCAGCTTGTTTACGAGAGTTATAAGTCTATTCTGGCTTATACAATTAAAGTAAAACAGATATTTTAAAAGTGATTTCTGAGTTAGGCCACTTCAAATCAGAAGCTGCTTAGTTCAGCCTGAAAAACGTGTTTGAATGCTCAGTTTATTTAGAGCAAGTTGTTTGATTTTTGTTTGTAGAAGCTTCTTGGAAATGCTATCGTTCCAGTGCTAAAATCCATCCAGTGCTGTGTGTACTACGATTTTTCGAACGTCTGGACTTTTTGTAGAAAATCTTCCAGTTTCTTTGCGTTGCTAGTGGCATTTTTGTATATTGTACTGTATTCCATATGTTTGGTAAAGTATAATTTGATCAGGATGACACAAACTGTTCTACCTTGTATTGGAAAACAGATCTGGAGTATAGATTCGTCAGGTACATTTTTGCCATGTGACAAATATGTAGGAAAACATGAAACATGCTGTGTGTCGAACAACAGTTTGTGTTGGCATAGTTTTGCTCGCATGCTTTTGTTTTGGTCCTTCATTCTTCTTTTTTCATTCCAGGGAGGGCTCTCTAATATCATGTTTATAACTGATATTATGTTTATAACTGTTTATATTAAGGACACCCATCACTTATTATTATTTGACTTTACGTCACCTCATGAATCTCACATAGGTTTGTTTAAGTATCATTTTGATCACGGTGATACAAACTATTTACCATTGGAAAAAGTTTGTCGAGGATTGATTCGTCCGAGATTTTTGTTGCCAGCTCAAAGAGCATTTTATCCGAAGAAAGACAGTGATTATGTCGGAATACATGAATTCAATGGGTCAAATGATAGTTTGTGTTATCATAGCTTCGCTATCATGCTTCTGTTGTTGTAGACTTGCTCCAAGTCTATTCAGTGGACTATCAGCATTAAAAGAATATGATTACTACTGCGGGGGCGTAAGCTAATAAGGTGACGCTGTGAAGGAGAAACCGTTTATTTGATCGGTGTGTTTGATTGGTAGCAATTCTGAAATGGTAGACTTTTTTGACTCGATATTTGTGTTTTACTGATTCCGAAATTCTCAAAGCGGTAGGTTTGATAGGTTTGGAAAGCATTCCGAGCCATATGCTCCAAAAGGCAGAGGGCTTGGGAGACTTCAGAGAGATTATTGTTTTTATTCGTGAATTTTAATTTTCGCCATAGTGAATCTGAAACCCTGCTGTTGTAAAGACTTTTGTGTTGGACTGGGAAAAAAGTTCAGTCTCTGCGAAATCTTTTGTTTGCAGAAGCTGGTAGACTTGGAATTTCATTCAGACATCTTTGATGCAAGGGAGAGTTCTTTCAAAGAGTATGTAGTGTAATTGTTAATATTAATGGTACCTATAATTTAGTCTGTCATAACACGCAATCAATCTAGCTATTCACAACTTTTATACGGGTTATCTTATGTAGGCTTACAGATTGCGGATTACATAGCATGTTGTGGTATTGTAGGTTCGTTAGCTCATTTAAAATTGAACTCAGTATCACCACAAGTACGAATTTGATGTCAATTCATGTGCTAGAAGATGATTAGGTTTGATTAACAAGAGGAGATAAACATTCCATTGACTGCAAAAAAGTTCGCAGCAATTTTATTCGGTCGAGAATGGTGACAGAAATTTAGGCCGTAATTTTTGATTACCAAACATAGAAGAATACCACTTTCTTTTGTGTCAAAGACTTTATCAAGGTTGAGAAAGATCCATGCAGCACATCTGTAGCGTGGACCTTATTATGCTGAACATTTTGTGCGCAAATGTTATCGCTCGATGTTCTTTTTGCTAATCTTGGGTCATGTTAAAGCGGAGTAAATTTATAGAAATGATCTCCTGTCCTCTAATGTTGTTTCTAACATCCAAAAGTCCTTATCTTTATTTTTTATTGTCAAATTTTCGTTGGTTGCTGTACCGTAGCAGATTTGAACTTCCACCAAAATTTTTACAAAATCATGAACGTTGTTTCGTAGAAAGTCGTAGAAGGTCAGTAAGATCAGCAGCCATTCAATTCTCCTATTCTTTGCATTGTCCTTATCACCCAATCAGATGTGTGACAGACTGCCTTTTACTGCAAGCAATTTGGTGTGGATTAAGTTTTTACTTTAATTTTGGTGAGTTTGTTTTCGGACGTCATTCCAAAATACCGTCGTAATTCCAAAATACCGTCATAATTTTGAGAAAATTTGTCAGCTAACAAACAACACTATATTGGTGAGAAGGGACAAGAAAGATACTCTGATAGTACGGCAGAATAATAAAGGAGAATTACAAGGGTGCACAAAAAGACATTTTAAAGATCAGTAATATTGTGAAATTTTGATGATTTTCCCAAAAGCTCAAGTTTTTGTCATTTGTTATGAACCAAGAAAATTGCTGTAAATGACCAAAATTGTTTTTAATTCTTTTCAGTTGAAGAAAATGTTTAGGAAAGAACGAGAAATTATCTATAGCATTGTTATTTTGTATGTTTTGTTTTGTTTTGTTTTGTTTTGTTTTGTTTCGTTGTAATGGTGGTGTTTTGTCATGCTGCATTGAACGCATACAATGCTGGCTGAGTGAAAAGCATGGTGCGTTGGTCACGTTATCTGCTGCGGAGAAACCTCACGAATTTTTGCATTTCATGTTGATTGAATCAATGGTAAAAATGATCAGGACATATAAGTCAATAGAAAAGGTAAAAATATCCACTTCTAAAACGACTCAACAGTCTTAACTAATTCAGAAAATTTATTTCGATTCGTTTTTAATTTAAAAAATTACGTCTTTAAGATTGGTTCTCATGGACAATTTAGCCCGGAATTTTGTTGTAGAAATGATCAAAGTAGAACTACAAATCTCCATCAAATCTAGCTGAGTGAAAAAAATTCTCCTATTTCTTGGTTGTGATTTATGTTCTCATTGGAGGGCAAACTTTTGCTCAATGGTAATTTTATACGAAATATGAAACCTTGAATTCAACCTGAAATCAATGAAAGTACTCCAGTGAGAAAAGATATGGAACATCTTTTCCTACACCTACAAATATTCGCTTGGTATTCTTAGGACATTTATAAAGTATAGTTCTTTGAGTTAACTTTAATCGCAAATTTTGGTCCTTTTTGCATTTTTTTGGGAAACAAACATAGATTAAGATTGCCAATAATTGTATGATTTATAATGGTTTAGCCTATTTCATCGAATTAATGTTTCCCATCTCTATTAGCCTTTCTACTTTGAAAATATTCAAGAATTTATTTAAATTTGTGCATAATTCATGATTGTTCATTTTTGCGGACGCCAATACTTTTTTACTTACCCGATAGATTTTGAAACGAGAAGCAAACCCCAGTTATGTAGGACAAGCTAATTTACCAAACAGTTGTCGAAATCTCAGTTCTCGCCTTGCCGATATGCTGTGCCGATTCTTTCAAGGAACATTATTTCTGAGTTTAAATAGTCCAAGAAAACAAGAATCGCCTGCATAGAGCCGGAGGAGTGTTGACACTGGGCATCTATAGCTGAAAGCAAAACAAAAATCATTTTCCAAGAGACTGTTGCTTGCTTTGTTTACCAAGTAAGGCTTGATGAGAAATCTCGTCGATGAAATAATTGCCGCTGTTTGCGAAGCAGTTCAGCGTGGTTGGGGGGAGTTTGTTGTGAGATTATACCTTTAGAAACGTGCTGTATCACAGGAATATCGCATCGTTTCAACCAATGGTTTATATCAATCAATGCTACGGTCCAGGAAATTCAGGATGGTATATTTGAACATCAGTTCTATTAAGAAATAACATCGTTCGCTGATTTTGATTAAAGGCCTGTAAAATGCGTTTATTTACACTTGTCACTTGGATGATGTGCCGTAGATCAAGTGTCTTGTATTGGTTTGTGCTAGTTTGTTATTCAAAAGCCATAGGTTCAAGAGCTAAAACCTGCTTCAGTTTTCTTTCAATTGCACATGAAGTAATGTTTGCATTTGATATCCATTGTTCCTTTCTTTGTATCAAAATTTTCCGAGTTAGAATTTAACAATAATTTTGCTTTTTGTTCGCCGTAGATTATTAAGAGGTCCAAGAGAAAATTCTGCGTATAATTTTGCTTATAATTGTGCATATAATTTAGTCCTTGCACTATGCACTTCCATATCATTTGTTCACATTGCTGCCCAGCTCTTAACTGTTAGCATTGTGCCTCAACTAAAAGAAACCTCAAATTAATGCCTGCTAAATCATACGCAGAGCTCATTACGTTGGTCAGAGGATATCTCTCAGCATTCAGGAGCTGTCAAGCATGGACTGATGTTCTGAACCAACATTCTGAAAAGTATTTGAGGATTGAAATTTATCACATTATTCAAGCATCAAAGCTGCAAAAATCTGAAAAATGACAAATTAAGAAAATTTTGAAAGAGGTGATGCCTCAAAATCCTGATAACCAATAAATATTCTTAATTAGATAACTTTATTGCTAAAAATATTTAAGTGAATGTATGTTCATTCGACAGAAATTGAAGAGCTGCAGTCAAAATTGAAAGCACCTATCATAAAATATCGTCCAACGCCTGAAGATTTACTTAAATACGGAGATGGCGGTGTAGCAATTATTGACCAATGGATCGCAGCTCATGGAAGATATTTCATCGGATCTTGCGAATCAACATTTTCATTCAGAATTCACGAAGAAAGAGATATATTAGGATTTAATCCAGATAACACTTTTAATTGTTTATGCACTGAGAAGCAAATCGGGAAATGTGAACAACCAACCAGATGGAGAGTTCAATTCACGTGACATTTGAAGTTCAGAACTGGATCTGATCCAGAGGTCATATTGGGTGAGTTTTTATGACATGACGAACATTCATGAAAAACCTTGAAAAATTTAGCCAAGCACATTTAGCGCTGTAAGTTTCAGGTTGGGATTTTTAATTTGGGGACTAGAATGACTCATTTGCATTTCTTCCTCGCCTCCTCCGCACCGAGGCTCACTGCACAATTTATTACTTTCTGAAATGAGATTGATTCCGATCTCATGATCCAGCCCGCTATTTAAAGAAACAAATAAAAATGGTCCTACGACGGTATATAAGCGCCGACGGCCGTACTCCACCTCAGTATTTCTGAACTCATGTTTCCATCCCCTTCAATACTACCTACTCGATGAATGCCGACGAAGAAAAACACCTTGTGGATCCACATCTGGAGGTAGAAGAAGACGATGAATCCACAACGCTAAAACCCGACGGCGTGCTCGAGCCTAGTACCAGGAAAGAAACGAATTCTTATTTCCAGATAGATCCAGAAATAATTAAAGATAGTTCGTAGATGAAAACGTATCACAGATATTAGCACAAACATGGAAGGAAAACAGCATTTGAGACGATTGATTGAAACTGTGGTTCTTAGTTAGGCTGCGTCTTTAAATTTTGTGAATGTTTGCTGCACTCAACTTTCATATTTCAAAATTTTTAAATGGTCTTGTAAAAATTCTTAATGTTTTGCAGGACTGAAGAAATAGAAGAATTTCGAGTGAATTTCTAACAAATGTATAAAAATATCGTTTGATCCAGATACCTTTGTAGAATAAATTCATGGATAGTTCATGGCAGGCTTGAAGACTAATCACACTTGTGGGAACTGAAATACTTATGTAGAAATCACACTTAGATGGTCAATTTACAGTACAGTATATTTTTAGATCAAATATTAACAAGCAAGAATGTAAACTAGAACTCGTAAACTTTTTGGGACGAATAGATGAATTGAGAATATTATAATGGACTAAAGTAAAAGGAATATTTTGTCTTATTTAATAGTATCTTCCAATTGCACTGTCTTGCATTTTTTGATGCTACTAGGTAAACCAATAAACAGTGAAACGTTTTGAAAATATTATCAAAATTTGATTATACAGGGTCTTTAAAAAAAAATGTTCACGTTTGATTAAATATTAAAAAATAACGATATAATCTTCCAAATACGCTGAATATTCACGAAGCTACAAGAGTTTGAAGTACAAGTTTATGCGAAAGCTGAAACCAGAGGCCTCTAAATGGCATTTACGGTAGAAATAGCATGGGCATCGTTTCTTTTGTTTCTCGTTTATTTTGAAGCCAAGCAAATGGAATTTTAAAAGAGTTTTGATAGCCTAACTTTCAAGCATATATGTATATACTTTGAAGAATTCCGTTGAGCAAGGCTTAAATCAATTTCGAAATCCTATTTGGTTTGCTCTGATTGCTGGAGCCTTCTTTTACCTTGATCTTGAAGCTTCTTGACATTACATACAAGTCATCTACGGGTCTCTGGTTTCAAGTTTTCGCATATTTTTGATTTCTGAAAGCTCGCAACTCGATGAATTTTCAACTGATTCTGGTCGCTAGAATTGTTTCAAAATCTTAGGGACAGGCTCATCTTCCAGATGGCCTGTTCATGTTATCGTTATTTTTCAATATTTAATCAAACGTCGAACAATTTTTTGGGACAGCCTGTATTACCGATAGTGAAAGTTTCTTTCTGTGCTGATGTGTAAGGGATTAAGTTTTATCCGTATTGCAAAATCTTGAATGAGCTTCGAATGGGTGGCAATTCGTTCTTTTAAAAGCTACCGGGTTTTGAAATTCAATTTTTTATTCCGTAACGCCATTTAAATTGATTGCTTATATCCTTAACAAGTTCTTTTATCATCTGGTACTCGAAATTTTGTGTAACATTGTAAGATGAAGCTTTTCATTGAAATACGACAGTTTGTAATAACCTCAGCACTGTGATCCAGATTTCCGTTTTAGTGTAATTAATGCCAAAAAATGAAACTTTCAGAATTGTACAGAACTGATTTTTCTATATTTAACCGTAGCCTGAGGTATATCAAGACGCAAAAAATTTTCAGAGAAAATATCAATTCATGTTAGGCCTAAAAAGTGTACTGCAGGCTTCTTTTGTAGCACAGCAAGGCCACAAAATAGCGCTAACTTTCAAATTCACATTTCTTGGCTTGCACTCACTCGATTTTCATGATCTTTGCTTTGTTTGACAGATTGAACCCTGCAGAATATGCAGTGAAGAGGTCGATTGAAAATTTCATCTTGGGATGTGCAAATTTTTCAAATCCATAATGGTAACCAATCGTTGATAAAAACTAAAACTGAATCACGAAACGCTCCTTCAACATTGAAAATAACAAATCTATGTTTCAGAACTCTCATAAAGCCTATTGAAGAATCAAGTTTAACCTATTGGGAACATTTTTGCAAAGGGCTAAGTAGACTAAGCTCTCAACTAATTTTGGCGAATTTTTCACGAGGGTCAGTGAAGAAGAAGTCTTTTTTAGCAAATTCTGTCTGTATTTGCCACTGTACTATAGACTGAACTAGATGTTCAATGAAACAAATATTTCCCTCTTATAGTCAAAAGGGGGTTAGAGATCAACTCCCTAATCATATAAGGTATCTATTTTGGTGTTTGTTCTGTTTCTCGATGTTACTAGGAGCATTTTTCACCTTGGGATATAACAAATCATTGTAGAGTTGGCTGCATGTTTTCAAAACCTTGAAAATTAGTTGAATTATGTAAAAATACTTTATACTACTATTGCTAAAAAGCATGTGTTTGAAATTGTGGAGATATCATGAAATATTGGCTTTGCTAATAGTTTTTCGTCATAAAAATGCAATTTTTTACTCTGAAAAGGTGCAAAACTGGTCTTCGTGAAAAATTTGCCAAAATTATTTGAGCGCTTATTCTACTAACCCCTTTTGTAAACGTGTTGCCAATAGTTCAAACTTGATTCTGCAAAAGACTTTCCGAGAATTCTGAAACATAGATTTTTTGTTTTTAATGTTGAAGAAGCGCTTCGTGATTCAGTTTTAGTCTTTTTAACGTTTGGTTACCACTATGAATTCGCAAAATTTCCGCATCCCAAGATAAAATTTTCAATCCACTTTTTCACTACATACTCTGCAATGTTTAATCTGTTGAACAAAACAAAGATCATGAAAATCGGGCGAGTCCAAGCCAAGAAATTTGAATTTGAAACTTAGTGCTATTTTGTGGCCTTAGAAAGAAGCCTGAAATACACTTTTTAGGCCTAACTTGAAATAATGTTTTCTCAGCACTAGATTGTCCGACTTGAAAATTTGTTGGGTTTTGACATTCCTCAGGCTACGGTGAACAATAGAAAAATCATTTTGGTACAATTCTGATACTTTCATTTTTCACATTAATTACATGCCCTGGAACACTGTGCTCAGGAAAAACATTTTTTGAACCTTGAACCGGTAGCAAAGCGATAACGGAGAATCTGGAGTGTCAACTTCACAAATCACGTCTTCTTATAAGGTTGAAAATTCTCATACACAAGTGCCTCTTTTCAGAATTTCAAGGCGTCCCACACTTTGGCAACTTCAATTCTTACTGAGAACCAGATACAGAAAGAAGTCTCAAGTACCTTTTCCAGATCGACTTTTTCTCATATCTACCATATTTCAAGCTATTCCAAAACAAAATTAGCATCAAAGAAAGAACAAAATTGTTGTTAACATTGATATTCTGAAACAAACATTATAACTAATCGAGTGAATGTTAAATAAGAAACTGATAATTAAATAGTTCAAAATCATGATAAAACATTTCCTTTAAATACGCTAGCCGTATGGTCTTCCAATCTCGTCCCCACGTAAGGCCGAGTGGTGTTCATTCTTTCAAATCTAAAGTATGACCTCTGTTAGCCTGTTATTCAGTCTATAATTCCCGAAAATTGGGTCTGGCTGACAGGCTAGACCTTCGTGGGAATGAGGTTGTGAGTTTCACTAAATTCATTCCGCAGAGCTTGGTTCCATTGGCAGGCCCCCAACATTTTCCAACCTCAGCCTTTTCGGGCATAAATCCGCCTTTGGTCGGGCAAAAATGTTGGTAAACAATGGACTTCTATTGGGCAGCCCCCTGGATTTTATCTTACCGTACGCTTATTCCATTACAAAAATATCAATTTCGAAGTACTGATTCGTTTTGAATAGTTGAAAACCAAATCACCTTTGACTAAGAAGTACAACTCGTTCTGGGTTTTTGTCCTGCAAGTAAACAGACCCAATGAGATGACTATATTCCGTTTGGCAGTACAAAATATGTTCGGAAGGTTTACTAATGTTTTTGGTCACGACCACTACGCTAGTGTTTTGGCAACGATAAATCAAGAGCACTTTTCCATAAACTATATAATATAGATAAACATTTTCAAAAATATAGAATGCTTGCTTTTACTTCTGCAAGTTTAAGGTCTTTTAATTTTAACACAGCTTAGGTTGTACTTGACAAAAAGACAACCTTGGAACGAAGGCTCTCATTGGGGTTCATAATAAAACAGTGTGCAACGATATCTACAAAGGCGTTGAATAAAGACTGAATCGTAAATAAAAGACTTTTACTGCTAGTAAATGGTCGTTTTACGGATGGAGTAGCAGCTAACTCTGGTAAATGGCTTGAAACCAAGGTACTAAATGATGCTCCTTTTGGTTACCATAATTCACCGATAGTTTTATGCTCTATTGAAACGTTAGTAAAACACTTTATTTCCTTGTCTTTGAAAGCATATGACTAAAGCAGCATGTGGTAGTCAACCAATCAACAACTTTGTTTTTGCCCAATCAAATGTAGAAGAAGTAGTTATAATGACAAGACAGGATTCTTACGGCCGACTTCCACTCAGTGGAAATTTCCGAGCGGGCGGAATTTTAAATAATCAAAAGTCATTGGGCTGCAAATTTCCATTAAACTTCAACACGACATCTTCTCTTGTGAAAAATAAAAATTCCGTCCGCTCGAAATTTCGATTAACTGGAAATGAATCTTTGCACAAGATTTCTATAAGGTGCAAAACATGCGCCTACAAATGTTTAACTGATTTGGTTGGCTAACTCGGTGGCAATGTCAATCAAAGAGTGAAATGCTTTGTTTCAATAGAGCGCTGAAAATAAATTGCGCAATATTTTTCCCCTGTTGGAAATCCAGCTTTTTTGCAATAAATTGTGCTTGTAGTAAAGTAATGTCTATCTGAAATTAGATGTCACGTGATTTGTGATAAAGCAAGTCACTCATGCAAAACACTTTAACAGTTTTCATTCACGAATATTCTCACGTGGCATCTGATTTGAGATAGAGTTTAAGTAACGATATTTATGCATTCTTACAACATTAAAACGGAATCTATATTTCTAAATCTGCATCTACCTCCGTGAACTCTAACTAACAAATGATATTATTTACAAATTTATCTATGATGCAAGGTTAATGTTCGTGAACTAAGCAAGGTACTAAAACGTGAAGTAATAAGGGAGATATAGGAGGAAGCGCACACTTCTGGACTTGCTACAAGTCTCTCTCACTTTTTAGTCCAAATAGTCTGGAAAATGCGAGAGAGATTTGTAGCAACTCCAGCACACTTCATGATTAAAATCGTCCAAGACCAAGTTTACATTGAACTGATACAGTTTTGATCCGTCACAAAGTTGTTACGGTCCAAGAGCGTTAACACTGCCCTGAACAAATTTTTTCCAAAGACAGAAGGAGCGAAAATGTTCCGGTTAGGCAGGAGCAGTGTAAACGGGAGGCTGATCCGTGACACTTCTGTTACGGATCCAAAGGTGTTCGGCACAGCGTAAACGGCGTCTTAGATTCAGTTGTAACAATCGTATATCAATGTGGAATGAACATAAAGCTGAATTCATACAGGACATGTTTTTGGTGATGCTGGCCACATAATCCTCGAATTTTATGAAGATTAGCACTAAGGTGAGCAGACATGCGTCTCATTTGAGGGCAGCGGCATTTGTTAACATTTCGCGTGAGAATTTAACGTAAAGCCAAAAGCAGTAGGACCAAGAGATTACTCCTGCATTTTTCTTGGGATTTTGAAATTTATAGGGTCATTTTGTCTGCAAATTAAGCAAATATTGAGATCACTATGAAATTCCTAGACAATTCAAAGCATTTGAAGAAGAGTCTTGGAAAGCTTGATTCAGTTTTCTTCGTTCAAAACCGTTTGTAAACTTAGGGTCTTTTCGAAAATCCTTCATGAGTTGAGAAGCAGATAAATGAACGATTTGCTATATCTTGCTGCCGCATCAAGCAACGTCTTCCATGACAAGTTTCATAACAATAGTAACATGACTTTTTTTTAAATATTGCAAAATACATATATTTGATCAAGCAAATTTACACCTTTTTATCTGAGATTTAACTTTATCATTCCAACACCAGATGCAATGGATTATGGTTACCTTGTGAGATCTTTTCTTGACATTTTAATATACAAATATACCTGGGAAAGGTTTCAAAAGTAAACATCTCGCAAATACTTACAAAACAGTTATAATTAAAACCTATTTGTTTTTAAGCCATCAATGTCTCACACGAATTTACGTTTAAAATAGATTTTCTAAATGAGACTGAAAGATTTTGACGCCCGAATTGATATATCAATCGGCACTTCTTCGCTATCCAGGTTCTTTTGGGATTTTACAGCTCGCAAATGTTCATTCAATCTTTGTCTGGCGTCCTTCCGTGCTTTATCCTCGTCCACATAGTTGTTATTTTTGGTCCTCTTTTTGTGTCCACTTTTTGCTCTTGGTGAGGGAGACCTGCCATCCTGTTGACACAAGAAACGTAAATATCTGGATTCCTTCAAAAAATTCTGACCTTATCACATGTTAGAAAACAAATAAATTAGAGATTTAACGAAACCAGGACGGCCGCTTTCGCCAGAACGGTATTTTGAACCTTCCAAACCAAGGATTGTTTCCAGTTAAATTTTGTTCGAAAGGCCACGAGGTTCCGAATCTTTACAAAATATGGTGTAACATTCTATGGCCGATTTCTTTGAATTGAATGGCTTGACAGAAGCTCCAACTACTGTGCTGTCGGACTCCATTCTACCATTGGATTTTCAGGAGTCATTAATATTTTCAGAATTAGGGGGATTTTCGTCTTTTTGAAGAATTCACGAAAAGTTTTGAAAAAAATTAAAGCGATCGTAATTTCTAGACTTTTCGAAGAAACAGCATAATTTTCAGGAAAACCATAATTTATGAATGCCTACAATATGGTGTCAAACACAAATCTTTCACACTTCTGGTTACAATTTAGACATTTAATGACGTCACATCTTGAAATGATTTGAAATATAAAATATACTGTGATTGCGAAAAATATTAAAGATTTCCGAAATTCCAACAGCAGAACAATAGAAAAGCAGTTACATTTTCATTCAAGCCATTCATTTTTCAGACAAATAGGTCATAGTTTATGTCAACTTCTTAAAGATTTTGAACCTAGTATGCTGAGCGGAAATCTCCTTCTTTATACTATCAATTACTCTATTATTATTAAAACAAAACCACCATCAAAAATATATATGAAAAACAAAACTGTTAAAAGCAAAACGTTTCGATTATAAAATCTTCATCAGTTCAAATCTGTTACATTACTCTATTATTATTATTATTAATTTCTTTATAGTAGGCGTTTGAAAATAGCTAAGTCACGGCTAATTGATGCCTACCTATGTTTACACTTTACCGGCACAGTTTTGACCAGTTACAAAACATCCCCCCCCCCCAGTAACGACCCCGCCGGACATTAAAAAGACAGCGAGGAAATGATGAAATTAAACACCTTCAATGGGGATTAGAAATATCATGGCGGGGAAAGGAAATTTTCGGCTATTATCTGTGATGAAACTTGCATAATTTTTGACAGGGAAACAAAATTTTCAACGAGGAACCAACAGAAACACGGCGGGGAAAGTGTTTAAATTCAAACTTAGCAGGGAAACAAATTTTCTTGGCGGGTCGTCCTTCTACCTTGGCGGGACAATGTTTCAGCGGGGTTGTTACTGGGGGGCGTTACAAAGTTATTACAAATCAAAATCTGTTACATTGCTCCAGAACGAAATTATTCTGCAGATAAGAGGAACACTGATCAGCAAGAATGGTGTAAACGCAAGGCAGATCCATTACACATGCCGGACGGATGCAAAGTTGTACCAGTACAGTGTAAATGGGGTGTCTTAGTTAAATGCCTGAAAACCATCTTTTTATGATATGGCACACTGACGCCTTTCAAACCGATGTTATCATCAGAGTATGCTGTGCCAATTACTTTTGACTTTCTCGTTTCTTGCATCTGCCATTTTAATAAAATTTTATAGTACAATTTTTTAGCAAATATAACATTTTTATGATGATAATATAGGTTTGAAAGGCCTCAGTGTGCCAGTTACTTATGACTTTTTTCGTTTCTTGTATCTGCCATTTTAATAAAATTTCATTATACAATTTTTTAGCAAATATAATATTTTTATGATAACGATATTTACAATAAAAGAGTTTCGCTTTTATAGCCTAGATCGGAAGTACAGATCTACAGAACTGCAATTTCCTACAAGCTATGCATTTGAAAAGGACAGCTTCAAAAAACTCTTTCGTGATTCCTAATTCACGAAAAAAAATGAGTCTATCGAAGCTGAAGTTCTAAAACAAAAGCAACGCTGTGTTGCAATTGCAATAGACGAGTATGCTCAAAATGGTGGCGAGGAACTTTTTACCAATATGCATTTGCGCTCGAATTACGAATCTTTTAACGATTCTATAGGAATTCGATTAAAGAACACAGTGCATCTTGGTAAAAAGTTCCTCTCCACCATCTTTAGCGCAACAATATCCTTTGAAAACTTCCGCTGAAAATTAAGGTTATGCAGTCTAAAAGTGGCTTTCAATCTAAAATACGAATTTTAGTGTTTCAAAGTTTACTTACTGGTCTATCATTTTCAGTAACAATGACTTCTTTCCAATTATTTTTCCTCAATTCATCAATTTTTTCAAACATATTGCTCACATCTTCAACCTGAAAAAAGTTTGCATAAATCAATGAGACGGAAAATTTTGAACCCAGGCTTATATCACACATACGAAGCGAAGAGTTGCAAACCTAAGATTTTGTGCTAAAGAGTGTCGTCAATTTTAGGAAGGAAAATGTGCTCATCGTTTTCATTCGTTTTTGCAGGTTTTTGGAAGGGGCTTTCTGCAGAAAATCACCCATATAAACAGGAAGGAATGGTCCATTTACGCCGCGTAAATTACTGAACCTAATTGAACACATTGGCAATAAAACAAGAAAGTTTTCAATATTATTGCTTTGATATTCATGGAGCAATGGCCTTCCTAGCGGGGATTCTTTTTTCTGAATTACCCGGTAGTTGTTTTGGTAAGGGCTGTAGACATTTGAATGGACCATTTCAATGAATTCTGCAAAGTCACTTGGAAGTTGGGAGATCTATTTTTGGATAAACATCTAGTGAACGGTTGCTTGCAACAACACTTGAGATTAAAAAGTTCTATTTCAGCAGTATATCCTGGGACTATCAGTGAAATATTTATCAAGAGACTTTACATCAGGGACTTGGCTTTGAAAACCATTACGGGATGTTTCCAATCAGATTAAAAGTTTGTCTTCAAATAGTTAAATTTTCTAAATTATCAAAACAATTTAAATTGCTCCGATTTAAAATTAAAGATGATCACATCACTCTTAAATCTTGAATGGAACAATTAATCTCTGCTCATCATTTTGGAAAAATTAGGGTACGATCTGAATTAAACTATAACCAACACACCACTCCTAATAATAATAAGAACTATCCTCGTTATAAATTAATGACTTGTAACACATGCCCCTAACTCAAAATCCGGTAATTAAAGGTTTTTATCCGATCAAGCAAGGGGATTAGATGGACTTAGCAAGCCTGTCGATCATATTTTGTCCCAGAAATCGAGGCTTATCCAAATTTGTCACAATGTACCTGGCTGCAGTTTGAATTCATACTAATGGCTTTTGGAAATTATTCTTTGAGAGATGAAACACAATCATTAGCAATAGCATATTTGGAAATCAGCTTATCGTCCTCACGTTCGATTAAGAGTCATTAAAGTAAAGTTCTCGGTTGATGAAATGAACCTTTGCCACTGTCTTGCACAGTGTTTCTAATCAAGCCAATGTCTCTAATCCAGTAATCAAAGGTTTTATCTGATCAAGGGCAAGGATAATATCGACAAAGCAGGCACACTTGCCATTTTATCCTCCAGAAGTAAAGCTTGTCTTAATTTGCCTTGCTACAGGAAAGAACCTGAGAAGAACGAGTGCAGACTTTACAAACGGGAGAGAGTAAAGTCTGCGTGATGCCATCCGATTCGCTGTTTTTCTTTGCAATGCTTTGAATGAGTGCCCCCCGGACTCTTACATAGTCTCTTAGCCAATGGAAGTATGTTTTGTATTCTAGAACGATTGCTCTGCAGAACCAACAATGATCTGTGGTAGTGATTCAGCTGATTCTACAAAACAGCGAATCATGCCGCATTATACAGACTTTATTTTCTCCCGTTTGTACAGACTAAGCAAATTACGATCGACGCAGGATAATTACCTGTATGGCCACCATATCCCAGAATCCTTCAAGATCTGTCGACATAGGACGTTTCTTTCCTGATGGAGTTTCCTGCAACACAAAAGAGCAATTCAAGATGTGCGAAGCTTCTTCTAATTCGAAAGTTTGCCTCTCTGGGGTCAATACTTCAAAATTTGAATGGCGGAGACGTCTGCACGTTTTTTTTTTGTAAGAAACTGCCCATAAGAAACTCAACTCTCAGATCGCCAAAAAATTAAGAAACTCCAGTATTGGGAATATTTAAGTTAAGAAACTATTTAGTTTGATAAAAGAAATCCTTGACCATATTTCTACTTTACTTTCACTCGTTTCCTGTATCATATTACTCGTAAGGTACTTGAGTAATGTCTAAACATCGGAAAAGCTCAAAAACTTTCTTTTGAGATGTTCACGAGGGCACAGGTAGTGAACATTAAGATTGTTATGGAGCCTCTAAGAAACTCGTAAGAAACTCTGAGTACTGAAAACCTGATAATTTTAAGAAACTTTCAGTACTGGCCAAAATTCTTAGTTTCTTATACAAAAATACGTGTACAGTGGGTGAGCCAGAAAAAAGTTCCCATTTGTGAAAGTCATAACATCAAGTAAACGTAAATCAAACACAGAACAATTTGTGTTAACATAGAACGGTTGGATCTGTAACTTTTTGGGAATGGCTACAAAAGCAAATACCTTTGTCTCTCGTATTAATAGGGTCTTTATGATAGCTAAAATTCCTATAAAGGCTTCGCCGCCGGTTGCTCTCTGGGAATCACACAATAGACCTTTTAGCTATTCTACAAAAGAGTCTGGATGGAACGTTATTTTTATACATTTTTACCCGAACGGGTTTACACTAGCCGAATAAATTCGTGCGAAGCGAATTTTTCGATGCATATGCGCAAAAAATTTTGCGCAGAACCCTGTTTTGAGAATTCACTTCGAAATCGCAGCGAATTTTTCGCTTCGCAGAAAGTAGAATCCATTTCAACTTTTTCGCTGCGAATTGTTCGCAGCAGCAAAATCAACCAATCAGAATAACTTTTCACACAACAGCAATAACGACATTGCGGATGGTTTGCTTGGACAAGGGCCTAGCCTTCTTCACACAAGAAGGTATTGCATACGAAAGATGGCCGAAAAGGATAGAAATACAAAAGAAATACAATACTACAGAGCTTGCTGCAGAAACCAGCAAATGCAGATACGATATCTGCTTACCTTGCTGCTGTACAACAAGAGCAGGGCCATGAAGGTCGGTCATTATCAGCCGAGGCAGGAGAATCACAAGTAGATATTGCAGATGACGATTTGGAAGATGAAATAACGGTAGGCCGATGTGACATTCGCTTCTTTGCCTCTAAAGATTAGACGCAAGCTGTCAAAAAACTTTATTTTATCTTATGTAGCATAATTTGGTTTTATCAGCCGCCATGTTTTCGTTGTTTTGGCGCTAAAATTTCGCATAGTGGAAATCAAAAAAAATATTCGAAGCGAAAAATTCGGATCGAAAAATTCGCTTCGCGCGAATATATTCGTCTAGTGTAAATCCGCCTTTAGAGCTTCTATCGTTATTGTGCACATTCGAAAATTCTACAAAATGTTGCAAAATATCGTTCGATTCTGATTCTTTTCAGAATAGCTGAAAGGTCTATTGAAGAAAAATCGAAAGGAAAATCGTACAAATGGGATTGATGTTTGCAGCAAATCAAGGAATGGACGGCCTCAAAACATATGCCTTTCGTGTTAGGAATATACGAGGGTTGTAAAACTTACCATATTTTCGATGCAAAGTTTCTCAAACTGTTTGAATTTCTTAGTTATCAGCAGCTGCGCTTTTCCAATGGCGGCGCGTATCTTGCCACTCGCTGAAAAGAAAACAATGAATTTGTCACTTCTAGGCCACTGTTGTGATCTCGAGTAAGATAATATAATAAAACTTTAACATTTGACAAAACTAAAACAAAATGATAAAACTTTAGCGTGTAATAATTTTGATACAAATCTCCAAGCTGCTCACGAAAAAGCTACGTGTTGACTTTCAGCGTCAAAATTTGTCAAGTCAAAACCGTAAATATTGGTCTCTCGCTCCTTCCTTTTTTAGGTGATTTGAAGCGAAAATTTTTATTGATGCAAATTAATAGCGCCGTTGAATGATAAAAAATGATGTTTAACATTTGTTGTTACCTTGCCTCATTGTACCATTGGCTGATGACGTCATTTTGTTTGCAAAAAGTAAAGAAAGTTTATAAGGTTGACCATGTTTCCAAAGAGAAATCTAATTTAAAAACTTTGCACAATTAACATGCCTTTCTAAGCATCATATGAAGTCATGAGGCAATTTATATTGAATATATTTAGCTCAGCTGAAATGTTTCCTACAACTGTATAACCTTTCAAAGATCAGATACAGCTATATCTCCATATGTTTTCTATATCTCCATATGTTTTATATGTTTTCATATGTTTTTTGTGTTTTATAATCTCTGTTCAAGATGTTTTCTAGTCGTTTGCAAAAAAAATGACGTCATCAGCTGAAACATAAAATGGGTGGACAACTTGAAAACGAAATGAGATATCAAAGAAAATTAAACAGGATATCTTGTCATTTGACAGTGCTGTTCATATGCATTAATAAAACATTTCGCTTCAGGTCACCTTAAAGCTTTCGTAAAAATTTTGATTTTCGCTAAAGGTCATAAATTGCCTGAAAATGTTCAAAATAAGCTTACAAAAAGTTTCCTACTATGAAAGAAACATTTCTGTATTCACTTCGGAAACGCGTTTTAATTTCGTTGTTGCTGTGAAAAGATGAAGCAGAAAGACAACAACTTTTTTAGGAATAGCAGGAAGGATAACATGAGTTTCTTTCTTGACTTCGGCAATCAAAATGGCTCTTACAGAGTGCAAAAGGATAAAGCATTCTCAATGACTTTCTTCAGAAACAGGTGAAGTTTTCGGAACCGGCTTCATATCATACGAAAAGTCTTCAGGTATATTCGATCTCCTGCTGCAACGTGAAGCTTAGTCATTTTCGGTTCAAATATCTTAACATCTATCTGAATAAGACTAACGCTGTCGGTGCAAAGTTTACATGAGTTTCGTCAAACAATTTGATAAGCGTTGAATCATACTCGAAAACAAGAGATAACCTTGTTATGCTTTTGAAGAGCAGAAGTATAACATGAATGAAAAGTAGCATCCATTACAGGTGAAAAGCTTCATAAATTTTTAAAACCTAGTGAAATGCTGATTGCAAAAGATCGTCTAGATAACAAGATCTAAAGAAGCACTGAAAAACGAAAATTCAAAACTCCACTCCACAAAAATTCCCTTATTCATCCAAAAACCAAAAAATTGACAACAGCGATAAACCAAATATATAAATATTAAGATAAAACATAACATAGAGAGAAAAGATCTTTAGGAGAAGTCTTTGTCTGCTGCAGGAGAACTACACAAAAGAACTAGACTAAACATGTGTGGGAAAATTCATCCGATTAATACCGTTGACGATTAATACCGTTGACGATTAATACCGTTGACGATTTAAGTGAGGTTTACGGGGGATGCTGCTTATTGCAGGTGTGCTGGAAACTAAAAGAACTCAGGCATATTAGGATGGTTGATTCCTGCAACGACCTGCTCTCTATTCAATGTGTTCCTGCTTCACATTAAATTCAATTTATCAAATCTGATCAAAAAGTCGCTACAACATGACTCCCATCTAAGGGAGCTGTCATTATTAATAACAGGGAGGGGGTGGAAGCATTTTAAAAATTTGCCCAAACAATTTTAGACCCCTGCATTCTAGCCATGAAAAATTTCAGACCCCATTTAATTTTCACCAAAAAATTTCAGACCCCTGACAGCACAATACGACTTCAAAAGAACCAGACGGTCACAAAAGCATCAAACCAAAAAAAGAAGAATTCAATTGAAGAAAAGAAGAAAGAAAACTTTTTTGAGAAAACTGATAAATAGTTAAGCTAAAATCTACAAAATTGAATTTTTTTCGAAAATATTCAAAAATGTGGCACATTTATTTTCAGACCCCTGCATAAATTCCTCTAAAAGTTTCAGACCACAATAAATTTACCCTAAAAATGTTCAGACCCCACCTCATTTGCTTCCGCCCCAGTCCCTGCAATTTTTTATGACTGCTCCCTAAATGTCACAGACTGTCAGGCCCATCTAAATCATCCATGGTAGTCACAACCTGAAGAGAACGTAAGTTCTAAAGGCCTTAGTGTGCTGCTTCAAACGTCGTGTTTCTTTGTCCCCATTTTCTTACAAATTCCCCATCTAAAAGGGTACGAGTTTCGCCTAAAATTTCGCAGCCTTAAAGTTTGGTGTTCGGTAAGATGAGGTGATGTGTTAGAAATTGGCAACACTAGTCAGTGTCAAATCATGAATTTCATTTTTATTGTACTCCAGTTGAAGAAAATCAGCTTCGAACATGAACGAAGACAATTTTATTTCATTTACTGGAAAAGCTACAAGTTGACAATCAAGAAAAGGTTGCCTCATTTTTTGGAGAAAAAAAACGTGACCGATTTTACCCCCATTACTCCACCCTAATCAGCATAGGCTACAGTGAATATCACGGAAAAACTTTGAGTCAAATACTAAAATGTTCTGTTGCTTTTAGCAACTTTTAAGCAATCCCAATGAAAGTCAAATGTTCAATTTGATGTTATTTGAGGTTATCCCACCAAGGAGAATCTTTAGCTGCCACAATATGGTTTCAGCTTCATGTTTGACTAAGTATAAAATAGCCCAAAAACGTCAGCTACATTTAGCATCAATGTAAACCGACTATACGATTATTTAGCGCAAGAACAAACGACGAAACCCCGAGGAAAACCCTCACCTTTCTCAAAATGAGGTTGCAAAGTGAAATCAAGAACGATCCTCCCTGGGGACTTAAAATGACGTCAAATACACTGTTACGGTGTACATATGTCTAATTCACCCGATAGCCTTTAGGTGTCGTTGCATCTATAAAAAATTATCATTTAAAAAAACATGTCAAAACAATTTAAAAATGACTCACTTTCATCAGATAATGCATTTTGAGCGATGTCTTTCTCGGCTTTTTCGCACAACGCTGTGAATCGTTCGATCTGGTCCTTGAGAACGTCCAAAAAGAATTGCCCATCTTTCTTGATAATCTTATCAGGATGCGTGTTTTCTTTATCGTTGATGCTCAAGCGAGAAATATCGATTTGAACCTCTGGCTTCTCCATCTTTTCCAACGCAAACACAGTCAGCTATAAAATGATAACAGATTAACGTAAGAAGACTATGGCAATATAGCATGAATAATTAACCAGGGTTTTTAAGACGACGGGTGCTCGCATTACTTTCTTATTAAGTGCAGAGAGCAATCTTAGCTACAGCAAAATATCAATATTTTTACGTCCACAGGGCAACAGGGGTTCCGTTCAGTTAGCTTGTTTCTGCACAGTCGCACTCTGGAAGTTCATTAACAAAGATTTTATTAATAATCGCAGCAGCTGCTGGCTTGTAAAACATTTACGCAAAGGATTGGATCTGTACATTTCCAGATAGAACCAAATTAAGCTAAAACCCACATTCCTGGTCCATGTTCCATGTTACCTACTTACATACATACATAAGAACGTATTGAAGTTTAGAGTGCGTAAGTATGCCGCCTACTATATGGATGCAATTAGAAGGCCGCCAAGGACACCAAAAACACTATATCGCTATTTAGAAATGGCTTCCCAATCTATTTCGAAGGTGTTGTGGCGCAGTGGTGTAATCCTCTGACTTTGCAGCCAGAACAGTCAGGCGGAGTGGGTTCGATACCCGGTAGCACCCCACCACTTGAGCGTCATGACAAGGGGTCGCGGACTCGATTAGGTCTGCTCTATTTCTGCGATCCCAGCGATTGGCGCTGAAAAACGCAACTTTACCTTCACCTTCATTTCGAACGGCTCAAAAAATGAACTAAAAAAGCTTCGATCTGCTCAATCTGTTGAGGGAAATGAGGGACAGGGTGCCCTCAACTCTGCATCGATATGGTAGGTCTTCGTAAATTTTAAAGACTTGCTGCTAAACCATGAATTTCAAAACATTTTGATAAACTTCTTTGGATTAAAAAAACAGTTCAGTTTGGAGAGTACTGGAACAACGCAATATCCGTTAACATCTAATTTATAAATTGCAAAGAGATTCGGATGCAAAAAATCGAGAAGATTTAGCACACTGAGGCCTTTCTGACTTGTGTCGTCATCAGAGTGTGACTTTAAACAGAACTAATTCATATATTCTCAAAAACTAGTAACGAAAAATGCCACTTTATTTGCTTCGGTCGAGGCAACCCATCACAAGGGCATATCGCTAAGAATCATCCCTCAGGTTTGTCTTAGCCTCTTCTAGAACCTAACGTGGGCAACCAAACTCGGATCAAGCCAGTCCTTCCACGGGTTTCCTGAACGCCACACCCATCAGTGGAAGCTTCTCTATTTGCCATTATGCATAAAACAAGCCCGAATTCATTCATAAAGCGTAGGTAGCTAGCTTACAGAGCATATTTGACCACAGTTTATTGAATCAACTAACTTTTCACTGCGATGAAACCGCTGAAAATCTTTTAAAGTACTTACTTATAAGCAGGTGCGTACATTATCTTATTGCGGAATACAAGTATCTTTTGCCGATTTTAACACAACCCATTAAGGCGGTCAATATTCAATAGCTCTTTTCCGCCTTATCCTCAAGAAGAATATTGAATTTTTAACTCTACTTTGCAGGTAGTTTCAAGAAAGTATGTAAATGATTTTGGCCGAGGCCTACAATAACCCGTTCCTTCACGAAAGGAGCCGATTTTTATGGCCGGAAAGGATGGTAGTGGAGTGCCGGTGGAGTGGCTAGCGACACTTGTGTGAAATTTTACAGAAATATGCCAAATTTTTTCCGATTTTGACAAAAAATTTGTGATTGATTGAAGAACTAGCGCGTTGAGTGTTTTTTCTGCTGAGAATCACGGCGAACGGGGGAACATCTAACAAATCTTCCAGAAAATGGACTTGCAAATCACAACAAATCGAGCACATGAGCAAAATTTCCGACAAATAGTCTCCTAGTCTCCTGAAATCCAAAATCCCCGATTTGTGCAACACACAGTAATCATAATAAAATTCTGCTGGATGACTGCCAACCTAAAACCTAAAATAAGACAATATGCATGGTGCTCATGGGCCCATCATGTGCAGTACAGAACGGAGCAGCTAACTTTGTTAGAACCTTCGTAAAGCCTTTTGAAACAGACAGGCTTGCCACCCAAACGGCATATTGTGACATAGAGCGATTGAATTATTAGCGGTAGAGGTTTGTTGTTGCTTTGGGAAAAGGAGTTTCCTACCAATTACTTACAGCATACCGCACAGAATCTACAAGAAAAAACTTCAAAATAATCCCCTGATGAATTCACATGGCCTGCTGTTGACCCTCAACTCAGGCTGTTTAAAATCAAAGATACGCTTTAACGTTATTCAATTTTATGGTTAAGACAGGATTCTGATTTATGTCTTATTTAGAAAACTATTTAACAAAAGCAAGAAAATAACTCGTTGTATATTTCAATGTTCAACAATACTAAAAGACCACAGCCACAGAGCGAGATGAATAAAACAAGGGTGATTCATATTTGGGGCAAATCGAAAATAAAGGTGCTTCCTTTGGTTACCCTTAAAGATTTATTGGGTAAGGCTGTGTGTTTCGCTCAATGGGGATATGCTTCAGTCAAAACACGTTTCGACATGGCCACCCGTAAATCTCAAAATGAGCAGGGGGAGTTCTAGAGTCAACAACGAGCGGACGTCTGTGAAAAATCAGAAAAGTCAATTCATTCTTTACAGTAATATGCAGGTTTACCCTGTTATTGATGTGCTCACACAATATTTCTGCGTTGTCTGTACTCGAAATTCTATTTTTACAGGGCGACTGTCCAGGTTTTCAGTTTCAAAACAGAATGTGCACAAGTCTCTGGAGATTCAGTTTTCAAAACAGCACCCTCGCAGAAGTCTCTGGAGACTCCACAAAGTTTTTTTCAAGTTAATTTCACTTTGTAATTTACGTTCTCCAACAAAAGAATTCTGGGGGCCTTCTTGTCTCGCGTCATCCTGCTAAAACAGACCAACAGCCTGGAAGTGGCATGGCCTGTTCGCTAAGAGTCCTACACAATACAAAAGGCTCGCTAAATGTAACTCTTTACAAAGGTCCTTCGATTAACATTGAAAAAGTCTTATAATTTGGTGGGATTATAACTTTTTGCGACAGCATTTTGCACAAATGTCTCCATCTTCAGCAATCTTATATCAATAAAATTCTTCCAATCATTCTTCGGACACAAAAAACCACGAAAGACAGGATGCAAATATGGTCATGAGACCAAATGCCTGACCATTTGCCTCGCTAAAAATTACCTCCACGCGCCTAAGCAACTCTAACCAAACATTCACAAAGCCAACAACATTTCTTCAACTTGCAAATGCCCAAGCTTGAAAGTAGAAATTGGTGCGCAGGTTGGTTATATGAAAACAAGAACTTTCAAAAACATACTGTTCCTATCAATATTATTTTCGAAAATCCTGGTGAACGTATTAATCAAAATCTTCTTAGAAAGGTTGTTTATAAGTTCCGAATTGAATAAAACCTATAAAGATGAGCTGGCCTGATGTGAAGATTTGGCAAAGATTTGGGCCTCCTTTCTCTCCATGTGCTGAGGGAATCATGCGGTTGTTTGATTAATTAAAGAAAATAAATTTCGAAGATTTGAAGTGAATTAATGAAATACAAGTCTATGTGAACATGAAAAATTAATGATATAGATGAATGGAAAGTCATGAAAGTTTTGTGAATTGAAATAACTGCACATGTTTTAATTACTACCACACTACGACAAATTCACCAATTACCTAGCACATCAATGAATCTTGCGTGTAAACCTTCAGAATGTTTTTTCAACAAAGATCTTATCTCTTGCAAAGCACGGCAAGACGAATTGAGTCATCTTTTACTACATTTTCGAGTTTGAAATAATCCCGAGTTCATTCATACTTTCATTTTCTTCTATTATATACTGGAAACCCGTGCTTAAAAGCCATATTCTGAGCTCAGAGTTCAGCCTGACTAAACTGCCTAATTCTTGGGCACAAAATTTCTACTCTTACAGCCTTCTGTTTATGCTTCTCCGAATAAATTGCATCCATTGTCCTGCTCACCATTTTGCAACATATCCACTTTCCCAAACGTTATTTCTACAGCCCACACAACCCTTTTGTGAAAATACACTTTGGGCCTTGCGCTCCAAGACTCTAGCCATGCTGCAAGCCGCTTTCTGACAAGAAGATTTTAGTGATAAACGAACGCTTAAATGTAAATCCAAGTTCAAACTAACTAAAAGCTCGCGCAATAGGCTAAAGGCATCCATAAGAGGATGGGCTTTCTTGGTTAAAGCTATAAAGCTGGGTGCAATTGTTGCAAGAAGTATCTTCAATTTCGGTCTGAAATTCTAAAATGCCTTGAAATGGGTGACAATGCCATCTTAACTGTGGATAGATCAGCGGCGGCATCAGCCCTGAAAATTGTGTATGGACAAGGGATATATTTAATTGCCAGAAGATAAACCTAACTTTTTCAAATCGTTTCGCTGAAGAAGAATTATTGACCTGAGGAAAAGTGGGATTGATATGTTCACCCCATTCCAGTCCATGGCGCTGCCCTTGGGATGAGTTATCTGTAACAAGAGGGCACGTTCATGTACAAGGGAGGAATGGGTATCCTCCGTGATGACGTTTCTCTGGAAATAAAGAGCATAACGGTTTCCAAACATTCTCAATCTATGTTTTTATGTTCATGTTCATTATCAATCAGTCCATATATCCTACCTACGAAGCTTTCTCTACAGTACGTTCTTGAGTCGCAGGTCATCCAAAAATCTGCGGTTGCAGAATCCCTACCAGCTACAACCACCACAACAAAAAGTTCAATCTCGGACTAATTCTATATTCACTACTGCATATCGTCACTGACTGATTGCCGGTTCCTCAAAAGTTCTGATTTCAAAAACCATGGAAACGAGATTGATTTGCGGGAAACGAGATTGATTTGCGGGCACTCAATTTGTCCTGTTTACATTGAGCCAATTACCCCCAGCTGATGGGAGACTCATTAATGAGCTCATTCAAATTCAATTACCTAGCAACAGATACTAATTTCAGTCGCATAAAATGAAGGAATCCTCGAAGGAATAGGCCACCAGTTCTCGCGGGTATCATACGGAATACTTGACAGGCATAAATAGATGTTAATATTGTTAAGTGAGTGCTGCCTTCTAAAGGAGTTTTAAAGTTACCTCGCACATGCATGGAAATTTGAACAGACCGCCGCGCTGGAAGGCACTTGGAGGAATTTGGCAATCGAGTCTCAAAACTTGAGGTCAGCCATTGATGTGTCGAGAATGATAGAACTTTCAAAATAAAATGCTGTCCACGCTGTGAAACATATGAATTTTGCAGTCAATGTTTTTGATTTACAAAAAAATAAATCCTTGCAATGTACAGCATCATGGATGAAGCAAGAACTGGCCAGCGAAGTACTCTAAACCAGTTGTTGGTTTAGTTATCAAAGCCAAGCCAGTTACTCCTTACTAGCAAAGCTTTTTCTTTAAGCATATGGGAGGTTTTAGAGTGAGTGGTGGTGCTTCTGCAAGGCAGACATGGGGATTGAACGTACTAATTTCTGTAGGCAATAGGCAAAGGAAGAGCAAGAGTACTGCTCACTAGGCCCATTACAGTATGAGCAAAACATAAGCAAAGACACCCGGACACTAAACTAAGTTACAGTTACGTTAACTTAGTAATGCTGAAAACGATAATCAACTCAAAAATCTAACTCTCGTTTTATGAATAATAAATGTTGTTACGAGATATCCTAATTGACGTTTTGGAAAGTTTTTGAGACAGGACTGACCGCATGGAAAATAAGATACAGGACAAAGACTGTCATAAAGAAAAAGGATTTGCGACTAAAATGATTTACAACAGATAGGAGTGGGTTGAAGAACAATACAATAAAAACAGTAATCTTATTAACATGCAAATGCGATTCTCCTTGGGTCAATGATGAGATTTGACGCAATCTATCCAATTTAGATTCGAGGGTCTAGGGGCGTAAGGATGGAGGGAAAGTGTCGAAAGTGACAGAGAGAAATGGGACAGGGAGAAGTATTCTTTGCTTTAAGTGCTAGGAAGTCTTTTTAGGGAGCAGGGAACCATTCTATTGGCTGGGGGTCTATTTCTTTCAAAGACAAATAAACTATCCTTATTACCAGGGAGGTAAACACAACTGTCGGGGAAAGCCTATCTCTACTCTGTCTAATCATGGCCCCATGGTCTAATGTCTACTCTATCCATAGCTACATATAGTCTTCCTTCGGCACACTTTACGACATACATAGGACAGTGAATGGGTGAATGGAAATGGGGAGGAAGAATCATAACTAGTGCTTGGAATGTTGAATGAATGAAAGTGCGAATTTTGAAGCCTGAGGGACAGGGCAAAATTTATTATATTATATGGCCAGTGGAGAACAAAAATTCTTGCAAAAAAATCTGCTCGCCCTGCGTGAAATTATTGCCAAAAAACCAACTGCCCCGTCACCCTTTCCTTAAAAAAATGTATCTGCCCCGTATTCATGAACAACAAATGTTGTATCGTACCACCGACGAATTAACCAAAGACCATAACATAATCAATTCTTGCCTTTACGAGACTTTGTAAACGAAGAAATCGACTTTGAAGATGAAGAGAAATGACTGATGAATCATTTTTGCAAGTAACTGACAAGGACATTTTGCGTCATGTTCATACACATCCTTCCAAGCATTTCTGAACTTGCATGATCCACAATTTTGGCCTCAAAATTAGCCATTTCATATTTCAAACTTCATCTTGAGCTTATAAAAAGGTACTGCCCCGTTCATATTTGCTTTGTAAAAAGTGTTGACCCAGTTCTGTACAAGCTAGCAAAAAGTGTTTGCCCCGTTACGTTTTGCACCGGCCATGTTACGAAATAAACTTTGCACTGTCCCTGAATTCTCAAACAGATATGGCTTATTGTTTGCACGTGCCAACTGATGGATTCTCCTATTCCAGGAAACAAGAGATTTTCTGACAACAGGAAATCATTAACAGTTTTAGAACCTCCAATATGAGCCTCGTCAAGCTCCTGAAATGGCCCTGTTACCTGGTGACTAGCAAAAAGAACAGGATACAGTGACAATAGAATCCCTCCTTCTCCCTCCTTCTCCCTCCTCGTTGCTCTTTAATCTTTTCTATTTTTCACGTTCAATATCCTTTTCGAACAGTAACACTTTTTAAGAAACTGTAACCAATGCTAAAATAATACACGCAAGGCCTCTGAAGGTCCTGCCAAAGAAAGCTACAAAGCTCGTGTTGAAAAAATTCATTCTATGGATACGATTTCATTTTTCGTGGCTTTACGTAGAATAGTAGCTGGTCTCCCACAAGAAAATGAATGGTAAAGAAGGGATTTCGGAGAAGCATTGTATCTATAGAACTCTGCAACATTTTCTCGACTGATTTCAACTCATTCAATTTATTTTTTTGTGAAAAATGAAAGTGGCAGCCCTGGCTTCAATCAAGAGCGTATCATCATCAACAAAACAGGCCTCACATATTGTTCGAAGAAAGTAGCCCAGTTTTGTAACGTGTATCAATTTGTTTCAAACAACAAAACATGAAAAGCAAAATATTTAATAAAGAAGGATATTGTGCATATTTGAACTGGTGCTACTATTATGTTTACATACGAGGTAACAATTTAATATCACCATAGAATCAACATGATTCACAAACATTACATTTCTAACAGTTTCTACCCAGTTGAGGAAATGAAATAGGACGTCGGAAAATTCTTCAAGAATTAATAAAGACATGTTCATCTACCACTACAACGTTTCAAATGCAAGCTGCCACAAATAGTGCTAATCTTCAAACCAAGAAATCACTAAGCAATAAAGTATCTAGCAAGAGAGTTTTGAATTGATTTGACTGTCGTTACTCCAGACATTGTGCATGGATAATAAATGCCTCTTTACCTTACTCCAGATAAATGCATAGCCAAACGCTCCTCTGTTGACACTAAATAGCTCAGTACTGATAGATCTCGACAGAGCTTTGCCCTAAAATCTTGTGCTAAGCAAGCAAAATCTAGTCTAAATCTACAAGATCAAAATGCGATCATTCAAAACGTAGTTGATAGAAAAGGACTTTTCTATCGACTATGTTCAAAACAGCTCTTTCGAAATAATCTAGGACAGACAGCTAAGTGATCAAAAAATTAATTGCACAATATTCGAAAATTCACTCTTTTCCCGGCTTGTTTTTATACGTTTTATTCCAAAAATATTAAAAGCTCAAAGCTCAAAACTCGTCCTCGTCGTTTCAAGTACCAAGAAACAATTGCCAGCTTGACGAAGAACATATTTAAAGCTCTTTTAAATTACTAGGACAGTTATGGGACTTATTTCCCGGCGCTTTGGTATCTTCTGCACAAAAGCAGTAGTCAAAGCTTGTAGTTGGGAAAATCGCAAAGAAAAATACTCTATCATGATTTCAAGAATAACAAAATTCAAGCTTCCTTCGAATCTGAAACGAATAAACTCACCTTTGATATACTCGATACTGCTGTTATCGACGAGAAACCTCTATCAAACTTTGTTATCAAACTTCTACAAAGCGAAGACGAAAATTCCCACGCCGAAAGCAACGAAGCTCGCAAAAACCACTGTTCAGCCTCAAGACCAAAGAAGCTGAGACCAAAACAGCTGATTTACCTCGACTCTAATACACAAGACAGGACACGCCTGATTAGAGTCATTTCAAAAGCTGAGCTGGGTCTCTGCATTCAAATTCACTTGCGCAAGGTGTGTTATTTATAAAGCAGGTTCTCTTCAATGAGTTCAATACGAGACGATTGTTACGTAATATTAAACACGGGGGTTCTGTTTGTTGTCGAAATGTTCCTTAATGCTTTACTCATCTAACTCCAAACCCCCGTACTCTAAACCTATATATTGTACGCATGTAGCCTCTCTCTACCTCGAACATATCGACGATCAAGATTTCTTCCTCAAATGCCCAATAGACTCCCTACATGAGCCTCTTGCATCCATCGCTTTCTGGACTGATTCGATGGACAGAAAAAGCAAAAGTCAGGGACTTATATGTAATGCGTCTAGGTGCTCATAAATGTATGTTCTGGGATATTATAAAGCTTATTGGAACTTCATGTTCGAAAGTGTTTCATTATTGTCCACTTCTCACAATGGAATTTGCAGTGATCGTTCTAGCATGCCAAGGCAATTGAAGGAATCAGCAATACTGCATCCCCCCGGCCGTAAATCTTAATGACTTGAATACGAGACCCAGTGCATTCTGTGGCCCAGCATTTACGAACTACAGGTACACATTTGCCGAATTCGATTCATATGAATGTCAATGAATGTCCATGAATGTCAATACACAACAGCAGATATGATGAATTCGCACATCTGTGTGTGAATAGTGCGAAAGACGTATTGTCCATTTGACTAACGCTAGCTATTGTTGGCGTTACCGCATGAAATCAAGAATATCAGCATTGAGTCTAATAAGTCTAGTTGGTACCAACGTTTAAGGCTGTAGTTGCAGAGCACACAGGGGTGGCGCCAGGGGAGGGCTAGGGGGGCTACAGCCCCCCGTCGGAAGCAGCTAGCCCCCCCCCCGTCGGAGGAAATTTTGGGTTATTGTCGGAGGAAATTTGGCAAAATAACGTACGAAAACTGCATTTTCTAGCCATTTTAGCCCCCCTGTCGGAAGTTCCAGCCCCCCTTTCGGAAGATTTCTGGCGCCATCCCTGAAACACATGAAGTTTTTTTTAACGTGAACGGTATGTGCAATGGTATATAGATAGGCTTCTCTACAAATAGAACAAATAAAACATTCAGACGTGACATTGTTTCTTTGGCTATCAACTGTTCACAGCACGTGTGGGACATCGATTTGAATAGGCCATTTTTAGATTTTTTGCTCTTAGCACATAAAACCAAATTTATATTTAGCCGTTGTTGGCTTCTATCACAGTTTTCGAAATCAAGTTACTTCTCGCAGGGCCGTAGGAAGAAGCTTCGGATTGGGAGGGCAATTGTTCTTAAAACAATAGAGAACAATACATCTAATTAAGTCATGTGACGTAGCACCATTGTTTTACAAAATTATTGGGGGGGCTTGAGCCCCCCTACCCCCCCCCCCCCCCCCGCTTCCTACGGGCCTGACTACTCGTGAGTACTTCAGCTATAAACCTGTATCTAGCCGAAATTAAATATTTGGCTGTACATGAATCTGATACCGGGTGCGCCAAAATAAACTATGCACGTTTGGCAGGCAATAACTCGTCCACTGGACCGATTTTGAAGATTCATGACTTAATCATTAGCAGAAAGCTTGATTTAGATACTGGGATTTTTGCAATTTTTTTTTCATTTTCAGTTTTTAGAGCTAGAAGCGAGTTTCTTAAAATTTTAGTTTTCGAAAACACTGAAAACGATAAAAAAACATCGATCAAGCTTTCTAAAGAATCGATATAAATGGACAAAGAGAGAACTTGTTCGTGGTGATTTGCGATTTAGAAATCAATTAATTGTAATCTGCTGCACGAGAGTTCGTACTAAACCCCCAAATCACCTTGAAAACGTTTTCTCTTTGTTCATTCATGTTGAGTCTTTTGAAATTTGATCGACGTTTTTTGATCGTTTTCAGTATTTTCGAGAACTAAAATTTTAAGAAACTCGCTTCTAGCTCTAAAAACTGAAAACGGAAAAATTTGCAAAAAGTCCTAGAATCTAAGTCAGGCTTTCTACTAAAGATTAAGTCATAAATCTTCAAAATCGGTCCAGTGTACGATTTATTGTGGTCTGCCAAACGTGCATAGTTTATTTTGGCGCACCCGGTAGAAATCATAGCTTTTGGCTTGAAATCATTTACCAACTTATTAGCAGCTATTTTTAGTGAATTTTTGGCGAATTTTGGCAGGTCAGTGGAAGTGATATATGCCATATTAACGGGTTTCCCAAAAAAGTACTCCTGTTTAAAAATCACCAAAAGTTGATGATCAAACTCTTCATAAAATGTTCTTTTTGAATTGCTTTGTCAAAGACTCATTCTAGTTTTCCGTTACCTCCTCCGCAGAACTATATAAATTATTCCTCCGCAGCTACATAATAGTTGGAGCGCTTCTCCATAGAAGCACACCAGCAGTGTCTAGCTACCCATGGTTAAGCATATTTCTCGCAAGGGAAGACATGTTGAAAATGTCAAAAACAAGATTCAATCAGGATCTTTCTGCTGAGTAACACTTTAATTGCTCGAAGTCAAAGGAATCTCATGGAGTGTTTCGTCTCACAATCTTCAAACTTTGCAAAATCTTTATCAAATTTGCTAATGGGCACAGGGGTGCAAAGGAATGTAAACTTCAAGAATCAAAATTTCACCTAGGAAAGACCCAGTGAATTCTCTTAAAAGTAGTGGATACAAAACAAGAAGATAATTAACTAGAAACCTGACCAGAGTGAACAATGTTTGCTATGAAAGCATTCCTGTTTTAATATTGATACTTTGTTACACAAAAGGAAAGACCAAGTTATTTGCAAGATTAAATTTTTATCAATATGTCAACCTGCATGTGATTCTTAAACTATTTGAAATATGTTTAATAAATTTTGCTTTGTGAAATAGACACACAGATTCTGCTGAGATAATATCTGAAATTTTAATCTGAAAAACCTGATACTATCTTGGATAAAGTAGTTATCAACAAAGATAAAATGTTTAATCTGAAACTGAAACATTTGGGCGTTAAATGACACCATTTCTAACTCTAATTTCAATATTTTAAAAGTTGTGACATGATTACCAGAAGAATATTCAAACTTATTTTCAAACATGTTTTACAATTGTATTACAGTAAGTCCCTGCATATAAGGAACTCAAATTTTCAAATCAGGCTGTCTGGTTTCTTACATGCAAGAAAATATGTTCAGATGAGGCTGGAAGATTTCTTATATGTGCATGAAGAAACTTTCTTTCGCGTAATGCTTTCTTGTCAAAAAACCATATTTAAATTCAAGGATGCTGCTGCATAGTAAACAAGCATGTCCCAAGAAATGATAATGGATGAAGCAAATATGAAATACTGTATATCTAGACGTTGAACAGATTTTACAAATTTTAGTACTGAAGCTACACATAAAAACGGCAATTTGGTTGAGTATTTTTTCAACTTTGCATCATTTATAAGAAACTGAACAAAATCAGGCTGCCTGGTTTCTTATAAAGGAGAAACTATCCTCTATGCTGGCAGGCTGCAGTTCCTTATATGTCTGTTTCTTATATGCAGGGACTTACTGTATCTCCTTGCTTCCAAGCATTCTATTTTCGATCATCATGTTCTTCCATTACTTAACTCAATCCAAACAATCTACTCGGTGTCCCAATCCCCAAGTGCTCCCATTTAAAATATCACCAAAATTTGATGACACAGCTGAACTTCAAATTTCTTTTTTTGTCAAGTGGATTAAGTACCAAAATATTTTCCCACACATAGCTCATCTTGTAATTGGTTTGAAAATTTGCAAATTTAGCTCTTTTTAGGGTTGCCTGGTTTTGAGTCATACTGCCAAACAGCACTGATGATTACAGGATCAATTTCTTTGCATACGTTAATCTTTTGATTTGGTCATAAATGACAAAAAGAAATTCGCACTATCATTGGAGACTTCAAGGATACTAAAAAATCTGGAAATTTTGACAATCATAGGCAAGATTGACTATTTTTCTTAAGAAGTATAGCTCAAAATAGGGTCTTTTGATGTGTAATATTTTACTTTTTAGTGTTAAAAACAAGAGTTTATCATCTTTAAATATTTTTGGATCATTGACACAACAAGTCAAAAAGAAAATTTTATCAATTGTTGATCATTTTTAAAACAGGAGGACTTTTTGGGACACCCAGTGCAGTGATAAGCTTTCTTTCTTTTCTACATTCTTCATTTCTGCTAATTTTCTTTACTACTGATGAAGGCCCGAAGGGCATAGCCTGATACGTTTAGTTTATAATTTTCTGTGGCATTCAAGTACTTTAAAACAGAAATTCTCAATTTTTTACTGCTATTCATACTTCATCAGACGCTGCACAGTTATACAGCTGATTGAATCAAATATTTTTGAAGGGCAGTCAGAGGAGTCGCAATGACAGTAAGAAAGAGTTTAATATTGAAAAAGGAGGATAAGCATTTTAACCAAATGATAATGAGCAACTATCAAACAAAGTTCCATTTCAGTTAGTTTGGTGTGATCTGCCTTGTCAAATTTTACTGGGTCACCCAGCATGATATTATCTTTAAAAGCTATGGCCAAAAACATTTTTCATCAAGCTATATAACTCATTGTCTTTAGTCTGCAGGAACACATTTATTCCAAAAGCAGGTCATTACTAACATGGGCACATGAAGGGAAATCTGGAGGGGTTACCCTTACCCAGGGGGTACTATGGTATATTCAGGATACCGGTGATATGGTTAGTTTTTTGGGTCTAAAATTTGTGCAAGAGTTGCGCATCCCCTACACCTGTGTAAATGTATGGCTTACAGTAGCAACTTTAAGGAAACATACACCTTTTGGCAAAATAATCTCATTTTTTATCATATGCTGATTTCTGAGTGCCGGAACTTTCTCAAATCGTCCAGTTTCAGTTTGCTATCAGCTGAATATTTTAGCACCTGTTTGGAAATGAATAAACTTGGTAAATAATGCCTCAGGCTATTTGACATTGCACAATCACATTTTGAATTTGTTTGGTAATCCTTTTGATTCCTTAAACAGGTGAAAGCTAAACGTTCAGGATTTTGATAGGTTTCGAAGCCTGCATGATTTCTGGCAGGGACAACTGCTTTTGGTAGAGAAATACAGACAGAAAAATCACCCCTATTTTTCTGTCCAAACTTTTAGCTTACTCAAGAGAAGAAATTCAATACATTTGAAACAGCAGGGGAGGAATTCAGACATGCAATTAGAAAAAAAATGAAAAAGGTCTAAGGTTTGAAAAAATTTGATTATTCAAAAGTTGTTGCATGATCATAGCAAACATTTTAGTTTGATAGACAAATATTACGCTGAAATGAAATTCGTGCACCTTCCAAAATATCCAACCAAACTACAGTGAAGTCACTGTTTTATCAGTATCAAATTTCAATAACTCCATCCTTTATTCAAATTCAGAAACTTTGCTTTGCCAGCTGAAGCTCATGAAGTATTCTTATATTTTGTTACGACAAGTTATTTCATATCAAATACCTCATCAGCATTAATATTTTATTTCTTTGAACAGAAGGTAACTATCATTGTACTATATCCTTGTTCTCACCAGCACTTTCACAGAAATTACTGTGTGAAACTGAAATGGATAATATACAGCCAGACAGCCAGCATCAATTTGATGTTAATAATAATTTTGCTGCTACAACTGTTATTTCTATTTCATTTTAGCACCTCTTTTTAGAGTTGTTATTTTCATTGTTATTAATTAGAAAGCATTTTCTTAAACCATACGTGCCAGTTGGTATATTGATGAAATAAATTGATAAAAGATTTTGGAAACAAGTCCACCAAAATAACGTGTATCACATCTACATTATTAAAAGCCACAAATTTCAGATGCTAATATCAATATTTAGTGTCCAAAAATGTTTGTAGTCTGAAATATTTAGTGTCCAAAAGTTTTTGCATCATAGAAACATCACTGGAAAACATTTGCACCACTGAAAATATAATGTCTTGCTCACGAAACGCTTCACATTGAAAAGGAATGTGGGGATTTAGTGAAAAATTAGTGAAAATTACTCCTTGCTAATTAGTGAAAAATATCATATTATCTTGGATTAAATCCATCCTAGCAATCATTCTCATCCTCAACAATAATCATTATGGAATTTTGGACGCTTTTGCAGAAATTTCGGATGACTACTACAACTATGTATTTTCAGTTTATTTTTGCTTGTTTTGTACTAAACAGTTTAGTAGTACAAAATAAGCAAAAACAAACTGAAAATACGTAGTTTTTAGTCGTCTGAAATTTGTGTAAAAAAAGTCTGAAATTCTGTGAAAAAACGTCAGAAAATTCTTTGTCTGAAAATATTTGCAGCTGCATTGCATCATTATGCCTTACTAGTATCTCCAATTATTTCTGAGTTTCCTTCAAAGTTAATGATTCTGGTCTCCCACAGCATGCAGCTTAAAATCACTACTTTTGTCTAAATCAACATTTAGAAGGGTCACCACCATTATACCTCCTTTATATCCATAAATAGCATAGCTTCCAAATCTTTAATTCAACTTAAAAAGGTGGGTGTAAAATTCTGTGATCTATTTCTTCTGACTGAGTGGCTTGAAACAAACTTTAGTTACTTATCTTTAATTCTACCGTTGGACTTTTCAGAAATTTTCAATATTTTTTTAAATTTCAGCGTATCTTACATTTCAACTCATTTGGGGGTGTGACGTCATCAAATTTCTAAATCATAAACCAGAAAAGTGACAGACTTTTGCTTGATACCATATTGTAGACATCCATAAACTATGGTTTTCTTTGAAATTATTTCATGTTGCTTCAAACAGTTTAAAAACTACGATGGATTTAAGTTTTTTGGAAAATTTTTCTTGAATTCTTGAAAGAAAAAAAACACTCTAATTCTGAAAATACTGAAGATTTCACAAAAGTCCAACAGTAGAATTACAGAGAAATAGCTGAAGTTTCTTTGAAATCATTCAGTTCAAAGAAATAAGTAACTGAATTTTACACCAGGCTTTTTAAAGATTTGGAACCTATGCTTCCATAAATATCTGTATATTTGATTTTTTGTTTTGATATCAAGTCCCCCTGGCTAGACAACACCTGCTTTACCTTCCTACCCCTCCCACTATCCTGCCACCAGCAATGCACTTTAATACCTACTACAAAATTTGAACAAATTTGGTTATGACTCAAACTACTCATAAACTGATCTATCTTCTCAACTATTGGGCATAAAATGGTACATTCATTGCTCCACGCTGGCTAGATAATTACCAACTAACTTTTCTACTTTCATTTTTGGTACGACATTGCTTCGCCAGCAGGCACCTTCATACACACACCACACACAGAGGATATGACTCCCCCGCATATCGAAGTTCAAAGTTTAAACTACAGTTTGTGCCTTCTTCCTGAAAACATTTATTTTCATCTTAAACAAACTGCTATTTAATTCAATACATCATTCATGCTTCCTTTAATCGTTAAGTCACTCGTTTGATTGACTTATATTCTCTGATATGTTGCTATCTTCGATAGTAAAGTAAGTTTCTTTTTAGGCCCCTTGCCATTTATTTGACTTCTCCTTGGTGAAGGGCCTAAGAGACAGTCATTGATAAAACTTTGAAGTACAGCAATAACAACGCAATAGGTTGCTACCAAAAATTGTAGGTAATATCAATGATTTCTTACCTTCAACTTGACTTGCTTTTATTTGCCAAATATTTTGATTAGCGATCGTTAAACGGGCTTCATTGGCGATATGTTTTCTACTTCTACTGAGTTTATCGGACGCCGGTGCACCAAGGGAACAAATCGGGGGACTGGACACGACTTATTACGTAATTGATTGGCAAATGATGAAGGAGGCGGATGGATTATGACGTCATGTAAGCTGAAATGAGTCATGTTTGTGTTCGTGTCACTTTTCGGTTTCTGTACAAAAGAGGCTGAATCGAAAATGATATTTTGAGCCAATAAATTTCTTTGTATCTAAATCCGTAATCAAATTTATTGGGTCAGTTCATGAATCGATTGTTTGCGTCATAAGGTAAGAGCATAATGGACACGTAAGGAGGGTAAGTTTTTTCGTAAAAACAAGAAACGTTTGAGGCGTCAACAGAGTGGGGGGGGGGGGAGGAATAACACCTATTATTGCCAGTAGAGGTGTAGCTGAAATCCCGAAAAGATTGTGCTCGGGGGAACTAAAAGCCCTACCTTGGATAAAAGAGCCAACAAATAATAAATAAATTTTCAATTTCCTTCTAATTTTGAGGCTCTGTTACCCAGGGTATAAAAGCCCCAAAAATAAGACGAAGGATTTCGGGAGTCTAGTCCCCAGAGCAGCAAGTAGCAAATATGATTGTTTTTATCGTGCCTGCAAATGTGAACAGTAGCAAAAACATAAAGAGTGCTGTTGTGTGTGCTGCTTCCTAAAATATGGAATGGAGAAAGCTGTAAAATTGGAATGAGGAATGCTGGAATTGGAACAGAAAATTGAAACAATGGAACATTGGAATTGGAACGGAAATTCTAATTCTGGAAGTTGAATAATATAAGGATCCTATCATTTTTCTTGTTCAATTCTCACCCATTGAATAATCTATCAAATATGAGTTCCATACGATGGTAGCATGATAATAACAACTGGAAGAAAGAAACTACGAACTTTTTCGACGACGTGAGTGGAAAGTAGCTTCACTGTAACTAAAAGTAACTTGATGCAAGAACAGTTGTTTTAAGATACACGCTTTGATTACTTTTTATGCTACGAAGTAAAATTAAGAAAATTTTAGCACTATGGTCTGATACAAGTTTCTTACATAGAAAAAACGCGTAGCATACTGAACTTTTCAAAAAAGGTTGCTACCATGGTGTCATCTTTTTATTCTTGAATGTCATCAGCCGTCAAAAATAATTGAACAAAGGCAACAACGAACTTACAGCAAATGCAAAACTTGCTAGAAGCTATAGGAAAGACATTTTCACAAATGTATTGACATTTCATGTTTAAACAGAAGTGAATTTTGTTTACCGCGCGATGAAACAAAATCAACGTGAAAATATTGGATAGGACGAGGGCACCAGCTACTCAAACATAGCTGAAAACGTTTTGCAAGAAGATAATAAAACATTAAGCGATACGTACGTTTCATACTCTCATTGAGCTCTCAAATTATTTGATTTTATGCCTTGTAAGGATGGAAGGGAAAATCTTTAGCTTATTCTTGGGCCTGTTGAGTTTCTACGCCTCGTTTTCCAGCTCTGTCTCAACTGAGGAGAAAGAAAAGCGAATTCTCGTTCTTGGAGGCAACGGATTTCTCGGAGGCGAAACAGTCGAACTATTACTAAAAAATGATTACGAAGTTACGATTGTAAACAGAGGCAACAAGTATTACGATTCAGACACTAGAATCGAACCTGAGGTAAAGCAGCGACTCATTTGCGATCGAGATACGCTTATTCGAAAGACATGCCCTGAGTTAAAGAAATCGGGAAAATACGATGCCGTAATCGATTTCAGTTCATACAACTCGATGCAAATGGAATCGATGATCGATATGTTACGAGGCAGAACTTCACTGTATGTTTATATAAGTACTGATGCTGTTTACGAGGTTTGCGAGAAGACGCACCATAACTATACGAGGGAGATCGACGGCGTTAGACCCGAAGAAACGATGTTACGTGACAAACTTGCGAACAATGATAAATACGGTGATCAGAAGTTATCTTGCGAAGAAGCTTTGCAAGATCAGCGCAAAAGAGGAGGTTTCCCGTATGTTATATTACGGCTAGCAGACGCTATCGGACCACGCGACACTACTGCAAGGCTTTGGACATATCAGGCATGGGTTAAACTACACAGAGAATTGAAGTTGCCTATTCATTTACCTAAAGGTATCCACAACAAAACGTTTAGTTTTGTTTATTCCAAAGATGTCGCTAATGCTATTTTGACAGTCTTGAAGTCAGGTAAGCGAGTACATGACAAAACTATGAATTTAGCTTTCAGAGAAGAAATGACATTGGCAAAACTTCTTGAAAAAATATCCGGTTATCTCGGGGTTGAAAATTTGTTGTTGAACGAAAACGACGAAAGTGCATGGTACAGATTCCCGACTGTCAATTTAGGCCCATTGAATACAACAGTCGCTGAGAGTCTGATCGACTGGGATCCAACCCCTTTAGATATGGCATTGAACGAAACTTTAAGCTTTAATGAAGACGCTATGGTTGACAAAACCTTTGCTAAAGAGCGAGAGATAATGCTGGCTGGATTTGTAGAAGACATACTTCTCGAGGAGATGAAGGACGATGATATTCTTGAAAGGACTTTGATTGATTCATACGGTCCGGCTGTTCTTGATGGTTTGGATTTAGGCCTAGAAATTGACCCAGAGCAGCCACAAATTCGCATGGAACATGGTCAGAGCAAAGAAACAGGGGAACAAGAGAATGATGACTATGTGAATAGGCAAAAATTAGCTGTCAAAGAAAATGAACAATGTACAAAGGACACATGTGACAAAAATGAAAAATGAATTGATCACCACTTGGTGCAAAAGTATGATAAAGAGCCACGGTTTTATCAAATTTGAGAATAGACATATTATAGACCGTTTTGATTGGGATTTTTAACACTAATATCTTGTATTTTTAAGTGGCTGTTGCAAAATTTATCTCGACCAGGATCCTTATTCCTTTGCGTTGGATGTCAACCAATCAAAGCAACGGAGAATCCGTAAGATGCAAAGGATTATGGTACAAAAACATTTTCGCCATATCTGGCGCAATAATCGAGCAAGTGCACCAAAAACTATCCATTTTGAAAGGCCACAATGAATTGTACCCTAGACTGATTTCGAAGATTTATCACTTAATGTTTAGCTAAAATCCAGAATTAGATTATGTAGTATTTTTGTATATTTTTTGTCTTCTCTTTCTTGAGCTATCACCGAGTTTTTAAAAATTTGGCTCTTGAAAACGCTTGAAAGCTAACGCTCTTGAGCGGGTTATATAAAGTCGATTTTTAAATTCCCGAATCACCACGAAGAAGTTTTCTTTGTCCATTCATGTCGAGTCTTTAAAAAACTTGATCAAAATTCTCTTATCGTTTTCAGTGTTTTCAAGAACAAAAATTAAAAAAAAAACTCGCTCAAAGCTTTAAGCAACAGAAAACTAAAAAATATACAAAAAACACTGGAATTAAAATTCTGGATTTTAGCTGAAGGTTAAGTCATAAATCTTCGAAATCGGTTCAAGGTACGATTTATGGTGGCCTGTCAAAAGTGGACAGTTTCTTATGGCACACCTCGGATCATGTTGACCCAAGACGGTCAATTCACTGAGATCTCTTCAGTAGTCCAGATATTAAAGATTTTCAAACACGCTGACTCTTTCTTGGAACACGATGCCTTTTCAATTCATCGCTTGATAAAATCAAGATTTTTCGTAATAAATAGACATCGTCACTTACAACAACGAATATATGATAAAATTTACAATTATTTTCTGACATGAATATTACGACATTGCTATATATGAGATAAACACAACTACCTTCAAATTTGACGTACAATAAAAAACCGGTGACGCAACAACAACAACTACCGGGTGACGTAATAAAAAATGAAATATTTTGAAACATCATTGTAAAGATTGTTTACAAAATCACAAAAAAATTCATTACGTTCCCATACATACAAATTTTCAGTTTTCTTTTTTTGCATTTGTGTCAAATTAATTTCTGGACGGACTTTCCTGTTACTTCTAACAGAAAAGAGATAGTACAATCAAAGCTTGAAAAATCATATTCCGAGACAAGGTATTTTACAAAACGTTTTAAGCATCACCAAAGTGCTATGCGTTGCAATTTCATTAGAAATTTTCAGTCCTGAACGATACACGAATACACGTATTTTTTTATAAGAAACTGCCCATAAGAAACTCAACCAGATCACCAAAAATTAAGAAACTCCAGTATTGGCAAAATATAAGTTAAGAAACTTTTTATTTTGATAAAGGAAATCTTTGACATGTTTTTACTTTAATTTCACTTGTTTCCTGCATCATATTATTGGTAAGGCACTTGAGAAATGTCTAAACATGGGAAAGGTTTAAAAAACATTGTTTTGAAATGTTCACGAGGGCACAGGTAGTGAGCATGAGGATTGTTATGGAATCTCTAAGAAACTCGTAAGAAACTCTGAGTACTCAAAATCTGAGAATTTTAAGAGACTTTCAGTGCTGACCCAAATTCTTAGTTTCTTATAAAAGAAATACGTGTATCACAGGAAAATGCAAACAAACTGAATGGGTGACCGGGATCGATAGAACCCCAATAGCATGCTCAACTTTTTCGTTGTCTGAGCATGCATCAAAGTCAGGATGCTCCTAAAAGCAGAGAATCCAGCAATCACAAAGCTAAAAGTAGACTTAGAAAATTCAATGAATCAATTTGATGCAACTGCACCAAAAGGAAATCTCAAGATTGGCGAATTAGTCAAATTTTGGTATTTTTCACTTTTTATTGGGTCCCCCGATACAAGTTGCCAGAAGGTTCTACAATTCTTACACAACAATAAAGATGTACTATGTAATTTTATTATGCGGACTAAAGTGGACCTGTACAAACTTATGACACAACAATTGTCCAACTCAAGACTTAAAATTTGCCTCAGAAAGAAAGACAAGCTGTTTTAAAGTTATACATGATTTCGCCTTGAAATTCTTTCCAAACATGCAGCAAGATTTTACCGGGTAAGTAAAAAAATTCCTGTTTGAAAGTCCATTGCTGCCTGGATATCAAGACATCTGGATATCAAGACATGTAAGGAATCTCTTACACAGAAAAAGACGCAAGGGCATAAGACCTAAAGGGAATTTATTCTCAAACAAATGGTGAAGATTTTGGATTCCAAGGTAATAAATGTGCAGACGCCATACGATACTCTTGAACAACTCAAAAACTACACTTTTATATATTATTTACTGTGACAAGTTTCTTTATGATTTGATAACTTTTAGGCCCTTTTCAGGTATTTGAAAAAAAACATTTCCGAGAAGTCCAATTTACCTACGTTTTCAGTGCTCCTGAAGACATGAGCAAACCACAAAAATGATTCAGTCTTTCTGCTATTAATCGAAACTCAATCCATTCAAATCCATCGGGCACTCAAGGTACTACGATTGTTCAAACGTCTGAACCAAGGGCGCCTACCTTGTGGAACTGTGTTTGTTCCCAGTACTTCTTTCGTGACATACCGGGTGAGCCAGAAAAAAGTTCCCACTTTTGAAAATTCATAGCACCAAGAGTACTTTGCAGATTTGAATGATTCAAATCCTAGTTAAAAGCCGAAAGATCGAAATATTTTTGTAATTTTTCTCGCCGTCTTACCAGCACTAGAAGTATAGGTAAATTCAACTTTATAAAAATTTCATGGTTACAGAATGACTGAAAAAGGGCCTAAAACATTGATCAAATCGTTAATACTCTCCTCAAGCAGAACAATACGCAATGGGCATTTCACCTCTCTCATGTGTTATAATACATTGATTTTCAAACAAACACTAAAGATTTTAAATCTCATGGCAATAAATTTGCACAGGATATCTCTCACACATAAGAAAATGCATTTTCTTTATTGCTCTGTGTAAGGAGTCCCTTATGATTTGATCAATGTTTTAAACCCTTTTTTAGTCATTTTGCAACCATGAAATTTTTGTAAAGTTGAATTTACCTGCATTTCTAGTGCTCGCAAGACAGCGAGAAAAATCACAAAACTACTTTGATCTTTCGGCTTTTAATTAGAATTTGAATCATTTAAATCTGTGAAGTACTCTTGATGCTATGAATTTTCAAAAGTGGGAACTTTTTTATGGCTTACCCGGTAGTGCACAGAGTAATTGCTGTTCTGTCAAGATGACGTAAGAATAATTTTGTGGTTTCAAATTCCGGTGTTGATGTAATACGAGATCAACTGTTAGACGAGATGACCGCAGGGAATCGAAAGCGTGATTTTTGATTGGTCAACACTAACAGACGTTATAAGTTTAAAATCACTGTAATTAAAGACACGGATTAACAGGACAGCAATACTCTGTGTACTATGTCACGAAAATAGCAATGGGGTTAAAACAGTACCTGCACAGTTCCCTGCACAGATAAACACAGTTCTTGCAGAGTAGGCGCCCTTGTCTGAACATGTTTTTGTCGCACCTAGTACAACTGATTTTCTGAAAATATCATTGCTCTCTTTATCATAGCAATCATCTTTGCATCCTTGTATCCTTGTTGACAAAGCAGTTGGCACCGTTGCATTTCCTCATCAATAAACTCATACGGGCAAAGCCATAGTTATATCCCCAATATGATCAGCATTGCTTTCGCCAGAGTAACTGTCTTTACTTTCTGACAACTCTGGAATTGCTTTTAGCATTATACTTGTTGATACCTTTCGTGAGTTCCTGACATCAGAATCCTGCTTCAATAATGCTTCATCTTTAAGAGTATGCACGGAATCTCTCCTAAAACTACCGGCTCTTGATCTCCTCCAGGTCTCTCTCGAGCTCTCATAATCATCGAAATCAGGAGTATAAAAACCATGCGTCAAAACCTTGTGATATTTGTACACAACAACAGCGAATAATGAGTTCTTTGGGACAAACAGCAGAACGAGGGATGCTGCTATTAGCGACATGGTCCTTTGGTTGAAGTACGCTATCACGTAAAATAAATAAATGATTTGGATAACTGAAATTACAGATGAAAATAGAATCCATAGGATTAATGATCTTTTATATTTTCTGCCTTGTGACACGACAGCTTGTAGACCAAAGAATAGTATTACGAACATAATGATTTGAAATACCGTATATACATGAAGTAGTGCAGTGCTGCTGCGGGGGAATTCAGCGTACGCTGGCAAATATGCGACGGCGATTGCGATTGACACAAAAATCTGCTGACCACTTTCGATCTGCAAAGGAAAAGAATCGACGTAAATATCTCAGGATCAACAGACGGCCTAAGTATACTGCGTGAGTAAAAAAACATGAAAACGTTTGATGGGCTGTGGAATGAAAAGTACGTGGCTGGCCGACACTCAATAGACTTGTCCCAAGTCTATTTCGTCAACTGTAATAAGTCTATCTGAAAGTATACTACGAAACTTTTCACTTTTCCCTTCAATTTTTTTGACGAAATAGACTTGGGGTAAGTCTAACATTTAAAATCAAAATGACAATTGTATTGCAGATATATTTCAATGGCAAGTAAACCAGGGACCATAATCAAACATGGAAATCTTGTTCCAACACAAATCCCTTTTCAGCATTTTCCTAATTTCTGGGTCTAATAGATGAATAATTTTACCAAAAAATTTTTTCTTATCTTGAGCTTATCTTAGCCTTTTTCAGTAACAATCCAATCCATGTAATTACGGAATGCTGGAATGGTGGATCCAGGAATTACCGAAAAGGGAATGGTAAGACGAACTGAAGAGATAAACTTGGGGCAAGTCTACTCATTAAGTCTACTCATTCATTATAAAAGGTAAGCAAAATACTCAAAATTCTTAGCATTTGTTGCTTTACAACTGTTAGACTAATTATATGTTCGTAGGTTCTCGCTATTGATGAACTGATGATGGACGCTATCGACAACAACAACATCAATTCATTTCAATTAGATGAGCGTAAGTTGAGGGTCGGTCCTTGTGTGGTGAGGCTAAACAATCGTGTGCTGTTTCCTGGGAACATAAATTCCTCGTCAGCGCCCCCCTGGTTTTGGGAACAAATCTGAGCAGTACGTATTTCAACACAACAGCATGTAAGGAGAAGAAATCAAGGTACAGAACAATCAAAATGCATTTTTGCTTTCACAAACAATCTAAATCTTCTTGGCTCGAAGTAAGCGGGGTATTATTATCAAACCAGACTGATGATTGTATCAAGAGATGATCTCTCTATTGTCTTTTGTTTACATTTGCAGCTAATTGTGAATCAGGATAATCAGCCTAATCAAATAACAAGATGATCGGGATGATCGCCCTTGTTGATCAAATGATATTACTATTCTTTTAATCAAATGAGCTATTGAAATAACTTGACAACATTTTAATACGATTGGTCCTGCAAATAACTGGAGAAGAAAATCTACGGTAAAATGATGCAATTGTCATCAACATTCTAAAGCTGAAACTGGAAAAAATTTGATCCACATTTAACATTCTTACGGTAACAAATTATTCTGAAACAGCTATCAAATTCATCCATCATTTTGAAACGGTACAGTAAAAACCAATATAAAAGAACCATCCTCTGCTCTGGAAGCTTCGTTCGATTCAATTTTCACATTTTTCAAAAAACCTTCCTCCAACATTTTAGCTTCGAAGTTCTCAAAAGGTGTGGTTCTTAATTGATATGGGGCATGGGTTTTTCAACTGTATGATAAAGTTTGATGAAATACAGTTGTTCACGCTTAAATTAGCCTTTCCACCATCCCAATATGACAAAGGCCCTGGGGACGAGTTGCCTTTCCACCACAAAATGATATATGGTTTGTTAAGATCGTTGTGTACAGAATATTTCATGCTTCTACAATTCCAGTTCTCATGGGACACGATGCCTAACTATGTCAGGATGATTGTACTTGGCTGTAAAAGTCCATATCTTGAGAATCTCTTTTTTTATTTTTTTATATATCTAAATTGTTGTCTCTGGCACCCAGGGTAGAGAATATGAGATGTTGAAAAACGCTTGAAAGGATGGCATTTGGAATTCATCGCCCCCCGTGATCGATTTCAAACAAAGATCAGAGACAATATTCATTATTTGATAGAGTGACACAAGCGTCATATTTGTGGCGTACTTTTAATGACTATGCAATTACTCTTTCTCTATCTTATGTAAAAATATATCAAAACAAATTTTTTAGTAGTTGTGGTTTTCTCACTTTTTATGGGCCAGTTTATTATTTTATTGAATGATTGAATGAAAATCTCAAACTTGATCTAACTATTATAAAAAACAGAAACACTCTAGTTTGTTTATTGAAATAATGAGAAAAGTAAGTTTGATAATCATTTACATTATTATAACTGTCAGCTTATTGACCAGGACTCTTTTGGAACGTCTGCCGACAGCAGCTTAAACTTTATATAGTCAAAACTGTTAGGTTCTTTAGCAAGATCAAGAAGCATGAAAAACATTGAAATAAGAGAGGCTAAAACAGTCACAGAAACATTAGGCATTTCCCGATTTTTCAGAATATTTAGCAGGTTCACTTCTACAAAAATCTATCATACTAAGCTTCCTCGATCTAAAGTTCGAGTAACATCAAAGTTATAAGCCATTGACCTATCCAGTAAACGCTATTTTCTGATGTTTCAACCATTCTGTAGGTCACAAGACACCAAACCATTATCTGCTCTAAGAGCTAATAATAATAATAATAATAATAATAATAATACCTTATTTAATGTTAGTTTTACGATAGTGTGAGCACTAATATACACTAACATGAAGCAATTTTAGAGATTGCATTATGGAACTTATTGACTGCAAGCGTTGCAGGCGCATTGATTGTTGAAAAACCAATCTTTTATGAGAATTTTGAATTGATATGCATTTTTGGATGACTTTATTTCATTTGGAAGAGAATTCCAAACCTTTGGACCCAAAAAGCTAATCGATTTTATGCCATAGTTTGTACTTTTGACTTTAGGAACAACTAGAATGTCATTTTTTCGAAGATTATAGCTGGTTGATATTGGGAGAAAATAATCTTTCATAAATGCTGGATTTAAGTTGTGCAAAGTTTTGTAAATTTCAAGTGCCAATAGCCTAATAGAATGAATATGAATTGTAGTAGATTCGGCCTTGATTAGGAGATTACTATATGATGAAGCATAATCTGAGAGTGCTAATCGTAGGGCCCTCTCGTTGACTTTCTCGATTTTCTTTTGGCTTGAATTACTGCAAAATAACCAGATAAGGGGACAGTAATTGAAGTGACAAAGAATGAAAGAATTCACGATTACTTGTCTCTCTTTGTTACCCATGAATCTAGCTAGTCTTTTGATTGCGTTTAGCTGCATGGCAGCTTTTTTACAGATATTATCGATATGTGAGTCAAATTTTAGTTGTTGGTCAATTTGAATTCCAAGTAGAGTTACTTCATTACTCACGTTTATTTTGAAATTATTGTTTATTTGAAATTCTTTAATTTGGTTATCATTTTTGCCAACAATCATTGACTGAAATTTAGATGGGTTGGCTGTCATATGATTTGACTTGAACCAGTCAATGCATTTATTGGTGTTAAGTTGCACTAGTCTATAGAGATCATCAGCATTCTCAGCAGAAATCGAAATTGTGTTATCATCTGCGAAATTACATAGGGAACCCTCCTGGATGAACAGAAAGATATCATTAATAAAGAGGTTGAAGAGCAATGGTCCAAGTATTGAACCTTGAGGTACTCCTTGACTAAGTGGCCCCCATGAACTAAAGTACCCATTTACCTTCACCATTTGTTTTCTGTTTGTGAGATAGCTTTTTAATAATTTGACTGAATTTATACCAACTCCATAAGCATCCAATTTGGCAATTAGTAGATTTATGGGGAGGCTGTCAAAGGCTTTGGATAAATCCATGAGTACAGCTGCAATGAGTTTGTCAGTTAATTAAATTTGTACAAGAAACGTATCAAAAACCTGAAAATAACTTCGTGTGGAATTTCACCCGGATTTCACCACAAATAATTGTGGGATAGGGTATCGTTTTATGGAATTTATTCTATATTTGTCTTCTTCTAACCTAGACGTACGAGTGTTAAAAAATCTATCCCGACGCGTATTGCCAAGTTAATTTTAACGAAATTCTTTTACGACGACAAAAAGAGAGACTCGTAGCAAATCCATCCTTTTCATTGTAAAGTAAGTGAGAATCAAAGAATTCGACCCATTTAGAATTTATAAGAATAACACATCTATTAATCTCCTTTGGCAATACGCAACCAGAATGGCAGGGTAAGCCACACTTGTTCGATAAGGTCGATGGCAGTGACGCACTTAAAATCAATAAGTGATTTGGATATCTTTTTTTGGTGATTCTAGTCTAAACAACTAAGATAAGGGTTGACTACAAGGTTCATTTATGGAGAATATATTCATACGAGAGGGGAGGGGTCTGATCAAATCTATACATGGGTAGTTAGACACTGCTGGTGTGCTTCTATGGAGAAGAGCTGGATAATATGTATATGCGGGGGACATTTTTTATAGTACTGCGGAGGAAATATCTGCGGGGGAAATTTTTATAGTACTGCGGAGGAGATATCTGCGGGGGAAATTTTTATAGTACTGCGGAGGAGATATCGGAAGCGAATATTTTCGTCCTTTCGATATCTCCTCCGCAGTACTACAAAAAATTTCCCCCGCAGATACATATCATCCAGCGCTCCTCCATAGAAGCACACCAGCAGTGTCTAACTACCCATGATCTATATACCGGATGAGCCAACAAGGGCAGATTTTGTAATACAATAGCACGAGTTGCTTTTGTTGACACCTCAATTCAAAGTGATTAGCGATCACAGACAAAGGAAATTCTCTCAACCAGTAATTCAAAACAAACAAAGCCGCAAAAGTTTCTCTGAAACCCAGGTAGCTAGCTCGCTCGCTGTGCATTCCAGAAATTATTTTCAAGGGCAAATATGAGCATAGATCGAAAGAAGAAGGATATATCTACTCATCTGCCGTGGGCGTTTTATTTCTTTGGTCCAGAAACTAAGCAGTAAATGTTTTGAGAACACCCGAAAAAATAAGAGATCGCCTCCTAAACCATTTTTGAACCAAACAAATAAAATGCCCGCGGCAGATGTGTAGATGCATCCTTCTTCTTTCGATCTATGCTCATGTTTGCCCTTAAAAACAGTTTCTGGAATGCACAACGAGCGAGCTAGCTACCTGCGTTTCAAAGAAACTTTTGCGGCTTTTTTTTGTTTTGAATTGCTGGTTGAGAGAATTTCCTTTGTCTGCAATCGCTAATCGCTTTGAATTCAGGTGTCAACAAAAGAAACTCATGCTATTGTATTACGAGATCTGCCCTTGTTGGGTGAGCCAGGAAAAAGTTCCCACTTTCGAAGATTCTTAGCACCAAGAGTACTTGACATGACAGATCAGAATGTTCCAAATTCTAGTCAAGAAGACCAAGGAAATTTGATTTTTCTCGCGTTTTTGTGAGTACTGAAAAAATTAGGTAAATTCGACTCAGAAAAAGAGAAGGGCCAGTCGATCGAGGCCAACGCCCCTGGTCATGACGTGGTGAGCCTCCAACATGGGATCAAGCCCTGAACACCTCATTTTGGGAAATCTAAAGTGATTAACTGTTTCAAGTTTCAAAGCAAAGGGGGCCACCTCTGTCGAGTTTCGACGAAGCTCTTCTAGCAAACTTGAATGTAGAAATTGAAACTGAATGAATGAATTACCGAAAGGACAAAAGTGGGCCATTCCTTCTCCACTTACACATCAACAAAATCTTACCACCTGGCATAACTGATCTTACAGAAATAAGATAAACAAACATGCATGCTTATTTACTTTTCCATTGATCAATATAAATAGAAGGCAATTGAATAAGCCGGAAATGCTTGTTAGATTTATCAAAGAGGCATAAAAGTGTTTCGCATTTTCAAACTGATAAGAGTTTTGATTGCATTTGGGGAGAAAGTGAACGACCACCATGGCAGGAACGTCCAGGGGAGCAGTTACAGGTGGTGGGGAGGGAATGCAGGAGGCCTGTTCACACGCTAAAACAAGAACACCGAAAATCGAGCAGCAAACCAGCAGCCCACAGAACAGGAGAATGAGGAAAATTAATTCCCTTCATCCAACACCAACATCGCCAGAAAATTGACGATTTAATACACCACAGGAAATCAAATCAATCGAAATTCTTCCAATGCAGAGAATAATGGTAAACATTCCCTGACGCCATCTTGAGGGCAGTTGTCCGTTGCTACCTGCAATCATCATAATCATAATCATAATCGTCATCATCATCATCATCATCATTATCATCATCATCATCATCATCATCATTATCATCATCATCATCATCATCATCATCATCATCATCATCATCATCATCATCATCATCATCATCATCATCATCATCATCATCATCATCATCATCATCATCATCATCATCATCATCATCATCATCATCATCATCATCATCATCATCATCATCATCATCCTCATCATCATCATCATCATCATCATCATCATCATCATCATCATCATCATCATCATCATCATCATCATCATCATCATCATCATCATCATCATCATCATCATCATCATCATCATCATCATCATCATCATCATCATCATCATCATCATCATCCTCATCCTCATCATCATCGTCATCATCATCATCATCATCATCATCATAATCATAATCATAATCGTCATCATCATCATCATCATCATTATCAACATCAATCACCACCACCACCAACAGGTTAAGGTGGCTCGCTATTGATTTAAATTTCACATTGCTTAACATTTGGTGTCCTATCGCTCATGATATGTCCTTCCACTGCAGATGATTGTACACAAATGCTTATAAACTATGGAGCGTATTATTTTGGGCATCTGAAGTCTGCGAAGTCTTCTGAAAACGGTAGACTTCGCAGAGAAAAATGCCAGTTACCAAACGAATGTGCGGACAAATAATCATCAAATGACAAAAGGTACACTTCGTACATATGTCCGTACATAAACGTATAGCATTAAAGGGGCTCCGTCGTCAAACAGTAAACAAATCCATAAACTCGTACGTGTCGCCGATTATCCATTGTTCATCCAATGTTCTCTGCAGTTTGTTTGGTGGCTTCACCCAAGCCACCAAAAAGTGACCGTTAAACATCCACTTATATCCGAGCAATCGTAAAGCTATGAATGTTCGGTTTGTTCCTACGTGAAGTACAATAATTAATGCCCAAACAGCAACTTTCATTTTGAAAAAAATACTAAAATCCTGTGTGATATCACCTTTCAAAAACTGCAAAAATCATCGTTTTGTTTACATTTTGACGACGGAGCCCCTTTAATCTTTAATGTTTATTGCTTGAGCAAGATTAAACGGAATTTCTCTTTTTTGATGAGTTAGGCCAAATGGAGTTGTTTATGAAGATGTCTGACTTTCCGCTACGTTTAATCACTAAAGCCTAATTAAGAAGCTTTCGTGAAACAACATCATCCTATGACAAATGGAATTAAAATGTTATGAAGAATAAAACTTTTGGTGGGGCAAATTGGATCAGAATTGATGGTTTTATGCTAAGAATATCATAAACTAGGCTTAAATAAACATTGAAACCACAAACGACCTTTTGAATATTGAAAGATTCCTGTTTTGATTGCGAAACATTTTTCAAATATCTTGCTGTTGATTTCAACGTCAATTGTCTCAATTGATTAGAATTTATTTCTTCATTCAGATCAACAAATTTTCTTGCAGCTAAGATAGGCAGCAAACATAATTAGGCATGTCATGATATTAGTTGACACTTTTTTACTTGACATACCGGGTGAGCCAGAAAGAAGTTCCCACTTTTGAAAATTCATAACATTAAGAGTACTGGATGGATTGGAATGAATCAATATTTTCTTGAAAGCCAAAAGATCGAAGTATTTTTGTGATTTTTCTCGCCTTGTTACAAGCATTGGAAAATTGGTAATTTCAAATTTATAAAAACTTTGTGGCTGCAAAATGACTGAAAAAGGCCTAAAATACATGATCAAATCGTGAAAGACTCCTCGCTCAGAACAACAGAGAAAAAGCAATTTCTCATTTCTCAGAGATATCGTCTGCAGATTTAGTATCTGCAATCTTCAGTATCTGTTTGAGAATCTGTCTTATACCCTTGAGAGAGGTGCAACGCCCGTGTGTATTGTTCTGTTCCTAGGGATTTGATCAAGTGCTTTAGGCCCTTTTTCAGTCATTTTGAAAACATGAAATTTTTCTAAAGTTGAATGTACCTATATTTGCAGTGCTCGTAAGATGACGAGAAGAATCACAAAAATACTTTGATCTTTTGGCTTTTAACTAGAATTTGAATTATTCAAATCTATGAAGTACTTGTGACTTGTGGTGCTATGAATTTTCAAAAGTGGGAACTTTTTTCTGGCTCACCTGGTAGTTTTCAGCTACAGTTCACAAAATACCACTCTCCATCGCAGAGGCTGTTTTTTGGAAACCGAACTTTCAACTAAAGCTCTCGAAACTGCGAGGGTGCCAAAAAAGCTTGGCTCCTTCGCAGTTCTGAAAGTTCGGTTTCCAACAAACAGCCTCTGCGACGGAGAGTGACAAAATACTGTGAATGTTACATCGACAAGAGAAGAATGGGAAAATTATTGTTGTCTTTTTCCTTGAAATTTAGCGAGCTTTCTGATTGCTGGTTTCAAATTTCTAAAATTTTGTCTGAGATTCCGTTTGATGAAAACACGGGGGGGGGTCTTGGCCAAATTTTGGGCAGGGGGCTGCGGCGAGCATATTCAAAATGGTACAGTTGGCTAGACTAAACGAAAATTGTACCCTTTGCTAGACCAATTTTGACCATTTCCTGGACCAATATTGTCAAATTTGTACCAAATATGATATCATGACCGTTCGCTAGACCAATAGTGTCAAAAATGATACCCTTGGCTAGACCGTTGCTAGGCCAAAATTGCAAAAAGTGCACCTCTTCGCTAGACTAGATGTCCGAAAAAGTATATCCTTCGTCGCGGCACATCCCCAGGTACCTTTACTATGAAATCTATCATATAGAATTTTAAACCAACCTGCAATATTACCTAATTTATCCCCTGTATTTACAAAGGAAAGGGCAATGAAATTACATTGACGGACACTCAAGTTAGTATTTCTGTCAATAAATTTCAAAGAAAGATTTTGGAAAATATATTAGCTTATAAAGAAAGTAACTGACGAATTAGGTGACTTATCATATTGCAATGCCATTCATAGAATCCCAGGGTATTCTCTACTTCCAGTCAAATATTGGAACTATTCCGAAAGCAGACCAAGGGCCTATGGAACTATCCAGCCTAACTTACAGGCGTATCCCTTAGGCCCTTGAGAAGACATCTGTCCAAGTAAATTAAGGTAATAAACTGCCGTTTTCAGCTAGTCTTCGCAGACCTTGCCATGATCAACAGTTGCACGTGTTTCAGTTCACAAGCGTCAGTGCCAATACACAAACTCATTATATAACATAACAGAACTCGTCTTGTAAACACAGCAGGGCTGGTGACTCTTCACAAATAAGTACGTCATTGGGTTCCCTCGGTTGCAGACCCTGAAAGAATTCTGTGTTATAAGTTGGTCAGGGTAAGCGGGCTAGTACCTCCTTGGAGATGAATATAGGGGTTATCAAACTCAATCGATAATGAGCTGTGATTTTAGGCCCATCAAGGCGACTTTTGAGGGCAAGTGTAAAACGCAGGTTTGCAGGTTGGTAAAACGCAGGCTTGCAGGTTGGTAAAACGCAGGTTTCAGGCCAAAGGGCTGTGGCTATCCAAACTCAAAACAATCATGCTCGACAAGAAAATTATAAGATAAGAATTGGGTACAAAATTAAAAGTAGTGCTACAAAAACCTAGAGTCGGGTTTCTTAACGGCAAATATCAGAAAGAAGGAGACTTGGAAAAGAATGAAACAGATTAAACGATCTGTCGGTATTTGACAGAAATGGAGGAAGTAACCAATGTTTGCGATTATATCGTTGTTCATGAATTATTTTCTTGGCCATTTGTTGGACTAGCAAAGCACACCCATTTTTATTCATTCCATTGTCCACATTAGGCAAGCATAATGTATTTTCATTCAGTTCTGAAGTTTTTAAAAACAAATGACTTGAGGAAAAATTGGAGGTCTATGAACAGGAAAAAGAAACTGACAAACGTCACTGTTCCTTTAGCATTTAGCCTTATTTGTTACTGCTTGGGTCTGGATTGTGAAATACAATACAATATAATACAAGACAACACAGTAGGCTATTTATTTACCTATTATGATCTGATCCTTATATCAGGTCATGCATTTAAAATTATCACTATTTTAATACTCACAAGTCCCAAGGAGTTCCAGAAAAGAGATTTGCATTGTTTACCATTTTGCCCTTTAAATATTACACAACAACGTCTTAGCAGATCATGCCACTGTTGTGAAGACACCACTGAATGCATTCCAGTAATATTTCCTTATTTCAATTCAAACAAACAATATGAGTCAATCTGCCAACAAAAGTCCTTGGTTTCCATCATTCATTCCAATATTATGCCTTTGGAATGAGAATTTTGAATATAACCAGAAGTTTAAAATAGTTGGCACCTTGCCTCTAGCCACAGCCCTTTGGCCTGAAACCTGCGTTTTACCAACCTGCAAGCCTGCGTTTTACCAACCTGCAAACCTGCGTTTTACACTTGCCGCGACTTTTGAAGCTCTTGGTAAAAAGTAGATGGGCATACCATTTAATGAAGACTGCCTATTAGGTCAAAGACCACGCTGACGGTTCTATGAAAGGACAAGTGTAAAATTTGTTTCATTGCTAAGGATATCTTCATTTCCAATGTTTTATCCAGGTGTTGATGATCGGTATTTAAACACACCTAAGAAGCGGCATAGTTGTATCATTGAGAAAGGTTAACACGTTTAGATATGGTCCTTTGACGCAAGTTAACCTACATTTGTGTGAAAAACAGCTTGGTGCTTCCAGATCAAGCTGCTAAGCTGCGCTTTTCGCCAAGGATAGGTGAAGAGGAGGACTGTGGAACACAGTTTACAACTCAATTCAGGGACAAATTCCATTTTGTTTTGTAAACGTTGAGGCTTTCGTGGATATCACATTCAAGTGACAAATGATAGGCTGGTGATATGACGATGAGTCTCTTGTTTCCCTGTGCTCTTTGACTTCAAGATGGCGCTTCGGTCAACAGAGACTCATATCATTACTCTGAAAAAGCTGACCCTATTTAGGCCTAATACTCTGGAGTTCCTAGAATACCAATCAGATTGCGAGGTTTGTGAATTACCATTGTTAGGGCAAATCTGCTGGAACTTTTAGCCAATCAGGTGAGGTCTGGTAGAACAGGTAGCAAAGGGAGGCTGTTCATCTTTTAATTTTCGCGATTTAGGGATTGCAATCTTGATTCACCAAACAAAATGCAAGATGGCTGACTGGAAGCTTCTGCAGAAAACAGAAACACAGTTTGGAGTTGAGTTAACGCGAGTTCAAGGCTGTTTATTTAAAAGTTGTCAAAGGTGAAGATGTCTTCGTGTGTCCGCCTACAGCAGCAGGGAGAACTTTATTTTTAGAACTTATTTCTCTGCTTTTATGTCCGCGTCCGCCCTATTTGAAAAGAAAGTCTTGCTTGCTGTGGTCTTTGGACTCTAGAACGTCTCTAGGGAAACCAATCGAACGTCCTGAAATAAGCGAAAGAGTTTTGTTCTTCAATGCATGACAACACAAAGACAAGTCATTGGAGGCTTCGCAAAAATGTTTCGCAAAATGTTTGGGCTCTCTGGCAGGAAATCTGAAAGCGAGACTGCACAAAATAGGGTCAGCTTTTTCACTGTTTTAATATGAGTCCCTGTTGAGCAAGGTACAGCGGAACAATACAATACTACAATTCATATTCGTTCTATTAGGCTATTGGCACTTGAAATTTACAAAACTTTGCACAACTTACGTCCAGCATTTATGAAAGATTATTTTCTCCCAAAATCAACCAGCTATAATCTTCGAAAAAATGACATTCTAGTTGTTCCTAAAGTCAAAAGTACAAACTATGGCATAAAATCGATTAGCTTTTTGGGTCCAAAGGTTTGGAATTCTCTTCCAAATGAAATAAAGTCATCCAAAAATGCATATCAATTCAAAATTCTCAAAAAAGATTGGTTTTTCAACAATCAATGCGCCTGCAACGCTTGCAGTCAATAAGTTCCATAATGCAATCTCTAAAATTGCTTCATGTTAGTGTATATTAGTGCTCACACTATCGTAAAACTAACATTAAATAAAGTATTATTATTATTATCATTATTATTATTATTATCGTCACAAGTCTAGTACGAAGTCGGCGCTTAGACTTTGACAGATCTTACCAAAAAGGTTGCTTTGCCAACAAAGGTTTTCTCTCTCCTTCCTTTCAAACGTTTAATTCTCTACGAAAGCTACTGCACAAAATACTACCCTTGCATCTGGGATTAGACACTTTGATTACACCAAGCTGCTAATTTTTGCTTTCACTTCGACAGTAGCAGTGGAATCATTTTGCAACCAACCGCAGGACAGCTCTTTCTCGCACCATTTGCGAGCTTCATTTCCGGGAATGATGGATGAGAATGGTAAATCCAAGGTAAATGCATTCCGCTCCGTTCCAAAAGTATCCCCTGATTTTCGATGACATTTCGGAGAACTTTTTGCCTGTGTATTATATCAATAATAAGAGCTCATTCCCCACCTTGCACGCAACTCTAATACATTCCGATCCCCACTGATATTTCATGAAAGCATCATTGCCAATCCCTTTTCTAATCAAAGGACCTTAGAAGTGACGCACGGGCTTAATGATTTTTATTGTGAAATTTTCCAAATTATACCATGAGAATGCTAAGGAAGATCAGTGCAATTTTATTGCACCTTCCTCGAAATATGAGTAAATATGCTGTAATGTTACGTTACAGAATGCAGTCTGAGGAAACAACCATCAAAAATTGGCGTGCAGGAAATGTTTAGTCTTTGCTTGAAGATTTTTCAGTGGAGAACAAACAATCTAATTAAACACACAAGCAAACAAATTAATCACGAAATACACGTTTTTTTATTATAAGAAACTTGGATCAGCACTTAGTACTAAAAGTTTCTTAATTTCGCATGAAAATTTCGGTGTTTTAGTAGTAAAAGTTTCTTAATTAGTTTCTTATTTTTTTGGGCCTAAAATTGCGGTATTGTTCGAAGTTGAGCCTTCTTCTCGAGAAAGGGCTTCCATTTTGCATTGACATTGTCATCAAGATGAAGCCATGCACATCAAGGCAAAAATTTACCAATTTTGCAGTTAAAAGTCAAGAAAAGACGAAGGCACCTTTGTTAGAGAGACATAGAATAAGAGAGACATACAGATATAACGTTTTAGAGTTTCTTAACTGTTCTTGAGCGTAGTACTAGAGTTTCTTAAATTTTTGGTCATCGTAGTACTAGTTTCTTATAAACCAGTTTCTTATAAAAAAAAAACGTGTAATCCGTTTTCAGCATGATTAAACAGTGCTATTGTTAATAAGAAACTCTTTTCAAGAATTCAACTAAGAACTAAACCAGTAAGAACCTCGACTGAGAACTTGGATATTGCTCAAGAAACTTGTTTATTTTGTCTGAGAAGGTAATTCGCATACTGGCGCTGTATTCTGGTAAAACTCACGAAATGCTTGGGAAGTTACCTATCAATGAATACAACGAACATTTAAGAAGGATGCGGAGAAACTGCAAAAACCTTTGGTACCCATGATCTGCTAATTTCAAGTTCAACTGTTTACTGAAAGCTAAAAGAGACTTTCAGTACTGGGTGGGAAAATTTATTGGTTTCTTGAAAACTCTTCGATTGTTGTTCTACTTGACTGATCAGCTGCCTAAAAGTTCTTAGAAAACTAACAATAATCTTGAAAAAATGCTAACAAAGAGCTTTTTGAAATAATTTTGATGGGAACGTCATTGAGCTAATTACTGCACTCAAAGAGTACATTTTGTTGGAGAAGTTTCCCTTAGCAACCAATCTCATTCTGTGAAATGATGCATCAACACAGGCGAGCAAGGTGGCTGCCATGCCACACAAATTATATTTTCCAATCTCGGCCTGTTCTTAGCTGCAGTCCCTCTATTTTCCAGAAGTTTATTATTCACAATTTAGCGCAAACCTCAAGATCAATGTGCTTTGCACAAGTCAACTTAGAGGTCTAGTCCGAACAAAACATTGAATTCAGACTGTTGCTGAACAAATTAAAAGTTTAGGCCTACTTTTGAAGCAAAATCGGCTATGATTCAAATAAAATGCACAGAAAGTTAAAAAATGCAAGGCTTGAAAATTGATTTTCCGCGACCATGATTCGTTCTTTCCGTAGAGTGGCCGCGCGTGCTCAAACCGCTGGAGCGTTTGACCTTTGAGATGTCATACACCTCAGGAGGGCCTCCGCTGAACGACCAGCTTTGACCTCGCGTTGTTGCAAGGCTTGATGTGGACTTCATCACGTCCTTCACCCCATGACATAAAGGATTTTGTAAACAGGAAAATGCCCACCACCCCTATGACTTCACTACCGTGCGTCAAAAATGGTATCTATTTTGAAATTAGCTTTTCGAAAAAACAAGCTAATTATATGAAATTTTGTAGCAGCTATGAACGTACAACACTGAGGGGCATTTCACTCCTTGCAAAAATCGTATACTTTTGGCAAAATCGTTTTGTTTTCAATAAAAATCCATCAGAAATCCGTAAAAATCTTTTGTACTGAAAAGATCTCGTACGCTTCTTGTGAAGTGAAATGCCCCTGCCCTTCGTCAGCCTCGTACGACACGAGTGTCCCTTCTTCTATCTAATAAATGCGAGTGCGTTCTCTAACGCTGAATGTCAAAATAATGCCTCATGAACAGATGACCTAATTAATGGCTTAGCTATTAGCTTGAGCAGCACGAGAAGCAGCAAATGCATATGAGCTGGAAGCGTCCGGAATTTCCCATCTTTGCATACAGTTACAGTATCATCCGTTGTCTCGAACTCACAAAAGAAACCGAACTCTGTTCGACAAATCAAATGTAAGGGATAATGGCACCATTTCAAAACAAATCCTTCTAGAGGGGAAATGAACGTTCGTTCGAAATATCGACTGTTTGGTATAACAGCCAGTCGAAAAGAAGATTGTAAACTGGATACCTTTTATTTCAAAAGCAGTTGTCAAAATAAAGCAAGCAAGAAAGACTGCGCTCTTCTTGATGACGATATGAAAAGGTATCATTATAACTGTACGAAGGTTACCTTGCCGCGCTAATTAGCGTAGTGTTGTTGGAACGAAATAGACAGAATTGTAACGACAACAAAAATCGCGTCCTTTTCGAAAGTGGAAGCCCTGGCCTGTTAGCAACATCAAATGTGATTAGACTGATGAAGAAAGAGTAAATGAAAACAAAACAGAAAAAATAAAGAAACATACCATGCTTGTTATTGCTAAAACGATCACACCAATTCTCAAATCACAAACCATACAACACGTTTCTCTTTGCATCACTTTTGAGCTCCTCTGCATAGTCCAATGAAACAAATAACGACAACATCACGAGGTGTAAGTAAATTCATCAAGGTAACTTGAATCTGTGGCCTTCGAAGAGGAAATATGACTTATTTGTTTTTATCGCTTTGTCACGACATGGTCACTGTACGCAGAAATAGTTGCTTCAACTTCAGATAGGGTTCATTCTTTCAAAATCTTTTAAAATCAATCAGGGGGTAATTGCATTTATTTCAATGACCAATTTCATGAAACACGACTCAATCTCATTGCGCCATCGCAGCGGAAATTAGTGCTAGTTCACAGTGTCTTTTTACACCTTTCGCAGAAAGGACCATTTCAATCAGTTAAACTCCGATTCAAATACTTCATGGTTCGAAAGATGGACGAACAAGCTTCCATTTTCAAAGGTGACGTTGAATTCAATTTTGAGTAGAAAAATAAGCCATTCTAGAAAGGAGTCTGGGTCGAGCGATAATCTTATACCATAAGCAGCAACCAGACGATTTTTCGCAACCCTGACCTGACATCTGATGTGGGATGGAATCTAGTATAGTTTCAGTATCTAGTAGTATTTAAATCGTTCGTAGTGTAGTTGTATTTAGTTTAACGTTGCGTGTCTTTTCATATTGGCCACATATTGGCCATGGGGTAGTCATTGTCTTTCGCTCCCCATGGTATCGTTCCTGTAGTGTAGTATAGTAATCAGGAACGTATAGCAGAATGTAAGATTTATTGTAATATTTTAATATGACTAAAAAAAAAATAAAAATTTTTCGAAAGTGCAAAACGGTGACAGAACCTCTAACATTGTACGCTGCACAGTGGAACTTTTCGAGCAATAAAACTGTATCAAAAATGTCACTCGATCCAGACTCTTTTGTAGCATCTAGCCTGTGAGCAGGAGCTGGATCTTGCTTCAGGCTAGGTTTCACCATGGTTTCACCTCGAATTGAAAACGACTTTACGAAAGAGCCTACATATCTCTGCTTCAACAAATATAAATTTCTCGAAATAAGTCTTAATTGATTATAAAAGGCACAAGTTTAAAGATCTAAAATCTGATGTTCCACCGTGAAGAAAAGTTAAAGGTGGACCATGGGCAGTTCGGACACTTCTATTGTTATGATTTCCGAACTAACCATGAAATGATAATGAAATAAGATAATTTACTTACCAAGCAAAATATGGTTTGTATTCCGTTGACAACATCGTGCCTTGCTTAGGCCAGGCCACAACTTCAAGTTATGGGCAACAGACAACAATATTCCGCTTCCCAAACTAACCCAAACGAAAATCCCCTAGCCTGTGTTCCAGATTTTGTAATGGTCTAGAACACAGGCTAAAATCACCCTGCAGTGACGTTGTTGTAGTTGGGATTCAGAGGGCCTAAGCAAGTCATGATGTTGTTAACGAAATACAAGCAATATTTTGCTTGGTAAGCAAATTATCTTCATTATTATTTCATAGTTAGTTCGGAAATCATAACAATAATGTCCGAATTGCTCATGGTTGGACAGCTTCTATCCCAAACTTACACCCGGCATAATAATTTGAATTTGCAAAAATTGTTATATCATCGATCATTTATCCTTGACAATTTTTATCTGCCGACTCCAAAGAACAAAATTTCTTTGCCAGGGCTCGATAAATCAAAGCTGCAAAATATTACAATTAATTTGACGTATGTTCCGCGTATGTTGCATTTTTAATTGGCCATAAAAATAACATCAAACAATACTTCCCAATTAAAAAGGTGCAGTTTCTACAATAGCGGCAGGAGTAGCCTGCGTGCAGGCTCTACTGATTTCTTTTTATTTCAAAGAGGTTCTCCTCCAGTCTGAAAAAAGAAATCAGTCGAGTCTGCACGCAGGCTAGGCAGGAGTCACCGAGTCACTCCAACCAAAGTACCGTCGAACTTCTCAGAAAGTGCATTGCTTCGACAATCACTTTATAAATCAAACTGAATATGAACAAGGCCACACCATATGTAATGCGAACTTCTGCAAGGCGATTGCAAATTTCATTGTTTTTGGTGTAACTTCATTTCGTGCAAAATTATGGCCTAAATTTCAGAAGCAAAAGGGAATCTAAGCAAATCTCAACCGTTGGTAACAGTGGCGAAGCAATGACAACAGGACTTGAAAGGCGCCAAGACCATATTTGGGCAAGTGACCGCATGTCAACATACATAGTCAACAAGGAATACTGCTATTTGATAACAGGGCCTCCGACGACAGGGGGGCCGGGGGACCATGGCCCCCCTACTTTTTGGCAAATCATGCCGTTCTGAAAGGCAGCTCATCACGTTGTATTGTGGTAAATTTTTTGTATCAAGTTTGGCCCCCCCCCCCACTTTTCTGATCTCGTCAGGGACCTTGGATAAGCCAGAATTTGACAGGCATCAAAGCAAAGTGGCTATGAGCCATTTTATTGCAATCTTTAAGAAACCATTGTCATCCAAGATGCTTTGCAGGTGCGCTGAAAGTTCAGACTGTCTGAAAATCAAACCTTGCCTAAACGGAAACCAGAGATCCACACGCAGAAAAAGCAAAGGTTGAACTGATAAAACGGTCCAACTAAAGTAGAAGGTTTCAAGCAGTTCAACTACTCCAGTGTCCAGTGTCGATCCATGGTTTCCACTTGGCCAAATTTGATTTCATACAGCCTGAAATTTCAGCATTTGCATTGACATGCAAATGATATTGTCAGCATTGGTCATTATTATTTTATTTTGCAGTAATTCAAGCCAAAAGAAAATCGAGAAAGTCAACGAGAGGGCCCTACGATTAGCACTCTCAGATTATGCTTCATCATATAGTAATCTCCTAATCAAGGCCGAATCTACTACAATTCATATTCATTCTATTAGGCTATTGGCACTTGAAATTTACAAAACTTTGCACAACTTAAGTCCAGCATTTATGAAAGATTATTTTCTCCCAAAATCAACCAGCTATAATCTTCGAAGAAATGACATTCTAGCTAAAATCGATTAGCTTTTTGGGTCCAAAGGTCTGGAATTCTCTTCCAAATGAAATAAAGTCATCCAAAAATGCATATCAATTCAAAATTCTCATAAAAGATTGGTTTTCAAGAATCAATGCGCCTGCAACGCTTGCAGTCAATAAGTTCCATAATGCAATCTCTAAAATTGCTTCATGTTAGTGTATATTAGTGCTCACACTATCGTAAAACTAACATTAAATAAGGTATTATTATTATTATTATTATTATTATTATTATTAGCATTCTAGTTGCACTTTGCATTAATAAAGTTCCCCATATGCGAAACGATGTATGTGAAGGGATAAAGCGAACACCTACGATTGCCCAAGACGCCTAGACGAAGTTATCTTACATTTCTAAATGATTGTTATTTTTGGTTAATTGCTAATAAAATCACTCCTCTTCACCTCCAAGATGCCCTTAAATGGTAAGCATTTGTATTTCCAACATTTAACGTAGGATGAATAAAAGATCATGGATCTAACAAGACAAGCAATAAATCCTGTAATCCAACTCCAACGCATCACTCTTATCAGTTATTTAGTTTGTCGGAATCATCCAGAGTTTTTGACCATGAGCTTTTTCGCGCATAGACTTGCCCGGAGTCTGCTGCACGCAGGCTAGTTTTGTCATCTCTGTCTGACCCATCGCTTTTCACCATCCTCAGATCCGCAGCTCACCGTTCCAAGCACCATTCCGTGGCTTCACAGAATCGAACAAGGTGTGCTGAAATTGCGGATTCAGGAACTGCGGGCAGGGGTCAAGTGCACAAGATTTAGACCTACTGGGCTTTTCTCGTCCCACAGTTTGAGAGCAGCGTAATATGCAAACAACTCAAGAAAATTCAATTGACTATTGATTTTGATGCGGATAAAATTTATCCGGCACAGTGTAAACATACCCTGCGCGCAAACTCGACTGGTTTCTTTTAAGAAAAACCTCTCTGAAAACAATGAGTAGAGTCTGCACGCAGGCTATGTAGACGGGGTCTATCTAAGACTCGTGGAATAAGTCGACATGGCACTTTTCTGATGTTTCACATGTTGTGTTTGTAATACAAATTACAATGTTGCATCATGAGTAGCCAGATGCCGCAGTTGTGCATGATTCGCACAGCTTTGTTCTTTTGCGGAGGAAAACATTAGTTGCTACTTTGGAAGAGCTAGCGTAAGAGTTTGAGAGAAAGAAACATTTTCTTTCTTTCTGTCTTTCGTTACCTCCTCCGCAGAGCTATAGAAATCATTCCTCCGCAGGTACATATTAGTTGCAAGCGCTTCTCCATAGAAGCCTATTTCTATGATAGAAGCACACCAGCCGTGTCCAGCTACCCATGGTTGCATTCAAACATCATGAGACAAATTGGAAGCCCCCGTCCTATGAAAGCATCCTCTTATCAGTTGGTTGTGAGGGGGGAAATGTGAATTCACATCCGACATTCGTAGCAATTAAAGATATAAGTGAATGATAAGAGAAACAAAAAGAACTAACTGCATGGAATGCATTCACTTTTATATTGCTCGTCAATACGTACTTAACGGTTTTGGTAAACAACTTCTCCATTTATTAAGGAAGTGTCGAAGAAAAAGTTTGTAAAACCATCATCAATGATACAGATCAAAACGAGGCTATCGCATCTGCAGCTCGCTTCCCGCGACTAGCCTGCGTGCAGAGCGGAGGCTACCCGCGACATTCCTCTGTGTATTGTAGACCTCAAAAGCGCATGACAGGGTTTTTCTTTCTTCATCACTGGGGGGAACATCTTTAAGTTCCTTTCAGATTCTTTGTAATGTCATTACTTTTCAAGGTTCCGAAACAATATAGCTAATCTTTATTTGACGTCACACTTATTCTTCTAAGCTAAATATAAATGGGAGTGGTAATAACTAGCCTTTGTATTTACTTATAAGGTAATAGGTCAGTTCTTGATGTAATTAGCGATAGTTTTTTTCTCATCGGCATCTCTCTTTCATAACGTTTGATCTTTGCCGCAAAGTTCTCATAGGGAATTGAGGGGAACTCAAAGAACAGTGGGGGAGGGGAAACGGTACAAATACAGAGACCCCGTTTACAGCGTACACTGTACCGGTAGAACTTTAGATCCGCAGCTAATCTGTGACACTCTGACACTTTTGCTCCTTCTATCAACAGAATAATTTGTTCTGGACTGGAGCAGTGCAAGCTCTCTTGAACCAGGGGGTGGCGCCAAGAATCTTCCGACAGGGGCAAGGGGGGCTAAATTAGCTAAAAATGAAGTTTGCGTAGATCATTTTGCCAAATTGCCTCCAACAATAAAAACCCAAATTACCTCTAACGGGGCTAAATGCTGTTTCACCCCAGGGATGGCGCCAGCGGGGGTGCTAGGGGGGCAGGAGCCCCCCAAAATTTCATTGAGCCCCCCCCATCGGCACTTTAATTTTCGACAATTTCTATGCACTGTCGGCATTTTCATAACCTGCAACTCCAGATTTCTTTGCTGCGTTGTCATCTGAGTGAACTTGAATTGAGCTCGTTCATAAAAAATTTCTCACTGTCGGCACTCTGACGGTATTTGCCCCCCTAGCCTTTCTTCTCTGACGCCATCTCTGCCCCTAGCACTCACCTGGCGTCATGAGCGTGGGAAGAAAAAATCTAAGGGGGCTGCCCGACAAAAAGTCCATTGTTTACCAATATTTTTGCCCAACTGAGGGTAGATTTTGGCCCAATTGGGCTGATTTTCGATAATTTTTCCAAAGTTGGCTCGTACGCTTGTGCCTGGCACGACCCCTGTCTTGAACCATAATAACAACTTTGTAACGGATCAATCAATGTTCCGGTACAGTGCAGAAGTGGTCTGAAACTAGACTGATTACTGTTCGTCGTAAGTTTCGCTCGTTTTTTACTCCATAGAAAAGAAAGTAAAAGAGTTTTGTAATTGTAAGCAAAAACTAGGCACGAACTGTAATAAGTCTAGTCTGAAACAGCACCGTCGCTAATGTTGAAACATGGAATCTGGAGTTGGAAACAAGAAATACGGAATACGGAACCCAATACGGAAAATGCATGTCGAATATGAATGCGATTTTTTCAAGAAAGTGTTCGTCCAGCTGCAGACCTCAACGCGCCAATGTTCAAGTTCAACAAAATTGTTCGCAATGCAAAAATGATTTGAATTCGTCTTCCAATACACTCTCTTCTTTTTTTAAGAATAATGTTTATAAGAATATTCAAGCTCAGGATCATCCAATTTTTAAGAATATTATAAGCATATTGGTCAGCCTTAGCCCGTGTTCCAGACCATTACGAAAAAGTAAGTTAGCCTGTGTTCCAGACAATTTAGTTTTTCTGGACAGGTTAGTCAGAATCATCAGCTCGCATATTTCTGTCTCATTTTTCAGCAGTTGCCTGTCTTGCGATGTTCATAACAGAGAATCGCATGACTGACACATCTTGTTTTTTCAAAATATTGGTTTCTATTCAAGGGTGGCTATTTCCTTTGGAAGCTTTGAAAAAAATGAGAATACTCTAAGAACATCTTCAGGCTAAAAACGAAAATTTCTTGAGAATATCGAGGCTGGAAAACATTTATAGTATTCTTACCAAAAAAGAGTGTACTGCATTTTTTTGTTACGTGCAATCGCCCAGTTTGTCAAAATTGTTGGAAAGCTTGAAATAGGCAATTTAGCTGTTCTGCAAAGGAGTCTGATTCAAGAGATATTTCAATGCACTTTGCAGAGACCCAGTGAATTTTCGAATATCAAAAATTATGATTCTACGCGGCTCAGTAAAAATAGGAATGTATAAACATATCGCTCGCTCCAGACTCTTTTGTACAACAGCTAAAAGGACCAAGGGCGTCACCAGGGGCTGGACTGGGGTAGACATGCCCATCTAGTCTCTCAAGGCAATATCTAAACATGAGCAAAATGGTGTAAAAAAGCTGGGTATACCTTTCATAACTTAGTTCCATAGTAAGTCCACCCTACTTTTTAGGGCTGGCGACGCCCCTTAAACATAGTCGCCTGAAAGGACAACAGGGCCATAGGGCTCAAATCTTTAAAAAGGTCGGTGTAAAATTCTATTGCAGTTTTCTTTGAAATAAATGGCTTGGAAGGAACTTAGAGTTTTTTGCTGTAAATCTACCGTGGCAATGTATTGAAATCTTCCTTAGTTTCAAGATGGCAGCATTTATCAAATTTGAGGCTACGACGTCATCAAATTTCTAAATCCTAAACTAGAAAAGCTACAGATTTCTGCTTGCCACCATGTTGCAGGCCTTCATAAACTATGGTTTTCTTTTAGGTTATACAATGTTTCCTCTCTTAGTTTAGGATTTACGATGATTTAAATTTTTTCAAAATTTTCCATGAATTTTTTCAAAAATAGTTAAATTGCTGCCATTTTGAAAAAATCAAGATATCAAAAAATTTCCACGGCAGATTTACAGCAAAGTAACAACTTCCTTTCAAGCCATCCAATTCAAAGAAAAATGCCATATAATTTTACACCGACCTTTTTAAAGATTTAAAAGATTTGAGCCCGATGCTTGAAAGGACTATTTGGAAAGAGATAGCAAAAAAGGTTAGCCGCTTCATTACTTCATTAATAATCCCATCGACTCTAAAAGTTAAATCCCTGTTAAATCCAACTGATATTCTTCAGTTACTGCAATATGCAAAAAGCTAAGCTGCCAAGAAAAAACAAACATCTGTCAGTGTGTCGAGTTAATAACCCTTGAAAGACCTTTACTCAAAATATTTAAAGAGCGACTGTCACCCAGGGTCCTTAGCAGACAATTTTAGATTGTCTGAAAATGAAGGTGAAGTTGCGTTTTTCAGTGCCAAGCGCTGGGATCGCAGAAATAGAGCAGACCTAATCGAGTCCGCGACTCCTTGTCATGACGCTCAAGTAGTGGGGTCCTACCGGGAATCGAACCCACTCCACCTGACTGTTCTGGCTGCAAAGTCAGAGGATCAAATCTGGCCTACGTGGAAAAGATGGATCCACACTGTATTTGTTGAACTGATAGAAGAATCAGCCTGTGACCCAACTGCATGCACCACAATTTTCACTTGACTTCAAAAATTACATAAAATGAAAAACAGAAATCCTTCTTTTCATGTGACTCAGGCACTGCTTTGGGACACATTTTGTACGTGTCTGAAACTTATGGTATATCAAGGTTGTATGTGTTCGAGCTCAAAGTTTTCGCTCAGACTTATGACGATGAGTCCCTTTTATCCCTGCCGTAAACCTTACTCGACAGGGACTCATGCTAAAACAGTGAAAAAGCTGACCCTGTTATATGCATTCATCAGTCGAATTATGATGGAATCACCGCCTCGAATCTCGAATCATGGCCTCTAATCTCGAATCTCGTGCGAATGTTACCATTTATTCGACCGAATCGAGAGTTAGATAATATTTGCCGTCACCATAGTAATCCACAAATCTCGCAATCTGATTGGTACTCTAGGAAGCTCAGAGTTTGGGCCTAAATAGGGTCAGATTTTTCAGAGTGATAATGAGTCTCTGCTGACCAAAGCGCCATCATAAATTCAAAGAGCACAGGGAAACAAGAGACTCCAGGTCATAGGTCTAGTTTTCACTACGATTTTCTAATCTTCTTCATAAGAGCATAGGTTTCAAATCTTTTCGTTGGTTTAAAATCTAATGACCATTCTCTTTGAACTGAATGACTTCAAAGAAACGTTAGTCATTTCGCTACAATTCTACCGTTGGACTTTCCTGAAATCTTTAATATTTTCAGATTTAGAGTGTTTTCCTTCTTTTTCACGAATTCGAGAAAAATTTTCAAAAAAACTTAAAACCATCGTAATTTCTAAACTGTTTGACGCAACATGAAATAATCTCCAAGAAAACCATAGTTAACGAGTGTCTACAATATAGTATAAAGCAAACATCTATCACTCTACTGGTTTATGATTTAGAAATTCGATGACGTCATATCCTCAAATCAGTTAGAATATGAAATAAGCTGTAATTTCGAAAATATTCAATATTTCTGAGAAGTTCAACGACAGAATTATAGGTCAGTAGCTAAAGTTTCTTTCAAGTCATTCAACAAGAAATAGGTCGTAGGATTTTACACCCACCTTGTTATGCTGATTTAAAGATTTGGGACCTATGCTGTCCACGAGCAGTTGTTTCGTCAGGTTCTCTTTCAGCAGACCTTATCCACATATTGCAGCAAAAGAAGCTAAACTACAAGTAATCCAAACAAGGACAGATTTTGTAAGACCATAGCATGGGTTGGTTTTGATTGACACCGCAATTCAAAGCGATTAGCAATCGCAGACAAAGGAAATTCTCTCAACAAGTAATTCGAAACAAGCAAAGCCGCAAAAGTTTCTCTGAAACCCAGGTAGCTAGCTTGTTCGTTGTGCATTCCAGAAATTGTTCTTAAGAGCGAACATGAGCATAGATCGAAAGAAGAAGGATATATCTACACACCTGCCTCGGGCATTTAATTTGTTTGGTTCAGAAGCCGATTGGGAGGCGATTCAATTCTCTTATTTTTGTGGGTGTAAGTAAAACACTTACTGCTCAGGTTTTGAACCAAAGAAATAAAATGCCCGAGGTAGATGTGAAGATAAATCCTTCTTCATTCGATGTATGCTCATGTTTGCTCTTAAAAAAATTTATGGAATGCACAATGAGCGCTCTAGCTACTTGGGTTTCAGAGAAACTTTTGCGGCTTTGTTTGTTTTGAATTTATGGTTGAGAGAACTTCCTTTGTCTGTAGTCGCTAATCGCTTTGAATTCAGGTGTCAAAAAAAGCATCTCAGGCTATTGTGTTACAAAATCTATCCATGTCAATAAATCCTCCACAAAGAACATTCGAATCTATTTGTCAAATTTACAATCTTGTTAACATCAAAAGCAACCTTGAAAATTGCCAGCAACTTATCAAAGGAGCCTGAACATTATTTCTATACATAACAAGGACAGATAGTGTTACAATAGAACTCGCTACTTTTTATTCACACCTAGATACAAAGCAATTTGTGATTGCAGACAAAGGGAATTCCATGATCGGTTGGTCAAGACATAAACAAAAACAAAGCAAGCCGCAAAAGTTGCCCTGAAACCCGGGTCGCTAGCTTGGTCGTTGTGCATTCCAGAAATGGTTTTAAAGAGCAAATATTAGCCCATATCGAAAGAAGAAGGATATATCTAATCTTCTGCCTCGGGCATTTTATCTTTTTCGTACAGAAGCTGAGCAGTAAGTGTTTTGATTACACCTAAAAAGTACGAGAATTGAATCCCCTTCCAATTGGCTTCTGCACAAAATAAATAAAATGCCCGAGGCAGAAGTTTAGATATATCCTTCTTCTTTCGATATGTGCTGATATTTGCTCCTGAAACCCATTTCTGAAATGCACAACGAGCGCGATAGCGACCCGAGTTTCAGGGCAATTTTTGCGGCTTGCTTTGTTTTTGTTTATGTCTTAACCAACCGATCATAGAATTCCCTTTGTCTGCAATCACAAATTTCTTTGTATCTAGGTGTCAATGAAAAGTAGCGAGTTCTATTGTAACATTATCTGTCCTTGTTTCTATACATGTCGTTATTATAGAGTCCCAAAAACATCAGCGATGTGGGATTAGACTGATTATTTAAGCTCCTTGTATCTCTGTGGTAGATCTTTCTCAACAGGAACTCAAAACCTGTCCACAGATGCCGAAAAACAAACACAACAGGGCAATCATTCCCATAAAATTTTGTCCACGTTTGGTAAAAATGATTCTTTTTCCACGAAAAAATCTTTCAAAATCTATAAATTCCGTTTCTTCTAACAAACTTCTCGTACGCATTATTGAGGAGAAAATCCCCTCGAAAACAGCTGAATAGCCTGGGCGGTACGTTCGTTCCCCCGTGGGCTCTTGAAGATTGGTTGCAGTGGCCACAAGTCGCGTGAGTGGGAATCAAATTCTAGAATTCAAGAGTAAAGCTTAAATCATGAGCCAATTTACCACCCAACTTCGCGGGCAGCGTAAAAATCAAAGTAAAGACTTTCCCAGTAATGTAGAGCATTTTCAATACCAGGGGGGTGGGTACCAGTTAATGCTTTCATTGATTATTCGTTGTCGGAAATCTACGGGGCGTACTCACTTCGACAACATGTATTCGACTCGATGTGCTGGATGAGTAAAGAAAACTTGTATCTATGAAAAAATCGAATTCTAAACGACTGTAGAACTTCATCAAGGACATACGGAACTTTAAGTGGTATTGCGGCTTGAAAATTCAATTTCATGATCATTTCCTGTGATTTAGGTGTATGTTTCAAGACCAGGTAGCTTCTAAACGCAAAAATTCCCACGAATTTAAAGCCACGTCAAGGCTGTGGAATATTTCTAAGGGCAATTTGGTCTTGGACGTGGATACACGAGAAGACATTTTCATGATCAGTAATGCAATCAAAATTTGATGATTTTGCAAAAGGTGATAGCTTTCTTTTTCCTCACTAGTATTTAACTTCATTGGCAGTGCTTGGGAGACTTTTGTGAGCACTTTCCATAATATTCCCCTTTAAAATCTATTGGTAGCAATCGCCGATTGTTTTTGGGACTATATCAATGTACACACTCGCTGCAACGACAAAAATATCTGTCTTTCAAGTCCGCAATATTTTACAAATTAAATTTGTTCTTGATTATTTCACACAACCCAACATTAATTTTTTACAATATCGCAAAACTTTATAACCTTTCAAACTCAACAAAAATTTAGTATTATCATCAAAAGTTATTGGAAAATTGAATATCATTTACGAATTACACCGGATTTGCCAAACAAGTCTTTGACTATTTGGGAGAAGGCCTGTCCATGGATCTTCGATTAATCGATTAATCGACAAGTTGCAATCCATCGATCATCCTTACGATTGTGTATGTATCATTCTATAAAAATCTCGTACACAGTTGGCAAAAATCCTCCCGTTTTCGAAAAAATCCATTAAAATCCCTGAAAGTCATATTGTTTTAAAAAAATCTCGTATACTTTTTCCAGTGGCGGTACCATTTGGCCTAACCGATTAATCAATCAATGCCGAATAATTGAGTTAAATCCACTCAGGTAACAATCGACTTTGCTGAAATAATCGAGTACAAGTCACCAATCGATTTTGATTCAGGACTGATTATGAGAAAATAATCGATTTCATAGACCACCTTACGAAGACATATTTCGTAACAATAGAATTCGATATGTAATTTTATAGCCATCGCAGACAAAAGAAATTCTCTCAAACAGCAAATCATAGCTAAGAGAGCTGCAAAAGATGCTCTTAAACCTGTATGGCTAACTGTCTTATTGTGCACGCGAAAAGGTGTTGTAACAAAATTAAATTGTAGGAAAGGACAAAAACCGGCCCTGATAACCGTGTCTTTCGATTTTATCGGATGCCTCGGAATGCCCTAGGGTGCTTTGAAATCAGGTAGCTTCTGCAAGCATAAGACGTTTCACTATTCACTGTGATCACAGGAATATGTGGCGTCACTAGAACAATCAGTTCTTGATATAATTGGGAATTGGGAATCGTTATAAATACATAACTTCTCTTAAAAACCACCTTTCGCTTGCACAAGGCGAGAGTCTCCCCTACTTGTTTAGAGGAAACTTTTGCGGCTTTGTTTGTTTTGAATTACCCGTTAAGAGGATTTTCTTTGCTTGCAGTAGCTAATCGCTTTGAATTGAGGTGTCACTGTCAATCAAACGCAACGATTGCTATTGTATTACAAAATCTGCCCCATCTGCCCTTGTTGGCTTGCCCCATTTCTTTTCACGTAGGATTTGTAATTTTTGGATACACATCAACATTTAGCCATGTGCTGGTGTAACTTCGTTATTCTCATGATGAAGCAGAGCATTGCTTCAAAATATAAAATAACTATTTAACATGGCATGTTCTTTATTCATTACTTGATTAGTTCAAGTCTGAGTTTAGCGTGCGGCAAGGACCAAGACTCAATATGATCCTTGTGACCCCCCATTACCCATTCTATTACTACGCTGCTCTCTGAGATTAAAACTCCCTTAAAACTGAGACTTGTAGCAAGTCAAGTACGCTGATTGATACAATTTACAACATTTTCGTGATTCCTCAAAATTAAAACTTGTTTGGCATCCGGTACCAACTCAACAATCAATTATTTATATGGTCCAGATAAATTACGAAGTTAGTATAAATCCAATAAATTTAAGTGCGTTGGAAATTTGAAAAATCAAAACTAAACGTCAGTTGAATAATGTGCGATAACGAATTAACTTGAATTGAGTATCTGAATTGTTAATAATTTAAACGAATTGCGTCTAGGAATCTATGATTTGAAAAATGATTAAAAATGAGAAAGCAATGCTTGATCAAGTGATTCACGAAATCTTGTAAATAAAATGAGCATCATAGATGAAGAATTCTTGAAAAGCTAGCTAAGTTGTTGTCCTACCTTTGTCAGAAAACTGGTAGTTCATGAAAAAATGTTGCACCACCTTTGTCCCAAAAACTGGTCGTTTTTGATAACAAATTTCCGCTGCTATTTTTCTTAAATTTGAAGGACAATTTTTAACATTATGTATCACTGACGATGTTTGTCCCCAAAACCGGTAGTTTCGACCTACTACTGTTTTCCAAAGCAAGTAGTAACTATAGATATGAAAGTACAAGTGTGCCAAAACCGGTTGCCGGACAATGGTAGGACCGCTTCGGTGAAAAATTTGAAATTCTGGCCTTTTTTTCGGAAATTTGCCGGACAAAGGTAGAACCGCTTTAGTGAGAAATTGTAATTTCTGGTCTTTTTTCCGTAAATTTGACGGACAAAGGTAGAACCACTTATGTGAAAAATTTGAAATACTAGTCTTTTCTGCCTAAATTTGGCGGACAAAGGGAGAACCAGCCTGCAGGCAAACTTCAGAGTTTTGATTGGATAGGAAGTTGGGAAACTTGATTTTTGTGACAAACTGATGGAATAGGAAGAATGATATTCAAATTTCACCTTTGTCCCAAAAACTGGTTGCTTTGGGCACGAAAGTCGTACTATTTGATAAAAGCACCGGTTATTTTTTCCAATTCCTCTGGACAAACATGGGGTCAAATATTTTACAGTACTTGCCCGCCCCTGGTTGTTACTAACATATTCATTAGAGGAAAACACGTTTTTCTTTGTCAAAAGAAAGCGACAATGCCTGCTAAAAGAGTTGGAATACCTTGGCAAATTTCCCCTTGCTTTTCTGAGTCGTATAAGTTTTACAGTACATTGTATTATGTATCATGTATTTCTTATGAATAAAGTTTGAATTGAATTGAATTTGCGAATTCCCTCCTCCCAAGCATTAACTTGAATTGAGTATCTGAATTGTTAATAATTTAAACGAATTGCGTCTAGGAATCTATGATTTGAAAAATGATTAAAAATGAGAAAGCAATGCTTGATCGGGTGATTCACGAAATCTTGTTAATAAAATGAGCATCATAGATGAAGAATTCTTGAAAAGCTGGCTAAGTTGTTACTAACATATTCATTAGAGGAAAGCACGTTTTTCTTTGTCAAAAGAAAGCGACAATGCCTGCTAAAAGAGTTGGAACACCTTGGCAAATTTCCCCTTGCTTTGCGAATTCCCTCCTCCCAAGCATTAACTTGAATTGAGTATCTGAATTGTTAATAATTTAAACGAATTGCGTCTAGGAATCTATGATTTGAAAAATGATTAAAAATGAGAAAGCAATGCTTGATCGGGTGATTCACGAAATCTTGTTAATAAAATGAGCATCATAGATGAAGAATTCTTGAAAAGCTGGCTAAGTTGTTACTAACATATTCATTAGAGGAAAACACGTTTTTCTTTGTCAAAAGAAAGCGACAATGCCTGCTAAAAGAGTTGGAACACCTTGGCAAATTTCCCCTTGCTTTGCGAATTCCCTCCTCCCAAGCATTAACTTGAATTGAGTATCTGAATTGTTAATAATTTAAACGAATTGCGTCTAGGAATCTATGATTTGAAAAATGATTAAAAATGAGAAAGCAATGCTTGATCGGGTGATTCACGAAATCTTGTTAATAAAATGAGCATCATAGATGAAGAATTCTTGAAAAGCTGGCTAAGTTGTTACTAACATATTCATTAGAGGAAAGCACGTTTTTCTTTGTCAAAAGAAAGCTACAATGCCTGCTAAAAGAGTTGGAACACCTTGGCAAATTTCCTCTTGTTTTGCAAATTCCCTCCTCCCAAGCATTGTTTGGTGGAAGGGGTGCTTCAACTAATCGCAATGGGTAACAATGTGGGAAAGTGCGTCATCATTAAAAAATGGCCTAAGTTTTCCAATGACCTTTTGGCAGGCATTGTAGGTCAAAGCCATGGTCGAAGCAACAAGGACAGATTTTGTAACACAATAGCATGAGATAATTTTGTTGACACCTGGATTCAAAGCGATTAGTGACTGCAGACAAAGGAAATTCTCTCAACCAGAAATTCAAAACAAACAAAGCCGCAAAAGTTTTTCTGAAGCCTAAGGGCCTGTTTATATGAGGCGGGCTGGCCCGTTAGCGAGCTGGCTCGCCTTCAGGTGAGATCCTACTTACCTGGTCACAGCTTTGTAAACAGCAGTTTGCGTTTATATGTATGCCGGGCTGGCCCGTCTTGCCGAGATCCCGGTTATCGAGTGCCGGGATCCTATGGCACGCGAAAATCACAAAAACCTGATAATCCTAGTTTATCACTAATAAACTAGGATTATCACTTTGATAAACTAGGTTTATCACGATAAACTGGGTTTATCAACTGATAAACTGAGATTATCAACATTTCTTCGATAAGCTGGGTTTATCAAAGTGAGAAACTAGGTTTATCAACCAAAAATTTGATAAACTAGGATTATCAGCTGATAAACTAGGTTTATCGAATTCTGTTGTTTATGAGATTATCTCGTAATTATCTCGTTCGTATACAAGACGCATTTTAAACGCGGGTGCGCGTTCATGTTTTTGGCGCTCAAACCAAATATGTGCGGAACACGGGTTCATGGCTAAATCTTGGGAAGGGGTCTGCCGCGAGCATATTCAAAATGGTACTGTTGGCTAGACCAATTTTTACGAAAATGGCACCCTTGGCTAGACCAATATCGACCATTCTCTGGACCAATACGCAACATTTAAATTTTTATCAAATATGACATAATGACCGTTCGCTAGACCAATATTGTCAAAAATGATACCCTTGGCTAGGCCGGAATTGCAACAATAAAGCGCGTCTTGTTTACGAACAATAGGTACGAGATAGGGTAAGACGGGGTAAAGTGAACTATGGGGTAAAGTGAACTACTCAGAACATTCGCGCTTCTCTCCAAAGTAAACATGCAATGATAAAACGTGATTTATGCCCAATGCTTTGGTACATGTGCTGACAGAAAATGAAAACATTTTGCAAAATAGTTCTTCCTGTTGTTGCAAAAAATCCCTTTACCCGAGGCAGTAGAAACAACCTCGGGAAATTATGGTTTGTAGGTTTGGGCTCCTATCTTTGGTATTCATTTTTTACCCCTAGACAAAATTCATTTCTATAATTAAGCACATGCCATGTGTTTACTTTTTCCAAAAGGAAAGGGCCAAGAAAGACTTTTTTGTCAGCTAACATAATATTTTAAAAGATCTACCGTTCAGTCAATATTTTGCTTCGACCGGGGTAAAGTGAACTACCCATGATTTTTTATTTTCTCATATGAACATTAAGTCAGATGAAGAAAACCTATTTCATCTCATTTGCTTCATAATTCTGCCTTCAGAAAATCATAATTTGCAGGACAATTTTTCGCTCTGATGACACAGAAATATATTCTGATACCAGCTCCATGAAAAACCTCCAAAAATTTGACAGCGTAAGTTTGACCTTCATTCAAAAATGCGGTTACTGATCTAAGAATTTCATTGGGATTTGATGAAGCAAGTATACCTATCGACATAAAAAGGATAAATGGCCATCACTGTGAAATTAGAATATTGATAATTGTCATAGATTTATAACTATTTTTGGTTTTATTTCTGGGTGGAGGTTTCAGGGCAAAGTGAACTACTTTGAAAATAGTGTTTCTCTTTGTGGTGATTTGGTATTTATATGTAATATAGTATTTTCCAAGTATATTCCCATTATTGTTCATCGAATTGTATTCAGGTCTTGCAATCTGACTCGAATTTGTGACTTTAACAATAGTTTTTGGTTAATATTTCATCTGCAAAGTTCGTTCTCAACGTAGGTCACCGTTTAATTTTTCTAAATATCACTTTTGTGAAATTTTTGGGTTTATTTCGTTGTTGCATGCGAAGATCTCCTTAGAGTTGCAAAATAAATCATGTTTTCAGGTTTTACCAGCATCATTTTGGTTTTATCGAACAATTGCTAAGTAGTTCACTTTACCCCGGCCTGGGGTAAAGTGAACCAGGCAGAGCGGTCAAAACGTTTGCCCTCAGCTACAATATCTTTAGGATATCCTTGAAAAACCTTCAAAATAGTTCCCTTTACCCCGTCTTACCCTAATGTCATAAACAACAGAATTCGATAAACCTAGTTTATCAGTTGATAATCCTAGTTTATCAAATTTTTGGTTGATTAACCTAGTTTATCACTTTGATAAACCAAGTTTATCGAAGAAATGTTGATAATCTCAGTTTATCAGTTGATAAACCCAGTTTATCGTGATAAACCTAGTTTATCAAAGTGATAATCCTAGTTTATTAGTGATAAACTAGGATTATCAGGTTTTTGTGATTTTCGCGTGCCATAGGATCCCGCCTCAAACGGGCTAACTTTTCTCATATAAACGGAAGAAACGGGCCAGCCCGCCTGTAACGCACGCGCAGAACACAGCAGATTGGAAAAACAGGAAATGATTTCCGCATTCTTTCAAATTTACACAAAAGAAAGACGGCACGTGGCGCCCAAGGGACGGGCTGGCTCGGGGCTGGCTCACTATCGAATGTCTCATATAAAACCGAGCTGGCTTGAAGGCGAGCCAGCTCGCTAACGGGCCAGCCCGTCTCATATAAACAGGCCCTAAGTAGCTAGTGCGCTTGTTGTGCATTCCAGAAATTGTTTTTAAGAGCAAGCATGAGCATATATCGAAAGAAGAAGAATATATCTGAACTTCTACCTCGGTCATTTTATTTCTTTGGTTCAGAAGCTGAGCAGTAAGTGTTTTAATTGCACCTAAAAAAATAAGAGAATTGAATCGCCTCCCAATCGGCTTTTGAATCAAATAAATTAAATGCCCGTGGCAGATGTGTAGATATATCCTTCTTCTTTTGATCCATGCTCATGTTTGCTCTTAAAACAATTTCTGGAATGCACAACGAGCGAGCTAGCTACCTGGGTTTCAGAGAAACTTTTGCGGCTTTGTTTGTTTTAAATTACTGGTTGAGAGAATTTCCTTTGTCTGCGATTGCTAATCGCTTTGAATTGCGGTATCAATCAAAACCAACTCGTGCTATTGTCTTACCAAATCTGTCCTTGTTGGTCGAAGCCCAAATTTTCTTGACTGTTGGAAGTATTCGTTGCTCTACTACGACATGTTTTTTTCATATATTTCATGTTTTTGGCAAAACATCGTGAAACACTTTAAAGCAACTGTTTATCCATCCATAACATTAAATAATTATTATTCTTCAAATATGACTGTTCACTCATGAAATTTCTATTTGTTTAATTTCTGACAAGGATCACATATAAGCTTGCAAATCTTCAGTAGGGAATGAAAAATATCTTGACAGCTTTGAGGCAACACAAGAAAATGGAAGGCTTTATTTTGCAAAAAAAAAACAGAAGAGAAAAACTGGAGAAACTCAGTAACAGTTTAATATGTTTGGATCTATACAACCTGGTTCTCTGTGTTTCTTTGCAGTCAGCAAGAACATCTAAGCCTACAAAGGAAAACGCAAAATAAATTTATTGTGGATCAATTGTCTTTCTACCGGGTGAGCCAGAAAAAAGTTCCCACTTTTTAAAATTCATAGCATCAAGAGTACTAGATGGATTGGAATGAATCAATATTTGCTTGACAGAAAAAAGATTGAAGTATTTTTGTGATATTCTCGCCTTCCTACGAGCACTGGAAAAATTGGTAAATTAAAGTTTACAAAAACTTTGTGGTTGCAAAATGACTGAAAAAGGCCTAAAATGCGTGATCAAATCATGAATAGACTCCTCGCTCAGAACAACAGAGAAAATGTAAATTCTCATAGGTGAGAGATATCGTCTGCACATTTACTGTCAAAGGATTGAAAATCTTTAGTATCTGTTTGAGAATCTATGTCTTATAACTCTTGAGAGAGGTGAAACGCCCGTGCGTATTGTTTAGTGTGAGGAGAGTCCCAACGTTTTGATCAAGCGTTTTAGGCCCTTTTCAGTAATTTTTTGCAACAATGAAATCTTTGTAAAGTTTAATTTACATATATTTGAAGTGCTCGTAAGAAGACGAGAAAAATCACAACAACACTTTGATCTTTTGGCTTTTAACTAAAATTTGAATCATTCAAATCCATGAAGTACTTGTGGTGCTACGAATTTTCGAAAGTGGGAACTTTTTTCTGGCTCACCCGGTTGTATTGACACACACAGACTACCGCAAAGAACAATGATGATCATATCTTACAAGAAGCATCTCTAGAAAATTGCATCAATGTAAATGGACTGAGTCTAGAAATGATACGATCAAAAACAAGCAAACGCTTAAACATAGAGTAGCGTCGCCCTGGTCTGTCCACTAATGGATTCCGGGTTGTGCAACCGCCTTGCATAATACTTTGAAATCAAAGGGAGCTTGAGCTTAGCTTTTCCAAAAAGCGCGCGAAAGTTGTTTGCTGATGTCATCTCTTTGATTTTTTTTTCGATTTCGCTGCTTTGCGTTGCTCCGAAGAGCTACAATAAAGTTTTGAAGTTTGACCTACCTGCAGCGAAGGTGTAAGTACAATTCACTTTCCCTTGACATTTCCACATACCATGTCTATTTTGTGTCGCTTCTCGATATATCTTACAGTTAAAACAGAATTGGCTTCAAGACTGTTTCCTCCAAATCTTCTGGTTTCATATCCAAAGAAACCTCAAGAATCGCACACAAATTGTGAGAACTACGGCTCATTTTGGAAGAGCACTGTAACTGACATAATGGCGCCCTGGTGTGTCCACACCGTGAAACCCTTTAGTTCTGTAGGCTGTTGTTGCATATGTGCTTTAGAGGTGACTGAGGTCAAGGATGAGAGAGTTAAAAGCGGGATTGAAATCAACAATATTTTGAAATAATTTTCAATAAAATTAGAATTTGTTTTGTAACTTTCCGTCCGGTCTTCTGGGAAATGAAATAATACTGTTGTGAACTGGTGAATGGTTTGACAAGTTTTTGATGTGCTAAAACAATCATTTCTGCCGCGGTCTGACCAGGGCGCTACGGCCTAATTTAGGCATTCAAGACATGTCCGTATTTGTGTGCTTCCAGTATTACAAAAAGGAAACGGATGATACAGATCTCACTGTGAGGTTTGTAGCATGAGTTGAGAAGCCTATTCAAGGTGAGTTCCTCTCCAAAACTTCTTTAAACTCGCGGAAAAAGTTTCGTTTTCTGAAGAGTGGACGGACCAGGGCGATACCGCTCTAGCTTTCTTTAGCAAGCTTGAGATATGTTAGCCTGTTTGTAACGGCTTCTTCGAATATATAGGCTGTTTTAGCAACAAGGCGAGGACGTCTTCAAAGACGGAGACGCTCAGAGGTTTTTGGAGCATTACAATTTAACACCCTTTTTATCTCAAAAAGCTGTTCATAAAGAGGAATATTCCTTGGAAATAGTTTGTGTTCTCGTGTCTCCATTGGTTATGAATATGCTCACATAGTTTTCACTTTCCATATCGACGTTCTATTTTTGGTGAGCGGCCTTCAAAAGTACACTTTTCAGGTTGTCGATTTCATAACAGAACTTACACAAAGCCCCAGGAGATTCACAAAAGTTTTGAAGTTGATTTCGCTTTGTCAATTACATCCTCGAACAAAAGAATTCTGCTGGCGTCTTCTCGGCTCACGTCTTCTTGCTAAAATAGCCTTATGCCTGACAAGCAACGGCAACTTTTGTGATACAAATGATTCAGAAATCAGAAAAAACAAAGCAATTTTCCTTTCTGAAGAATAGATTTCACACCTCTGACTGCACTCAATCAAATCGAAGTAAACAATAAAAGCAAAATATTAAGGTTGGCTGAGCAGAAGGTGTGAATTCTATTCTTGAGACCGCAAAATAGCTTTGCATTGATCTTGTAACTTGTCTCTTGACATTTAAAAAACATTGTATAAAATTAGGGGGTGTCTCTGGGTCAATGAGTCAAAAAAGGGTCTCTGGGTCATACTCTAATGCCTACTAAGAAAATAGTTTTCATTGCCAGTGACATCTTTGATGGTAAAAAATGGTTCTTGTTCAGGACCTCTTATTGACTAAAAAGGTAATTTTTATAGCAAGCGAAATTTCTGATCCCATAAAAATTCAAGTCTCATTTTATGTATGCCTTCGGATTATTATTAAATAATGCTGCATTCTTAAAGAAAAGTTAATTAATTCTAAACATGAAATTTGCCTTCTCTAAGAAGTACCTTATATAGCTGGATGATTTGTTGCAAAATTGGCTCAAAGACTCTTCATTTACAAGAAAATCTAGTAATTATTGCACGGATGGTTTGAGGTCAAAAGTTACTTGATTAGGGAGCTGTCATAAAGTATGGAACAGACCGAGGCGGAAGGGACTCAACAGGGTCACCAAAACTTTTGAGGGAAAAATGTTGGGCTAACAAATTATTTCAAACATTAAACATGGGCCATGAAATTATTCATTTAGAATATTAAAAAAATGTCAGTCACTATTAATTTTCAATCACTACTGTCAGTATCACTGTCACCACTCTCTTCTGTTTCTACCATAGTGGTATCTTCTGACATTTTCATTGCTGCCTTCTGAAAGCATTGTGCAATGGTACTGTTTTCTTTTCTGTTAAACTTTTCAGGGGCTATCAAATTTTTTTAGAAGGTTTATTGGGGCTATGAAATGTTTTTCCTTTCTTGCACTGGGCTACATAATTTGAAAGTGAAGTTTGAAATCCCTTCCGCCCCGGTCTGTTCCATACTTTATGACAGCTCCCTTAGCACTGACGAATTTCATATCAATTGAGCAGCTTATCCTTTTTTATTAAACCTATTTGCAGTTAGTTGACGGAGATAAATCGGGTGGGTAAAAAAGAGTTAGCAGGTTCGGTGGGCTTTGAAATGGAAATTACGTGAAAGATATCTAAACTGAAATGTTAATCTGTCAGATTAAGAAAATGTGAAAATTTTATTACTGTGCTACTCAAACCAAGGGCGCCTACCTTGTAGGGAGTGTGTTTATTCCCAGTACTGTAGAGTAATTGGTGTCCTGTGACCCAGTACAGAGAGTGTCCTAGAACCGTACCGTGACCAAGCAGTACACAGCGTCAGTCCTCTCAAGGTCAAGATGACGTATGAATAACTTTGTGGTTTCAAATTCCGTTGTTTATGTAACACGATATCACTTGCTATACGATCTGGCCACAGGGAATCAGACAGCGTGATTTTTGATTGGTCAACTCTAACAGACGTTAGAATTTGAAAATCCCTACACAGATTAACAGGACTGGGTCATAGGACACCAATTACTACTCGTACAGTACCGGGAATAAACTCACTTCCTACAAGGTAGGCGCCCTTGCTCAAACCTGTGGAAATAATCAATTTAATCTTCCTAACTTCATTTGTTTCGCAGGCAGCCTGCAATTTTAGAATTATCAAGTTTTGGTTCATCTGGTTCATCATAGCAAATGAAGGTTTGTAAGAACCTTGTGATTTACAATTTGCTTGTGACATTATTGGTAGGGGGTTCTCGTTGTATTTGCCTTAGGAATTTGGCCCTTTTGAATATGATTGTAATGCTTCAGAAGATGATACCTCGTTCGGCATCATAGAACGTATCGTAGCGCCTTTTGAATGTTGTGCAACACCAAACCTTTCATGGCGATATGTTTAATGGTGTCTGCGAATTAATATTTGTTGCTTCGTGCAGCAGATTGAAGTAGTCGGCCAAGAAAATATCTTCCTGCTAAATCAAAGACATTGGTTGTTACCTGATTTGAAGGTGCTATTCAACAGATTTCTCTCAATCTAAGTTGAATATAAAGATCCGAGACGGCAGAATTTTTGGTTAACTTGCAGTCTAACAGAACTTGTAAAAATATTCATAATTTGTCAAACATCCACTTGCAAATCGCCAGTTTTGGTGGGAAGGTATTTTGGTATTCATCCCCACAGCTTCGGATTTTCTGCGAGATCACAGTGCGTCATTTCAAAGTGTGATCTTTCAGCTACATTGCAAACGAGTCTGGTGATGCTTTTGTACAGAATATTGTAATATTTACAAAATACAGAATATTTACAAAATAGGAGATACCCAAAGACAGCGAGAACACAAATTCAAACACCGACCCCAGCAACACAATTTCAACCCCCAAGAAACACAAACACATACAGCTACCAAAAAAACGAAGTAAGCCCCCAACCAAGAAACTTGGAAGGGGGCATGCAAGAACTTCTAACCACCACAATGCAAGCTTTCGAGCTTTTGCGAAACAACTTCGAAAGACTCGTAGACTTAAAGATGACCCAGATGGACGCATAATTAATTTAAGCAGACATAAATTTACTTTAGATGTATTTAAATTATTAAGTAAAGGCCTTAATTTCTGCCCCCGGCCACCAAACTTTGATAAACATATGTTAGAAGACGACTTAAAATCATTTTTTAGAAGAATAAGGTTAAGAGCCCATTTTGGAATATCTAAATATGAACCAACCATTTTACAATCACTTAAAGAAAAAAAACAGTTCATTTACCCCTAAAAACATCGATGCAACAATCCAAACTTTTGAAATAGCAGTTAAAGAAGACATCAAAAACCACGAAAAACGACATTTACCATACGATAACCTGACAAAGAAGCAGCGTGAAGCCCTTAAGAAACTCTTAGAAAGAGACGACTTAGTCATAACCAGAGCCGATAAAGGCGGAGCAATAGTTATCTGGGGTATCGAAGAGTACCTCAGAGAGGCCAATAGCCAATTAAGCAACGCAGAATTTTACCAAGAACTCACAGTTAACCCATTCGAAGATCACCAGAGAATAATAATAAATTCACTTAACGAAATGCTTTCAAATGATATCATTGACAAAGAAACATCTGATATACTAAAACCAATAAATGTTAAACCTGCTCGCTTCTATTTACTTCCAAAAATACACAAAAAGAACAACCCTGGAAGGCCAGTAACAACCCTGGAACTGCCACACCACTAAACTATCAAAATACGTTGATAACTTCATACAGCCCCTTGCTAAGAAAGTTAAATCCTATATACGTGATACAACTGACCTTATAAATAAAATAAAACGCATCAAAAGAATACCACATAACGCAATTCTAGTCACAATGGACGTACGATCTCTATACTCAAACATAAAGCACAACGATGGAATATCTGCCTTAAAAGAATGCCTTGAAAACAGAGTATCAAAACAACCCCCTACAGATTTAATAATCCCTTATCCAAAGTTTCCTTAAGGATCGAAAACAGCGAACTGTTCTGAATGGGCAGTGTTGTAATTGGGTGGATATTTTAGCAGGAGTGCCCCAGGGTTCTATCTTAGGACCATTATTCTTTCTTGTGTATATAAATGATCTCACTGCAGATTTAAAATGTCATGTTAAACTTTTTGCCGATGATACGTCCTTGTTTACGGTTGCCCGAGAAGCTAACGAAGCTGCACAACACATGAACCATGACCTACAACTGATAAGCCAGTGGGCCCATGATTGGAGGATGTCTTTCAATCCTGATCCGCAAAAGCAAGCTGTTGAAGTACTATTTTCAAGGAAAAGAAATGAAATAGATCATCCAGTGATCCTCTTCAACAACATACCCGTAAAAAAAGTAGATGATAATAAACACCTAGGTATTACCTTGGACTCAAAATTTTCTTTCTCAGCTCATATCAAAGCTGCTATCTCTAAAACGAGAAAGGGCATTGGTTTGCTAAAGTATCTCTCCAAATATTTACCCAGGAATACCCTAAATGAATTGTATAAACTTTATGTACGACCCCACCTGGACTACGGGGATGTTATTTATCATATTCCAGCTAAAGTATGTGAATTCAGTCAAAACATCATTTTACCAAATTTAATGGAAAAATTAGAATCTGTCCAATATTCTGCTGCACTTGCTGTAACAGGAACATGGAGAGGATCATCACGAGAAAAACTGTATGCAGAGCTTGGCTGGGAGCCACTAAGTTCCCGTAGATGGAGTAGACGCCTTACTTTATTCTATAAGATCATAAATAACCTCACTCCATTGTATACAAAGGAGCCAATCCCACTTCTTCAACAGCCAAACTACTCTCTTCGCAACCAGGATGTTATTGGGCGAATAAGGGCAAGAACAGAGAAGTTCCTATCAAGTTTATATCCCAATTGCATCTCTGAATGGAATAAACTTGATCCAGCAATCAGACTTGCACCTTCTGTCGCTGTCTTTAAAACAAAGCTTCTGTCAATGATTCGTCCCCGTGCAAAGTCTGTTTTCGGTATTCATGACCCAATAGGCTTAGGTTATCTTTTACAAATCAGAGTCGGTCTCAGCAAATTGAATTTTCACAAATTCAAACACAATTTTAGGGATACAGTGAATCCAATGTGCCCAACGAATGATGGCATTGAGGATACGGAGCACTTTTTGCTGCTTTGCCCTTCATTCGACATTCAACGGCAAGATCTTCTCGCTGGAGTTTCAGAATTGTTGCGACCATTTGTCCAAATCGACGCCCTTCCAAACAATGTTCTGGTTCAATACTTATTGTATGGTAATAAAGAACTTTCTGACGAAGTGAATAAAAATATACTCGAACAGACTCTAAGTTTCATCCACAAAACAGGTCGGCTTGGATAACTTCAAACAATCGTTTTACGCCACACAACCACTATGTACACTTTTCCCCGTATATTTTGTAAGTCTGTTTCACATTTTATGTTAGGCACATCAAGGGTGAATGAAAATTCATCCACACAAAAGTGACAGTATTTCGGACCATTGATATTGCGAATCAGAAACCCAGAGCTGACAGCATATGTGCAATGTGTTGAGCGTTGGGGACTCTGGAGGGGGATCAGTAGCTGTAGCAACTTGCTGTCGTTGTTGTTCTCTCGTCCGGGGTTCCTATTGCTCAGCATCATACTACTATGCTGGCCTGACATCCAATGTGAAACGGATTCTAGTATTTATCAGTAATTTATCGTATTTGTAGCTTTTTGCAGTTGTTTATTTAGTTACTATTTTTTGCATGTCTTTATGTTAATGTCCACCTGGTAGTCATTATCTTTTGCTCCTTGTGGTCACGTCCCTGTAGTGTTTTATAGTTTGTAGAGTAATTAGAAAGTATGGTAGGATGTAGATGTAACATGTATTGTAACATTTTAAATGATTATAAAAAAAAAAAAGATTTAATAACAACCCTAATGAACCACATACTAACACTAAACAACTTTAACTTTAATGGAAGACACTTTCTCCAAATAAAAGGTTGTGCCATGGGCACTGTAGCAGCCCCATCATATGCCACCATTTATATGGGACATTTTGAAGAAACCCACATATACCCAGAAATTAACAATGATTGTCTCTTTTACGCCAGATACATAGACGACATCTTCCTTATATACACAGGCCTAGAAACCCAACTCGACGAATTCCTGACAAACCTCAACATGAAACACGATTCTATCAAATTTGACCATGAAAAATCAACACAATCAGTTGCATTTTTAGACACTTTAATATACATTGATGAAAAGAGACAACTACAAACAACGCTTTACACGAAACCAACTGATACCCATAACTATCTACATTTTAAATCTTCCCACCCTAAACATCTTAAAGAAAGCTTACCCTACTCCCAAGCACTAAGACTAAGAAGGATCTGCTCTGATAATAACGAACTTAGTAAACACAGTGACAAATTAAAGGAACAATTCATAGCACGTGGTTACTCCCAAACTTTAGTAGACAACCAGATAAAAAAAGCTGTCGATATACCAAGAGAAGATACCTTGAAGCTAACGACCAAAGAGCGGACTAATCGCATCCCTCTTGTAACAACATTTAACAACACCCTCCCACCAATGGCTAAGATTATCCAAAACCGCTGGGATATTTTAAAACTAAAACCAAACTTAAAAGATATTTCTAAGGAACCTGGTATGCTAGCCTACCGTAGGCCAAAGAACCTTAAAGAAATGGTAGGAAGCAACAACATTTTAAATAACAAAGTCATCCGTAAGACACCCACAATAAAAACTATTAAATTTTGTAAACCATGTAATGTTAGCAACAGTCTATGCTGTAATCACCTTAAATCTACCTCACTAGTTTTGTAACTAAGAATACATATAAAATCTACCATGAATCCAGCTGTAAAAGCAAAAATGTGATATATCTGTTAGAATGCACACGGTGCTCTAAACAATATGTCGGAAAGTCCGAATGGCCGTTCAACTTTGGACTCAACAACTATAGGCATAGAATCAAATCAACAGACTACGATAAACTGCTCCCCGTCGAACAACACTTTCGCCTAGCAAACCATGACTTCTCTACAGATGCAAAATTTACCATCATAGAAAAGATTGAAAAAAATGTATCAGATGAAATAAATTTCATTTTAGAATCACATGAGGATAACTGGATGTTACGTCTTAAAACTCTATCCCCAATGGCCTAAACAGCAAACTAAACCACCCAAAAAACATAAGACTATAGTTCTTTAATAAATGGACAAGCCACAGAATTACGTTCACTTTTTTGTCATTACATTATTCCCCTGTGGCTTGTCATTCCTTAATCATTCGTAATTTCAAACAATTAATTTAGCGTCATATTTGTAAACGTAGATTGTAAAACCAGTTGCATTAGAAAATATTACTCATTCTCCTGATGATGACCACACGGTCGAAACTAGTTGGGAATTGAGATAAAATTCATATGTATATATTCCGGCTCGTCTTTCTTTTTGTTCATCTTTACAAAATATTATAAATATTTTATGACTTGTAAATATTTTATGCACTATTTTTCTTATGTAATATTTGTATTTTAAAGTTTTAACGTTGGAATTAATTGGCTAATTACTTTTATAGCTATCTTTTTTATTGTAACCCAACGATAAAGAAATTGATAATGATAATAATAATTAAAAATCACTTGAAGTTAGATTACGCACTGTTATTGGTTAATCTCACAGATGTAAGCAAATGTGCTGATTGGTTGAAAACGAGATCTGTCCTTGTTGCATGTTGTCCCTTGAAGAGGATTCGTCTCCATATCATTGTCGAAACGGTAATTTTGCAGTCTTTAGAAAGGCAATATTTACTTTTCACATTGTCTTCAAAATGGAAAGCGTTATTTTGCAGATTCGTACTTCTAAGGGGAAGAAACAAAACATTCATATCTCTTATGATTTGCTCGGATTTTGTTAGTGGATTTTTAACTGTTACTTGTTGATGGCTGGAGTGAAGCCATTAAACAAACTGCAGAAAACAATTGACACGCAAAATTTGGTGTCGGAGCCCTTTTAATGAAAACCGATAAACTGACCACAGGGAAACAAGTTATCTAGTTTGAGTTTTCGTTGCAGTTATCTTTTGGACGCTGCGTAGCTTCTCCGATGCTGCGGTGGTGGAATTTTTCTTCTCCGGCGCTACGGGGGATGCGAAGGAAGAGAGGGAGAAAAGAAAGGAAGGAAAGAAACTCTCTTCCTTCACATTTTGTTCTCAAGTAAAATTCCACCACCGCAGCGCTGGAGAAGAAAAATTCCACCACCGCAACATTGAAGAAGCCACGCAGCATCCAAAAGATAAATGCAACGAAAACTCAAACCAGATAACTGGCTTCCCTGTGAACTGACTGTATCCATTCTCAAATTATAAAGCAAACTCACCATATCAAAGCCTCGCTTATTTGGCATAATTTCAGCATCTAACATGATTCTGACGCCATACCATTTGCTCTGCAACTACAAAATGTTAAAGTGCTGATGTTAGAGAAAATAAGGGAAGCACTCTTCTAAAGGCAACCATCTATTTGCCTAGACTGACGACGTGATTCCTTGTCTTCGTTCAAGAACGTATTGAGAACGTAGCGATCTGATTGGCTCCGCCGTGAACGCGACGGAGATGGCCTAAATTAGTCCCCGTTTTGAAGCTGTATTGTCATAAGTCTCAGTTTGAAGCCATAACATCATCCAATTCAATGCGGAAAATTGAGAGTCATGCAATCAGTCTACTTTCTGCCTTTCTCGCGAAATAAATCAGCAATAACTTATCATCTTTACTCCAACAAGGTCTCAAACTCTAAGTTAAAACCTAACCTATGTAGCTTTATAAAAAATGGGGGACAATTGATGTTACAGCTTAGAAAAGACGGCAGGCAATTAATGTTACAGCTTCTCCACGGCAGCTACACAAACGGGGAACAATTTTTTTGCACATTCTGTATTGTTAAGAGGTTTTGATCGAGCTATACGAAAGATAGCCTAGAAAGAGCCAAGGTTCGAGGATACAACTAACTCAAATCTCAAAGAAGTGTGATCTTGTTGTAGACTCAGAACATGTCGTAGTTTCACCTTTTGACTGAGCTTACACCACTACAACTACAACTCATTTCCCTACACTTGCAGAAACAGACTAGCCTCGTACTGATTCAGTATAGCCTAAAAACAATTGGACCTAAATCACCTGCTTTTTTCTCTCAAAACCACTCAGCTTTAAACGCCACAAAAAGCAATTTTCCAGAACTATTGTACAACAAAACTAGCTACCAGTATTAGATTAATGTTTCTTCCAGCCATAATTGCAAAAACCGCCTTGCTCTATGCAATATTTAAACTCGTTCCTCCGACTCTGACACGAGCGGGACTTGGGGCAAGTCTATGCAATATTCCGATTAGCACGCAAGGCAGAGTTGCAAAGAGTCCTTGAACTTTCTCCAAACCTGGATTTCAAGATCCCACCTTCCTCATTTCATAGTTTTGTGAAAATAAAGAAAAAGAGCCTCGTTTTATCAAGAAAGGTATTGATTGATCTCTTCACAATACATCAGGACCGTTTACGTGGCTCAAAAACCATTGCTCAAAGTCATACAGTGGGGGTAGCCAGGGTAAAATAACAAGGGACACTGAAATGAGGGGTGGGTATTAGCCCCTGGGAGGGTTTTTGAGGACACACATTTTACTTTGGCTTGAACGCCTCTCACATTTGCCAGTGCTAAAATGGAAACTTTGACAAATTTGTAAGAGTTTCACACGAATCACCAACATTTTAAGGAAAATTATAAATTCTCATCTTTTCAAGTAACCTTCCTCAATTTTTTGCTCGAAACTTCCTCCAAGCCAGGTTTGTAGGTGTGTAGTGTTTTTGCCTCTCTGCGCAAGGGAGACAAAAACATTGTCACAGATCTTTGTCCGCTCTTACAGCTCTAGGGAAATTAGACCTTTATTGAAGCGACAACAACAACATCAATTCAATTCAATACCATGAGCGAAAGTTCAGGGTTTTTGTGAAGTAAGGTTAATCTTGTTGCAGAGCACATGATATATTTTCTGATGGTAATCGTAACATGCATTTTCTTACCTTTTCGTAGTATTGGAAATTGCCATCAGCAAAGTCGACCAGAATTTCTTTGAGATCATTTTCCTTTGTAATGTCAAAATGAGTCAATTCTTCTGATAGTGGCTTGCATATATTTTCCAGACTTGTCTTTGCTAACTTGCAATTAGCAGAGGCCTACAGAGAAAGATAAATGGTGTTTCAAACTTTGCAAGTTCTAAACTCAAGTCCTATTTAAGTAGCGTTAATAGCGGACAAAGATCTGTGACACTTTACATTTGTAAGTCACACTCTGATGAAGACACAAGTCAGAAAGGCCTCAGTGTGCTAAATATCTCCTTTTTTGTATCCGAACTTCTTTTATACAGTTTATTCGTACAACTTTCTACCAATATTAAGTAGCATTAAAGGGTCTATGTTAACCAGCATGCCTTTCCACGTTTCATCACTTGGCTGGTCTTCCATGAAAATGGCGACAAGAAAGGCAACAAAGAGATGAAAGGAGCAAGGCTAACACAGACCTTTTAACAATTATTGATTTGAGAAAATTCTCAAGTTTTCTTCAAGGTTTCTCAGAAACTTCCTTGAATGCTCATTACATTGTTTAAATTGGCGGAGGACCTTTCCTGTGCCTGCCTCAGCATTCTACAGCCATTTTTATCTACTCATACCCTTTTATAAACTCATGCCATATGAAGGTGTTGTGGTGCAGTGGTGTAATCCACTGACTTTGCAGCCAGAACAGTCAGGCGCACAGGGTTCGATACCCAGTAGAGCCCACAACTTGAGCGTCATTACAAGGGGTTGCAGACTCGATTAGGCTTATTCTACTTCTGCGATCCCAGCGCTTGGCGCTAAAAAGCGCAACTTTACCTTCACCTTCACCTCTGTGTAGACATTACTCAAGTAGTACCGAGCAAAAAAGTACTGCAAACCGTGGGTAGTAAGACACAGCAGTCGTGCTTCAGCTTCCACAAAATTGAATTGCTGAAGAAACTTTGATGAAGTAGAGTCTTGACGAAGAGGCTTGTATTTAGATTTTCACAAAAAATGGTCAGTAATAGATTTGTAATAAGTAATAGTTACAAGTGATAAGTAATTGTTGGGAAGATAAGATACAGTTTGTCCGAGGAAGCTTGTGTCCCCCGTGCAGTAGGTTAATGTTCATGCGCCCGCCAGAGTTTTGAAGCGTAAACAAAGCAGCAGCATCCCCCCCCCCCCAATATCCTTTTGAGTGATTTTGGTAGTTTTTGTAGAAAATTCTGTCTCTCATTTGATGTTAGGCGATAGACAACTGAAAATTTTTATCTTAGGGTGCGGGGTGGTGGGTGGATGGGGTCCTGCTGTGTGGATGGGCGGCTCCTGGCCTTTAGTTTCATGTGTTATCCCGGTGGGGGTGGCACGTGTGGTGAGGGGCGGCGGCTGTTTGTCCGCGCGTAGGGCCCGCTGTTAACTGCCTTGCATCTATTTTCTCCCAAATTATAAAATGTTTTGATGTCATTGCCTCACATCAAATGAGTGACAGACATTAACTTTTTCTTTTAGTTTGTTGTTTTTTCTTTCAGTATATTGTAATTTTTGAATTGTAAGTGCCTTTCATGGTGGGAACTCCGATGACCTAGTGTCTATTCCCGCCATGATAGGCACAGTAGATGTACTTGTTGAGTTTGTAAATTTTAATTGATTATATATATATATATAAAAAAAAAAAAGAGTTCCAACCCAAAACGCTACTGCGCATGAGCATTAACCTACTGCACGGGGGGACACATACGTTTCCTTGGACAAAGCGTATCTCGTCTCCCCAACAAGTAATAGATTTCGCCCAGGTCAAACTAACATGGAGCTGTTCAGTTGTTTTTTGTGCATGGCGCTTTTCGATGCAAGGAAGGAAGAAAGTTGCAACCAAATTGTGTGTGCATTTTGGTTGCTCATCTTCACGACAAAAGTCATGTGCATCTTGGTTGGTTGCCTGCGTATTGTATGCAATATAGGTATTGTTTTATGTTAGTTGTATTTCAACCTGAAGTTGTTGGTTTATGAACGCGTCAAATTTCATCACATAGCATACTACGCCACAAGTCGGCCTCTGTTTCGATGTCTAATTTCTTCATGGATAGACCAAATGAAAAGTTTCTTTGGCGTCTTTCCAATACTAGAGTCTACTTATCTTCTGTTTGATTTGAGTTTGGTTTTTTCAAGAGTCTCGCATAAAAAATACGTGTATTTGCATCAGATTAGTTTTATCAAACTTTAGGACTTCCAAAAAACAGAACTGAACTGCTATCAACAAGTTGAGAGATAGCGCCAAAAAAAAAAAAATATATTGTAAAAAGAACCCTTTCGAAAAACATTATGCGGAAAAGAGCTTCGAAACTTGGAGAAAATAAATGATAGATTGCCTAACAATGAAACGATTTGCCCATCTTTCTCCATGCAGACAAACTCAATATATAAAGCCGTTAGTGGCTTCCAAGTTACATCAAAGTTCTATTTGGGATACCTGATTCAAATTTGCTTTCCACAGAGGCAAAATTGAGGGTCACTTTGGTGATTCATGAAATTTTAAAGAAAGATGAATTTAAGTTAAGAAAAGACTGTGCAGAGAATGATTGAGACCACCACATCGACTTCGAATATAATAAGTTGAGAGTTATAATAAAACATGCTAAATTCTGCCGCACCTAAGCAGCACATTGAGCAACAACTAGAGGATTACAGGGACGTAGGAAGCATCTCAAACTTGGGGGGGGGGAAGACACTTCAAGGGCATTTTGTCATTGAGCTAAAGGGGTACTTCCTGAAAATAAAACGGGCACTTCTTTGCTTATTGCAAAATCTTGGGGGGGGCACGTGCCCCCAGTGCCCCCGGTTCCTAGGTCTCTGGTGAGGATTATGTAAGGCCTGTCCTTCAGGCAGGCTCTTTCAGCAGGGACACGAATCAATTCATATATATTCTTGCCAAGATATTCAAGTTACCAGTTTCAATCATCTCCAAAATTCAATATTTGTTGTTCCTCATGCTCGAAACTGTGAAAGTTTAATCTTAGGAGACCAACCCTATTTATGTAAGATCGATAGGCGTGGAAGAGAGGGCTTTCTTTGCTGTGAAATATCAATTTGATTCAAATGCAGTTCGAATCACAAAAAGATGATGTACAAAAGAACAGCATTTTCTAAATTTGGACTTTCTTTTGCGTAGTAAATCTCTGAAAATTGATTGTGAAGAAATCTTCTTCGCCAGACATGCACTGAGCAGCTGGACGTTCCGCAAAGTTTTATTGCAATTAGAACTGTGAAACTATCATTTTAAACAATGAAATTTCTTGAAATCTGCTCATAATTTCAATACGATACGCCTCTTTATCTGGTACATTGATTGCAAATTGTACAAGAGATAGAATCTATGTCAGGTGACTTTTCTTTGACCTTGTTAAGTTGTTTTTACTTAATGAGCAACAGAGTGATACACGAAGAAGGGGTATATGTTGGACAATTTTCACCGCAAAAATTGTAGGAAAGTAGTATTTATATTGGTTAAATCTCGTAAAACTGAAATTCAGCAATTAGGCCCCTTTTCAATCTCATTCGCAATCTCATTTTCAGTCCGAATATCTTTCTCATTCTCCTTCTGAATGGCATGCGGTAAAATTTCCTGCAGTTCATTATGCATTAAAAACAAATTCCATGTTCGATTCTGGTCCATGGTTTCCTCGCCATTGAAATTTAAATTCAATACAATTGTCACTTTCAGAAATAGGATTCAAATCTAAATGGAAGTAAATCATGGACCAGAATCGAACGTTGAATTCTAGTTCCCATATAAACCCTTCACCAGCATTTTCACTAATTTCTGAGTCTGAAGATAAATGATTTTATCAAAGAAAATTTTGCATCTAAGTTAGCCCATGAGTGATAGAGTAAAGATTTAGTGTTGAATATATTTCATTTCATTTCATTTATATAAAGCGCAATACAATACTACATTGTATACGGCCTAAACAGAACATAATTTTAAAAAATACAATTATAACAAACTACGATAGAATATTACAGCGAGAAAACAGTAACGGAATATCGTGTAATAAAAAAGTATAATAAAACGAATTATTTTCGTGGGTTATGGCAACATACTCGGTTTTGGTGTGTTTTTACGAGTGGACATTTTATGGCTTCATGTTTAGAGTTTTTGTTCTGAGTTCTGCTGCTTGTTGCAAGAATTGTGCGAGGTTTTTCTGCTTGCTGATATCTTGGGATGACAATATATCAATGAATGTGTGCTCTACTTGTGTTGAATATATCAACCATGTACGTTTAATCCCACAACCAGCCAAATGTGTTAACTTTTTTTACTCAACTCGGTAGTTTTTTAGGCAATGTTTTTAAAAAAGTTCCAAAGCATTTTCTGCTCAGCACATGCAAAAATGCATATCCACTGCAATCATCTTAAAATCGAACATGTCAGAGCCTGGCCTGCCTGGCCAAACGAGCAAACATATGTTTGTCAAACATTTGACACCGCGTTTGAGACCAGCTTGCCAAGCAAACTGTTGTCCGTTTGGCCAGGTTGCAAAACACTACACGACAAACAGAAAATGCCAAGAAATTCTGCTTAATTCTGCTGGTCAAGCAATGTTTTGCGACGTGGTCTAACAGGAAAACTTTGTTCGTTTGGTTATAACATCTGAATCGCTTTGCAAACTATGTTTGCTGGTTGGTTTGACCGAGGGGTTTATTATCACTCTTCCGAAAAGGAGTACGAGATTTTTGAAAACAATACGATTTTTAAGGATTCGGGATTTTTACGGATTTGTCTTGAAAACAAAAGGATTTTACTTTTTAGAGTGATACGCCCCTCGGTTTGATTAGAGCAAGGCTTGCACACTCACCTCTGCCCATTTTTGAGTTGTCGTAGTCTTTGTTGAAGAATCTGTTTCTTTGTTGTTCTGTCAAAAACACAAAGAACGTTTGCAGGAGAATTTGATGGCAAAAACAACAACAATAAAGAAACCTAAAGTTTAATTGTATTACCTATATTATTCTTAATGCATGATGTCTCTCTATCAGCAGAGTACTTGTGTTTTGTCAAGCAGTGGTCGCGTCAGCCTCAAAAAGTGGTGGGAACAAACGTAGATGAGGGTCTGGGGGCATAGGGTAGCCCAAGGGGAAAATTGTCAGGATCGCACACTTTTCATACTCTGGAAACGCCTGTTTACCTGAAGGAGACACCCTTAATTGTCTATCAAGCTCTGAAACTACCTGACCCCTTTAGACATTAGACGGAATTAGAGGAATCATAAGACGTAGAAAATAAGAGAACTACAGTAAAAACCCGCATATAAGAACCTTGCATTTTGAAATCTGATACTATTCTTGAAAACAGGATGCAAGGTTCTTAGTTAAATAGGTTCTTATCAAAAGAATTAATTACAGATCTTCGGGAATTTAGGTCAAATATAAGAAAACAAGGTTTTCACGTACTCACTATCATGACACAATGTTATTAAGAACAACCTTATCTACTTAGCATTATCTGTATCAAATCCATTCACACAAGGATTTTTTTACATATGCTTTGTATCTGCTTAAATATTTGGCTAAATTTCTTAAACATTTTATCACATATTACCAACCAGTAGTTTACATTTAACTTTTTTTAAGATAAGAACCTTCCTTGAATTTCAGGATGAATAGGTTCTTCTGTAATGGGGTGAAATTAGAACATTTTAGGCCTTAGGTTCTTATAAGTGGGTGGTTCTTATATGCGAGTTTTTACTGTATAGCCTGTCCCAAATTAATTGTCACCTGCAAATGCCAGCGAATAGCAACAATAGAAGTGTTTTGCAAAGGAATTTTGCGTCATCGCAAATCTCAGGTTGACATCTAATATGAGACAGACTTTAATCGCTTTTTGAAGAAAATTTTCTACAAAATGAAATGGCATTGGCGGTATGGAATCTCCAAAGATCTACTTTCTCGCAATAATTGAATTGAGACCTGATTGAGACTAATATTGAACTGAAAAAGACAGATGTCGGATATACATCACGAGAGATAATTTGTGAAGTTCTGACAAGCATTGAAGAGATGGAATACAAAACAGATTGAAAACTGCAAGAAAACTGCTCGCAGTAGCACAGTCAGACCACGAATACACCTTTTTTTTAATAGGAAACTGGTTTATAAGAAACTAGTACTATGATTACCAAAAAGTTAAGAAACTCTAGTACTACGCTCAAGAACAGTTAAGAAACTCTAAATCTTATTTCTGTGAGTCTCTCTTATTCTGTGTCTCTCTAACAAAGGTAACTTAATCTTTTTTTAACTTTTAACTGCAAAAATTGGTAGATTTTTGCCCGAATGCACATGGCTTATTCGTGATGACAATGTCAATGCAAACTGGAAGCCCTTTGTCGAGAAGAAGGATCAACTTTGAACAATATCGCAATTTCAGGCCCAAAAAATAAGAAACTAATTAAGAAAATTTTACTACTAAAACACCGAAGTTTTCATGCAAAATTAAGAAACTTTTAGTACTAAGTGCTGATCCAAGTTTCCTATAAAAACGTGTAAGCGAAGAAGACAAAAGAAACCCATGAAAATTCTACTCAAAGAAGCAAGTCTAGTCAAAATCACTTTCTCCCTATGCTTGCACCATCGAATGGGAACAGAGCCATCGAATTTCGAATGTTTTCGTCGAATAGCGTCGCAGTGCTCTACACAGGGATAACGGGCTACACAGGGACACTTGATAACGGGCTAAGCTCAAAACGTCGTGTTTTAATAATTCTCTGTTCAATGTACAATTTATTTCATGTTAAATAATTATTTTATCTAATCAGCCATGAATCTCAATTTGAAGTCGTAACCATCATTCAGTTCAATGCGGAAAATTGACACTCATATAATCAGTCTGAGCACAACAGCAAAATTAACCAAATTCAGCAGATGCTTGCAGACATTCAACAAAAACAAACTGAAAACATCGAGAAAAATATCTTAAAATTAAATTTAAAATATTTTCCAGTCACAGTTATCAAAAACAACTATCACTCAGGACAATGAAACACCTACATTCTGCAAAGTTAATTTCGAAATTTTAAGCATTAAATTATGATTAAATCTAAAAATTTAGAAAAATGGTTTTAAATTGAATTTATGGTCTTTTTGAGTGGTTCCCACTCACAGCTATCTATAATAATCATCAGGACAATGAAACACCCTTCCTAGATTCTGCAAAGTTAAGGCAAAGGCTTCAAGGCATAGCTTCAAAATCGTTGAAAAGATCGATGTAAAATTCTATGACGTATTCCCTTGAATTGAATGGCTTGGGAGAAACTGAAGCTTCTTTGGTCATCCTTTCGTATAATTCTACCATTGCTTTTTTCAAAAAGTTTGAATATTTTTCGAAATTACAGCGTATTTCATATTCTAACTCATTTGAGGATGTGACGTCACCAGATTTCTAAATCGTAAACCAGAGGGGTGAAGGACTTGTGCTTGATAAATATTGTACAGGGTGTCCCAAAAAATTGTGCCCCTTTGTCTGAAGATCGCGACAAAACGGCAAGAGATTCTCGCCAAACTTTTGCATTATGTTGCTCTTCAGATTTTCAATTAAAGTTTGCTACCATCCCCATGAAAATCCGTTGAAAAATGATGGAGGTATGACCTTCAGGAGACCAAATTTGCCCGATCACTGAAACCAGCGGTCGGCCATTTTGTCTTACTATTTTGCAGTGATAAATAGCTGCATGGATTGAAAATGAAACAACCTCCTCCAATGTCATAGCTCTCGTGAAAATGCCAATAATCCTCGGAGAGTTCCACTATTTCTTACCTCACAAAGATTATTTTTTTACCTCACGTGAAGATACTTATCACTGCAAAATAGCAAGACAAAATGGCCGACCGCTGGTTTCAGTCATCAGGCAAATTTGGTCTTCTGAAGGTCATAGCTCCATCATTTTTCAACGGATTTTTACGGGAATGGTTGCAAACTGTAATTGAATATCTGAAGAGCAACATCATGCAAAAGTTTGGTGAGAATCTTTTGCCGTTTTGTCGCAATCTTCAGGCAAACGGGGCACAATTTTTTTGCGACACCCTGTAGATATCCATAAAGTATTATTTGTTTGAAAACTATTTCATGTTTCGTCAAAAAGTTTATAAATTACGATGATTTCAAGTTTTTCTCAAAGTTTTTCTTCAATTCTTGAAAAAGAAGAAAAAACTCTAATTCTGAGGATATTGAAGATTTGAGAAAAGTCCAACGGTAGAATTATAGCAAAATAGCTAATTTTCTTTGAAGCCATTCATTTCAAAGAAATATGTCATAGGATGTCACCGACCTCTCACATGATAATAGCCAAAATCCATAAAAATTCCCACAATATCCCCTCTTTGAGTACATGTGCTAATGTTGATGGACTTCAATTGTTACAAGTATTTTTGCTAAAAATTTAAGAAATGCAAGTACTAGGAAAAATTGTCTGAGCTACTATTTCATAGCCTGCGTGCAGACTCATTACTTTCGAGGAGTTGAGTCTGCACGCAGGCTGCTATTTCATTAATTTGGAAAAGGAAAGGCCACGATACCAGCGTCGATTGTCGGATCCGAAGATGCTTGCGGTGACGAATAAATTAATAAGTTTAAAGGCAGAAACACCGCAATACAAAAAAAAAAACAACAGCAAATGGTTGAACAAATTTTATGCCAATATTTCGTCCTGCCATGCAGGACTTCTTCAGGGCTGTAATGTGAACACATTACACTACAGCCCTGAAGAAGTCCTGCATGGCAGGACGAAATATTGGCATAAAATTTATTCAACCATTTGCTGTTGTTTTTTGTTGTATTGCGGTGTTTATGCCTTTAAACTTACTATTTCACTGTTTTTTCTTGAAAATCCCCTGCGCCAATTTTTACTTTATTTTCAATAGATTCCTGCATCAATCACGTTGGACAAGCTTCAAAAACTTCATTTTGAAAGTTTCAGGAGGGCACAGCTTTGAGTACTGAAAATATGGTAATTTCAAGAAACTTTCGATACTGGCTCAAATTCTTAGTTGCCAGAAAAAAATATACGTGTATTGAAGGAAAAACATGTTCAATGGATTTGATTTTAAAACAGCGAGGCATCTGGATAGAACTCCACAAAAAGCAATCTTGGCTGAAAAATAATCGCAAAATATGGGGACAGGATTTGAAATGACAGTGCTTTCTTGAGAAAAAAAACGGTTCTCTCCTCACAACAATGAATGATTAACCAGCCAGACAGCTGCAGTACTCTTGGATTTCAACAAAACAGTATAACAAGATAGAGAAAACATGAATAAAATTGAGGTTATGTCTGCAAGCTCAAATCTTTCAAATCTTCTTAAAAAGGTGGGTGCAGAATTCCAACATTTTTGAAGTTAAATGGCTTGAAACGGCCTTTGGGTAATTTGTTCTATATCTGACGTGGAAATCATAATTTTGATATCTTAATTATTTTCAAAATGGCAGCATTTTAATTATTTTTGATAAAATTCGTCGAAAAATTTGTAAAAGTGAAAATCATCGTAAATTCTAAATCAATAGAGGAAAAATGACAGAATCTTCAAGAAAATCACAGTTTATAAAGGTCTACAATATGATGGCAAGCATCTGTAGCTCTTCTGGTTTAGGATTTAGAAATTTGATGATGTCACAGCCGCAAAAATAATAAATGCCGCCATTTTAAACCAGGAAACTAATCAAGATGTCGAAAGATTTCCATGGCAGATTTCCTGCAAGGTACCCTAAGTTCCTTCCAAGCAATTTAATTCAAGGAAAAATGCAATAGCATTTTACAGCCAGTCGATCAAGAATTCGAACGATTAAACATTTGGATTATGTCACAAAATCCAACAAAAACAACCACAAATCATGCTAAAAAATCCTTCCTGATTGAACTTTCTCATAATCATTTCTCATAGAAATCTCTCGTACCGAAGAAGAGTTTAGTCTCAATGCAATACAGTTTTTATCCCAATCCATATCAAAATTTGCAAGCACACTTGTTTCGCTAACTAAATTGAATTTTTTTGGCAACCTCTGGCATTTTATAAAGTGTGGGGGAGGGGGTTAATAGAGAGGGGAGTTTATTCAAAATTTTGACTTCGAAGGGAGGGGGTTTATCAGAGAAGGGGAGGACTAAATGGAGCTTTTACGGTATTTTAGAAAAGCATGTCCAATAAATTGAATTTCAAGATAGCGAGACATCTGGATAGAACTCAACAACGCTACATTGGCTGACAAATAACCTTGAAGTATAGGGACCGGATTGGAATAGCAATAACATCGTCTTATAAGGAAAGTTGTTGGCAGTGTTTTTTTGAACAAAAACCAGTTCTCTCCTCACAACAATGAAGGATTAAGCAGCCAAACAGCTGGAGTACGCTTGGATTTCAACTAAACAGTGCACCAAGATGGAGAAAACATTAATAAAATTGAGATTATTTCTGTAGAAAGTAGACACTATCAACGATTTTGACGAGAAAAACTGTTTCTGCAGCGTTGCAAAAATCGATCAAGAATTCAAAGGATTAAACGTTTGGATTATGTCTCAAAATCCAACAAAAACAACCACAAGTCATGACGAAAATCTCTTCTTATTGAAGTAGAAACCTCGTTCCACGTAAGAGGCTCTGATAGGTGTTTTGGGGAGCAAAAATGCAGGATGTAAAATGGGCTGGGAGCAAGGGAGCAAGACTATGAAAAGCAAAGGAAGTAGGGAGCAGGGTGCGCAAAAATCTTCGCTTTGGGAAGAAGACCGCGAGACTGCACATGCCTCGACTTTGTAACGGCCTTTTCATAACGAAACTTCCAATATTAAAATCCCCATTGATTTTGGACTTGCTACTCAAATTTACCCAACTGCGGAATGACTTTGATCACTAGTTCATGCCAGCAAAATAAGTGGAAGAAGAACAACTCGTTCCCACATTCCCACGGTTATCTGTTGTTCTCAATAGGAGGCTAGACCTGTGATGATGTGATGATACAATGCTACAGCTGTTTCATTATTCCTGCTGATGCTATCAATGCAGTTGGGTGGAGCTAACAATAAACAATAAGTTAAAACTAATTACAAGGAAATAATCACAGCAAATATATTCCACATTTCAAAATGTGTATTCCATGGTTCAAACACCACTCATTGTAACCAAAGCTAAAGGGGCATTTCCTGAAAATAAAAAGGGCACTTCTTTGTTTATTGCAAAATCTTGGGGGGGCACGTGCCCCCAGTGCCCCCCCGGTTCCTACGTCTCTGAACCAAAGCCATTCGAATGATCTTCATTTCGACTGAACGCTAGGTTTTGAAGGTGAGATTGTTGGGGATACGAATCGCCAAAGTTCATAGCAACGGTCATCCCCCAAAAAGGAAACCTGTGATCATGCGCAGAAAGCATGTTTGGTTTTGTGGAAAGGATGTGGGCGGATAATCCGGCCACAATCCAAACAAGAATTAGCAAAGAGACAAAGAGATTCTCGCGCATGGTAATAGGTTTCCCAGCTGTTGATCTGCTTTGAACTTTACCAGCATAACAAAAGGCTCAGACAAAAGGGGCAGTCCTCGGTATCCGAAACTTATTTTGTTTCGAAAAGAGCCAATCAAATTGCAGAATAGCCCAACAGGTTCCAGGGTCAATGTAGGCGTTGTAGTTTACGGAAAACCTTCATTGTCACTGGGTACGAGGTTGGAACAAAATATCATTTCGATTTTACACATCACACGTCTGATGCATAATGCTCAAATGGAGAAGTTGTATTATGTATTACATTCCTTCATTTCTGGGGCTCTCCCAGAGGTTTTAGGGAACAGGGGACACTCCGCATTTTTAAGCTGGGAACAACAGGACATTCGTGAAAATAGAAGGGGAAAAAGAGAACAAATTTAAAACAATCATATATCTTTCGGGAACGAATTGATGAAAAACAATAAAAACGTATCAAAGTCATCTCACTTGACGGCAGTGCAAGAAACGATAGGCTTTGCATAGCACAGAACTTAATCAAAGGACCTTTGGGGAGACTCACGAGTCTTAATCACTTGGATTTAAGTCACAGCATATTTACTATTCCTAGAAAATGCCATCAGATAGAAACTTTCCGGCCTCCAGAACCTACATTGGCTCTGGAAACGAGAAAGACCCTGATGAAAGATGAGTGCTGCTAGGCTAAATTCGCCTTCAATGGAAATCAAGGGAATCAAGCGCCTTGTATAAGGACAAGAATCGCCTCAAAGGCAATATTTTGGTCCTTATGTCAAACGAGAATGATACGCAAAAATCAAAAGTCATTACCCCTAGTTTGCTTAGTTCGTGCACAAATCTATTGGTGCATTGTGAGATTTACGATAACGCAAAATTACTTATGCAGAACCCTGCAGAACGTTTCAATTGTTGTTATTCGCGGGCATCTAATTTGAGGCAAGCAGTCACGAAGATAACGTCTGTGCAGAATGATATGCATGAAGATATTTTGGTTCAGTGTGATCTCGTGCCTTCCCCCAGTCAATGGCGCCATTGTTTGCTGGGATTCTGCACCTTTCTGTAGCTGTGTAGGAGGGGGATCCTTCTACCTTCGGTGATGCTGCGAATGCTAGCCTCTGTGCAGGCCGCCGGTTACATCATCCTCTAAAGTTGACTTATTTGCATAATGAGTACTATCAATAAGTGGCTAATGATTCGTTCGTTCTAGAAAACGATTGTTTTCACATAATAAGCTGCTAATGAAGTCAAGAACGTGCCAATTCTGGGTAAATTTGTTGTTGTGCCAGGGTAAACATCATGGTAATTAATCCATCTTATGGTGTCAAACCTGTCTAACATGAAATGAGCCGACGTCAAATGTTGCTATAGGATCGCGGGAAACTTCTGTCTTGTATGCGCTTTATGTGCGCTTTCTTTATTTCAGTGCCAATTAGCAGGGATAAAACGTTAATCAATCGTATTAACGAGCGTGACGGAAGTGGGTTACTTACTTTCTTGCTTTCTTTCTTTCTGTCTGACTGACATCGAAGCCCCTTCTTAGATTACAAAGTGGACTTTGTAATCAAAAATGGATGGGAAACACGAAAATTGCATAATCCCATAGACTCCACTTGGACTCTGTCTTCGTGAGTCAAAAATTGAAAAACTTTTAATATCAATTAAAAAAATTAACTTATTCTTTTGACTTAAAAAATACTGTGTCTGTCACAACAAATATCTACTGTCATAAACAGAAGAAAAGATGTTGTAGGAAAACATTAAAAAAGTTATTCAATATGACACTGCGACAGACTAAATTTCACATTGACTAACTGGTTTCGCTTATATTGAGCAAGAATAGCAAACCAAACTTCCTCGCTATTTCCTTTTATTAACGTAAAACACCTGTTTCTTGCTGAAGAGAAATGGGATAAAATTGCTATTGAAGATTCCGGGGGGGGGGTTACATAACATGTTCAGGGTACCGGTATGTGCCGCCCATATGGGTAGGTTTTGGGCCTAAACTTCTCTAAACAAGGGTCCTTTATCGGCAGATTTTCCATAAACATGGGTAGGGTTTCGCTGAAATTCGCAAAAAATGGTTAAATCGGCAGTTTTAAAGAAATTCGTCATAAAAGTAGGTACCAAGGCAAGTTTCGGTAATTAGAAGAGGATAGCTTTCTGAAAACCGGGCGGAAGACCCCGTCCATCCACAAGTCATGTACCCATTCCCCCCGGGGGAAGAGTTTGGTCATTTTTATAAGAAACCGCTGATAAGAAACTCAGCCTCTTCCAAAAAATTAGAAAACTCTGCGAGAGGCGATTCATTTAGAGGTTGATTCAAAGTCAAGAAACTTGTCAGTTAGACTGATGATATTCGTCTAAGTTTTGCTCCATTGAATTGAATTATTGTTTACTGTGTTTTGTGGGGGGGGGGGTAATGGAGCGAAAACGAGGACTCGTGTAATAACTCTACTTGTCAGTTTTGATTACGACTTGCATCGTGCTTTTGAACAGAAAGTGTATTACAAACTCAAATGGTTCTAGGTCCTAGAATTTTCACTTTGCACTCACCCTTCACCGATTTAAAAAGGTGGAACCTTGTTATTGTTACCTGGAATGCGTCAAGAGCGGATATCTCAGAGGAACAAATAGGCAAGCTGACAAGCAAAGAATGGAAAAATATGATAGTAAATAGAATAACTTCTATAATACAAAAAGATATGAAGGAATGTAACAAAACAAAATTAAGATTACTAAAAAACAATTGCTTTGGGAAAAAAGAATACATTAATCATAAACATGCAGCAAACCTATTGTCTTTGAAACTAAACATGACTGACTTAAAAGCTAACTATAAGGGAAAACATGAAAATGCCTTATGCAGAAGGTGTGGAGCTCAAGAAGAAACCATTGAACACTTATTTCAGTGCCAAAATTTTAAAGAAAGATCTTTGAACACAAATGATTTACTGAAAAGTGACCCAACAAAACTCGGAAAGATTTTTAAAATGGTTGAGATGTTTTTATCATAAATAGGAAAAAGAAAAACACCCAAAAAAAAAAAAAAAAACCTGTGTTACTGGTGCAATACCCATGTTTTGTAGCTTGTAACTGCTCCGGAATGGAGAATTGGTTGCCATTATTATTATTATTATTATTAAGAGCGGTTCAAGTGTGAATTCGTGTTACGCTTGGATAACACATAAACTTTTTTTTTTCTTAGAACTTGTCAACATACCGTTAAAATTACCTTGTTTAAAAATTCGTTATTGTATTAGATTGTTAGTTCTTTCGCTTTAGTTAGATTAGACCATGTTGATGATATTGTGTCGAATTATAAAAAAAAAAAAAGAATTCGGCCTATAGAGATTTGAAGCCTATGCGGGATATCAACGCAGCATAGCAGGAGGACCACTGGTTGTAGAAAAACGAACCGAGACATACTAGATAGAGGCTGAAACAGCCATCAATAGTACGAAAAATATCGATCATAACCTGCGTGGTGCCACAAAAAAGGCTCAAAAGGTTTATTATTATAAAAAACATTTACGTGTGCTGTTACAAGAAAACGCAGGACAGACACCGTCTCTTAAATCCCTCGTTAATTATTAATAGGGGCTTTAAATCCAACAAAACTTGACGCATGCAAAGCAAAGACAGATTTCTCGACGCAGAACGAATGTGATAAGCTGCTGGCTCGAAGAAATAGCGACGAAATGGTGTAAATTTCAATGATGTAAAGTAACTTGCACTTTAGAAGATCAAGGATGTTAACAGTACACAATATCTGAGGCATGTGATAACCTTTTAGCTAGGAAGATTTGCCACATAACGGTATAATTAATTAATTTTTGTCACTGCATTTTGTATGATATAAAGTGAGCTAAACTCTGGTACCCAGGGTAAACTTTAGTAGATGAAGGATTTTATGTTAACAGTACACAATATCTGAGGCATGTGATAACCTTTTAGCTAGGAAGATTTGCCACATAACGGTATAATGAATTAATTTTTGCCACTGCATTTTGTATGATATAAAATGAGCTAAACTCTGGTACCCAGGGTAAACTTTAGTAGATGAAGGATTTTATGTTAACAGTACACAATATCTGAGGCATGTGATAACCTTTTAGCTAGGAAGATTTGCCACATAACGGTATAATTAATTAATTTTTGTCACTGCATTTTGTATGATATAAAGTGAGCTAAACTCTGGTACCCAGGGTAAACTTTAGTAGATGAAGGATTTTATGTTAACAGTACACAATATCTGAAAACATAAAACTTGCTATGTAATATTTCAATCCGTGGAAGGCATGTGATAAGCTTTTAGCTCGAAAGAATAGCAACATTATGGTCTTATGAATTGTTGCCACTACATTTTGCATGATATAAGGTAATTTCAAACTTTAGTAGATTAAGGATGGTAGAGAAAATTAAAATGAATCGTACAAGACGTGAAGCTAGCTTTGTAATACCAATCCGTCGAAGGAGTGCGATTCAATGGCAGTCTTATGATTCATAATTTTAATCATTTAAGTTTGCCGCAAAAGCTCTATTTAAGCCCCTCTCCACGAAACCCCTTCTCTACGAAGCTCCTCCATTCTAAGCCAAAATTTTAAATAAGGCCCCTTATCTATCAAGCCCCCCCTCTAGTATCAAATGTAAGAAATTCTACGTGGCTTTAAGGTTACTGAAAAAATTCAAATTCACAGACCAGGGATAACGTATAGCTCACTACGAAGTAAAAATAAGTTCAAAACACACACAAAATGAAAGAGATCCTATTGGTGATTCACTGAGTTAAATTCTTGATCATGATCTTCTTAACCGCCATGAAGTATTCAAAACAGTTGCTTAGGACATGCTCTTTTACATTCAGAAGACGTAAACCAAATAACTTCATGTAAAAGTTGGGCCGTTGCCTTTTCGTGACCAAAAGACTGAAGCCACAAGAGCAGTATCATCTAAGGCCAATCAGACACAAAAATGCGCCGATTTAATAAATTATATCGTTCGTGAACAAGGTTCTTATTTGGTCAATAAGTTAAATGAACAGATGACACAAATATCTACGATTTAAAAATTGACCAAATTCTTTTATCAAGGAATGACGTTTGTAAATTTTGAATGTCTGTGAGGTCTGCCAGGATAAAATGGAAGGCACTGAAATCAAAGCACTGCCATGAAAGGACAACTCATAATGGAAAGGTGTCCTATTCATGTGTCCTAGTTCCCTTGTCGGTATACTGGATTACTTCACGCACAGTTCATAAAATTCCCATTTTGCAACGCATCATCCAGTCAATTAATGGTCCTTCCCATCATAGTTCCCATGAAGATTCAATGCCATGCTCTACACTTTCCGAAAACCCTGAACCATAGCAAACAAGACCAAACAGATAAGGCGCAGTCTGATGTATGACATGTAAGACAATGATGACAACATACAGGAAACTTGCGCCTCAATTTGCCCTATCCCATAGACTCCTCAAAGTAAACAATCAATTCTTTAAAAAATAAGACTTTGTACTTGAATAGTGTTACAAAACTCCTCAAAAGTACGTTGTACTCTGTGAGTCAACAATCGGATAAGGTGGCTTGCCACTGATAAAAATTTCACATTGATACACACTTGGTGTCTTATCGCTCATGCCGTGAAAAAAGCACCTCTCTACCAATAAACACCTCCCGGATCTATAATTTACCAGTTTTACAAGACCCAAAAGATCATGGTTAGTGCAAATTATCCTTTGGAATAAAGCTGGATGATCCATTTTAGAAAACAGCGCTTTTTCAATAACACTGAACGCAAAAAATTTCGCACCTTAAAGGGGCTCCGTCGCCAAAATGTAAACAAAACGATGATTTTTGCAGTTTTTTGAAAGGTGATATCACACAGGATTTTCATATTTTTTTCAAAATGAAAGTTGCCGTTTGGACATATCTTCTACGATTGCTTGGATATAAGTGAAGTTTAACGGCCACTTTTTGGTGGATTGGGTGAAGCCACCAAACAAACTGCAGAAAACAATTGATGAACAATGGATAATTGGTGACACGTGCGAGTTTACGGATTTGTTTACTGTTTGGCGACGGAGGCCCTTTGATATTTTCGGACATTTCAAGCATCCGAAAGTTTTAGCGTACGAAATTTTTCAAAGTATTTTTACGTTCAAAAAAGTATTATGCCATTATCTTGCTCACCAAAACATTAGACTTAATACATATCGTAGAGTACTACAATTACGACCAAGATATCACAAAGAACTTTATGATATCTCGCTACAACTCATTTCCCTACGCTTCCAGAAGCGGATTAGCCTCGTACTGATACCATATATACTTCAATATGGCCTAAATTTCCTGCTATTTTTTCTCAAAACCATCCCCAAACCACCGAGCTAAAAACGCCACAATATACGTTTATCTTTGCCGATATCAAAGTTGCATTTATGAACAAAAGTACCCGTTTCGACCCGACAGAGGATTTCCTCTCTGCAGGGCCTTCTGACTGGCAAAAAATGCTTTTTAACTTGATTCAGGGCATGATTTTGGGTACGGTAAAAGGCATCAGTCTCTAGTGGTGATCCCATTCGAATTCAGCTTCTACTTCAAAGACGATCATTTGCTGATTTGTGTCAAAAAATAGAGATGATTGAGTCTAGATTCTTGATATCTACTTAAATGGGCAAATTATCTTTCTGGACTAAAATTGATTGAGTGTCTATTTCACTAACGATACCGCATCAGATAAAATCTGCCCACCATCTTATTTCGGGCTTATTTCATATGACAGAAATTGCTTAAATCGCTCAGGTAAGTCAAATACCGTTCAGTTTCTGAAAACTCATAAAATATTGATGATTCGAGTGATCTCAAAATTGATGATCTCACAAATTTCCTATGAACTTTCATATCGGTAGCAAGACTGAAACGCGTACTTCTTCTTGCTAAAAGTTATTCATGAGAAACTCAACTCTCAGATCATTAAAAGATTGAGGAACTCAAGTACTGGGTAAAAATCACTTAAGAAACTATTTCCTTTATAATTCACTGAATTCATAAGTTTGGTTTATTTTCACTTGTATCTTGTATCGCTTTGCTCAGAAGATACTTCTTGAGTCCATTTGCAGGTGCGTAGTTCTCACAGAGATTAGGAAATCAGGATGGATGATCCATAGTCCGGTAGCAGAAGGGGGGGTAGTACCACCAAACGAGGTAATTTGTGAGACCAAGTGATTTTGGTCAATTTTGGGGCGTAGAATTCGAATATCGATGTTCTTTTTGTGGGGGAGGGGCCGTTTTTGAGATATGGGGGTAAATGCCCCCAAAATTGAAGGAAAATGTGTTATTGTTAAGACTCTCGATGTACCCCTTTAAAAGTTCATTTTTAGCTGTAGAACATTGTTAATGGCCCCATCTAGCTCATAAAAGGTACTTTCGAGGTTTCGGATCATTCTGGGGTAACCCTGCCCCCAAATGGGGGCAACAAAGCAAGATGATTCAAAATTCACTAAAAGTACCTTACCATACCAATTCAGGGGTGTAGAACCCGAATTTCGATGTTATTTTGATGGGAGAGTAACTATTTTTGAAATATAGGGGCAAATGCCCCAAACAGGGGTCAAAGGTCAAAATCTTTTGGTAAAGTTTGATGTTTGTCACCCTAATTAAATCACAAATCTTACTATCATATTCGTACTAAAATGCTGGTCCATAGCGCTGTTTAGGTTTAAAGTCATCATATTCCTCTCCGAGGCAATGCTGTCCTAAATGGGAGCAACCAAGGAAGTCGATTGCTGTTTCACTAAAAACACATGATCTTATCAATTTCCAGTTATTCTTGGGTGTAGAATCTGAGTTTCGATGTTATGCAGCAATATCTCTTCCGGTAGGAATATTTTGCACTTTACCCTCACACCATTGATGAACTTGCCACTTTGGTCGAAAAACGGGAGGAGGAAAACAGGGAGACAAATCTTAAATGCAGCCGGGACTTCACTGCTCAAGAGCGCGAAGAACATCTCATATATTTTGGATATGGCTGCTAACATCAACGGTATCATGAGAACGCCAGACACATTTATAGAACAGTATTTCTTGTGACGAAGATAAATTTGGCATATGAACTCCCGATATTCGTATTCCTGCTGACATTAACAAATTTTTAGAAATAATGGAAGGAAAGAAATAATTTCAAGGCCGATGAAACATGTATGGCTTGAAACCAGTCATTAACTCATTAGACGCTCACTTTTATGGCATGAGATATGTCCTGTATAAAGGCCAAGAATGGAACATCGATTGACGTGTGAAAGAAATTGAGCATGATCACGAAAAAACAAATGCCACAGAAGCTTTCCTCCACGACGAAAAGGCATTTGACTCGTGAAATTGTCTGTTGACTCCACAGAATATGGGGCATAGGAACTAAAAAGCTATTGTTTATATCCTTGGCAAGGTGCATAACCCTCCCTTCTCTAACGAGCCCCCTCTCGGGTTTCCAAAATTACACAAGCCTCCCGGGTATTCTTTGCAAGAGCTTTTACGGTATTCTTCGTAAAGGAAAACAGTTTTGGTGGATACATATGAAAGGTACATTTCTTGTTCGCTGTTTAGGGAACAGTCAAGCAAGATATAATATCTGACCAGAGCTGGATGGATTGGCACTTCTTTTAGGTAGACGTTTTGAAAGAAAGCAGCAGTATTCATCAAACAAAGTGATGAAAAATATATTTAGGAGATTGAAAGAATATGAAAATGGCATTGACTTGTCTCTCCTTCCACCATACCAGACAGCAAACTTTGTTACAAAATGTGGTGAAATGCATCAAATCCTGATCGCTGGGTTATCCAGGCCAATCAGGCTGATTACCAGATATAATGATAAAATTGGACAGAGGAAGTGTATTCAGAACAGATACATTGGCATTGGCATAAGAGTCGGGTGGCTGGGGTGTGCTGCATAGCCCCTCTAATCAGGCAAAAGTTATTTCACTTCAGGCGCGATTCAAGCACTATTAAAGCAACGAAGCCATCATATTGGGCACTATCCATGAAATAAGCCCATCTAAACATTAGGCTGCACCTAAGTCCAGGAAAGGATAGCAGAGTTGCTGATTAATGCCAGCAATGGAAGAGATGGTCGAGGATGATGACAATATCTTAAGTTCTGATTTGTTAGCCCATTGCTAGTTCCTTTGGATTTAGGATTTGCATCCGAATCTTTTGCTCACCGATCGGCAGGCAATTGCATCCGAATTTGACATGTAAGGAAGGATTCCAAACGGAAAAGTCTCAACGAAAGATGCAAATCACAATAATGCAGCCGAAAGTGCAAACGGGCACACCACCATTGTTATCCTTTACAAGAGAGCATCATGAATAGATTCGCGTAATTTCATTGGATGATTTAATGGTAAGCCATCGTCCTAATGTCTTTGAAGTGTGGATTTGGATGCGAATTCGAAGTCCAAGGGAACTGGAAATTGGCCATAAATGTAAAAAATAGAGTAACATGAACTTGCAGTAATTACAGAATTTGTTCATTACTGAACTGGTCTATTAACGATCCATTCAACATGTTGCAACAGAGCCTCTTTATAGGATCATGGCTGAGGGCACCATCCAATGTTTCCCTTGATTGAAAGGAACCATAAGTAGGTATGAAGTTTGAACCGTAAACACAGTAGGACCAAACAAGGCTCTCTGTTGCAATGTTACTGTCGGAAATTCATAGGATGAGGCACTTCGACCATGAAGTGGACACAGATAATCTCTCTCATTGCCCCCAAATTCGGGGTAACATTTCGGGGTTAGAAGAAGGTAACAACCTGAAAAAATAGATTAAGCTATTGCTATTCATGAATTTACTGATCCCAAATTCCATTTCCCATAGCTGAAGATCAAAATGTTTATGCTTTGAGTGAGGCGTTCGACAACAACAAACTTTACCCCATTTTTAAGGCAGTCGCCGCTATATTTGAAAAGCTCCCTTTTCCTGTTAAAATAACATCTTTCTATGAGAATCATTACAAGACTTGAAATGACAAGCACCAAAGGTTACCAAAAGAGTTTGACCTTTGACCCCTATTTAGGGGCATTTGCCCCTATATTTCATAAACTGTTCCTCTCCCATCAAAATAACATCGAAATTCGAGTTCTACACCCCTGAATTGGTATGGTAAGGTACTTTTAGTGAATTTTGAATCATCTTGCTTTGTTGCCCCCATTTGGGGGCAGGGTTACCCCAGAATGATCCAAAACCTCAAAAGTACCTTTTATGAGCTAGATGGGGCCATTATCAATGTTCTAAAGCTAAAAATGAACTTTTAAAGGGGTACATCGAGAGTCTTAATAATAACACATTTTCCTTCAATTTTGGGGGCATTTACCCCCATATCTCAAAAACGGCCCCTCCCCCACAAAAAGAACATCGATATTCGAATTCTACGCCCCAAAATTGACCAAAATCGCTTGGTCTCACAAATTACCTCGTTTGGTGGTACTACCCCCCCTTCTGCTACCGGACTACCAGGGGTTATCGACCTGCGCTACGCGGTGCTGCACTGTGGAAAATTAGCATTAATTAACAATTTCTTTTACGTTATATTCTCTTCAGCTCTATTCTCATTATACATGTATATGTAGTATGTAGTTACATATGTAGTTCTTTTTCGTGACACATTTTCAGGGACTTATATATATACTATATATATATAAGTACTATATATAGTATGTCGTACTATATATATATAGTGTACCGTTGAAGAGAGCCTAACCATTCGAAGAAAACAGGCATCAATTTGATCTTTTTGCGCTTTTTATTCTTTATGTCAGTGCTGACTAGTTTCGCCCACTAGGGTATCTTCAGAGGAGCTGATTTTTTCAGAGTATCTACCTCTATTTATAGTATATTGTCAGCCATATAAGGTTAATTAGTTTACAAGTATAATTTTGTCCTTGTAAGGTAAAATGTTCTTGTCGTTTGTTGTTGTTGTTTTTAGCCTCGTTCTTGTTGTTTTCAGTTGAGTCGTTGTTGTCGTAGGGGTCGGTTCTCGTATCATGGTGTTGTATTTTTGTGCTATGTCACTTGACGTTAGATTGTCTTTCGTCCATCGTTCTAATATATATAGTGAACGATGAAGAAGGGGGATAATATCCTCAGAGAGCAGGCAACGAGTTGATCTTTTGCGTCATCATCATCATCATGAACATCATCATCATCATCATCATCATCATCATCATCATCATCATCATCATCATCATCATCATCATCATCATCATCATCATCATCATCATCATCATCATCATCATCATCATCATCATCATCATCATCATCATCATCATCATCATCATCATCATCATCATCATCATCATCATCATCATCATCATCATCATCATCATCATCATCATCATCATCATCATCATCATCATCATCATCATCAGAGGCATAAGGCATTGACTGTAAACCTTCCCTTTTGTGAAATATGCGACGTTGTGTGTGAGTCAAAAACTCGATGGCGCAATGTTCCAAAGGCACAAGATGTTACTTGGATGCGTGCTGTTAATTCCTCCTTCATTGAACACTCATTACTTACATAGCTACCAGGATATTTAAAGCTATCGACATTCTTTAAGTTGGTGTGATCAATGAAAAATTCGGCTTCCGGTCCAATGCACACAATTTCAGTTTTTGTCGTATGGCTCACCATAGACCCATTATTTAAAACATCGTTCAATTCTAATTCTTTTCTGAATAGCTAGGGGACCTCTTATATATTTAGTTGTATTTTAGTATATCTCCTTCATGTGATGGCCCTGGGGTAGTCATGATCTTTTGCTCCCCTTGGTATCGTTTCTGTAGTATTGTATGGTAGCTCGTTTGTAATCTTAGGTAATTCGTAAATTGTAAATTTTTAAAATTGAATTTATAGAAAAAAAAATTGCTGCATCATCTGCATATTACGCCTCTCTGATGTATACGGCGAGGACTTTGGTCTTACTCTTCAGTCTTCTGAGGTCAAATAATAGTTTCCACTTCAAGTATTGTTATCATTTAACTAGCAATAACAATAGTCAGAGAGTGCTGCGTACTGGATTTACTGCGCACTGGGTTTACTGACAGGCATTATTGTCAAAATCTGTCACGATTGTTTGTGCAGTCAAGGCCTTAATCATGAAACTCCAAAAAAATAGTTACAGTTGTGTGACAAATTGGTCCTACATCCAGTGGCGTACCCAAGGGGGGGAATGGGGGGGTCCGGACCCCCCCACTTTTCAAAAAGATGGTCCTCGAGATTTGTACAAAAATGCAATAAAATTTGTACCTCAGGGGGGGGGGGGTCAGGCAGATCTTTCAGGCGGTGGTCTTCGAGATTCTTGAACAGCAGGAAGAGAATGGTTTTGTCTATGGTTTGGTGGAGCAATGTTTTGCGTTTCTAAGAAATGCTTGAACGATGTTGGGAGAGGCATTCTAAGCCAAAGTAGAATGTCTGTTTTCAAAATTTTCCTGTGTTCAAAAGATTCTTGCAAAAGATACCATTTACTGACTAAACAACGATGAAGTGGCGACAAGTGGCATTTCCTGAATATCATAACAACAACTAGTGCCAAATCAATTTTACAGTAAAGAAGAAAAGCGATTTTGTAATTCGTACTTGATATGCTGGGTATAAATTCTCAATGCAAATTCAACAAAACATCCTGCCTATTTTTACCTAATTTGTAAAATTAGTTTTTCATTGCAGTCATTTTTACGATGCAAAATATAAGTAAAAAGGGCGTTTCCCTCATTTTCCGAGCGTCTGAAGGGCGTGGTCACAAATTTTTTTCTGGGGCTACGCCCCAGACCCCCTCACTTCTAAGGTGCTGCGTACACCTCTGCCTACATCGCCTTCTAATCAAGTCAATTGACCATGCAAACAATGCTGTTTTTGTCATGTGACAATATGATATCATTACCATAACTTCCTTATTGCGCATGCGTTAATACCAACACAGTGCCAATACAGTACAACCAATACAGTACTAATACAGTGCTAATGCTAATGCTAATGCCCACAGCGATACCATTCAACAGCCATAATTAGTCCTGCAAAATTTGTTAAAAACAGACAGAAAGACAGACAGGCAGAATCGATTGGAACAGCCATCAAGCAAGACTATTGTGAGCAGCAAGATTTCCAATAACATAGGCCACTTGTTTATCGCTTTTCTTTGCTTCGTCAGATATAGCATTAAGTCAACTCGGGACCTGATACTGATTCTGTGAATGATACAGAAGATACATTATATATTCCCTAACAAACGGATGCCGATTGATGTAACTTGTTTGCATGGCACTGCAACTGCAGGCAAAAATGAATATTAGTCCAGCTGAGTGATGTCATAAAACAAGAGAAGATTTTGGAACAACAAACCACTTAAAAGATTCCGTAGGCTCTATTTTCAAAATTAACAAACGGCGCAAAAATGTTTTGAAACTGCAGTGTTCTTTGGTGTTGATTTGTTGTCATTTTGCCTAACACGTAAAACCAAGGTAAAACAAAGGCATTTGAAACCGTCTCTCATGGCGTCAGAAGACAAATGATAAAAGCAAGGCAAGGAATGTACTTATATAGTGACAGCAATTATTCGGGGTACTGGGAACTACCCCTTTTGTACATCACAATCGAAAGACGTAAACTCTGATTGGCTCATTGATCAATGGAGTAGGCGAAGGTCTTTGGGGCATGTGCAAATTCACAAAGGGATATCAAGGACGATGACCCTGATATTAATACTGCGCAGACTACAATGATGTTAGACGGGGGTCGGCCTCTTCTGGCGAAAACGCTAGACTTTCACTGATAGTATTCCAAACAAGTGAAGCTTTAATCTCTTAATTTACTCTTAAATTTTAGATCACATTTCTGAAAAGGAAACTCATCAAAACCTCCAACAGAACACACACACCAATAGAATTACATGAACAAGAACGAAGATGTACTCTCAATAAAGTTGTTATGAACTTGAAACAATCATAAATTTATAGTCATCGTTTGATGAAGATTAATCGCCACGACAGATTTGATACCTTGAGAACAATTTTTAAAGGAGAGGAAAAGACAGAAATCTGACAGCATCAGTAGAAGAGACAAGAGCCAAAGAGCCAAAAATCAAGAGCCAACAACCAAGGGTCAAGAGCCAACAGCCAAGGGTCAAAGGACCAAGGGTCAAGATTCAAGAGCAAAGGGTCAAGAGTCACGAGCTAAGTACCAAGAGCTAAGGGAAAGGAGCCAAGAGCCACCTCGTTTGGTAAGCCTCTCTGTCCAGTTCATGTAACTTTTACAGTTCCACAGAACCTGTCCATCTAAATTTCGTTCCCACTGCATCAATGCCTCAAACAATCGCAGCCAAAGTGCTTCCAACGGTTGCAGAGTTTTACTCGGTTGGTGTCGTTAGCGCTATTGTGAACCTACTCAGTTTAGTGTTCAATGCAATTGCAATAAAAATATTAGTGAAGATCGAGAAACGCACAAACAATCCAGTGAACATAACATTCATTAGCTTAAGTGTGAACAACATAATGCAATGTGTTGCAAGTCAGTTGCTAGTCACACCATCGTGTTTCATGAAGCGTTGGATCTGGGGGAATCATCTATGTACGTTCTACGCCATGTGGACATTCTGGTTAGCAACTGCTGCAATATACCTAAAAGTATTCCTTGCATGGCAACACTACACAATTGTGAGCTCAAAGTCCGTTATAAGAAGGCAAGCAACAATCCTAGTGAAACTAAGGCCTATAGTACTGTGCACGCTAGTCAGTCTTTTATGGTGTACACTCCCACTTATTGGATGGTCAAGTTATGGTTACGAGGGTATATGCATCACATGTTCATTAAATTGGCATTTGCAAGACGCATTGCATATATCATATACCATTGCGAGTATCTTTGTAGCATTCGTCATACCAGTGTCTACACTCGCAGTACTCTATATTTGCCTGTTTTTCTTCGTGAAACGAAACACATTGAAAAGCGATTCCAGCAACGATAAAGCAAGTGACAAAACAGAGTGGTGTCTTATCAAACTAGGCCTAGTCATGACAATAACGTTTGTTGGGTCGTGGGGTCCCTACGCCATCATATCACTGTTGACTATGACGCAGCCACAAATCATCACACCATTAATGCAGACCATTCCAAGCATTGTCGCTAAATGCTCTACACTTGCACTTCCCATTGTTTACACGTGTATCCACAAAGAGTTTCAATATAAACTTCTTCTGATGTTCGGAAAGAAACCGAAGAGAAGATCACGTCAATACACACCTCCTACTACTGATGCGCATCTTGAGCAGAAGAATTCAAACAGTAAGTTGCCATATGGCAGACAAACAAGGAATGGGACCTTCTCTTCAGAGAAGTCTTCTATGCTTTAACTGAAGAGAAACAAGAAGAAATACCGGGCGTCCCAAAAAGTATAGGGCAGATTTGGTTGGGTCCAGCGATGTGAATGTAGCTTTAATCAATGGCTAATCACTTTCAAAATTTCTCTCGATAGTTAACTTGAACATAGATAAGAGGTATACAGATTTGGTTGGGTCCAGTGACATGAATTCAGCTTTAATCAATGGCTAATCACTCTCAAAATGTTCCCCGATCGTTAACTTGAACATAGATACCCCGTTTGTAGGTATTGGTGCTTTGAAAGCAGAAATATTAATCATGAAAGTTCAAATTTGTACCCATCTGCAAACCAGAGCTTTGGCTTTTCGCCCTAAGCAACTTGTTGAAACACATCGAAATTAAAAACTGAAATGAAAGAAAACTTAAGAAACTGCCAAATGGGTGACTGGGGAATGATTTCTGGCAAGCAGAATATAATAAGATCTAATATTGTTCATATCAAGGCTATCGTTTATTTATTCGCTGTGCCTCAAAGAATTTGTTTAGGCCAACACACCAAAGCTCCGGTTTGCAAATTTGAGCTTTCAAGATTAATATCCATGGCCCCCTTTCAAGATAGCATGGCCCCCTGTAAATCAATTATTATTATTACTGAGGGGCTACCATGGGTAAAAAAGATAAAATGAAATGAAATGAATGAATATGTATGCCATCAAAGCACCAAGGGCATCAAAGAACATTTTGAGAATGATTAGCCATTGATCAAAGCTAAATTCACATCGCTGGAGCCAACCAAATCCGCATACATTTTTTGGGACACCCTGTTGCCTTTATTCAATTGAGACCGGGTGACCAAAAGACTTCATGCCAGCTGAATGGGGCTGAATACGACTGCAGGTTCTTGTGGCAAGGACCGAAAGGGGGTCAAGTTTTCGTGTTAAGCGAAGAGATATTATGCAAGTCAGAGTACAGGGAAACAAGGGACTAAAAAAGTGATATGCCTAATGACAGCCTTACAAAATTTATAGTGTACCGAAAAATTACAATGTGTGTTGGTATATTACTTAAATTCGTTTATTTTGACATGGGTATGATACCCTGCATTGGTCACGTTAGCAAAATGCCCAGCCCTGACCAAACAACTATGGTTCCCAATCGATATCTATCCAATCACTTTACTTGATAATTAGCTGTCTTAATATATATCAAGCAGACGACACAATTAGAGGGGAATTTCACTCCAAAAAAATCTCGTAAATCCGTAAAAATCCTTTTTCTGAAAAAATCAAGTACGCTTTTTCGAATGAGTGAAATGCCCTCGAGAAGCCAATTCTCCACGTTACAAGCCAGTTTTGAGAGCAAGTTTTAACAAGGCCATGCCCGGGGGGGGGGTACATAACAGGCTGAGGGTACGGGTATGTGCCGCACATATGGGTGGGTTTCTGGCCCAAGATTCTCTAAACAAGGGTCCTTTTTCGGTTAAACATTAGTTCAGTTTGGCTGAAATTGGCAAAAACTCATTGAAAATGGGTAGTTTTCCGCCAAAAATTCATCATAAAAGTGGGTACGAAGACAAATTTTGGCAATTAGAAGAGGGTAGCTTTCAGAACACCGGGCAGCAGACCCCCGTCCAGCCCCAGGTCGTGTACCCCCCGGGGGCCATGCTATTGTACAGAATGTATTGCTTTAAAGACCCATGGCACGACAACCGACTTGTTTCCAATCGTTAATTTAATTCAATGTAGCAAACAGGTGTATAAAATAGACTTTGAGAAGATTTGATAAAGCAAATTTTGTGAAACAAAAAATTCAGCTTTCTGAAAAGACAAAGCGATTTGGTTTTCTAAAGAATGGATTTCACACCTCTGAGTGCACTCAATCAAATCAAAATAAACAGACAAAGTAAAAAGGAAAAAATTATGGTTCGCTGCGCAGAAGGTGTGAAATATATTCTTGAGACTGCAAAATCAATTTCTCTTGATCAGACTTGAATCCTTTGTTTTATAAAATTTGCCCTTGTGCGTCTAATAATTGGCCTTGACATCTTACGAGTTTTTTTGTCAATGTCCATTAGCTTATACGTTATAGGAGCTGAATTATCATTTCATAGATGATGTAGAGTTATTTTACCATCTCTAGACAGACCAGTGAGAAAGAATGTTATGAGTGTCTACTAGTATCATGTAAATAAGATGTGGTTGTATCAAAAATGGATTAATTTCAAGTCGCAATGAAATTGTATTAATGTGGAAAAATTCTGTAAGATTATTAATTCATTGTCATTGATGTACAAAGCCTGGGAGGCCTCTCTCAAATTGACGTATTTTCTCGTGAAAGTTCTATCAATAGAATGTTTGTCATGAATTGCTGAAGGATAAATCCAGGAATAGCAATATATATTAGGCGAGGAGTGAGTAAAACAAAACGCTCCTAGTTTGAAAGGCCATTGCTCCTTGTATATCAAGGCAAAAATATTGGTAAGTATATAATTTAAAGGAGGGCATGTTCAAATCCATTTCAAAATTTACCTGACTGAAATCGGCTTCTTCATTCTGAAATTATGAGGGATTTATCGAGAAAGGCCCTTCATGAAACCTTCAAAACAAGCCTAAAATCAAGACCAAATTTTCCATTTTCAAAAGTGGACCTGTAAGTCACAAGAAAATACGACACGTAGAACAAAATTGCCGACAAATATCGCAGTATCCTAGGGGTCCTGGGGGATGGCGCACTACCCTGGCCCCCTATTGGCTTTGGTCCTGAGACAACGAATCAAAATCATAAACGATTTCGTATTGGCCTAAAAAAACGTTTCCTAGATCAAATACGAGAACCCGGGCAGCTTTGGTAGATGCTGAGAATTCTGGAACGAAAATGATATCATGAAAGGAAACTCACATTTTGCTGTTCATATATCTTCATCTGGTCATTCCAATACAAGTAATTGTCTCTCTTTACCTCGATGCGCTTGATCAAGTTCTGAAATATAAATGAGTTCGTATTATTATCAAAGCACTCGGATTAGAAATCCTCGGAGAAATTGTTAATTTAGCTATTTTTGTAGACTGCGTGCAGTGGGAAGTCTGAAGTGTGACAGTGTGAAGTCTGCACACAAGCTACTATTTCTGATGATCAGTATCATTGGGACTACTGGAACACTACCGGGTGATTCAAAAAATGTCCCCCTCTTTGAAAATCATTACAGCGACAGTTATTGCACGATGATCATGGGGATTTATTTTTCTGATAAATAAAAAACTGAAGTATTCTTGCATTTTGTTGTTGTAATTTTGAAAGAAGTTTTCTCTTGGTGAATTCAACAGAACAGCCAGAACAACAGGACAAAACTAGTCTTGCAGAACAGCCAGAAAATTGGCTAAAACGCACAATCAAACCTTCGAGGTCGTTCGAAATCTATTGCAAATCCTCTTTAGAATTAACATGACTAATGCAATGAAGAACTGAAACTGGGACGGAAACTAAAATTGATATCTTATTTATTGCTCTGAAGAAAGGAGCATTGAAAATAGTACAACTGACAAGTTATGTTTCTTTTATTCCAGGATGCCTTTGATCATGCGTTTTAGGCCATTTTCTGGAAGTTATGCAAGACTAATCTTATGAATCTCTCTAATTTGCCACAGCACTGCCATCTTTAGAAATACCAAAAAATCACCAAAAAAATAGTTCAATCTTGCAGGTATTAAAAAAATCAATTTTGATGATTTTTTGACTCACGCGGTATATAAACATTTTTTTCCAGTGATTTATTTTAAATGGGCTGGAAGTAGTTCTAGCTATTTAAAGCTAATTTTAGCCCACCATGCATGCCGCACCCACGCATGGGACCCCTAGTTTAACGTCCCTTCCAAAGGACGGCGAGATGAGTTGCGAGGTCAGGCCTCCGAGAGGTCATCGATCCGGAGTTTGATCTCACTCGACCAAGCGTAACTTCAGTCACCTGACGGAAACTGTGTAAGCCGCTTGGCCACTCATCCCACAACAATATCTTCCCTTGGAGATTAATCTTTGTACTTCCTTCAGGTAGAAATAAAATCTCCATGTGTTTTCGCATTGATGAGATACAAATGGACTTCCAAAATATTTTAGCTGATCTTCACCCACAAATCAGACTGTATCTGGATAAGGATCACTACTCATTTCGAATTTATCTAAGATTTTTCTGTTTTTCTCCAGTGATCTCGAAATCAAGTAAGGTTTGAGAGAAAGGGTTCTTGAGTCGTATTCAGAGTTTCTCTGCATTTGTAAAAGGGTTGACAGTGTTGTCTTAGAGATAAAAAACATTATCAACTCTCTTAAAAATGAAAGAAAAATTCGAATACAACGATAGAACCCTTTCTCTGAAAGTTTATTCAATTTTGACATTACTGGAGAACAATAGGAGTGCTGTTTTTGAAGCGACCATGTATTTTGTCTTTCCTGTGTGATAAAACAGCAACCACATGTTAGATTGACTTAAACAAGGTCTCAAACTTTAAGTTGAAACCTGTTCTACGCAATTTTGCAGTAAGCGGAACAATTGAAGCTTCAGCTCCTTCACAGCAGCCACACAAACGGGGCACAATGTTTTGCGACACCCTGTAGAAGAGCGAAACCTTGCAGCGTATTGGTAGTAAATCAAAGAAACTATGAAGAAGTTTCCAAAATGGCGGCCATTGATCGATCATTTAATAAATCATCAATCTATGCTAAGACAGGGCCCAAAAAATAGTGGCCAATGATAACAGTATGTCCCTGACATGGGACAGCCTCGAGCAAACCCGAAAGAAGCGAATCTCAATTGATGTGTTCAAGTCAATCAATGGGATTTGCACGGAATCGCTAAAGAACATCTTCACCAAATTTGATCATGGGAAAAATACACGTGGAAATGGATCACTTCTTGTACTACCGAAAGTGAGAAGCGAGTCGGGAAGAAAAACTTTCGCTTTTCAAGGAGCGTCCATTTACAACAACCTATCAAGTGACATCAGAAATGAAAAGTACTTTATCAATTTTAAAAGGAAAATAAACACACTTTGTTTTTAAATTCAGAACATGATTGTTATTAAGGTTTTTTACAGTTTTTACTCTTCCCTCTTGTAAGTTTTATCCCTTTATTTTACAAACTTTAATTTTAACAGGACCCTTAGTGATAGCAGTAAGACAATTACTGACAAGGCTATCCTGTATAAATATGGTATATTATTTATTATTATTATTATTATTATTATTATTATTATTATTATTATTATTATTATTATTTGAAATGCATACCTTAGCCTCTTTCACATGCCCACATAAGCTTTCAAGTTCTTCAACGAGAGCTGCTTCGTGGGTTTCTTCCTAAAGAGAACGCAAAGAGCATCCTTCAAAACATTGAATGAATTACTACTAGTCATATTACCTTATCCACAGCAAGCAGCAATAACATTGACACATATGCTGACCATCTCACGGAGGATTTTGATCAATTGATTGAAATTTCATATTGAAAAATCAGGGTGAGAAAAGACGTTTGTGTTTCGTGGCTTTGTGCTTGCAAAATATTATCACATACTTTCTTTCGTGTGTGAAAGATTCTTATCCCATGTGGGAAAGGGTTTTTCAAATCAAGCGTCGTGTCTGGGAGTAGACTTGCGACCACGTCCCAGTTATCGCAACAATGACAACAAAACTTTTTCACACTTGCTACATGTTTTTAATTGAATTGGATTTTTTGCTCACTGGGACTTATGGACTTTCACACAAGAAGTTGAAACGGCAAGGGCACAGATTTATGTGCGCTCAAAAACGAGGCTGAGGCGTAGTTAGAACAACCTTCAACAGTTGGAAATTCTTATTGTTGAAGTGAAGCACATGGAAGCTAACTGGCCTTCAAAATGAGGAACTCCTGGTTCAAACAGAAAGGTTTGTTGATTTTTGGTTTAAGGAAATATTCAACTGGATACGTATGGCTTTTGTTGATGGATAACTCCTTTGAAAACTTGAATTTTGAGGCATTTTATCATCTAAGGCGTGAGGCAGCAACTTAGGCCCACCAGCCATTGCCAGGAGTACTCAGCTTTTTGTACAGTGTTGCCATGGTTTTCAGGCTCGGACATGAAATCGAGGGAAACAATTTCGTCCTATTTTCAATGTGAAAGTCCACGAGTCGTAGTTTCAGCGTCCATCAGCCTATCCATAGCGATAACTACGAACATGTAATCAGTCTAGTCTGGAAGCATATTTGCAAGAAAACAAGGGAAAATTGCAAGCTAGTTATGAAATTTCTGTACCAGAGCATATCGAAAAGATATATCCTCGCTGGAGCATTTTTGCTGAAAAACGATACCCTATCCGAGAGCAAAATCCGGAAAGAAGAACAAAGGCCAAAGGCATACTATATCCTACACTACAATGAAAGCAAAAATATACAAAGGCAGAAAATAGCATCATCAACTGACCTTGTTTACGTTATTTGCCTGCGTTATTCTGCTCAAACCACTTGCAGCAATCTGGGATTGACATCAAATAAATAAATAAATATGTGAATAAATAAATAAATAAATAAATAAATATGTGAATAAATAAATAAGAATTTCTGAAATTTCTTGACATTCGTTACAATCTTGTTATATTTCATACAATAAATCTTCTTCACAATTAAAGCCAATTCAACGAGCGGTGAATAATGCAATTCCCAGCACAGCAAGAAATAAACACCATGCCTTGTTTGACGCAAACGCACGCACAAAACTATTCGATGAGGGCAATGCACGCTTTTTGGATTTAGCTCCACATCATATTTTGGCGAAGAATTTATTTCAAAAGAACTAATGTCATTCCGAAAAGGGTCTGGTAAATTTTGACGAAATAAATTTTTGCACTACTAGACTTCTAGATGGAATCCCAGAGGTGAAATTGGCCGGCTACTAAAACAAGAACACGAACTCAAGTTGTTTTTGTCAGAATTTCAATTAATCTCTACACTTGGGAGTGAGCGTATGCAGTTCCCCTATTTTGGGTCGTTTGTTAATTTGATCCTTTTCACAACTTGTTCCATTAAAAGTTTAGGGCAAACGTAACTAATTTTTTTCTGAAATCTCCAAGAAGATTTCCTTTGAGCAAGTAATCAAACTCCTGTTTCAGTTTCAAGTTCAGTCCAAAATGTAAAAGTACGGCAGGATTACAGAAAATAAAATTGGCTTAAGTGCATTTATTAGCGAAAAATTTATCAGCTCATACTGCATGAAAGACAAATAAACATTTTGAGTAGCATGCAATATAAAATCTGCAGTTCCCCTACCTTAAGGTATGTCTCGTTCACTTCTCCATTACTCAGCGCGGTGAATTTGTCGCTGATTCCATCTAGAAGGAGGAAATAAGGCAGAGAATTACAAAAGATACTGTTCCTCTATTCAAATGCTGAACTGTCTTTAAATTCTTGTTACAAGCACATCAAAGGGTGAAAGGTGGCTGTGTCTGTTGCAAGATGAAAGATGGAAGATATTTCACTGGCAACGAAGAACAAGTTTAGCATACACTTGGATTGTTACACTTTATTTTGTTTCCTACTACAATGACATTTAGCCATTTGCAAACAACATATCAAAATCTGTGATGTCAAACGCTAAATATCAAGATTTCAATACCTGTTTCTAACTTCGTGTCCAACTTCTCCCGAAAATATGCAGCAAGATTATCCAAATTTGATTGCAGCATCGTAATGTATTTCTGAAGAATGAATACGCAAAAAAAATGAGAGATGAATGAAACTTGAATCGCTATTGAGCACAACAGAACTGATCGTCAATTCACAAAATGAGTAAAGGAAGGAGTCCATCAAGAGAGTTAAGGCCAGTGTCCAGTCAGTGGAATTTTCTGAGCGGACAGAAATTCTTTTGTTTACAAGAGAAAATGTCACTATGTAATTGAATAGAAATTTAGGGTTGAATGACTATTTATTGTGTAAAATTCTGCCCACGCAGAAAATTCCACTGACTGGAAACTGGCCTTTACGCAAAATAAATGAACGAGGCGAAAAGGGTGATTGATACTTTGGTCCTTAATTAGAGTATGTTTGATTGGTACCTTGGCACTTGTGTTTGATTGACTCCCAAATTCTCAAAATGGTAGGCCTGGTAGTTTTGGATTAAGCAACGGAGATATGATTTTTTAAATCAGTGTTAAACGTTTTTGTACTACGATTTTTCAAAGAGTGTGTTCATTTTTCTCACTTACACGGTAAAGGAAACAGCAACATTATTAACATACCAAAGCTCTATAAAGTAAACTGTTCTCATCATGACTGTTATCAATAGGTTTACGTGGGGTAGAGTTCTGTCGTCGAAGATGTTTGCCCTCATGTTGCTGTCTGATTATGGCAATATCCTGGAAAAGTAAGGATGATGAAGCTCAAAAACAAGACACATGTTGTGACCATTATCGGGTTAATCAGAACAATAGAAGACTTGAAAATACATCGTTTTTCATCTAGTTTCCTTTTTAAACTGGACTCCAATTCAAACTGTACTGCCAAGGCCCGTCCATCACCAATATAACAGAAAGACAGGGTTGGGATTGAATTTCTGTTGTATTGAGAATGGACTGGCCGAGGCAGTACAGTTTGGATTGGAGTGCAGTTTGGAAAGAAAACGCAACGAGAAAACGAGGTATTCTCAAGTCTTCTGTTGCTTTAACGAACACGATGATACTCACTGCATGTGGATTAGATAAGCCGACGTTATCATTTATTAGACTACAGTTCATCAGGCATAAATTTTCAGATTTTCACCTCATCAAATACAAAAATGAATTGCAGAATAAAGTCTTTTTGCTGAGTAAGGGTAAATTTTCTACAGAAAGGGATTCAGCGCCCCGACATCACTAAGCGATTCGCCCTTCCAAAGAGCAGATTTTACACCTCAGGGTGCACTCAATCAAATCAAAATAAACAGAGAGAGCGAAACATCATCTTCGAATGCACAGAGAAGGTGTGAAAGATATTCATCGGGAAGGCAAATCGAGTTGTAATGTCAGAGAGCTCAATGTTTTGTTTTACGAAGCAACAGCGTGGGTTCCAAATCTTTAACTCGGCGTAAAAAAGGTGGGTGTAAAATTCCATGACCTATTTCTTCTGATTGAATGGCTTGAAAGAAACTTTAGATACTTATCTATAATTCTACTGTTGGACTTTTCAGAAGCTTTGAATCTTTTTCGAAATTACGGCGTATCTAACATTTAAATCCATTTGAGGATGTGACATCGTCACATTCCTAAATCATAAACCAGGAGAGTGACAGACGTTTGCTTGATACCATATTGTAGACATCCATAAACTATGGTTTTCTTCGAAAGTATTTCATGTTGCGTCAAACAATTTAGAAGCTGCGATAGTTTTAAATTTTCTTGAAAATTTTGTTTGAATTCTTTAAAAAGAAGAAAGACGTTCTAATTCTGAACAAAATTGAAGGTTTTAGAAAAGTCCAACGGTAAAATTATAGAGAAACAGCTAAAGTTCAAAGAAATAAGCCTTTTTAAAGATTTGCAACCTATGCTCCCAGAAACTGCTATTAATCACTAACAATTAAAGTCAATATTTTGCTTTCAAGAAAACTAAAAAAAGGCCAGGTCAACTGTACGAGTGATGCTTTCCAGTTTCCGGGATCAATCAGGCGAATAGATATATTACAGAACGTACCTTTTTAGTGAGAAAATCTTTAACGAAATCATGTGCCTTTAATATCTGTGGGAAATAGTTAAATGTTTACAATCTATCAAAATTATAAGTTACTCTTACTGGGCAATCAACAAAGAACATTAAAGTAACTACTAATACAGCAAAAACCCGCTCATAAGAACCCTCATTTATTAAGAACCTACAGCCTGAAATCATATATCTTGTACCCAATGGATAAGAACTATTTCAGCCTGATATCATAACTAGGTTCTTAATAAAGGGTTTCATTCATTCATTGGGAAATAAATGCAATCATCTGTTTGCCAATCAACCTCTTTCGTGAATCCCAAAACATTACTTACAGACCTGTACAAAAATACAAGGCTAAACTTGGCCTTGTACAGGCCAAGTTTTAGCCTTGTAGAGGGGATTATGACCTTGTTATGACCTTGTACTAACCTTGGAAGAAAATTACAAGGCTATCAGTAAGATTCCAAGTTGCAACCAGTCCAACACAAGGTTTCCACAAGGCTTCTACAAGGCTAATTAGCATTTTTCGAGCCATTTACAAGGTTACAGCAAGGCTATTCCAGGCTATAACAAGGTTACAAGGCCATAACTACAAGGCTTGTACATGGCTATTACATGGCCTTGTATTTTCGTACAGGGAACTGTAATAGGCACGGCCTACAGGGGTAAACTGGGTAAGCTTGGGTTGAAATGGATAGGACCAAGAGTTTACGTAAGTTTGGCTAAGATTTAGATTCACATATTTCTCTTTGTTAAGAACCTACACCCTGATTACTGGATGTGCTTCATTGCATAAGAACCCAAACAGGCTGAGTTCAAAATCTTAGATTCTTATGTGCGGGTTTTTACTGTATCGTAACATTGAGACAGTAACATTGAGAGGGGTATTTTGAAGTATACTAGGTGTCACAAAAAGGTATACAGATTTGGTTTTGTGCGGCGATGTGAATTTAGCTTTAATGAATGGCTAATCTCTTTCCAAATGTTCCTCAATAGTTAACTTGATCATAGATACTCCGTTTGTTGGTATTTGTGCTTTGAGAGCAGAAATATTAATCTTGAAAGCTCAAATTTGCGTCGACCTCCAAAACAAAGCTTTGGCGTTCTGGCCTAAACCACTTCTTGAAGTACAGCCAACAAACTAACAATAGCCTTCCTACTATTTTAACAATATCAGATCATATTATATTCTGTTTGCTTCTAGTCACCCATTGTGCAGTTTCTTAATCTTTCTTTAATTTCACTTCTCGATTTCCATGTGCTTCAAGAATTAGGCCAACAGGTTGGAGGGGACACAGATTTGGGCTTTCGAGATTGATATCTCTATCCTCACAGCACCAATGTCAACTAACAAGGTCTCAATGAAGCAAAACTTAGACGAATGTCCTCAGTCTAGGAGCCGCTCTGCTCTACATGGTTTCTCGTTGTACCTAGACTGTCTTCTCGTTGTATAGCTTAGTGTCTTTTGGTGTGGAGTAGTGTGGTGTGGTATTGGGTCCTTTTGTTAGTTAAATTAGATTACTGTTTATATTTATTGTAAGAGTCATTCATAGTGGGGACTAGATGACCATGTGTCTTTTCCCGCTATGATTGGCTCAGATTCTTGTATTGTAGTTTATTTTCTTAGAGATTGAAATTAAAAAACAAAACAAAATAAAAACAAGGTCTCTGTGTTCAAGTTAACTATCGAGGAACACTTTGAGACTGCCTAGTCATTGATTAAAAATAAATTCAAATCATTGGGCCCAACCAAATCTGTACACTTTTTTGGGACACCCGGTACAGATTTCCATACGGTAATTTAGCTAAGTTGTGCTGTATTCACCTCTGCGATGCAGCATACCTTAGCCATTCACAATACAGTTCAATTTTGTTCAAATTATTGTAAATTTTCTATTTCACTAGATTAGCTCTGAAGAATACTCGTATGCCAAGGCGAAATATCAGTTCTCATATAAATATATAATCTAACAAAATTGTTATCTTTGCTCTTGCGTTGCTCTATGGTGTTCATGCTTTCAAATATGTTATCATTGAACAAATGCCAAAACCACATTATGGGAGAAAATGCTACGGAATTAAGCTTGTCTGGAAAATAGCGTAGCATATTTGATTAAACTTCAAGTTCCAAGGATAATCTTACTTCATGATTCGTTAATCGTCTCAAGAATCTTTGTATTTCTCTAAAGTTCCCTGAGGAAAGAAGAGTGAAATTCACAATAACTACCCCTGAAAGCCACGGTCTCCTGAAAAGCAATTCTGATGGACTGACAGGGCTACTGTGCCTCAAAAATTGAAAAAAGAATAGAACTGGAACAGAGCTAATGACAAAATTTACGCCAGGGTCGTAGGCAGCATCTCAAACTTTGGGGGGCATGACACTTCAAGGGCACTGTTTTATCAAGATAAAGGTCTCGCAGGGGTAGTTCCCGAAACAGAAAGGAAACTTCTTCGTTATAATTGGAACATCTTGGGGGGCACGTGCCCCCAGTGCTCCCGTTATCATGGAAGAGAACAATGGGGATTGGAATACCGGTTCTTAGAGAGCTTTTACTGTATGGTGATAAAGAACTTTCCAATGCTGTTAATAGAAATATATCACAATTAACTTTGCAGTATATCCATAAAACTGGTCGATTTGATTAAGATAATTCCAAACTTCATTACATGCCACCACTTTTCTCCGTTTAGTGGTAATTTACGAGTAGATTTTATGTAGTTGTTCTTTTTGTTCATGTCATGCATTTTTCTTGTCTTATATTTTGATTAGTTTCTTCTTTTTCTTATATTATGTTAATGGCCTCAGGGTAGACATTGCTTTTTGCTCCTTGGGGTATCGTTGTAGAAGTATTGTAGGGTAATTATGTAAGTAGTGTAGGGTAGCTCATATTGTAGAGTAATTATGTAAGTATTGTAGTGTAGGTCGTAAAATATATTGTAACTTTTTATTGGAATATATAAAAAAATACCGGATCAAATCAGGTGTAAATAAACAAAACGTACCATTCAAGGTCCCATGCAGCTGGATTCCTGGAACAATTCTGCTTGGACATAGCAGCTACAAATGAAATAAACAACATTTTGAGAATTTATACATTTCAAAATGCAAGAAAAAGAGACAACGATGCCTACCTTCTGTGTAAAGCTTGGTGTTAGCGAGAAAAAATCACTTCATCTTCATGTCCATTAAATATAGGTAGACTGGGTGCGTCAGAAACACGTGCGCTGTGTGCTGATTTCTATCGATGCAGATTACTTCGCAAATTAATTTCTTTAAAATGCATTGTGTAGGAAAAAGTTTAACTTAAATAGGAAAATTTATTTGATCGAAATGGGTCCATTCTTTTCATAATTACAAGCTACTTTTGCGAACTTGTGTTTCGCAAGATCCCTAGAGTAGGCTTTCAATTAGATTCAAATCTATGCTCGTATGAACTTCTAAAACATGACAAATATACTTTTTCTCTACCAAAAATTGAAACAGGGCATGCATTGTGTTGAGGCACAAAAAGATAAAGTAATGTTATTGATTGTGCATCCCTTGGGGACTTTTCATTTAATTGTCATTACTAGGAAGCAGAAAGTTCTTGATTTAGTATAGAGATTTTGCAGGTCCAAACCATTGCTGAGAGGTTGTGCTACATCTGGTTGACTTCTCGAGGATTCAAATGATCAACCTGACATTGAAACGCTTACCATTTTAACTAAATTTCACTACCGTTTTTCTTTACGTTGCTCAATTTAATCAAACCGGTACTCATTTAGCAACTGCATTACTATGCTTTTAGAAAATGTTTTATGTGTTTTGCTAGGTTAAGCAGATCGAGAGATATTTGAGTTTAAAACTAGGAAGCTTTTTATGAGACACCCTGTATAAGCTGTCTGAAACTACTAGCTACCAGCATGAATATCCAATAATGAATAGCAACTAGAAAAACTAGGTTAACCCCTCATCATCTCAATTTATTTCGATAGAGGAAAGGAACTTCAGAGCATCAACATTTAATCAAGTATCAAAACGTAATCAAGTGTACACTGTCATTGCAAGAATAATTAAGAGTTCTGCAGTAATGATGCCAAAAGCCTACCTGTAAAATGTCTCTGAACCAAATGAAATCATCCAATGAACGATTTACTTCAAATAGATGTCCATCAATCTTTTTTAAGGTCGTCTATGAATGAAATTCGTCAAAAAAATAATTTATGTTTGGCGTCTAGCTGCTCTAATGCTCGTAATAAGAGAACCCTAAAAAAAATAAATTACAGCATTACAAGTATCGAAATAAACTTATTGAAGTTACATTGGTCTTCGTTATTCAGCGTGACGCAATAAAACATGAGAGTTTCTTTATAATAGACTCCTATCATCTTTCTACAGGGGTCAGGGTTTACCAAAAAATGTTTGATGTTTGATTGAATATCAAAAACTATCGATACAATGAGCAGGTTCCATATTAAGATTTCCTCTTTCATAAGATCTTAGATTAATTTTAGACACCAGAATCATACAAATCCACTGATAATTAAAGGAGATACAAGCTTTTGAAGTTCAAGTTTGTACGAAAGCTGAAATAACAGACTTCTCAGTAGCACTTGTGGTGAGTAGCATGGAGCTTTCATTTGTTTTGTTTCTCATTCACTTCAAGCAAAGCAAATAGAACTTGGAATGGACTTTCGATAATCAAATTTCGATAAGCTTTCGGATGCTTCGAGGAATTCTGTCCAGCAAAGTTCGAAAATGATTCAACCTCCCTTCGATTAAGTTTTCACAACATTTTTGGGATACTTGCATTCTCAAGTAAATTTTGACATTGGTTACAAGAATTGAATTACTTTCGAAATCCCGTTTGGTTCGCTCTATTATTAACCAGAGGTGTGACATTGGATAACCTTCTTTTAACCCAATTTTGGGAGTTGGGAGGTTTTTTGCAAAGCAAGTCATTTATGGATCTCTGGTTCAGCTTGAGCACAAAAACACGTAACTCAGTGAATTTTCAGTGGATTTGCAAGAATCTGGTGTGTGTAAATTAATTTAAGGTACTAGGAAAAGGACTGTTTTACCATGGAGCCTGATAATTGTCTCGATATCTCTTTATATTCAATCAAAGGCCGAACAAATTTTTGGACAACCTGTACTCATTTCCATAAAACTGAACTATGTGCTGAAAAGTAGAAAAGAAAACACTGATCTGAAATTGTGACCAAAACATACACAGTTAGGAGCAAGCAATGTATTACCTTCGTAATGACTTTTAACAGTTGATCAGTGCACGATGAGTGAGTAACTTGTGTAACGTTTGTAATCAACATGTTCGGAATTGTAGGACTAAAAAACGAAGGAGTGTTTGAGACAACAAGATTCCTACATATCGTTGGTCTATAGTAAGTCACATTATCAAAGTAATTTCTCAAAGAAAGCACTCTATTGCAAGCTAGCCTGCAAAACTAAAGGGGTTTTCTTGAGAAAATTCCTCATAATTTCAGAAAGGAGTGGCCAATTTCAGTCAAGAAAAATTTAGCATGTCTACCATTAAATGATATATTTCCTGACATTGTCGTCTTCATATCCAGGGAGCAGTGGCTTTCAAGCTAGGACTGTTTTTCACTCACCTTATATTATAAAAGGGGCTGCAGTACATCACACTTACTTGGAGGATATTTTAACTGTTTATTCTGGGCAATGATGATGACCTATAATTCTTTGACTGACGAGGTACACAACTTACATTATTTCTTTACTGGCAGATGCTGATGAACATATTTTTGAATGGATCTCAAGCTCTGTCAACCTAATAAAAGGGACAGACAAAGAATTAATGAGACAAAGGAACTTCACTTACAACTATGATATCAACTTATTTTTCCAACAGAGGGGAATTTCCTGTCCAAAAAAGCTGGGAAAACGTCAGATTTCTTGTAATATTTCTGGGACCGAAACCCAAGGGATTCCAGAAATTAAAAGCTTGGGAGACAAGCAAAAAGTCCCAGGATAGCTCGAGAGATCACTATGGAGAGATAGACAAGAAAAGGCTGGGTATTTCTAATACAGGGAACAAGGAGTCAAAGAATAACTTAAAAACTGGAAAGGAATGCAAGTCTTAAAGGGAGTACAAAGACCAGCATGCTTTTCGCGAAGTCGGCGAATTGTTCTCCACAGCTTCCTGAATAACTGACAGTTAACTGACTGTACGAAATTCACAAAAACAAAGACAAACGATGGCAAAGGCTGCTGGTCTTTGTACTCCCTTTAAGCCCAGCGGGAAAAAGTCTGGTACATCTTGCAGCATGGTTGGTATACTGTAGGAATCCAGTTCATTGCTCAATTCTGGTTCGATGATCAATCCATGTTTTGATATTGCACCAAATGCTTGCTGGATTAAATGCACTGAACATGTTGTTTTCAGCTTAAAGGTTCATAAAGGTATGCAAAAATGGAAAAAAGTTAACTTTTGACAACAGAATCAAACTCACTTTATTTTCCTTGAGCACAATGTACAAGACAACTGGATTTCTTCCTCCTCAATATCTTCTTGCTTCAAAATAAAGTAAGAGAAACATTTAATCATAAAGTAATGCATAAAGTAATTTCATCTAGGGATCTGAGGATGCTTTTTCTGAATGTAGCTTAGTTTTAGCATCAGTATCAATAGCAACATATTTCTACATTTACCTTCTCAACAACTGGAATCTCCAATATCTTTAAGAATATATCTGCTTCTGTTTCCGGTGTGTTGCTTCTGGACGTTCTTGACTAAAATCGAAAATTTGAAGGCAAAGTGAAATAGACTAAGTGAACACAGGCAGGTGCAAAATCACCCTCTATTCTTATTCTACGATTTAAAGAAATGCATTTCACTTCTTCATATACCTAACTATTCAGGGTCAACTGCACCTCATTACATGAATTTTCCTTGAATTCTTTTCTGGAAAATTCAATGAAATGTTCTTTTATATTTTAGCTTATAAACTTTGATTTGCTTGATTATGTCTTGAGTTATATCAAAACAGTTTCATTCATATTAAAGCACAACATGAGTCATAAGAATATGTGCATTTGATAAACCTCCCTGATAAAAATTAATAAAAATATCCTTGAGTTAGTTCTGCATTCTATTCACAAGACAGGTCTGATTTGATTGAATTCAGAATGCAAGGAAGAAATGTTAGGGAAATATGTTCATGAGTTTGGGCACGTTTTGAAGGCTTTTTGAAGAGGCTTTCTTGAGAAAATCCCTCATAATTTCAGAATGAAATGGCCGATTTCAGTCAGGTAAACTTTAAAGTAGATTTGAATATTTCTACCATTAAACTTTATATTTGCCGATATCATTGTCTTGATATCCAAGGAGCTATAATGGCCTTTCAAGCAGGGATTCTTTTTATTGACTCACCCGGTATGAAAAAATTCACTTGAAAACACATTTAAGACTAAACGCGGGAAAAGGAAATGACATACTCTGGGTCTAATGGGTCTTGGCGATCTGAGAAGCCGTGGTGATCTTGGACTTTCAAATCGAAGTGCAACTGGTAATAATTCATCTTCTCCATTCCAGCTTATACTGTCCAGTAACCTGACAAAATAGATAAAATATTCTAGTCTATAATATTTTGAAATATTATACTGTATAACTAAATGCTCACTTTCTGAAGGTATAAAATCATGCATTGCAACAGGAAAAAAAATTATATCTGAAAACTCTTGGTTTAAACAATAAATATAATAGGAAACATTAGCATTCTATTTTCTTTTGAGGGTGACGACCCTCTGGTGTTAAGGGTCCTTCCTGTACGAAAATACAAGGCCATGTAATAACCATCGACAAGCCTAGTAGTTATGGCCTTGTAGCCTTGTTCTAGCCTAGAAAAGCCTTGCTGCAACCTTGATGGCTCGAAAAACGCTAATTAGCCTTGTGGAAGCCTTGTGGAAACCTTGTGGAAGCCTTGTGGAAACCATGTGTTAGACTGGTTGTAACTTGGAATCTTACTGATAGCCTTGTAATTTTCTTCAAAGGTTAGTACAAGGTCATAACAAGGTCATAATCCCCGCCACAAGGCTAAAACTGTACAAGGCCAAGTCAAGCCTTGTATTTTTGTACAGGTTCTCACATTGATAATTAAGGGTCCCAGGGTCCGGTTTTTACTGTAGGCCCTGATTGATGACCAGTAACAAGATGAGCAAGCTACCTGCACACATACAACGCTGAATATAAATTAGCTTTTATTCAGCAGTTAATTTTACCTGTTTCATACAAATCACTATGATAGCAAATAACATTCTGCGAGCAGGTTCAAAAATCACGTTTATTTGAATTTTAATTTGATGATTAAATATATCTTACCCGTCATTTGTCAACTGGAGTTCTTGCAGCTGGGCTTTCAATTGTTTGTTTTCATCAGTCAACTGTGAAAGGTAATTCCAAATCAAGATGTTGAAACAATAGAAAGATTCACAAATCTGATTTTGGTTGGAAACAGACTGAGCAATGCTCAACATAACTCTCTCTAAAGACTGGATGTGTTAATGTGCATTAACTGCAAGCAGAGTATTGCAGTAAATTTTGCTCCAGAAACCTTTTTGCGTACACATATTTGTTTGAATAAGAAACCGCTTAAGAAACTCAGACTCTCAGATCGCCAAAAAATTATGAAACTCCAGGATGTTTTCTTTATTCGCACTTATCATATTACTGGGAAAGTGCTGCAGTAATGTCTAAACATCGGAACGGCTTCAAATCACCTTGTTTTGAAATGTTCAGGAGGCCCAATTTCTTATACAGACCATTTTTGCTCAGTTTTAATTTCACGCAACTTGGATGGATATGCGCAAATTCTAATACCACGTAGATTAAAATAAAAGTAAGGTGTCCAACATTTCTTCTTTAGAAGCACGATGGCACCCAAGAGGCACTCCTGTACGAAATTACAAGGCCATGTAATAGCCATGTACAAGCCTTGTAATTATGGCCTTGTAACCTTGTTATAGCCTGGAATAGCCTTGCTGTAACCTTGTAAATGGCTTGAAAAATGCTAATTAGCCTTGTAGAAGCCTTGTGGAAACCTTGTGTTAGACTGGCTGCAACTTGGAATCTTACTGATAGCCTTGTAATTTTCTTCCAAGGTTAGTACAAGGTCATAACAAGGTCATAATCCCCTCTACAAGGCTAAAACTTGGCCTGTACAAGGCCAAGTTTAGCCTTGTATTTTTGTACAGGCTCTTAGCATCCTGAAAGAGACCTAATGGGTTGCTTTCTTTGAAATGACTGGACTTTTCATCCTTTGCCCAATTATTCAGAAATTTCACCCTTTAAAATTTGATATTCAATGATTGATTGTTATCTTCTGTATATGAAACAATACTCATACCTTCTTTATCATGGCATCTCGCTTCTTGGTCTCAACAAATTTACAATTGCAATTTGAGCACCATTTACAACAACCCTGTGAATGATCATCATCAAACAGTTCAGCACTTGAGTTGCTTCTTGAATCATCAAATTCAACGCAATCAGCAGGAATATATCCCTTAGCAACGATATCCTCATCCTTTTTGCTTTCAATATCAACTGCGAAGACTCCATCAAAACTTTCCCCATCTTCTTCTTCGATCAAACTTGTATCCCTCGCAATTCTCTCAACATAAATCAATCTTTTTTCTTCAGGGACTTCAATGCATTTAAAAACATCGCCTTTATGAACAACAAGGAAATCATCGTGAAATATGAAGCTGCTTCGTGGACTGCTTAGGCCTAAATCTAATTCAATCCCGGAATCAAGTCTTCCTAAAGTTTTGTTTCGTTTTGAATTAGCGCGGGCTCGCTTCGCACCAGGGGAATCAGCGATGGCTTTGTACAACATCTTCCTTTTGTAATAGCTTCAACCCGTCTTTTCTTGTGTTTATTTATTCATCCTTGGTAATGCTGATCTTTCTTTGGATGCCTGCACTGCCTGCACAATGCAATGTGATTACTTTCAATCTGAACTGAAACAGTGATCACTGATTTCATAAAACAGAAGGTGTAAAAACGATTTAATTTTCAATCAATGTTATGGTTTGTGCTGATTTGTGTTCACTTCTCGCAACTCTTCCTGTCATAAAACCTTATCTTTCTTAGGTTCATCTGTCCATCTTCAGTTGATCTGATTTTTCCTTGCCTCTAAAATGCACTCTGACTGATTACTTTTAAATTCTGAGCCGATCAGCAAACAATTAATGTTTTGATTGTAATGATTTCTTGTTGATTGATGCTCTTGAGTTGACACACCAAACTTTGGGGCCTTCCCTCTTCTTAAAGCTTCGAACCCTTTTTTCTCGTGTTCATCTACCAATCTTCAGCACTGCTGATCTTCTCTTGCTTCCAAAATACACTCTGATTCCTTTCAACTCCGATCTAAAAGCGCCAAGGGATTAAAATGTTATTGAAATGACCTGTGTTGACAATTAGCAGCTTTTTCTGTCGCCTTGCCTTCCGCTTTCATTTACTGGAGATACTTCATGTATACAGTTCAAAATCGAAAATGGCGGGAAAGTTGTCTAACAGTAGCAATGGACAGCAGTGAGGGGAAGTGTTGCCGCGTGGTTTCGTGCTGACTGGGCGCTGCCGTCTGCCTTTGGAATTTTTCTGCGGTAAAAGAAAAAGGGTTTGGGAGGGATTGCCTTTTTTGCTCAGATATTCGGATTTTCTTGTTCCATTTTTCGCAATGCGCACCCCAGTCTTGGGTAATCCACCGACCGAGAGCGACACAAAAATCTACACCTTTGCCACTTGGGGAAGATCACCAAAGTAAGAAGAAGAGGAGAGAACCGGAGAGTTCTTTCTCTCCCTCCCTCTCGTATGTTTGTCCCTGAACTTTTTTCCTTTCATCTTTTTGGATGTGGTGCCCACCACGGTGAATATAACCAAAATGCCAAAGACCAAATACATTTATCAGGAGGTAGTGATTTTGTTTGTTCAGGAGAGAAACGACGAATTGCGGCATAAAAACCCTATTTTGATAGTTAGCAGATCATAATATTTCAGCCAGAATCTATGATTTGCAATTTCATACGAAAGTTTGAGTTCGAAGCTTCTTCAAGGAAATGAGAAACCATTTAAATGGCAGTATAGCATTAAAATACAGTTTTTAAATCATTTGAGATTTAGTAGTAGAAGAGTAGTAGACTTGTGACTTTTCGTCCCTTATTTCCCTGCGTTCTTTGATTTGCTGATGTCACTCGAGGGACTATACAGCCAAAAGGTCAGGAAAACATTATTCTTTGTACTAAAAGTTTGCTTTTTAATGTTGAAGTTCTTTAAAACAGACTTTGAAGCAATTTTGTTGAGTGTACGAGAACTCCCGTTAGTTTAGGCCATTTTATAAGAGTAATGGTACGAGTATCAAAGAACACAGGAAAACAAGGGACGAAAAGTCATAAGTCTAACTTCGGAGTATGCTTCGAAACAATGGTTCCCGCTTCGGGCAAAAAGTTGACTTACAGACGGTCTGAAATTTCAGCCTGCTCACAAACGACCCCGAGTGACAATGGTCCTATAACTGGTCTTCAAAGAAAAGCAGCGTGCATGGAGACAGCAAAACGCCATATGCTAGCTATGATAATTAATTGAAATTACCATTAATTGCACGTAATAATATCTAACTCCAACACAAGACATTTATTGCAACGAATCTTGTACATACAACTTCAAATAATCAAATTCATTTGACCAACACTCACTGAAATATTTTATTACAAACAGCCAGCTCAATTCATCGATAATTCTACCAGCTGAGAGAAAAAAAGATGCACGGCGTTTGAAAAATTGTTGCTCCCTGAATATCAAAGCAATATTATTAAAAACTGTCTTGTTTCATAGCCGATATGTTCAATTAGATTCAGTAATTCACCCGGCTTTAGTTGGTCATTCCTTCCCGTGGATATTAGAGATTTTCAACAGAAAGCCCCTTTCAGAAACCTGCAGAAAACGACGAGCAACATTTCATTGGTTTTCCTTCCTAGCAAAAATGACACTTTCAAGTTAGCATAAATTTTATTCTCTTGGAGAATGGACCCCCCTGAGTAATTTTCTTGCCATAGAAACACTGCAGTGGAAAACTTTTTCATGCTCCCAAGAGGAGGACAAGTGTCAAAGAATGTACGTCAATGCTGTACGGCAGAAATTGTGCGGGGAATTGATGGCAATTTTAGGCCACTTTGGAAGGCTTATTCTAGACTGATTAAAAGTTCGTAGTTATCGCTATTGATAGACTGATGGACAAAACAAAATGTTGTTGTTGTGTCGTCGCTGTTGTTGTTGCAATAACTGGGACTATCTAGTGAGTCTATGCTTATTCCCTCATATGTTCGGAAGAGAGTGGCCAATTTCAATCCGAAAAATTCCTAAAATTAATTCAAACGCCGTACGACTCACCTGGTAGATTTACCCATCTTGCAGTGCACCACTTTCTGCTCCAATAGTGATAGACTTTCTCTCCATCTGGAATGTCCTAAACGAGGCAGTTTCAATGTGGCTTTAGTGTATATTTATTATGCTCGAAGCATAACAACGATAGTTGAAGGAAAGAACACGGGAGCACATTTTTGAATATAGCATAAGTTCCAGATCTTTGAGACGGTTGATTTAAAATTCTATGATGTATTCATTTGAATTGAAAGCTTGGAAGAAACTTCAGCTGCATTGCTGTAATACTATCGTTGGACCATGGGCAATAATGCACCGTTGATGTGGCCTGTTTCTTCGTTCTTCTCTCGTCACAACAAGGATCGAATGCCGCCATTATTAAAAAAGAACGAAGGAATAGCAACATTATCAAGCTTTACTCGATATCCCGTGGAAGAGAAGCAACACACAGTAAGAATACAATTTTGATCATATCGAAGGCCATATCAACGGTGCATTATTGCCCATGGTTGGACTCTTCTGAAATCTTCAACATCAATCTTAAAAAAAAACCTTGGTTTATGAATGTCCACAATATGGTATCAAACACAACTTTTTTTAAGTCTAATATCATGATCTTATCATATCATGATTTTATCACAATATTCAAGGCTATATGCTTTATTTATAACCAAATCTCCGCGCACATTCAAAGAATCGTAGCCACACGTACAAATAACTGATCTATTGAAATATAAATACGTTGGCTGTAATTCTGAAAATATTGGAGATTTCTGGAAAGTCCAACATTAGAATTATAGCAAAGTAGCTCAAGCTATTCAATTCAATGGCCGTCGCATTCTATACCAACCTTTTTAAAGATTAAGAACTTAGACTGTTGAATATACAGCAGACCATTCTCGAATTTTATCAAGACAAGATACGAAATCTTTATCTATGTGAAAGATCGAATTTTCCTGGCCTAATCAACGGCTAAACCAAAACATTTTCATTCTTACATACAAACAAAAATTCTATGAATCTGCTACCGTGATCCACACTTGGAACTTACCATTGCAAACTATGAGAACAGTTCACATTGTGTTGATCAGAACCTCGTTTACTCTGAACCACTTAAAGTTACAGATAAAGTGTTCCCACAAAATTCCAGTCCAAAATTTATCTCCTCACCAGTGAAACAGCAACAGCTCCTCTTGACTAACTCATAACCTCTTCTATGAAGTCCATAAATCTAGTGGCGTAATATCCTGGGTTGACTGTAGAGATTTCCGCACCGGCCTACAAAAAATTGAAAATGTGAATACGTTGTCATTTAAAATCTTTAGACATGTATGGAAAATGACACAAGCCATAAAACCTTGACATAATGCCCTTTGATCCTATGACCTTCTCCCTAAAGACTTCAGACTCTGTCTCGTATTAGAAGTCAGGCGAAGATTTCCGCGAAAAACACAACTGCAATGTTTTGGCTTTTGCGTCAGCACAAATCTTGCCTGACATCTAACATCATTGGCCTAATTGAGTGTAAATTCGTCATTTCGTGGACATCAGTTGGTCAAACTGACATAAAGCATTATGATAAATCATTTTGCTGCTCACAAACCTAAAGTGAAATATTTAGTTGAAGTATAAAATATATCTTATTTAGAGTTTAAGAAATGACTACAATTTGTTTCACTTTACAGTAGATTATCATATACAATACCATCGTTATGTTAAGTTGAATAACACCAAGTTTTTACTTCTATTTCAATCTTTATAGTAAAATATTATTTAGGCATTGATGAAGGATATGGCCCTCGGCACAATCATAGTTGGATGGCAAAGGCGAGATTCTGCTCAGAGACTAAAAAAGAGAGAACAAAAGTTCAACTCTCCATGGAGTCGTATTTTTTCAAAACTGTTTGATAGCCTTTGCAGTACGACTTTTCAAACAATGGATACATTTTTCCGACTCCCCTGGTAATTGTTTAGACTGATTACAAGTTCGTAGTCATCGCTATTGATATTGAAAAACTGATGGACGCAGGAAAATGTTGTTGTTGTTGCGATAACTGTGACTATCTCGCGAGTCTAGTAATTGGTAAATGTATTATACGCCTCCACATTATGTAAATCCTGCCAAGGGCCACAACACTCAGCCATCAGTTTTAATATATTATACCTGATTATCATTCTGTTCAGGTGATTTACGATTTCTCATTGTCATTTCTGAAGTTGAAGGTCGACGAATTCTCTGCCTGACCTGATATAAAGTATCAATTTAGGTCTCAAAATAAATGTCAGGCCGCGAAAGTCCACGAATCATCTCAACTAACGAGTTTTGCAATAATGATTTCACTCAATCGCAAATCTTATCGGGGAGCTGATTTGAGAAATACTTTCAAGTCATCTGATTTATTATACAATGTACATTAAATGTTTTATTTAATTTTAAAAGAGAACTTCTGCTCAGCACAGTTGATTTTACAGCGAAACTACGCGTTTTAAATCTGGCTTTGGTTCCACTAGGATTTCTTTTATTTCTTTAATTTACATCGTTAAAGATTAAAATTCAGCTGTCAGAAAATGAGTGTTAGGAAATAAAATTAATTAACGGAATTTTCATTTTGAATATTCAATTAAATTATTTTATCACTATATTTCTTAACAGAAATATATCCATAAAGTGGTTATTGCTCAATTATCATTTCGTGTTATAGATAGTTGGTTGGCACATGCATATAAGAATATTTGTGTAAATTCTACTTCCCTTTTCTTTCAAATTAATTGCTCGAAGGGAACTGGAGGTAATTCGCCATAATTCCAGAGAGAGAGCATTTTGGAAATCATCATTATTTTCAGAAGTACAGCGTATTAAAGGCAATCTGTCCCCTTCAATGAATGAAAATAGAATTTATAAAGATCTCTATTGTATATTCCAGAAGTTAGTGCTAATTCGCGCTACCCAAAGAAATCAGGATCATAGAGACTCGGTGATGCATGAATTTGGCTCCAGTGAAACGTGAAGCTAAGCAGAAACTAACCTCAAAACAATAGGGGACAGATTGCCTTCAAGGTTTCATGAGGTTTCACGAGGTTTCACGAGGTTTCACGAGTTTTCATGAGGTTTCATGAGCTTTCATGAGGTTTTATGACATTTTATGGGGGCATACAGCTCGAAAGTTTTTCCAGAGTTCTTTCCATATGTCCTCTTCAGTAGCATTGTTGTTAGATGCTTCAGTAAGTTTGTTTACGTTGAAAGCTGTTTCCCGTAGTGTGATTAGCATCATTTATAGTATTTTATATCGTAGTTTTAGCGGAGCATATATATGAAATGAAAATGAAAATGAAAGGATGGATGAGAGGAAGTATGTAAAGCTGTGACACAAATAAAAGCATCATAAATTCTAAAAAGCTTATGGAAAAGCAATACAATACACACGAACAGCTCAGACCATATGGTAGCAAGCCCGGGTTTTTAAGTTCAATCTGATGACATCACAACTTCAAAACTGCAAAAATATAATAAATGCTGCAATTCTGAAAATAATAATGAAGATTTCAAGATGCTCTCTCTGAGATTATGGCAAAATACCCAAAGTTACCTTGAAGCAATCCATTTGAAAGAAATTGGCAATAATATTTTAAAAGATTAATTTCTAAAAAGTTTTGAAAAGATTCGACGCCATTGCTTAGTGGGTTTAAATCACACATGAAGAACTATTTCATCAGAAGTTTAAGGTTGTTAAAAAATATATTAATGACTTAATGATTCATTTTATCTTTAATAAAATTTGATTAAAAGCTAAACTCATACTAAAGCCTTTTATCAATTACTTAATTTCACAATTCACAACTATGTTCCGATTTCACATTTAGACACTTTAGAAAGAAACTGCAAAATCTATCACTCATTAATCACAACGACAAGAAAATTACTCTCTTGTTTAAACTCCAATATTGAAAAAACCTTAACCCAGAGAAAAAATTTTTGATGGCAATGAAAACAAAATTTTGTTCATAATATTTGTGTGTAAAGTTAGCCACAGTTATTAAAATCAGCACACGCGATCAATAAAATGCTGCTTTTGAAATAATCTAGATCAAATCTGGTAACACGAAAGCAAAATATCTTACATGTAATATCACTGAAAAGGAGACTTTAGCTTGAGCAACAATGAAGTCTGATTAGGGTCAGCGGTGAGGGCAGATTTTGATGGTGAATAAAAAGTTTGTCACGAAAACAATTCTCGACCAGCAGGGAAGTTCTTATTTATAACAATTACTGGATATATTGCAGCAAGAGAGTTTTAAGTGTTATACTGCCTGTTCGTAATAAAAAAAAAAACAGTTCGATTTTTTAATGAAAGATGTCGAAAAGATTTTACGACATCGATCAGAAGAATGCGAGATTTGAAACAACTTTTGAAAACATTTGAATTGAAACTGTTTACTTTCTGGAGAAAATATAAATATGGAAATCGCATGAACGTGTACGCAAAAGATAGAATGGCGGATGCTTTAGTGAATCATATTAACCAAGAATTTTCAACACTGGGCAAAGGAGTAACATTGAATCAACTCACTTGAGCCACCAGCGATTCAAGTCTCAAAGAATGAATGAATGAATCAATCAATCAATCAATCAATCAATAAAGCAATCAATCAATAAATCAATAAATTAATAAAAGCAGAGTAGACTCTGTTTATCGAAAGGTTATCACTTACCCCGTGCTTCACAGTTTTGGCGGCATGTGCTGCTTTTTTATTTGCTCCGTAATATGTTAAGACATCGATGATCCCAAGATAATATGTTTCATGTTTTGAATCTGAATTTAAGAGAGTAATAACAATGCTTCATTGACTGAAAATCATCAGAAAAAATTAGCCAAATCAAGATTAAAGCCTCAAAGCTTAAAGGATAAGTCTGGGGTTGGTATGATTAATGATAAAATACAAGATAATACTGCTATGAATGATGTATGATACTTTTTTCCACAATTTTTCACCTTCGCCTTGTGAAATTACGTATTCAAATAAGCAATTTGAGCGAAATGACGTCACATCGCGCAAACGAAAACGAGGCTGTGTGATCGTTTTTTTTTTGCCTCTTTATCGTTGCCAGCTTCTTTATCGTGTTCTCATGCAATTTTCAATGCGTGAGTACACAATAAAGAGGCTAGCGGCGATTTAGAGGCGAAAAACAATCGCACAGCCTCGTTTTCGTTTGCGCGATATGACTTCACTTCGCTCAAATTGCATATTTGAATAGGTAATTTCACAAGGAGAAGGTGAAAAATAGTGGAAAAAAGTATCATACATCATTCATAGCAGTATTATCTTGTATTTTATCACCAATCATACCAACCCCGGACTTGTCCTTCAACGAGTCAAAAGATTTCAATCAAAGGATGGCTAGCATAAGCTTGACATCTTTTCAATCTCCAAAAATAAATTGTGTGAATGGTTGTTACCCTCTTCGTTCAAATAAAGTGCTTGGAAAGATTTTCAAGTAGTTTATTGCATTCTACCGCGAGGAATTTTGATCACCCAAGCCTATGAAAATTCTACGACAGGAAATGAGGAAGATGAATGGCGAATAACATAAAAACATCTGTGATTAAAAGCTCTAAATTCTGTTTCCAAATATATGTCAGGCGATATTTGCGATGACGCGAAATCATTGATATAAAATGATTTCCACCGTCTGTATTCGCGGAAATTCGCTTTCATTTAACCCTATCCAGACTAGGCTTTTTGAAACTCTGGGGAGACTAGGGGGGGCACAAAGTGCCCCCCTGGTTTTTCTCAGAATCATAAGTGCTAGAGACTTGAAACTTGGCACAAGTAACAGACATGATAAGGCAAACAAGAGGATGTGATTTGTTTTTGTTTATGTCACGTGGTTAAGTGCTGACGTCAGCAAATGTTGCTAATTTGGGTGTAAAACCACATGCACTTTGTCGCATTGTATCTCCAAATTGATAAAATATATCGATGTGATATTTGAAACATAGAAGGATTATATCCTTGTAATTCTTATTTTGAAATTTGTGCTTTATAACACTGATATTTTTGCTGATGTCAGCATTTATTTATTTTGTACGAAAAAAAGAGCAATTTTTGTCTAAAATTGATTATAAATTACTTTTAAAAATAGCAAAAAATGCTAAATATACATAAAAAGACCTGCTGCATCATATTATGTCACTCATTTTTCTAAAAATGAAGCATAACATGGTTTTTCGTCAGTACGCACGCGCAACAACCAATTGTTGATGACGTCATAGAAAATCAATAAACTATATATCAAATGAAAGCTTGTTTCAAGACGAGTTCAACAATGTTTGTCTCATTGTCATAGAGCCGGTGGTTCCAAAGCTATGACTTAGAAGGTATTTATTTTGCGGAGCAATTTAAAGTCATGTGTTGGCCCCCGGAATCAGTGTCAAAAATTTTTGAAATTGACATGAAAAGATGTCTCATAGATAGAAACTAAAAGTCACAAAAAAGCTAGACTATTCTAGAGATACTCGACGAGCTGTGTGGAAAAGTTTACTTTGTGCCCCCCCCCCCCCCTAGTCCGGATAGGGTTAAAGAAGAACTTTAAATACCTCTGCTGGAAGTGATTGCATATCTTTCTCCATCCATCACAGGGATATCCCCACCACTTGTGACACTATTTGATCTTCCCATCATCGGCCTTCTTTCATCTTCAACTGGTGACGACGGGGAGTCCTCTGCTGAGTCATCATTTTCACTTCGACCATTCGTGACGTCACCATCCAGATCATCATCTGATTCCAACCGGTCTTCTTCGTGTATGCCAACCAATAAACTGTAATCCATCAGGTTTTGTGCTGACAGAAACTAGAAATAAAACAAACACTATCAAAAGCACAGGACCTTCAGAACAATTTTCGTTGACAATAAAAATCTAAACAGGGTAACCAAAATGATTTGTAAGTCTTTGGAAAAGTCACATACAAAAAATAGTTGGACTAAATATCTGTAATCGGTCAAGGGTTCGAACCCCACACTGGCTGATTCACTTCAATTTCTTGCTATCTCATTTCACAGTATTTGTTATTCTGTCTCGAAGGAAAAAACATTTCATTATGTCACTGATCTTGGAATTTCTTCACGTGCTTTCATGCAGCACATTAACCGTTGGATTTCTATTCAGTAGCGCGAAATGTAAAATCACATGCAAACTCACAGCAGTAAAAGCGTTTTGGGCGATTTCACGAAAACATTTCTTTTAATGGGTAAAATAGTATCTGTAAATGTTTGGTTACCTTCAAAGAATAAAAAATATACGAAAAAATAAACTGAGATCGTTGAATTTTACGAATTGGAAAGCTCTGAGAGCAATTAGAATCACACATGCGAAATTGATATGTTAGTCAAGCAGTAACCGTTTCACGATGTGATATATATTTTGTATGATGCTTTATTTCCACCATCTCGCTAATGATCCCTTAGCCACTTGGTCGATAAAAGATATGAAAGACGAACATGGCAATTTATCAAGAAAAAATATAAATTGGTTGCTAAAACTTACTTCGATATCCTTTCTAATTTTTGTTAGAAGATCTGATTTCATTTCTTTTCCAATAAGCAGTTTGACATTATCTCTTGTGAAGTCGTTATCTTTAAACGTTGGTATATCTTTGTTCTGATGAGAAAGGTCACATTAAAAAATAACCCCAAATGATCGTTGATTCTGTTTTTTGCTACAGTCAGAGAGATGAGTGTTGCTGCTAAAGTCGCCTTCAATGGAAAATCGAGCGCCTTGTATAAGGACAAGAATCGCCTCAAAGTCAAAGGCAATATTTTGGTCTTTATGTCAAACGAGAATGATACGCAAAAATCAAAAGTCATTACCCCTAGTTTGCTTATAGTTCGTGCAAGAAACTATTGGTGCATCTGTGTCAAATGAGATGTCATGTGAGATTTAAGATAACGCAAAATTACTTATGCAGAACCCTACAGAACGTTTCAATTGTTGCTATTCGTGGGCATCTAATTTGAGACAAGCAGTCACGAAGATAACCTCTGTGCAGAATGATATGCATGAAGATGTTTTGGTTCAGTGTGATCTCGTGTCTTCCCCCAGTCAATGGCGCCATAGACCTTTTAGCTATTCAGGAAAGAATCAGAATCGAACAAACTTTTGCTACACTTTGTAGAATTTTCGAATGTGCACAATAGTGATAGAAGCTCTAACGCCACTCGATCGAACGTAACGTATAAAAATGTATAAAACTAACGTTCGATCCAGGCTCCTTTTAGAATAGCTAAAAGGTCTATTGTTTGCTGGGATTCTGCACCTTTCTGTAGCTGTGTAGGAAGGGGATCCTTCTATCTTCGGTGATGCTGCGAGTGCTAGCCTCTGTGCAGGCCACCAGTTACATCATCCTCTAAAGTTGACTTATTTGCATAATGAGTACTATCAATAAGTGGCTAATGATTCATTCGTTCTAGAAAACGATTGTTTTGACATAATTAAGCTGCTAATGAAGTCAAGAACGTGCCAATTCTGGGTAAATTTGTTGTTGTGCCAGGGTAAACATCATGGTAATTTATCCATCTTATGGTGTCAAATCTGTCTAACATGAAATAAGCCGACGTCAAATGTTGCTATAGGATCGCGGGAAACTTCTGTCTTGTATGCGCTTTATGTGCGCTTTCTTTATTTCAGTGCCAATTAGCAGAGATAAAACGTTAATCAATCGCTTTAACGAGCGTGACGGAAGTGGGTTACTTACTTTCTTTCTTTCTGACAGCCTGAAATCGAAGCCCCGTCTTAGATTACAAAGTTGGACTTTGTAATCAATGACTTTAAAATAACTGTAACAGTGATCAAAAGTTCGAAAAAAGAACATATTTATGGTTCCTTGCTAATCATTTCGAATCATTTAATCAGCTTCGCTGGAACCTTTGCGAGATTTGGTTTATCAGAAAAAACAAAAATAATAAAACTAAGCGATAAACAAAACGAACTCCTTCTTCGGAGATTTTGTTACATGTTGGCCAAGTGAAGCTAATTGAGGCCAATTATAAGGATTAAAGGCCCCCATTAGCCATGTTTGAAGAATGAGATCATGCACATAGCTTGCCTCAAAGTAATAGAATATCTACTTGCAATTGCAATGCACGATTTAGTTCATATCGAAATGGCTGTAGCCTAATAACGAACCCATTTGATGAAGCAGACTAGATTTCTTGATGTGCATCAGAACTATTATAGTAGATGTAGCAAGAGTCCAGAGACGTAGGGAACCGGGGGGCACTAGGGCCACATGCCCCCAAGATTTGGCAACAAACCGAACGGTCACCCTTTTGTCTCAGGATATGCCCCTTTTAAAGACCAATGCAGACAGAAAGTACTTTAATTATGTTATTATTCACTTCGTGATTTAGTTGCATTTGCTTCTCACTGTTTCATTGTGGAGGAAATCTGATATCTATCAGCATTCATACTATTTTCTTCTATGTATCACATTTTTACCGTCCAAAAATCTGATGTATATTAAAATACCCTTCTTACAAAAAAAGTGCCATTGAAATGATGCCGTGCCCCTCCAAGTTTAAGATGCATCCTACTGCCCAGAGTGAAACGAAAGGATGGCCGACAATATTGACAAATTTTTTACTTTATCCTGACAAGAGTTGCCACTATAACAGTGCCACACTTGTTTCTTGATAGTATTATATGGGTTGGTAGGTTCCATTGGGCAACAGTTATCGATATTGAAGATTTTTAAAACAGTAAGGGCAGTGTGCCAGGTCAAAGAGGTCAAATTTTGAAGATTGCCTTGTAATGATTTGGCAGCTCCATTAATTTTTGGGAGCAAGTAGTAACTTAATGAGGAAATATCAATTGGCAACTACGCCAAATTTCATTGTTAGCCCAAATATCTCAGAATTGTTTTGATTCTTTCCATTTACAATGCCTATAAATATCTCAGATGCTTCGCTGATTGTTTCGATTGTGTGCACAAATAATGCCCATTGTTACAACATTCCTGATTCCTATGTACCTATCTATATGTCTATATGTCTATATGTCTATATGTCTAGGTCTATTCCTTCCGGTTGGAGCAAAAGCCCCTGCATAATGTTTTCATTCTTCAAACATAATTAAAGGCCCCCATTAGCCATGTTTGAAGAATGAGATCATGCACATAGCTTGCCTCAAAGTAATAGAATATCTATTTGCAATTGCAATGCACGATTTAGTTCATATCGAAATGGCTGTAGCCTAATAACGAGCCCACTTGATGAAGCAGACCAGATTTCTTGATATGCATCAGAACTATCAAATTCGATGTAGCGAGAGTCCAAAGACGTAGGGAACCGGGGGCACTGGTGGCATGTGCCCCCCAAGATTTTGCAACAAACCAAAAGGTGCCATTTTTGCCTCAGGATGAGCCCCTTTTAAAGACCAATGCGGACAGAAAGTAGTTTAATTTTGTTATTATTTACTTCGTGATTTAGTTATGTTTACTTCTCAATTTGTTTCATTGTGAAGGAAATCGGATATCTATCAGCACTCATACTATTTTCTTCTATATATCACATTTTTCCCGTCAAAAATCTGTTGTATATTACAGTGCCATTCTTACGAAAAAAGTGCCTTTAAATTGCCGTGCCCCTCCAAGTTTAAGATGCTTCCTACTGCTCTGAGTAAAACTGAAGGATGACCGAAAATATTGACAATTTCTTTTACCCTATCCTGACAAGAGTTGACACTATAACAGTGCCACATTTGTTTCTTGATAGTATTATATGGGTTTGTTGGTTCCCTTGGCAACAGTTATCCATATCGAAGATTTCAAACAGTAAGGGCAGTGTGCCACAAAGAGGTCAAATTTTGAAAATTGCCTTGTAATGAGTTGGCCGCTGGATTAATGTTAGGAGCAAGTAGTGATTAGCCTTAATGAGGAAATGTGAATTGGCAACTTCGCCAAAGTTCATTGTTGGCCCAAATATATCAGAATTGTTTTGATTGTATACATTAACAATGCCTATAAATATCTAAGATGCTTCGCTGATTGTTTCGATTGTGTGCAAAAATAATGCCCATTGTTACAACATTCCTGATTCCTATGTACCTATCTATATGTCTATATGTCTATATGTCTATATAGGTCTATTCCTTCCGGTTGGAGCAAAAGCCCCTCCATAATGTTTTCATTCTTCAAACATAAAGATAATGCACATAGCTTGCCTCAAAGTAGTACAATATCTATTTGCAATTGCAATGCACGATTTAGTTCATATCGAAATGGCTGTAGCCTAATAACGAACCCACTTGATGAAGCAGACCAGATTTCTTGATATGCATCAGAACTATCAAATTCGATGTAGCGAGAGTCCAAAGACGTAGGGAACCGGGGGCACTGTTGGCATGTTCCCCCTAAGATTTTGCAGCAAACCAAAAGGTGCCATTTTGCCTCAGGATGAGCCCCTTTTAAAGACCAATGCGGACAGAAAGTAGTTTAATTGTTGTTACTATTTACTTCGTGATTTAGTTATGTTTACTTCTCAATTTGTTTCATTGTGAAGGAAATCGGATATCTATCAGCACTCATACTATTTTCTTCTATATATCACATTTTTCCCGTCAAAAATCTGTTGTATATTACAGTGCCATTCTTACGAAAAAAGTGCCTTTAAATTGCCGTGCCCCTCCAAGTTTAAGATGCTTCCTACTGCTCTGAGTAAAACTGAAGGATGACCGACAATATTGACAATTTTTTTACCCTATCCTGACAAGAGTTGCCACTATAACAGTGCCACATTTGTTTCTTGATAGTATTGTATGGGTTTGTTGGTTCCCTTGGCAACAGTTATCCATATCGAAGATTTCAAATAGTAAGGGCAGTGTGCCAGGTCAAAGAGGTCAAATTTTGAAAATTGCCTTGTAATGAGTTGGCAGCTGGATTAATGTTAGGAGCAAGTAGTGATTAGCCTTAATGAGGAAATGTGAATTGGCAACTTTGCCAAAGTTCATTGTTGGCCCAAATATTTCAGAATTGTTTTGATTGTATACATTAACAATGCCTATAAATATCTAAGATGCTTCGCTGATTGTTTCGATTGTGTGCACAAATAATGCCCATTGTTACAACATTCCTGATTCCTATGTACCTATCTATATGTCTATATGTCTATATAGGTCTATTCCTTCCGGTTGGAGCAAAAGCCCCTGCATAATGTTTTCATTCTTCAAACATAATTAAAGGCCCCCATTAGCTATGTTTGAAGAATGAGATCGTGCACATAGCTTGCCACAAAGAAATAGAATATTTATTTGCAATTGCAATGCACGATTTAGTTCATATCGAAATGGATGTAGCCTAATAACGAGCCCACTTGATGAAGCAGATCAGATTTCGTTATATGCATCAGATCTATTACATTAGATGTAGCGAGAGTCCAGAGACGTATAGTAGAAACTAGTGGGACACAGGGGGCACGTGCTCCCCAAGATTTTGCAACAAACCAAAAGGTGTAATTTTTGTCTCAGGATGTGCCCCTTTTAAAGACTAATGCGGACAGAAAGTAGTTTAATTCTGTTACTATTTACTTCTTGATTTGGTTATGTTTGCTTCTCATTTTGTTTCATTGCGAAGGAAATCGTATATCTATCAGCATTCATACTATTTTCTCCTATATACCGGGTGAGTCAAAAGAAACGTGGGGTGTTTGGCGGACTGTGACGTCGCTTGTAGCCACCCGATCGTCGTGAAATAAATGTGTCCGTGCAGCAAAGGTCGAACTTAGATTATAGGCCTTACCCCATTAAAATCGGTCACTTGGTGCATTAGTTAAAACGTATTTTCTTCGTAAGGCCTTGTATGGGAGTCTTGCAAACTGATTGAATCTTTAGCCAGCAAGGCCATTCAGCATTTTAGCCTTGCCAAAGTTACATAAACATGTGGTATTATCAGAGGAGAATGAAATAGTTAGGAAATAGTGTTTTCTCTCCTGATAATACCACATGTATCTGTAACTTTGGTAAGGCTAAAATGCTGAAGGGTCTTGGCTAAAGATTCCATCAGTTTGCAAGACTCCCATACAAGGCCTTACAAAGAAAATACGTTTTAACTAATGCACCAAGTGACCGATTTTAATGAGGTTAGGCTTATAATCTAAGTTAGACCTTTTGCTGCATGGACAAATTTATTTCACGACGGTTGGGTGGCTACAAGCAACGTCACAGTCCGCCAAACACCCCACGTTTTTTTTGACTCACCCGGTATAACATTTTTCCCGTCGAAAATATGATGTATATTAAAATGCCCGTCTCATGAAAAAAGTCCCCTTAAATTGCCATGCCCCTCCAAGTTTAAGATGCTTCCTACTGCTTTGATAAAAACTGAAGGATGGCCGACAATATTGTATTGGCAAATTGTTTACTTTATACCGACAAGAGCTGCCACTATAACAGTGCCACGCTTGTTTCTTGATAGTATTATATGGGTTTGTTGGTTCCCTTGGCAACAGCTATCTATATCGAAGATTTCAAACAGTAAGGGCAGTGTGCCAGGTCAAAGAGGTCAAATTTTGAAAATTGCCTTGTAACGAGTTGGCAGCTCGATTAATGTTAGGAGCAAGAAGTAATTAGCCTTAACGAGGAAATGTCAGTTGGCAACTACGCCAAATTTGATTGTTAGCCCAAAAGATCTCTGAATTGTTTTCATTGTACACATTAACAATGCCTATAAATATCTCAAATGCTTCGCTGATTGTTTCGATTATCTTCAAAAATAATGCCCATTGTTACAACATTCCTGATTCCTATGTACCTATCTATATGTCTATATGTCTATATGTCTATATATATAGGTCTATTCCTTCCGGTTGGAGCAAAAGCCCCTGCATAATGTTTTCATTCTTCAAACATAAAAACCGAAAGACTGACTTTACAACTGTGGAATAAAAACGACGAGACCAATATTCAAAACTGAAACGTTAAATTATCAGTTAAAAGCTAACTTAGATGTGAAAATTTTGTTCTGTAAAATCACTCATCTTTTAGACCCGGACATTAGGAAAATGCTGGTAAGGGGTTTGTATGGTGAAACGAGAATTCCACGTTCCATTCTGGTCCATGATTTACTTGCCATTGAAAATTAAATTAAATTTCTGAAACTGACAATTGTATTGAATTTAAATTTCAATGGCAAGTAAATAATGGAACAGAGGGAAAGCTGGAATTCTCGTTCCCATATGTTATACGTTATTCTCTCAGTCCCTTGCTAGAATTTTCCTAATTTCTGGGTCTATAACATGAGTGATTTTACCAAACGAGATTTTTCTCATCTAAGTTAGCCCTTGACTGATAGAATTACATTTCAGTTTTGAATATCGGTCACGTAGTTTTCATTCCACAGTCCGCCAAACATTTTTTGACTCACTCGGTAAATGCAATTTTTAATCCAAGAAAAAATACGCCAAAGAAAGAAAGTGATAATCTGTTTTGATTCAAAAAAGGGTTTCATGGACAGGGAGCAGCTCATTTTGGATATAATTTGCTTTGTAAGGTCGTAAGAGTGTACTTCATTAGGCCGATCTTCGCCTACAAGTTTCACAGCAACATCCCAAATTTCTTTCAAGTGCCTAGAAAACTGATCCCATTAACGCAAGCATGGCTTTCTCAATCTAAAAAATTAATTCATCAAGTTTCAAATGCAAGATCGAAGATCAAAGGCAAAGGTTAAAGTAAAATTTAAAAACAAATAAATACCTTCTCGGATTCTGATGCACCCCTAGCAACACGAGAGCCCTATGATAAAAAGATAATTCACAATTAAACTACGAGCAAATTACAACTTGGCAAAGTAAAAGAAAGAAATATGAAAATTTGAAATGAATATCCAGATAATACGATTCTGCAGTTTTCAAGTCAAGTTTTAACTTATCATTGTTAATTATCCAAGAAAAGATTGCAACGTGCTCTTCAGCTATCACTGTGGAGTTTTTCATAATGGTCCTCTCAAACGATGCAAAGTAATTTGAAGGAAGGTTAAGATCTGGAATATGCCCTCATCCCCACAGACAATGTTTATAAATTTGCTTCGCAGTTACAAAGAATTTATACTTTTATCCAGGGCATGAAAAAATATTTTCTTTCCTGCGACCAGAGAGATAAGATGCTCGTTTCCTGCAAGCATAGAAGAATTGGAATGTCCAGCTTTATTGAAATTAAGTCAAGTTTCAAAGGTTTCAATTTCAAATTATTGTTTTTAAAATCTCCATGTCCATAGTGTTTGCCAAATATTGGGTCTGAAATAGATTTGAACCCAACGCAGAAAGTACTATGATTGGGTTCAGTTGATTTCTTTACTGATCTCATATTTATTGTTATACACTGCAAATAACTGGTAACTGAGAAGCAATCAAGACCAGTTAATTTTGCTTGATTTCATACATTACCCTTTTCATTTTTTTACCAGCAAATGAGCATCAGAGCATGAATAAACAGGATAGATTTTGACAAATTTCCTGCAGGGCAGTGTGGAAGGAAAATTTCCTGCGACCGCCCGGTCACATGGTCGGGTGGGTTTTCATGCCCTGCTTTTATCTGTTTCCAGTTCGTAAGATTTCTACCTTATGTAGTTTGGAACCACTGGCAAGTCAAGAGTGCGATGATAAATTCAAATCATAAACTAAGTATTCTTCCTCTACTAAATAAAAATTGAAATAGTAGCCAAAGAATTTAAGCAAACCTTGAGGTCATATTTCTTATGAATAGTTTTGTTCAAACTGAATATATTCCTGAATGTGATGTAGTAATATTCTTTTCCGTCAACTGTAACCCGATACATTCCAAGGTATTGCGGTAACAACGTTTCTCCATGACATTCCACAATATACTAAAATGACAAATTATTCACCAGTAATGAAAAATATCTTACTAAAACAGATACAGCAGAAATTACGCACGCATGCACGAAAACTCATAACATTGAGCCCCCCTTGCAACAGATCCTAAAATTAGGCAACACTTTATATTTTGTTCCTTGGGCCTTAAACTCGTGATTTATGATTTCTAAAAGCACTTCCTTGTCCAAACAGTATCCAAACACTTCCTTGTGTCAGATTGCTTGATGACGTCATTTTACCCAGTTTCTTCTCTGTCACTAAAGTATAACATTGGGGAAAATGGGGGGGGGGGGGGCTTCACCTCCTGAAAAATGATTTTTCTGAATTATGTAGCTATCAGGGCCTATCACAATAATCAGTGACGCTCGAACAATACAAACTCTTGACATAGCGTTAAAGCTAGCAGGTTCCAAGTTTATAGTTTTTTGTGTGAACATTCTGACAAAAAGGCGAAGGTCACCATACATGCCTTTTGTAAGAATATTTTCTTAGTAAGAATTATCAAAAATTGTTGCTTAAAAATTCCCTTTGTGTTTCATTCAAAGAATATACCTAGAGTACACTTTGCAATAAGAAACTCAAAAGTTGACCCAACACTTTAAATTTTCTTAAAATGATCAGATTCCTCAGATTCTGCGTACTCAAAGTTTCCTCTCTGTTATGTTTCTCAGAGCCTAAAAGTGTAAACATCAAATTGTCGTTCGTTGTTTTTATATGGGGGGTGGGGGGGGATCTCCGATCTCCAGTGCCTTTGGGAAAATCTCACAAGCCAATGTCAGGAAACCATGCTTCTTTCTTCACATTACACGGGTAATGAATTACGTTTAACAGCGATTTCAACAGGTTTTCTAAAGCATTGATAGTTGCAGGTGGTTAGAGGAGGATAAGATCACACAAATCACCTGAAACTCCAACGGGTTCTATGGTGTAATGGTTAGCACTCTGGACTTTGAATCCAGCGATCCGAGTTCAAATCTCGGTAGAACCTTGAATTTTATTTTTTGTCTTTAAATCATTTTCATATTACAACGCTGTCCTGTGTCCGCATTCATTCTCACTTTATATGTATTTTCGTTTAAATTCAATAATTACTGGTCGTATTAATTTTTCTTTCAACGACAACATCAAAACATGAATTGAATATTTAGAGAAATAAAGGTACAGTAATTCTTAAATTTAAATTCAAAATGAAATAATCAATTTTGTAATTAAATTTATGTATTTGACTTTTATCTTTATTGTAGTTTCCTATGAGGAAAAATTATAAAAAAGCTACCCAAAACAAAACTACAATGAGAAACTTATGAAAATTCACACCCAGCTACTGTTGCAATGAAGGTTTCTATCACTTGCAATGTTAAATTTGGTTCAACTGTACATGTAAAATACAAAGAAATGAAAAGAAAATATTTCAAATTTAATCATGCACTTCATCAAAATCAGATAAAAGAGATAATAATGGCAATGGCAACATTTTTCAGAGTATGTACTCTCGAGTACCGAATAATCGTTATTAATTTTTGAAAAATTTTCCAACCCCCCACTTTTATTTATTCCAACCCTCCTTTTATTAATTCTTGAAAAATTGAAATGATAGTGAACATAATTTTTCAGTAGATATAAAAAGATATGTGTTCAACTAAGGAAACAACTATTTTCAACAGTTCCAGCCTCCCCCTGATTGTTCCAACCCCCTCATTATTGTTATATCAAACCATTTCCACCCCCCCTCCCAATTATTCTCACCCCCCCCCGTTTATTCAGTACTTGATAGTAAGTAAAAATCCAATGTGAAATTGTTTAAACAGTAGTGGATCATTTTGAAATAAGGCTTACCGCATGGTATTTGGGTAATAGGTGATGCATCATTTCAACCTCCTCACTTTCTATTGTTTTTACGATGAATGCCTTATCAACAGTCTCAAAGAATTTTGATCCACTATTGCCAGATGCCTCACTCATTTCAGGCGCCTCTTGAAATGATCTCTAAAAATATAGATAACGCAGATTAAAATTTGAAACAGTGACATCATTGGTGACTTTCCTAATATTTTTGAATTTTTCTGGGTGTCCAAAAAGTATTTGGGTTTAAAAAATTACCAAAAATCAATGATCAAACCTTTGATAAAATTTTCTTTTTCACTTGCTTTGTCAAGGACCCAAAAATATTTCTAGATTATAAAAGTTTTGCTTTTGATACAACATGTAGAAAAATTACAGGTAATACCCAATCCCCATGATAGAAAAAACCTTATTTTGAGCTATGGTTTTCAAGCAAAATGCTCAATCGTGCTAAGAGTCATTTTATAACATCAGTTAAGTCTCTAATGATTTTGCGCATTTCTTTCTGTTATTCAAGACCAAATTAGAGGCTTTACATGAACAAAAATTCGATATGGCAATCACCAGTGATTTTTTGCAGTATGATTCAAAACCTGGTAACTCCAAAAAGAGCTAAATTTGCTAAATTTAAAACCAATTACAAAATTAGCTATATCTGGGAAAATAATTTGGTCCTTGATCTACTTGACAAAAAGAGAAAATTTCTGATTGGTTGTGCAATCAAATTTTGGTGATTTTTCAAACGGGAGTACTTTTTTTGGGACACAGGTATCTGAATAAATTGTAATGCTTCTTCCTTTGGTTCATCATGAATTCTTGCAGGAAATATTAATAGCATTTGGTTTTATAAAGCATTGCCAAAGGTTTTAATCTTGTGAGCTGAATATATTCAGTGCATGATCAAAATTTCCTGTACATGCAGATTTAGGAAATGTGTGTGTGCAGCCCTCATACAAATAAATTGTTCAATTTTTCAGGCCTATTTGATCAATACTTCCTAACTGTGATGCTTGACCCCTACCCCTGATTGGGTAAATTCATGTCAAGAACTGTTCTTACCCCATAAAATTGATCATCAATGTCAAATCGTTCTCTGAGGTTTTGGAATACTCTTGGACAATATTCTTTGAACTTGAAGTGTGATGGCATGCTCTCACTGTGTGAAAAATCAATAATTCATTAGGATATAAAGACTTAATTTGTATCCAGGCAACAACATTTTTATCAGAAGGATAATCGTCAGCTGTGCGATAAAAGCTGCTGCAAAACTCTTGTTTCTGTCAACAATTTACATCAACATAAAATATAATGTCTACAGTAACTAAAATAGTCTCATTTGATGAGACCAAATATTTGAAGAAATTTTGATATAATATTCATACAGTATCTTTGGTGAAGAAACTGGTCTTTGCTACTCAAAGCAAAAGGGTCTGTAATCAGAATTTTTTTGTGGTAAATTGATATCTTTCAAAAGATATATAACAAAATAAAACTGATTTTATTCATGAACTAAACATCCTGGTAAACAAATACTGTACACAGATTCCTTGCCAAAGTCAATTTTTCAAACTGTTCAATTTTTAACTTCTTTCACTCTTTTTCTTTAAATATCGGGTGTTCTTCTACTGGATATTTTGGTTGATTCTTTTAACAGTACTCAACAAAAAAAGGTAAATCAAGAAAATATTAACAATTATAAGAAACTGTGAGAGGATGGTAGCAAATTTATCAAATTTGAGAGTATTTTCTGTGGTATTTCGATTTTTGAATGCACCAAATGTATAAGCTTCTTTTATGTCATTGTCAAAGATGGTTGTCAGGTACCATCACTACTAACCCTTATATTTGCCCTCAAACCATTCATTTTGAATTCAAATTCAACAATTGGAAAATTACAGTGAACAGTTTGAGGAACTGGGGAAAATAAACCTGCACCTAGCAAACGTTTCCTAACTTTTTACCCAGGTATCAAAGTTTCTTAATTCAAAAAACTGGCCTGTCTCTTAGGAAAATTGCATGCTTCAGTCGTTTTACTGGATGCTGTACCATCAAATTATTATTCTTTATGCATCAGAATTTTTGAAAATTGCAGAGTAGATAATTAAAAACATTGTGGGTACTGCACAGAGCTCTACATTTCATCAAAATTTGAATAAAACTCCTATATTTTGGTCAGAAGTTTAGATAAAACTCATTATTGACATTTAAATTCGAATGACTTCATCCAGCTGCTAAAACAGTGTATTTTCAGATTGATTAAAATGAGGTTTAGCATTACTGAATAGACTTTCTAAATTATTTTCCAAACATGTTTAAATTTCTTGCACTTGCTGAACATTACCAGCAAGTTCTAATGAATAAACTCAAATTTTCATTGTTTTCAGTGGTGAGAAACCTGCTCTGTGCATAAATTTGGGGTTAGACCAATCTAAAACATTTCTGCAAAAAGCTGTTTTTTTTTAGATAAAATCTGAATAATCTATGATTATTAGGTTCAGGAAAGCAATATGGTAATTTTATAAAAATAAATTACAAAATGTGACCAGATGTTATGGGACTATACACTTGAAGCTCAGCTCAATTCCGTATGTGTGGGACTTGATATATACTCTTCTGTGGAATATCCATGTGCTTTATTAAACTTCACCATTTCTAAAAGTTATACCTGATCTCCTACTTACTTGCTGTAATTGTGATTTTTGATAATGACTTTTCCAAATGCCTTGAAATCTTCCTTTAGCAACATGACATTTGGTGAGACTCTTGTAAGCTCATTTACCTAACGAAAACAAATCATAGACTTAGAATGAAACAGTGTCTGTATTCCATGTATAAACAATGCAATTGGTATAAACTGTAAAGTAATTGTACACATATATCACCCAGTTTTCCTGCCAAAGAATTCTTGAGAAAATATTTCATAAAAACTATTTTTAAATGCTTTACAGACTTTGATTGTCACACTCAAGAACTCATATTTGAATGAGAAGGGGGTGAGAAAGCTTCTTGAAAATTCTCAAGAATTCTTACCAATTCTTAAGAACCTTTTTCATGTTAATTGGCACAAGGAACTTATTACCTTGTACTAAATATAGAAGATCACATGTTGATATATTTCAGTTTTGTTACTAGAGGTTACCTTATAAAGGTGAACTAAACTAATAAGGTATTCACAGAAGGAATTCCCTGAAGGAAAGATTCAAAGCATTTCTCTCTGTTGTATCTGAAATATCTTTCTAAACTCCTAGCATTCTTGCAAGGGCCTAATTACATGGGAGTTTCACCATAGGGCTGGGATTCCAGCCCTTTGACCCAAGGTGAAATTCCAGCTCCCCTCTCTGGTGAACAACTTGGGAAATGTTCAGCCCTGGCTTGGAACTCACCATAATAGGGCTGAAATCTCAGTCCTCTTTGCTCTACCCAGGATGAAAATTTAATTCTTATTGTGAGACCTAATTATCGCTTAATCCCTATTGCTGTACATGGGGTGCAATGATGTAATCAAAATGTTGGACTGTTTTCAAAATTGAAAATGTAATGTGAGGTGGCGGCAAATTCCAAAATATTTTTCACTGCAGGTAGGAGGGCTAAATAACCAGCCCTATGGTGAAAACTCTAATGTAATAAGTGAATAAGCAAAAGTAATAAGTTATAAAAAGCAAAAAGAAAACACACAGACACAGCACTGTGCCAGGCTTCAATATCAATGAGATATCGAAAGATTTCTCACTCCTTGAAAATTCAACCTTTCTGCATATGTAAATCCAATAAATAAAGATTTCCCAGCAATTCTTTGCAAATTGGTACTCTTTCTTGCAAATTTCATTCTTTTTTCTTGCAACACAGCTTTCATGAAACTCTTGCAATTTCATTCAGTTTATTTACAAGTGTTTGAAAAGTAGCACCAACAGCTGGTTTTGAAGATCATGAATCCTGTTATTCCTTTTATTGTTTTTTGCACTAATCATCCCTTGTTTATCAAATCCAATTTAATTAGATTAGCATTGTTTACATTACCATAAGCAAGAGAGTGTCAAGAATTCCAAACAATAGTCACATGTGACAATAGAGTTTTTGATTGGCAGCATTTAAGATGACAATACCAATAATCTTTCATCACTGCTAACTTTTTCATCCTTGAGGTTACTGTAGAAATTGGTAAGAAGTACGGACTTGAAAAGCACTCTGAAATGGTCTTGATTATGTATCAAAAGTTTCATGCATGTTTTTTATAAGACCAACCTGTACGAAAATACAAGGCCATGCAATAGCCATGTACAAGCCTTGTAGTTATGGCCTTGTAACCTTGTTCTAGCCTAGAAAAGCCTTGCTGTAACGGGCTGTAACCTTGTAAATGGCTCGAAAAACGCTAGTTAGTCTTGTGGAAGCCTTGTGTTAGACTGGTTGTAACTTGGAATCTTACTGTGATAGCATTGTAATTTTCCTCAAAGGTCGAAATCCCTGCTACGAGGCTAAAACTTGGCTTGTACAAGGCCAAGTTCAGCCTTGTATTTTTGCACAGGAAACTCTTCATAAGAAACCATATACAGTACTTTCAGATCACTGGAAAGGAAGGAACTTAAACTTGAAAAGCTCCATTTAAAAAGACATTTGAAGATTATTTTGCTTGCTTCACATACAGTAAATGACTGCAGGGAGGCATAATTTCATAAAATGTACTGCTTCTTGAAAAAGAAATTGTATTTATCAACTTAAAAAATGAGAATTCAAGGAAACCTCTAAGGAACTTTGAAAACCTTCAACAATACAGACTTGTTTTATTTTTATGCCATGGAGATGAGCTCCTGGCCATCAAAAGTTTGGCCCTGGCCACCAATAGTTTGGCCCTATAGCCATTAATAAATTTAAACTAACTGACACAACCTATTCAGCCTACAGCATGCATCAAGCATTGAAATGATAATCATTTAAGAGTTGTTTTTCTCCAATTTTTCCATTTAACCTTCAATTTTCAATTCAGTTATAAATGGTGGTACCTGTGAAACTGCAAAGAACAATGAACAGAACAGGTTCAAATCCAACAGCTCTCTGATATCTATTAAATGTAGCAACATGTGTTGGGCAAGAACAATTACCATTGTCTAGGAATATCATTTTGCTCTTTCAAGTCTATTCGAAAACTTCAAATCTATTTTAAAAATTTGGGAGCCCTCAGTAAATAGCAAAAGATGTTATTAGTGACAAGCACAGGCCTTGATTGTTTAGGAATATTTACAGTCTTTCATATGACTCAAAATGTGCTCAAGAAATCTCATCAAACTGCAAGGAATTCTTGTCATATGTCAAAAACTTGCCAAAAAGCAAATACTGTAGATACCAAATTTTGTTGCCATTAGTCTCTTTAGGTCTACAGCAACACTGAGTTCATTGAGCTGGGTTTATGATCAACTTACTGTATACCTAGATGTTTATAATTTGAAGAATAAGTTTTAAGTATAGGAGGTGCTCTCTCCTCGATTAGTCCATCTACTGAAAGAGCTCCTCTTTGAGAAATTTCTCTCCATAAAAAATTCTATGTAATCATGTTGTATAATTTGTTACTTATATGTTTTGTTCCTGTCCTAATTGATATTTTAGTTAGTTGCATGTTATTATTAGAGAGATTTTTGTATGTATTTGAATTTCAAAATTAAACTGAACTTAACTGAAACTTATAGCTATGATTGTTGACTTCAAGATTCTGTAGTTTTCACTTTTTGTTTACTAATTTTGTTTCCTTGAAAAGGACTGTGAACATGATTACCTTGTTAGAAGGAGATTGCTCAATGATATTAAAACTTCAGCTGCAGTCACATAACATGACACAAGAGCCAAGTGGCGGATCCAGCTTGAAATTGAAGGGGGCATTTTTCAAAGAGGGCACCAAAAATGTAATAGAAAGGAAGCATGTCGAAGGTGCCCAAAAATCTTTGGACACTTATTTAAGAAAATTCTCTGGTTTTCTCAAGCACCTTGATTTATGTCTCCCACATTCAGATCAAAACAGTTCAAAAAAGTGTGTTAGGGTCATGATGAGGGGGAGCCGAGAATTCTTGAGGGTTGTAAATCTCCAGAAGATTACAAAACACTACTGGAAAATATAACCTGAGAAGCTATCTATCTTAATAAAGTAAATCCTTGGCATATTTCAACTTCATTTCATTGTTTCCTGTATCATATTACTCAGAAAGCAATTGAGTAAATGTCTAAACATTGAAAAGACTCCTGAAAACATTTTGAAATGTTCATGAGTGCAGGTACTCTGGTATTCCAAATCTGATAATTCTTGGCTGGGGGGGGGGTGCATGATTTGTGAATGGATGGGGTCTGCTGCCTGGTTTTCAGGAAGCTACCCTCTTCTAATTACCGAAACTTGCCTTGGTACCCACCTTTATGAAGAATTTTGGCGGAAAGCTGCCAAGTTTAAAAAATTTTTTTTATGAATTTCAGCAAATCCCATGTAGTTGTTTATGGAAAATCTGTTGAAAAAGCACCCTTGTTTAGAGAATTTTGCACTCAAAAACTCATCCATATGGACGGCACATACCTGTACCCTTAACATGCTATGTACCCCCCCCCCCCTGGAATTCTTGGCCCAAATTCTTGTCTTACAAAAAATAGATGTATTTGAAGGATGTGCAACCTTTCTAGAGATTTTCTTAATTTTGATTGAAATCTACTGGAAATATTCTAGCAGTGCAACATCTCCCTCCAACATATCTCATTTTTGAAGCTTTCAAAAATATTCCTCAAGTTGAGAGAATTGATTTGCATTGTATATTTTAATTAACACTGTTTGAACACAAATATTAGCTTCTTTGTGCTAATTGAATTGAAATAAGATATTAAATCTGATACTTGGTGCATCTCATTCTCAAGAACATATTGAAATTTGGTGTAAGTGACTCCATATTTTGACCAATAGTTAGCTCCTAGGATCCTGTACTTCTTTCGCCAGCTCTCCACTGATGAGGGGTGTGGGAGCACGCCAAAGACTATCACTTTGAAAGAGAACATGCATTCAGCAAGAATTCACAAGATCTCAAAGCTTTGCATTCTTTAATAAATGCTGATATTTTCGTTCAGCAGAACCAGATCAAAACCGTCCTATAATACTGCACATTTAATTGGCTTACTTAGGCACGGACGCATTGCAATTTCGATTAAATAGCGTGGAAACCGCTCATGCCCTTCACTCCAGCTGGGATTTTGGCCAGGCGTTTAGCTTTAGGCCCATCTTAAAGCATAAATGCGTTCAACAACAATTGATTAGAAATCTTGGACTTCTTCCAAGTTGCAAACAGCTGTAAACGAAGCAGTCGAAATGATTTCAAATAGAAACGCCAAGCTTTCTCACCGAATGACAAATTCCCCACATCAAAACAGAGATTTTCGGATCTTGAGCTCTGAACAACTTCTTTTTCTGATGAAAGGCCTTGATCTTCTTTTTCTTCTTTTTCATTTTGGTCAAACTGATAGCAGCTGAATCCGCCATCGTTTAAGAGTTTATTCTGTTGCAGTTTTATTGAAACCCGTTGCAATAAGATATGAGTTGTTATGTGAAAATAAAATGTGTATTTATTCAGAATATTTCTTCGAAGCAACTCGCCATTCCTCCTCACCAGCAGTCCTTCTTCCGTGGATTCAAGCCACAAATGTTTCACTTCAGTCAGTAACCAGCATCCTTTACATCGCCTCATACCAAAATGTCATGTTCTAGAAGCAGCTCACAAAAATCCTGAATCCTGAAATTTTTATATCTTTATGGTGATAAAATGCATACCGTTGAGGTCACACAAAGGAGAATTACGAAATGCATTTCAGGTGGGTGGGTACGCTTCCGCATAGGGGACATTTTGTCATACTACACCGGCGGTAAATTGAGAAATATCATGTACCATTATAAAGTAACATATTAGCCCCATATGATACCGTTTCAGTTCAGTTTCAGTTTCATATTTGTTATTTTGTTTTTTTTTTTTATCCATTGACAATGCTGTTCTTTCCCGAAACCTAGAGATCAAATTTGCAAGGTCTCTTTACAACCTTCCTCCAAACATTCCTTGCGATTATAGATAGCTTCTTGCTTTCAATATCCATAAATGAAATAAGCCAAGATTGGCAAACTTGAAAATTATTCCCGAGGGCTACGCCTCCAGAGCCCCATCAGTGTTCGTCCCCTCCACTTTTTTGCGGCTGGCGCCGTCACTGCTGTCTGAGAATCAAATTTGACCAAAACAGAAAAAATATCCACAGTGCAGTGATGAACTGCTAGAACAGTTCAACTAAAAGAAAGACTTTACCATCAGTTCAACAACTACAGTCTGGATCCACTGTTTCCGCTTAGGCCAAATTTGATTCCAGACAATCTGACATTTCAGTGTGCCTGCAAAGGACTCTGGGTGACTATGGCTCTTTAACTTCAACCTTCAACATCAGTCTTCAAAAAGACTCAAACCATCATGGCAGCCAATCATAAAAAGACCTCTGGTCCAGAAACCCAGATTTTAGAAAGCAACATCACAATGCGCCACAAAACTACTGATAGTGAAATACGAAACTGTTTGGGAATGTTTATTTTCACCATCGAAATATAGAAAGATCAAGAGGATAGGAACATGCTTTTAGTGAAAATTTCGATGATTCTTCCTGATACTCCGTAACTGCACCAACGATTTTTCGATAACTTTCTGACAATCTATTTGACTTCAGCATCGCACAAAATGATAAAAGGGACTTACGATCAAACACACTTTTAGCCTGTTAACCAGACCCAATTTCAAAGGAAAATTGGGTCTGGCTCTGGCTAACAGGCTAACACACTTTTGACTTGTATGTAAAATACATGTTGGACAGGAAAGTTGCAAAAGATTATACTCAAGATTTTCCTGAAAAGGATTTTGATGTTCCTTTTCAAATTTTTCAAACGTATTGATATAATCTAATGTGAATCTAAATTAGCTACGTGCTTCTTCCTAATTTGTAGTAAAAATGGCAACATTCAATTTTTAAATGATTTGCATATCCAAAGGGAAATTTCATTACGTTAGACTTATGACGAGATTCCTTGTATTCGTTCAACATTTTTAAACAGATTTTTTGTTTTCTCTCATTTTCTCTGCTTTTATTTCAGTATGAGCGATAACCATCCAATTCAATGAACGATGATGAGACTTATGTACTGAATCTATCAATACGTAGCCTGTTTGAAGCTTGACGATTCACTGCTTGTGAGACATGACATTTAGTCACAGTTCATCAATATCTTGAGTTCATGAATTCTATGACGCGTGTCAGTTACACTGACAACTTTAGAAATAAAAAGAGGGCGTATATCTCTCTATTTTATGGCAAGGAACGCCCAAAGGTCCAAATAGCAAATCAATCCAGTCATTTATAAAAGAATCATTATCGTTTGCCTGGCATGAATCGACAGTGTTACCAGGAAAGGTGTTTTGACGGAAAGAACCTCAGATCCTCCAAAAGTCAACAGAACGGATGCAAATCGTAAAGTTGGCAAAAACCAACATTCCAAACACAGTCATCCAATCTTCTGTGATGACGTATCAACTACATGTTCGATGTTTTTGAGCACAGCGGGCCAACGGTGGGACCATGCGTATACAGTGTGAAGAAAAAAGGTAAGACCTTTTAGCTATTCTGAAAAGAATCAGAATCGAACAACATCTTGCTACATTTTGCAGAATTTTCGAATGTGCACAATAGTGATAGAAGCTCTAACGTCACTCGATTGAGCGTCGCGTATAAAACTGTATAAAAATAACGCTCGATCCAGGCTCTTGTAGTATAGCTAACAGGTCTCTTGGTCAAAGGACTGAACTATAATACAGTACGAGAATCAAGCAAAGATTAGACTTGCCCCAGTCGGCAAAGAAAAGTGTTATAATATATCTTATAAAGAACTTCTTAAAACACGTTTATTTGATCATTACAAATGTTACAATTAGCGCGAGGGACCAAACACTCTATCTTTTGTATCTTCCAAAATGTATGCGACTCTGTAAATTTTGCTGATCACCTTCCAGTGAGAAACGAAAATATGTCGAGGAAAGCGGACTAAGAAAAAGAGAATTTGGCAACCCTGATGACAAAAGTACATTTTCTTTAAATCATGTTCTGCATTCCTTCTTCAAAGCAAGTACAGTAAGTCTCCGCTTATAAGAAACGGACACACAAGAAACTGCAGCCTGCCAGCATAGAGAATATTTTCTGCTTTTCTGTGTAGCTCCAGCACTAAAATTTGTACAATCTGTTCAACGTCTAGATATACAGTATTTCATATTTGCTTCATACATAATCATTTCTTGAGGCATTCTTGTTTACTATGCAGCATGATCCTTGAATTTAAAGATGGTTTTTGACAAGAAAGCATTACGTGAAAAAAACGTTTCTTAATAGACATACATTCATTTTTTTTATTAGAAACTAAGGTCCGGGGCTGGTAGGCAGTTTCTTAAATTATTGGGCCATTTTCCTACCAAAAGTTTCTTACGTGTTTCTTTTATTTTTAATGCCAGAAGTGTAGAGTTAATCTCGTTTTGTCTAAAGGGTTCCCAAAGTACTTAGTAAGGTCTCAAAACAAGTCAATAACATAATTCGCACTCAAAATAATGTCCAAATAGTTGCTATAACTGTATACAGTGTCAAAACATTTTTGACTGCGACAGGAAAATTAAAACAGTAAATTACAAAAGTTTCTTAGCTTTATAAATCCAGGTAGGGTTTTTTCTTAACTTTCGAAAAATTGAGCCTACCGTTTCGTATAAGCTGTTTCTTATAAAAAAAAAGTGTATAAGAAATCTGCCAGCCTCATTTGAAAATATTTTCTTGCGTATAAGAAACCAGACAGCCTGATTTGAGAACTGAGTTTCTTATATGTGGGGACTTGCTGTAACACTGAATGCATGGTAACTGGTAAACTAAATTTGAGAAGTAACAGAAGCTATAAAATATGATGCTCAGTCGAAGATATACATTCAATACGATTTGATGAGAATAAGACCATATCTACTTTCCTCTAAACTCAGGTGATACAAATTAGAAGCAATTATAACCTGTCTTTAAATTCTTGCTACAAGATTGTTATGACTTGAAATGGAGCCAAACGTTCACAAAGTAACTTCGTATTCAGAAAAGTAAAACATGTCAATTCGATGAGCATGTTTCGAAATAACTTTAGATGATCAATAACAACTTCGCTTCAACCTACGCTGAGGAAAATTCGTGTAAAAAAGGCCAATAGGCCTTATTGAAAATTACGATCTATTCGAGGCGAATAATGCAAATCGCGGAACAGTAAGAAATCTACGCCAGGCCTTTTTGGTTACAGATGCAGATACAAGTGGTAAACTATTTCATGCGTTGCTGAGAGAAATGCACAGCATAGGTTCCAAATCTTTTCTCGGCCTAAAAAGGTGGATGTAAAATTCAATGACCCATTTCCTGTTTGAATGGCTTGTAAGGAACTTCAGATACTTATCTATAATTCTACCGTTGGACTTTCCAGAAATTTTGAATATTTTTTGAAATTACAGCGTATCTTACGTTTTAACTCATTTGAGGATGTGACGTCATCAAATTTCTAAATCATAAACCAGATGAGTGACAGACTTTTGCTTGATACCATATAGTAGGCACTCATAAACTATGGAGTTCTTCGAAATTATTTCATGTTACGTCAAACAGTTTAGAAATTATGATGGTTTTAAGTTTTTTGAAAATTTCTCTTGAATTCTTGAAAAATAAGAAAACATTCTAATTCTGAAAATATTGAAGATTTCAGAAAAGTCCAACGGTAGAATTATAGAGAAATAGCTAAAGTTTCTTTGAAATCATTCAGTTCAAAGAAATAGGTCACTCAATTTTACACCAGCCTTTTTAAAGATTTTGAACCTATGCTGAAATGCACGCTTTTGAGACTTTGCTCCAAATCATATCGAGGCGAATGAGGTATTTCAAAAGACCGGACGTCAATGTGAATTTCAAATTCATGAATTCTACATGGCATGAATTAGATTACCTAAGATTTAGGAAGGCCTCCTCCGATGCAAAATTGGTATCAACAGAAAAATAACGAACTCAACAACACACATACTGTACATAAACAAGAGGTAGAAAAACGACTAACTTTCCCTTGATGAATAAATCATAAAAGAACGCTTTAATGGCGTGTGGCAATAAAATTTAGACCCTATTATCACAGCACGTTTATGGGACGAGTTCGATTCAAGACGCTGCTTGAGGCATACAGCACAAATTCTTGTTCCACCGTCTTCATACAAGTTAAGATTTATATCTTCTCTATCGTAGTACTGTATTCACATCCATGTAGCAAATGTACTTTTGGCGCTGCTTTCCTATTTTGAAACCAACGAAAGTAACGTCTCGCTCATCTTTGCAAAATTGTGCTCTATCTTCTTTCATATATGAAATTGGATTTGATTGGTCAAGGGCGCTGAAAGAAAAAAAGTGAGTGAAAATTTGCTTTCTGAAACGTTAGAATATCAGTCGAGAATAGAATATGAATTCCAGAAAGACGAGAAATGTCAATACAAATAGGCTCCCAGAGATTTATAACCGGACCACTAGAGCAAATAGAATGTGGTCACCAGAGACCCTGACTGAATACTTCTGATCCTGCTACATAGCATGGGTGACAAAAATAGCGGACCACGGCACTAATGGTCCCATAAATTTTTTCAGGTCTCCAGAAAGAAAGAAATGCGAGAAGAAGGGGGAATTTGAAAATCAACAATTTTCTCTCTTCTTCTTCTTTATGTTCCAAATCTTTCGACGTTGGATGACACAGTAGCTCTCCATTTGTCTCGGTCCATTGCAGTTCTTGTTGCCCTCTCATACCGCATCCCAGTCCACTCCTGGATGTTGTCATACCAACTCATCCTTGGGCGACCTCTGCCTCTCTTTCCATCTATATATCCTTCTAACAGTGTTCTGTATATGTTATTTAGCCGTATCAAATGCCCAAAATATTTCAGTTTCCTGTCCTTCAAGATATTGATCAGCTTTCTTTTTTCATTCATTCGTTGAAGCACTTCCTCATTTTTCACTTTCTCCGTCCATGACAATTTCAGCATTTTCCTATACGTCCACATCTCAAATGCTTCAAGACGTTTCTCAAGTGTGGTTGTTACAGTCCATGTCTCTACTCCATAAAATAAGGTACTCCATACATAGCATTTCAGAATTCTCTTTCTCGTCTCAAGATTGACGTGGTTATTTATTAATGTTGACTTCATTTTATTAAATGTTCCTCGGGCTATAGAAATACGACGTAGGATTTCTTTATCGCATTTAGCATCCTCTGTCAATAGTTGTCCTAAATATACAAATGAATCTACTTGTTTAATTATGTCGTTGTCAACAGTAATATGAAATTTGGCGCTTGGCATTACTTTTGATACCAACATAGTTTTGGTTTTTTTGTCATAATTTTCTCTCTGCATTTCAAATTAAGTCTTTAGAAATTGGATTGATGTTTGGTTAATCTAGGCTATCTCCAGACTACAACAGTACTGTTTATAACTTGGTAAGTAGTCAGTTGCAAAGTCAACAAAATTCACTAGATATCCTTTACAACTGACATTGAGCATTACTGACCAATCTTCAACATGTGTCAAAACGCATTTCTATCATGACCTGCCAAAAAGTGGATTCTTTTTGGAGCACCCTGCTGTCACAAAAAGTTTTTTCAACGCCTTTTCGATCCCAAAAATTAAAATATTTTTCCACCCCTGCTGAACAGTTCTATAATATTCATACTTGGTGACTAAAATCTGCCAGAAAGTCACAGAAAAAGCCAACGGAAAGATAAAAAGACAAAAGGAAAACAGCGGGAAATGTTACGACAACACTTTTCAAATCAAAGAGCCCATAAAATTGTTATTAATATTTTCAGATGGTTGAGAAGTAAATAAGATTTATCAAATTTCCCCACACCAACTTTGCCCTGTAATCATTTCCTTTAAGAATGATACATCTTACAACCCTGTGCTATCTCCTCGATTAATTTAGCTGTTGAAAGAACTCCTCCTGCAATGAATTCCCAACGGATACTTGCCTGCCCCCACCACTAAAATGTAACATGTCTTATTATAGCACCGCATTTTTATTTCACTTCAATATTGTAATATTGTAACACATGTTATAACTTTTCCTCAGTGCAGTTCTATGTTAATGCAATTTTAAAATCTATCGAACTGAACTAAACTGAACTGACCTGGCCTCAACCAACCTCACATCGCCTGGCCTCACCCAAACTGACCTGACCTGACCTGACCTGACCTGACCTGACCTGACCTGACCTGACCTGACCTGACCTCGAACTGAACCGCATCGAACTGAACTGAACTGAACTTGGGTTGAATGATAAAGAAATCTACAACTTCCTCTACAGTACTGTCTAATCTGTAAAATTTCTGGTACAAGATTACTGGTAGAAATATTGAAAACCTACATTGCCTCCTTGTCTTTGGTAATAGGCATTCAACGCCTTGTTCAACGAAAAAGAAATCTTTGTCGCAATATCAGCTTCTTCTTTATTTGTGATCATCGAGTCGCCCTGAAAGGAAAAGAAATATGTAAAAATGTCGGGAAAAGAAGCTCTTGCCAAGAAATTTCAAAGTTGCAAGCAGCCTTCGCTCTTGATAAAACATAAGATCCTTTTGGATGATTACAAAGTCTGTCCTGAGCTAAACAAGCTAAAGCCCCGTTAAAACGCTTTCAACATTGCACTGAACATCGCTCTACATTTGTAGAGCGATGTTCAGCGATGTTGAGTGGTGTTTAGTGGGGGTGTTAAAACGCTCTCAACAATTTGACTGAACATTTGTTGAGCGACGTAACTTCTCACTTTCGGAGAGCCAAGACGAGGCAAACCTCTATTTGGGTACAATCGTTTTGGCGCCATATACAGTAGTTTGTGTTAGTTTGTGTTCAAAATGGCGGTAGGAATTTTTAAATGAAATTAAACTCCTCCCTCGTCACTATTCGATCACGCTCTCGATATGTTCTGGAAGTTTATTTGTTTCTTTCTTTCTTTGGCGTAAAAAGTAATGGTTAGTGCGCTTGCGCCGACTGAACATTGTTGGACGGAGTGTTAAAATGCTCTCAACATCGCTCAACAACACCTAGAACAATAGAAATGTCGAGTCGACCCACTGAACATTTTTGACTTCTTTCAAACTCCACTCAACATCGCTGAACACCACACAACATCACTGAACATCACTGAACAGGGTGTTAAAATGCTCTCAACATTTGTCCTCTACAAATGTAGAGCGATGTTCAGTGCAATGTTGAGAGCGTAACCCCAATAACCCCAAATTCCCGTAGATGCTGTTTTTAGCTACAGTCAGAGAGATGAGTGTTGCTGCTAAAGTCGCCTTCAATGGAAAATCAAGCGCCTTGTATAAGAAAAAGAACCGCATCAAAGGCAACATTTTGGTCTTTATGTCAAACGAGAATGATACGCAAAAATCAAAAGTTTCGTGCACAAAACTATTGGTGCATTTGTGTCAAATGAGATGTCATGTGAGATTTACGATAACGCAAAATTACTTATGCAGAACCCAACAGAACGTTTCAATTGTTGCTATTCGCGGGCATCTAATTTGAGACAAGCAGTCACGAAGATAACCTCTGTGCAGAATGATATGCATGAAGATGGTTTGGTTCAGTGTGATCTCGTGCCTTCCCCCTGTCAATGGCGCCATTGTTTGCTGGGATTCTGCAACTTTCTGTAGCTGTGTAGGAGGGGGATCCTTCTTCCTTCGGTGATACTGCGAATGCTAGCCTCTGTGCAGGCCGCCGGTTACATCATCCTCTAAAGTTGACTTATTTGCATAATGAGTACTATCAATAAGGCTAATGATTCGTTCGTTCTAGAAAACGATTGTTTTGACATAATTGAGCTGCTAATGAAGTCAAGAACGTGCCAATTCTGGCTAAATTTGTTGTTGCGTCAGGGTAAACATCTTGGTGATTTATCCATCTTAAGGTGTCAAATCTGTCTAACATGAAATAAGCCGACGTCAAATGTTGCTATTGGATCGCGGGAAACTTCTGTCTAGTATGCACTTTATGTGCGCTTTCTTTATTTCAGTGCCAATTAGCTGAGATAAAACGTTAATCAATTGCTTTAACGAGCGTGACGGAAGTGGGTTACTTACTTACTTACTTTCTTTCTTTCTTTCTTTCTCACTGACTGACATCGAAGCCCCTTCTTAGATTACAAAGTGGACTTTGTAATCAATAAAAGAAAGGAAAATGAGAGGGAGGGGGGACAGGGTACGGAAAAGAGGAAAACGAAAAAGGAGAGGGAACGAGAAGGAGATGACTCTCCTTCCTCCCCTTTTCTCTTTTCCTTTTCCTTCCCCCCTTTCCCTCCCGTTTGTTTATCAATCAAGAGCGAGGCTTGGAGGGAGTCCACAAACAGCCTGAAACAAGAGTGTATTCTGGTTGGTACCGAGGGATTTATTACTCCATGGAAATCTCGCACAGCTTTGGCAAAAAATGTTTTCTCTTTAAGAAAAAACTATGCAAAATTATCAAAAAAAATTTCCATTAAAGAATGATACACCGTTCCGTGGTATTCTGGCTGTTTACAGAGGGTAATTTTGTACTTGCAAGCTACAAGTCACAGCCTTCCTAGCACTAATATCTAGATACCACGAGGTATTGAAAGCTCGAACTATAAAGGCGTGATGAGTTATTCTTACCAATTGGTTTAGGGTCATCAGAAGTGCATTTCTTTTCGCGGCTACGTCTGGTCCTTTACCAGCATTCAAAGACATAAGCGGAGGCTAAAACAAAAGAGAAACGTTAGCAGTTGGGCCAGATGACAACAAAGAAAATATTGCATGGCTTTCAGTTTTCCTATGGCAGGAATAAACACGCATATCATTTCTAGAGAAAAATAGAGCAGATCATTTCCTATACCTGTTGGGGAGACGAGATACGCTTCGCCTGAGGAAACCCATGCTTCCCCCGTGCAGTAGGCTAAAGCTCATACGCAGTAGCGTTTTGGGATTGAAGCTCTGATGGGCGCATGCGCTTTAACCCACTGCATGGGGGGGGGACACATAAGTTTCCTCGGAAAAAGCGATCTCGTCTCCCCATCGAATACCACTGATGGCGGAGAATAGTTCAGTAATAGTTACAAATTTGATAAGACTTAATCTTACAACCCAGTTATTTGTGTCACATTGCTTATGTATCTTCTCTCTATCGGTTCTACTGCCATTTGTATTCGTTTAGGCCCACGATGGTGTTGTGTTGTTGCAGTTGAATGAAAAATTAAAAAATGTAAAAGAATAAAAAAGGAAACTTTACTCACGGGAGCATTTGGTCCTGGTCCTCCGCGATGACTTTCGTGATTGCTGAGAAAAGATTACATGCAGAGATTTTACAAGACAAAAAAAGGCATTTATGATACTTGACACGAATCAAAAAGAAAGATGAACATCTGCTATAACCATTCATGCATCTGATTGCTTAAAGGGGCTGGGTCACGTAAAATAAACAAACTTCTTTCGAAACGACGATTTGCAGTTTTTTCGACAGGCCATATCACACAGATTTTCCACTATTGTTCTCAAAATGAAAGTGCTATTTTGAAGATGAACTCTTGAACTTCAGAGAAAAACAAACGAAACAACCATATGTTGTAAGATTGCAAAGATATTGATGGATTTTTAGAAGTAACTTTATTGTGGATTCACCCCATCCACCAAAATCTGTGCAGAACACAATGGGCGCATGCCGGCGCGTGCGGGCATACAAGCCCCTTTAATATAAGAATAGTTTCGCCAAAAAAACACACATATGGGATAGTAAAGACAAAGTATAAAGGCTTTGAGAGCGAGTCAGTCTCTTCGACATAAATACCGAGAACGCTCTATTAAGCCCCTGGGGGGCTTATTCAATTCCTGTCATTCCAGGGGGTCTTAAAAGAGAGGGGAGAAAATCAAATGACAAATATATATATCATTGCTTTTCAGTTCTTTTACCCCCTATTCTGCGGATTCAACATATAATTTCACATAAGTCATATACACAAATTCGACACACTTTTTATCCCAAACCACACCAAAATTAACATGGAGACTTGTTTAGCTAAATAAATGGAAAATCTTTGGTGGCCTCTGGAATTTGACATAAGTAGAAGGGATTAATATAGGGGGGCGGGCTTATCTAAAATTATTGAGCTCAGAGGGGAGGGGCTTATTAGAGAGAGGGCTTCATAGAGAGGGGGGCGAAATAGAGCTTTTACGGTAGGATGCTTCGATACAACTAAAAAGCATCTAAAGCCCTTCTTACATGCTGTTCTTAGTATTTTCTGATACATCTTCAGTGGTGGAAATAATAAGGCCAGGAAAAGTTGAGCAAATTTGCAAACAGATTCACATTGGAAGCAACGACTTTCTTCATCAAAGTCTCGGCAAGTTACAAGTGATAAACAAGTAAATAAAGTAAAATATAAGCACTTTGATGCGAATTGGAATGTTCGAGCATAGCCCGTTATCAAGGTATAATAAATGTTGAAATACAAAACAGCAGCTTACTGCCTTATATTTATATTGTTGTTTTTGACGTAACCTCCAGTTGAGTTAGAATGCAAGAGGCATTCATGGCGAGGACTCCGTAACCTCGTGTCTTTCCTCGCCATGAATGTCACAGTATAATGTAATTGTGGTTTGTAATTCTAATCATAATCTTTGTTTTTAAGTGACATATAAAGAATATTTCATTTGAAATTAACGAGGGAGCGAAACGATACATGTTACCGAAATAATAGCCCCGGACTTGCCATTTTTTCTGCTGCGATTTTGGCCCACATTGTCTGATGCTGAGGTGTAAAATACACCCAAGGCGGGCCTGGCACCCATAGAGAGGGAGGGAGAGAGAGCGAGAGAAGATGTAAAACATCATTAAAAATTGGTTAACGATGTGTCACCTTTGATTTAGATGCTCCGGATTATGCCATTCGTCGTAAGGCTGTTCAACGTCATAGAACTGTTGAGGTCCTTCTTGCCTTCGTTCGTTATCTGAGAAAAGAAATCTAAGCACATCAATATTCATTGAAGTGAATGACCCAAGCTATAAAGCGTGCTTTAATGGTACAAATAATGAATCTACAGGTATTTCCTTGTGTTGTGCAATCAGTAATTTATAAAGTGCGTTCTATGGAGCTGTGCCTTTTAAAGAAATATAAAAGCCTGAGAGCAGACAGAAAGCATTTGTGAAAGGGAGGGAACCCCTGCCTGATGTTTGATAAGACATAATTTTGATGTCATTGCCTTGCTAAATTAACCGAGTACGTTTTTTCATTGTTTCCATAGATGGGGGACATATGCATATTTCTGTCTGGAAATCTTAAAGACGTTCTGACAGAAATCATGGTGTTGTTTGCAAGCAATCTCTTAAGTCCTGCAGAAGTAATTTTCTTTTCATAGAAATTTTGTATTATACTGATCACTGAAGGTCCCATTCGGCTACACCCGTCGGCTTTTACCAATGCATTTGATTGGGATTGTGAAGTTTATTACATTTCAAAATGTGCCCAAAGAACTGCATGTAGCGTTTCTGCAAGCCGTTTAAGATTACCGGCGGGAAACTGAAAATTGGATCGACAAAACTCGGCAAAATTGGCGGTAAAGTATGCGGCCACACATTGTAAAATGTGGCCGCACATTATTATGTGTTGCCGCACATTTCACTGCCATTTTGCCGTATCTTATATGCCCCAACTTGATGAAATACCGACCACATGTATAAACTGCGGACTAGAACTACAAACTATTAAGATTATATATGCGGCCACATCTTGCAACGTGCGGCCGCATGTTACAATGTGGGGCCGCGTTTTATAACGTGCGGCCGCGTTTTATAACGTGCGGCCGCACATTTCACCGCAATTTTTGCCGCGTTTTTCGAAAATAGCGGCATATTTTCCAAATCAGCCACGGTAATCTACCTATGCAATGATATTATACCGGGTGGCCCAGAAAGAAGTGACCCCACGCAACCTGTGACAGAAAATTAATTATGTGGCCGATTGAAATGCTTCAAACGCTGTTCTGTAGCTCAAAGACTAGCCTATGCTATGAGTATTTTTGCAATTTTTTTTGGCACTATAAGTTTCCAAAATTAAAGATTTTGAGGAAAACGGCATGCCTGAAATCTTCAAAAAGTCGTCAAAAACAGGGGATCGATTTACAGCCGTTTTAAATCTTCAAAACAACAAGGAGCGTGTTTCATTTCAACCTGGGAATAGGCAACCCAATTGGAAGTCTTCAGAGCAAGTTTATTGTCCCTAGGTACTTAAAGATATTCTCAGGTAAAAATAAAACATGCTACTCGTTGTTTTGAAGATCTGAAATGGCTTTAATTCGATGCCCTGTTTTGACGACTTTTTGAGGATATCAAACCTGCACTTTTCTTCAAAATCCTTTATTAGGGAACTGTACCGTGCCCAAAAAATCGCAAAAAATACTCATAATGTAGGCTAGTCTTTTAGCTACAGAAGAAGGTTTGAAATATTTCAATCGGCCACTTACTTTTTTTTCTGTAATAGATTGCGTTGGGTCACTTTTTTCTGGGTCACTTTTTTCTGGGTTACCCGATACTTCACTGACTACTTCTTAAAGAAATTCGAAGAGATAAAGAGAGATAATACCCACCTTCACGTAACCTTTTTCTTGGTCCTGACGATGCCATATCTCGTAGCCGATTTATAACTGATCCGGCTGGTAAATTCCCTCCTATGTCCATGCTATTTGGGCCTGCAGGAAATGTCTCATCTATGAAGCAAATTTCAACATTTCAAACATAGAATAAGGTATATCCTAAACGACGTTTGAAAGGCTATTGTTCATTAAATTGCACAGCAATAGTGTTGGCAACAGTCTCTTTTAAAGGCTGACATCTTCAATTAGCTTTCAAAATTCATCTGACTTAAACTGACCTCTTGGCTCTAAAAAACGGCTTAAAACTGCGATCGAATCTCCTTGAAATTTCTGATTTACAGCAATGACTTGAAGATGCTTCAGCACGCGGTATCCTCTTGGGAATCAAAATGTCTTTCCTATCAGAAATTTTTCTGACGCATCTCATCTCAAAAGAAAAGCATGTTTGACACATTATTATTGTCGTTGTATAGCAGGAAAACGGATGAAATTTGATAGCAGTTTTAATTCGCTTTTGCAGGTTGTTGTATCGGTCTTCCTCCAGAAAATCTCCCATAGCCTAAGGAATACCCGATTTAAAGGCACACTGTCGTGGCTGTGATTGGCCAGTCGAAATGTTGAAAGAACTAACAAACAACCTGGCCTCTGAATAATTACCAAGCCTTTATGCTCTTGGGTCATTCTTTGTTTCGAGTATAAAGGGAGTCAGATCGTTATCACCTTCATGAATTTCAGTGTACGGCGTACTTACTGAAGCTTGCCTAATTATATTCTTTTGTATTGTTTTATTTACCCAATCAGCGCCACGACAGTGTGCCTTTAAGCCTAATTGGTCAATTTCTAAACCTCCTTGAACGTGATGGCTATTAGAAAAGATATTCTCTGATACTGATTTAATGATATTTTGAGAACGGTAGCCTTTTAACGGCGTGTATTTTTATTGAAGTTCGATATTTTCGGGAGACAACGGAGACGCAAATGCTTAGACGGATTCTGGGAGTAAAGCGAGCGATGCGCGAGACAAGAAATGGACTGATGATATCAAACAGGAGTTCAAAATATCTGTCATCACAACGAAGGCAAGGTGCATAGGCTCAGATGGTTTGGGCACGTACAGAGAGCTGACGATGGAAAACCAGTGCAGAGAATACAAAACAAAGAAAACTGAGGATCCAGACGACCGACCCTGATTAATTGGGAAACAGGTCTATATCTACGGTGATAATGAAGAAGAAACCCCGGTAGAAGTTCTTAATTAAAACTAGCAACAGATCAACTCACTGGCTTGCAGCCTTGGTTGTAAAGGTAATTGTGGCCTAAGACCCAGTCTTTGTGCAATAAGTAAATTTCGATGGTTCAATGCAGCAATGCCCAGTGCGCTGCTACTGAAGGGCGATCTAATATCTGAAAGAGAAAATGGAAACAATGCAAATCTAATTCCTGTACAAATTAAATGTACAGCATAGGAATCCAGTCTTTAAAACAGGTTGCAAGCTAATCTACACGTTTTTTATAAGAAACTTGGATCAGCACTTAGTACTAAAAGTTTCTTAATTTCGCATGAAAATTTCGGTGTTTTAGTAGTAAAAGTTTCTTAATTAGTTTCTTTTTTTGGGCCTAAAATTGCGATATTGTTCGAAGTTGAGCCTTCTTCTCGAGAAAGGGCTTCCATTTTGCATTGACATTGTCATCAAGAAGAAGCCATGCACATCAAGGCAAAACTTTACCAATTTTGCAGTTAAAAATCAAGAAAAGACGAATGTACCTTTGTTAGAGAGACATATAATAAGAGAGACATACATAAATAAAGTTTTAGAGTTTCTGAACTGTTCTTGAGCGTAGTACTAGAGTTTCTTAAATTTTTGGTCATCGTAGTACTAGTTTCTCATAAACCAGTTTCTTATAAAAAAAACGTGTATTCACAAATACACAAATTTGACACATTGTTCATCCCAAACAACATAAAAGTCAATAGGCAAACTTGCTTAGCTAAATAAAAGGAATATACTCAGTAATCTTTGGAGTTTGATATAAATGGGAGACCTAACAGAGAGGGGGACTTATCCAAAATTTTGGGTTGGAAGGGAGAGAGGGGTAATAGAGAGGGGGGCTTAATAGAGAGGGGAGGCTAAAGAGAGCTTTTACGATAAAGATATGTTTGTTTTGGTTACTATTTGATACCATAAGAAACACAATAGAATACATACTCATTCTTAAATTTTGTGGTCGTGGAAAATGTGGCCAACCTGGAAGCTGTTGGGGCATCAGAAAAGGTTGTTGTCCACGAATTACTGCGTTCAAATTTGGTCTAGGTCCCGTAATGCGCACACCTACAATAAATACAAATGTGCCAAATCAAAAATTGTAAATTTCACAACAATGATACCTGTAAGAACCCGGGTTAGCTTTAAAATCTAGCGTACAAAACAAGCAATTTGGATGCCAAATCGGAATCAAATTCGGCAGTCGCTACAGCTTACTGAAAATTTTATTCAGAAATAGCAATATCGGGTATGCAATCCGTTCTCTCAACTTCAAATTTAAACTTCAGTTTGAAAATATAGTGGAAATTGATTGGGACATTCTGAGGATTGACGGCATAATTAAGCATTGTTGCCCATTTCATTTCATTTTCAATTGAACGTTTTTATCCGCTGTAATCCAATCGATGTTTACATACTGATTTACAGGGAGTCATTCAAACAGTTGTATAGCTAAGATATCAACATAACAAATTGATCATACCTGGGCGCTTCAAATTTTGTCTTGGTTGGTTCTGACTCGGGTTTCCCTGTGGCCGCACCTGATTCGGTTTTCCTTGACCAGGCTTGGCAAGTGTATTAGTGGTCGTTTTGCCCGTTTGTCCATCTAAAATAGCAAACATTGTTACAATAAATATACAGAGCATCAGCTGATGAACATCAAGAGCACTATAATTCTACTTTCAATGTTGTTTGCTATAACTAGCTAAGGAAGACGAATAATTCTATCATACTCACAACTATAAATGATTATTTTGTTACTTTTATGTAGCAGATTTATAATTAGTAAAGATATAATTTTTGCCACGGGCCCCTAAAAAGCACTTCTGATGAACTGACGGGGTACCATGGCTACATAATATAATATGGAATGAAATATAAAATGAAGTCTATGGGAGGTGGTAGTACTGGAAGAATGGGAGGTCGCAGTACTGGAAGAACTCTGGCTTCTGACAAAATTGCGTTTATGGACTCTGATTGTATTAACATTACTTCCTCGTTGTTTTGTAGTTAAGCTATTATTCGTTGAATTAAAGGTGTTGTCGCACAGTGGTGTAATCCTCTGACATTGCAGCCAAAACAGTCAGGCGGACAGGGTTCGATCCCAGGTAGAGCCCCACCACTTGGGCGTCATGACAAGGGGTTGCAGACTCGATTAGGCCTATTTCATTTCTGCGATTCCAGTGCTTGGCGCTAAAAACCGCAACTTCAAATTCACCTTCATTGATTTGAAAAAATCTACTAGGTACCAACTAAAATACTCACCTGGCTTTGCAGGCGTTCCTGTCTTTCGTACTCCTCCTGTTGATGCTGGCTTATTCACTCCTGATGCTCCCTCTGCAGCACCCTCTTCATTTGCTTTCGCACTTTCTTGAATACCCATTTCCTGTCTTATTTCTTTGGTTGCTTCTTGTACAGCCATTAATAATTGTCTTTTGAATTGAACCATCTTTGTTTGATCGCAGTTCGGTTCGATGGCCTCATTATATCCGACTTCGTGTTTCTTTGCCTCTTCTGGAAACTTGACTTTCTAAAACGAGATTATTCCAAGTGCGTTAAAAAAACCCCGGAGTTTGAAAGGCTAATGCTCCCTAAATATCAAACCAATAATCGTTTGATATACAGTAAAAACCCGCATATAGGAACCAGCCACTTGTAAGAATCTAAGGCCTAACATGTTCTAATTTCACCCCATTACAGAAGAACCTATTCATCCTGAAATTCAACGAAGGTTCTTATCTTAGAAAAAACTAAATGTAAACTACTGGTTGGTGATATGTGACAACTTTTTTAAGAAATTTAGCCAAAAATTTAAGCAGATGCAAAGTATATGTAAAAAATCCCTTGTATGAATGGATTTGACCAAGATAAGGCTGGCAAGGTAGATAAGGTTGTTCTTTATAAAGTTGTGCCATGATAGTGAGTACGTGAAAACATTGTTTTCTTGTATTTGGCCTAAATTCCCGAAGATCTGTAATTAATTCTTTTGATAAGAACCTATTTAAGAACATTGCATCCTGTTTTCAAGAATAGTATCATATGCATAAGAACCTAAACAGGGTGATTTTAAAATGTAAGGTTCTTATATGCGGGTTTTTACTGTATCTGATTGAATAGCCAACATAATAAATTATTTTGAGAATTTTCCCTGGCTGAAATCGGTCACTCAGTTCAGATTTTACAAGAAATTTCTCGAAAAAGTCGCTTCGAGAAATGTTCAAAACGTTCTAAAATTACGAATAAATTTTCTTAATATGTACCATACAGCAATGACTTGACTTGAACATGCTCCAGCACGTGCAATCCCCTTGGGAGGATGGAAAACTCTTGCCCCTGGTATGAGAAACCTATTCAGGGGGATTCCACTCTCCCAAGAGGACAAAAATATGCCAAACATGTAAGTGTCATTATTGTTAGGAAGGACAACCAATGAAACTTTAATCGAAGTGCCACTCATTTTTGCTATGCAGGTTTTGAAAGAGGCTTTCTGCAGAAAATCGATTAAAGCCAGGTAAACTACGGAATCTAATTGAGTGTATCGGCTGTGCAACAAGACGGTATTCAACACTATTGCTTTGATACTCAGGGAGCAGTGTTTTTCAAACGTCGTATAGATTTAGACTTCATACCAAGTGCGGATTTTTCTTTATTTGATTCAGGAGCTGTGTGAGGATTACTTCACTTAAGCCCTAAATACGCGAGATTTGAAATGCCTTCTGCTCAGCTTCTAAATCAAATAAACAAAATCCGCCAGGTAGAACTTTAGCTTTGCCCTTCTTCTTTCGTTTTAAGCACATAACTTCTCTTAAAAACCACCTTCACTTGCACAAGGCGAGATTTTTCCCCAGGATTAGGGGCAACATTTGCGGCATTGTTTGTTTTGAATTACTGGTTGAGAGAATTTCCTTTGTCTGCAATCGCTGATTGCTTTAAATTGAGGTTTCAATCAAAAGTAAATGATGCTATTGTGTAAAAAACTGTCCTTGTCTCGTGCCACTCATAGTTTGTCTTATTCTCTCAATTCTGTTATAATTCGGTCTGCCTGCATGGCATGACATTGAGCTCTGTTTTAACCAATAAAGACATATACAGTACAGCCTATGGTGAGATTTTGCATTACGATCCCTCAAAGAGTGCATACATCTTTCTGATTCAACCGGTAAAAAACAAAAAATATGCTTTTACTTACAAGAAGGTTCATGAGATGAATAAAATCCCCAATGTGCAAATCGCTGTTAGACCCATCCTGTTTATTGGGATCAAATTCTCGCTGGCAAAGTTCACAATAGGCTTTGTTCTCAGACAAATGTGTTATTCCTTCTTTACCTGTTAAAATAAATATTTTGCTGTTAAATTTACAATTTACAAATACAAGTGGATTTGTCTTAAAGGCACACTACTGTCGCGGCTGTGATTGGCTGGTCGTAATGTTGAAATCACTAACAAAGAACATGGCCTCTGAACAATTACCAAGCCTTTATACTCTTAGATCATATTTTGTTCGAAAATAAAGGGAATCGGATCTTTATCGCCTTCATGAATTTCAGCGTACAGCGTAATTGCTGAAACTTGCCTAATTCTACAGGGTGTCCCAATAAAATTGTGACCCGTTCGTCTGAAGATTGCGACAAAACGGCAAGAGATTCTCATCAAACTTCTGCAATATGATGCTCTTCAGATGTTCAATTAAAGTTTGCTACCATCCCCATGAAAATCCGTTGAAAAATGATGGAGCCATAATCTTCAGGTGACCAAATTTGCCCGATCACTGAAACCAACGGTCGGCCATTTTGTCTTACTATTCTGCAGTGATAAATAGCTGCATGGATTGAAAACGAAACAACAGCCTCCAATGTCATAGCTCTCGTGAAAATGCCAATAATCCTCGGAGAGTTTCACTATTTCTTACCTCACAAAAATTATTTTTTACCTCACGTGAAGATACTTATCACTGCAAAATAGCAAGACAAAATGGCCGACCGCTGGTTTCAGTAATCAAGCAAATTTGGTCTTCTGAAGGTCATAGCTCCATCATTTTTCAACGGATTTTTACGGGAATGGTTGCAAACTTTAATTGAATATCTGAAGAGCAACATCATGCAAAAGTTTGGCGAGAATCTTTTGCCGTTTTGTCGCAATCTTCAGGCAAACGGGGCACAATTTTTTTGGGACACCCTGTATAGTTTTTACTGTCTTATTTACCTAATCAGCGCCACGACAGTGTGCCTTTAATATAATGTCTTAATTAACTGGAAATTTCGATTTTAGTACATTGATTTGCCACTTGCCATTTTTCTGAAATGACCCTCTAAACGATGTTCGTCGTGGTCCTAATGTTAAAATTAATTCTAAAGCTGCGCTGTCCAAATGATGTTTTAAATTTACAGCATTCTAAATCTCCTCGTAGTCTTAAAGCAAAACTGGGTCAGAAAGCCTGAAATTGAATTCGAACCAAAATATGCCCGTGTGAAAAGATCCAAATAGTTACTTCCCTATCGATCTGGATTTGCTCAAGTCTCTTCCACATCAAATGCCAAAATAATGACCTCTCCGAAGGAGAGGGAGGAAACGATTTCCTTTTCTCCTTCCTTCGCAGAGGTTTCCCTTCCCTCCTACGCAGGGGTAGCATTTTAGGTGGCAGTTCTTTTAGGTATATACATGGGAGAGATTTGGGCAGGTCCAGTAGCGATCACATTCAAACCTTTCTTGAAGATATTTGATAAATTGATAAACCGAAAGAGTCTAAAATATGTACGCAATATTAGAAAAAGTGTAGAACAAAAGAAGAAATTTTTTTTGAAAAATTGCAAATCCGTTGTCTGGCTGAGAGTTGAACTTAATCTGAAAATGTGCTCAATTTTTTCTATTATCAATACTGCGCATTAAAAATGTCTAAATTTTATGATGGTGAACACCAGGGTTTGGCTGTTTTTGACACATTGAAAACTAAGACCTTGGCTCATTTGAATCCTGATGTCACAGCGAACTAATTCGCTTAAAATTATGAAGAAAATCTCAAAATTAAAGTTGAAGCCTCAGTAAGACGGTGGAATTAAAATTTACTAATTGGCTGATAGATTTCCCTGTATAGTTTTTGAAGACAGTGCATGCATTCAAAACAGTGCAACTCTCCAGTATTTCATGTCTTACAATGTTTACAACCACGTAACTGCTAAAACATGGAAAAGAAGACTTTCCGGAAGCAAATTTACCAACTACACTCATGCTTACCTAAATATGTTCTCATTCTTTTAAAAGCACTCTTGTATTGTGTTCGCTGAAAATCAAAAAGAGAAGCTGTAAATTTCACAGAAGCAAATCTGACAGTTTGATTTTGTGCCAAAACGTCAAGAATCATACCAAAAAAGTGCACACAAAAATATGTGTAAAGGCAACTCATAAATTTTCGTCAGTTACAAATAATAAAAACTTAAAATATATTAATAATAAAAACAACAAACATAAAAAACGGGAATGTCAGCAAAATTCATTAGACATCGTTAATTTTGACTTGAGAACATTTACATCTTCACCAGTTTGAAATATCGGCCAACTGAAGTTTCTTCTGGCATACTAGATTTTTAGTTTTGCTGCTAGATATCAAAATCTATCATTTTTTAATCATTATTATTTAACTAATATAATAATTATCTAATTAATTATCATTATTAATCATTATTATTTAATATTATTATTAATTATTATTACTATTACTATTAATTATTATTTATCTAAATATATAACTGTTATTATTTAAATTATTCTTAACCAGTTAAAAAAACCTACTCACTTTCTAACCAACTTTTTGATAATATTCTGAGGTTCTCGTATGTCATTTTTTGCACGAAGAAGTATTTCAATAATTATTTTACACATTCATCTGTTTCAATATTTTCTATTTCTTTTAATCGAATTTTAGAAAATATCTTCTCTTTTAATTTCTGTGATTTCTGTATCCTTTCTGTAATAGGTTTTTGAATTCTTTAATTTTTAGCGTCATCATGATAAAATACAATCAACATTTTTTCATATGCTGCATTTCTTTAAATTCATTTTTTATCTTTTTGTTTGGAAAAAATTGAATCACAAAAATTTACGGCGATTGTACCACAGAAAATATATCAAATAATCGAATATCGAAGAGGCTATATCCTTGAAAACGCCATTAGATGAAACTTTGCAGACGAAGTATGGAAAACTAATCGAAAAAGGTCAAAACTATAAAAAATAAAAAGTCCTCCCCGGCGGGGAATTGAACCCCGGTCTCCCGCGTGACAGGCGGGGATACTCACCACTATACTACCGAGGACGTGACACCTAAGAGCCATCAAAATGAAATGATTGTATGAAAGAAAATCCAAAGCACATTTTATTCATGAGATAGTCACGTGATGAGCTGCCACAGCTGCAGTGGCGTTACTTGAGTGAATGTCGATAGCACAAGCACAAGGAAGTCAAAATACCGTAAGTCCACCACATCGAAAAGGTCAAACTTGAAACAATAAAATTTGCATCTATATTCTATAAACTTCGGTACATTGTCCCGAAACAGTGTTTAACAGTGCTATATAGTTCAATGGTCCTCTCTAAAATAGCTTATTCACTTGAAACATATGGATTAGCCGCGAAGAAATACCTAAACGAACTTCAAACGTTACAAAATAGGATACTACGAATCTTGTACTTTAAAGATCGCAGGTATCCGACTAACGCCTTGCATAAAGAGCTAAATTTTCTCAAAATAAACGACCTTTACGAACTAAAGATACTGAAATTCATGCACAACATATACCATAATGATAAAAACGTGCCAGACGTGTTTCAAAACTACTTCCGCACCAATGAAAGTAGGCACAACTACGCAACACGCCAAAGTAAACACTACGAGATCCCTAAAACACAAAGAAAATGGGGCGAAAAAATGATATTGAATAAAGGAGCCCGTTTATGGAATGACCTTCCATATAATCTTAATTATCATTTTAATGAATGATTTTGATTCTCTCTTTTGGCTGACTTTCTTCGTGCCTGCCTCTTCAACGTACTCAGGCTTAGATACGTATTGCCTCAAAAACAATATATCCCAATAAATCTGCTGTTTTAAGCACACTGACAGCCTCAAGTAGAAGAAAATTAGTCTTGGTAATATTTGTGGCTGCAACTAAATAAGCCCCCCTCGAATAAGCCCCCATCCCAAAATATATTTTGCGACATAAGCCCCTAGGGGCTTATTTGAGGACATACTGCAGGTAGCTACTTGAAGACATAGCAATGTCTTTGTTTTTCAGCAATGTGAAAATCAAGCAAAAAAGACTGGTTTCTAGCAGATTTTACTGTTGTATCATCTGAGGACACCTGAAAAGGGTTCTGGGTACATCTGGAAAGGGTTAATAGCAATGTTTATAACAACATACACTCTTTTTTTATAAGAATATTGTTTATAAGAATATTCAGGCTCAGAATCATCCAAATTTTAAGAATATTATAAGAATATTGCTCAGCCTCAGCTCGTATATTTGTGTCTCATTTTCCAGCAGTTGCCTGTTTTGTGATGCTCATAACATTCTTATTGTTACAATTGCTTAAATTTGTCTTTCGTTCGGCCATTTCTTCATAATGATATGACACTTCTTTGAACTATGTTCCCCTGAAGCCATATCAGATTTGAAAAAAAAGAATACCTTTAAGAATATGTTAAGGCTCAAAACGAAAAATTTCTTAAGAATATTGAGGCTGGAAAAAATTTATAGTATTCTCATAAAAAAAAGAGTGTACTGTAACACAAATAGTCCTAAGTTTCCAAGTATAGATTTGTTGATAGTATTTGCAAAATCCAATTGAAAACAAATTTGTCAAAATTTTCTTACCCCAAGATTGCCACCAATAGCGCCTCTGACTGTTTTTGCGGGAACGTCTCTTATTGTATCTGACAAGCCAGTTGGCTAGAACAAAATAACAATCATTAATACCTCAAACATCTCTTAAAAATGTATCATGCAATAGACCTGAAAATGTTACAAGTAAGCCGTTTGCATTCTGTTAACACTTTTGAATGTGGTCATTTATCGATTATGTCGTTTGCTTTGTACATATAACATTGTAAACAGTAAGCTAGGTGTTGGACTCAATGGAACAAGGGCAGGCATCAGTTGTCTAAGATTGACACTTTAATTCAAAGCGATTATTCAAAGCAATTAGCAATTGCAAACAAAAGAAATTCTCTCCACCAAGAAAACACTCATGAAAACAGTCCAGGAAGAAGGAAAAACAAGTTTTGAAAAATCATATTTCTAGGAAACAAATTGACAAATTTTCCATTACTGTCTCACACGGAACATCAGAAATGACATAGGGGAACAAGGGAACATTGACCCCTAGGAGGGCCTCTTCAGACAGTAAATATCTCAAATAAAATCTTTATTCAAGTGTTCAAATTTTCATTACATTTGAAATGTCAACTTTTTAAACTGACTGTATTTAGTTGCTGCAAAGACTTACACCCTTTTTTGCAACTTTCATGGGAGGTTCCAGTCCCAAACTTTTATAGAGCTTGAATTGATTGTAGCGTATTTTCTTCAAAGCTTTTCTGCTCATCTTTGGTTGCTCTGGGGTTGCATCCAATGCAGCAATATTTTGAACAGGAGGTTGCCCAAAAGTTGTTGTCTCTGGTTTTATTTCCTCATCTAGGTTGACAACATTGTCTCCCAAATCGGTACCTGCAAGATCGTTATTCCCTTCTTCAGCTTGCCCAGAAAATGTTGTCTCCTGTTTTATTTCCTCATCAAAGTTGACAAAATCGTCTCCCAAATCGGTATCTGCAAAATCATTATTTCCTTCTTCAGCTTGCTCAAAAGTTGTTGTCTCCTGTATTATTTCCTCATCAAAGTTGACAAAATTGTCTCCCATATCGGTATCTTCAAAATCATTATCTCCTTCTTCAACTGGGCCAGTTCCCACTAACGGTTCTTGTTCATTTGGAGCACCTGGTTCAATTTGTTCTGGTTGATTACTTGAATTTCCAAGCTCAAATGGATACATGCTACTACTCACATCTGATGCTGATGTTGATTCAAATCTTTGTCTAATATTGCCTGGTCTTTGCATGTTTTGGCTGCTTTTTGGACTTTATTACGTGAGACTCAACCTAGAAATCAAGATAATGAAGTTTATCAAGCATATCATCGAAAATCTATAGTGCATGTGGGAACTTATCAAAGGAGAGTGTAGGGGGGCAAGATATAAAGACATTAAATCAGCACTTTGCAGTCTGCATTGTTGACAATTTTGGAGGAGAACCGTAGAAAGGCCAAAGCTAATGGGGGGACAGGAGTGGTGCACCCCCTCCCCCCAGAAGGACATTCGTCAGAAAATCTACTCTTCCTGTAGCATTTTTGTGACTTTCCACCTTTGAAAGACTTTGTTGGAGAAGCTATGAACAGAACAAGACAGAGCATGATTTTATCAAATCAAATGTTCAAGAACAAGTGAAAATCATTTGATTGTAACTTTGTTGTAAATGGATCTTCAGCAACTGGTGTTGTTGCTGTCGTTGTTGATTTGAAATTGGACAATTTTAGCTCTTTTGCCATGTAAGAACTCGTCATTGCTAGTATCAGCTCTGAATCCTGGTGTGCATGACTTTAAAAGAACTATGGTGTGCTGTGCAATGCAAGACTGGTAACTTTGTGTCTTGTATAGAGGAAATTTCATGTCAATCGCAACCCTGCCCTGCCATCTAATTATAGGCAGAACTGTAGTAAAGTATCTGTTAGCTTTTAATCTAGTACAGTATGTGTCGTATTCTCAAGCAATATGTATCATCAATGGAAACAGAAAAAGTGGTGTGATGCTTCCCTGAATAAACCAGATCTGAAACAGACTATGTGTCCTAGAAGTTTTTAAATGCTTGAACAACAGAAACTGGACGTAAAACCTTCACGTTCCAAAGGAGCAAAAATATTTAACAATCTACCTGATAACTTACAAACTGAAACATCACTTCTGAAATTTAAAGCATCCAGCAAGGACATAAACTTAAGTTTTTAGCCATTTATCAGTTGTAATTATTAATCTTGTAATATTTAACTTTTATTCTTGTAAATTTTCAACTAAATCATTCTTTGAAAATAAAAACCTTTATTTTGTAAAATACAGGTCTTTGATTACTAACAGTAATCTTATTTGTTGAACAAATTAACCCGTATAAATATGAAAGATCATTTTATATATTATTATACAATCGTTCCTAGTGTAGTTTGTATTTAGTTTAATGTTGCGTGTCTCTATGTATTGGTCATGTGGTTGACATGTGCAGCTCCAATTTTCACATGCATAAACGCTAGTTCATGTTTGCAATTTTTTTTCAGCATGATTTGAAATCCATCCAAATAGAAATTATTATTTATTATTTACTGAAAAACAAAGTGGGCAGTTTCTAAAGCTCATCCAAGCGTCCAATTATAATTTTAAAAAAACCTGGATGCACATGCACTTTGCAGATTTAACAGTCTGGTTGACTTCTCTGGTTGCAATATGTAGACATTGAATTGATTGGCATTATTGTTGAATTTAAAGCTGGAATCCACCATGAACAATTTAGTCAGGTTTGGCGCAAAAATTTTCGAGAAATCTGTAAATGTGTGTGCAGCAAGGGGATCTAGGCCTTGGCCTACTGAAAATAGGAAATAGGTGCACCAAACCATAAACTGGTTTAGACCTCCTTTGCCTCAATTTCAAGCATAATTTCTTTCTTTCCCCACACATAGAATGGACACAACTAATACTTCAATCTTTGCGCTATGTTCTGCAACCCCAGCCCAGCTATTCAATGACGAAACAGCATTTAAATAAGCAAACTTACCTCGCCTCCTTTCTTGCTCACCTTTGCTGAACTGTCTTAGGCCAAAAAGATGGTTGCTGTTGTTGCACGTGTTACGTCTTCCACATGAACGCTGCCACACACTATTGTGATTGGCTTACCACTTTCACGAATTGAGCCAATCACATTGCGTAAAACCAACAAACCTACCATGCGTGTTATTCCATGATTTTGAATGATATTTTCATTTGAAGAGAAATTTTGAATTTAAAATATTTAACAAACTTGCTCCACAAAGTTTGAATACCCTAAAAGCTCTATTAAGCCCCCATGGGGGCTTATTCATTTTTGGACACTCCAGTGGGGGGGGGGGGCTTATTAGAGGTGGGTTTATTCACAAAATCAAATTACAAGGACACAAATAATAGCTTTACAGTTCTTTTACCCCACCTCTGGCCAATTCAATATTCAATTTTATGCGTCAAATACATACAGTAGATTTGACACAATTTCATCCCAAACCATATCAAAATTAACATGCAACTTGTTTAGCTAAAAAAATGGGAAATTTTTGACACCCTCTGGAATTTGATATAAGTGGGGAGGCTTAATAAGGGGCGGGGGCTAAATTAGTGCTTTTACGGTAATGGTTTAATTGAATCATAATGAAATAGACAAGAGCTTAGACTGAAAAACCAGCTCATCAAGTTAAAGAATACATTGGTAGAGTATTAATTTGATGGTTTGTGAAGTAGGCTCTTCTTTAAACCAACTTTTCAAAAGAAAAACTGTTTTGGAATACCAAAAACTGAAGTACTGTATTTTACAGCAAAGAAGGGCTTTCATCTGCTAGTGTTTGGAATACAAGGAAGAACAACCTGTTAAGTTACAAATCAAGTCCATATCTCAAGTAATGGCTGGCCCAGTGATTGTCAGTGCCTGCATTGAACCCAGGTCTCATGAGAGACATTTTGAACGCATTGTGGCTAAAGGCCATAAGTCCAATAATACCAGTTACACAAAAAGGTAAACAAGAATTATTCCAGAAAAATGTTTGGGGAGAACTTTTAGATATGAAAGTCTGGGAAATGATTAACCCTTAAAGTGAATGACCTGAAGAAAAAGATGAGATCTCTCCATAAATAGCTTCTTTCATTATCTTGAAATGTGCATCAACGAAGCAATGCCAAGGAAACAATGGCATGTTATTTAGGTATTTCTATATCCTCTACAATACTATTTAGCTCTGGTCTTTCGCTTTAACATTCTAACTTTATATAACTTTCTGTTATGCTACATAATTTGAATCATTCATTCAGGCAAGCATCTGAAATTGTTTCAAGTTTCTCTTGCTCACAAACAAAATTGAGGGAAAGAAGAAAACAGAGAAAAATAACAGCAACTCTTTCCCCTTTCTCTTCTTCCCCCTTTTCTTCTTTCCCCTCACACGTTGACTGATGGAAATCTGCCATGCAAGAAGCATATTGAGCTTGTCATGAAACACAGTGAAAAAGCTGCAAGTAAGAAGCATTAAAACATCAACCTTGGCAGTCAGAGACAGAGTATTGGGTGAAAAATCTATCAGAATAAAGAGGACCTGGTAAGATTAAACCAAATTTAGCAAGCATCCAGTACGAAGAAAAATAGATACCATCTGTTTCCCCAAAGTTTGGGCATCCTTTCATAAACTGCATATGCAGCATACATGTTGCAATATAGCTGCCAATTGAAGCATGGTTGCAAGGTTTTTAAGTTAGCTCATTTACGTAATACAAAATAACTTAAATTTAAACTCTCCTTCAATTCTGAGCTTTCTCGTTGACTAGGTATTTCAGGAGACAAATATATCAGATTATACAAAAATGTGTTTTGATTATTTTTGTATATATATATTGCTGTGTTGTGCAATCATAAAAAAGTCACTAGCTAGTAGGTGGAGCAGAAGCAGCTGTATAAACATCCAAATGTGGCATCTTCACTTGTGACAATAGCTGCGGTTTGTGCGACTGTTCAGATACCATGATACTTTCTTTAGTCAACATATTTGCTTTCCTGCCATGCAAAGTATTCTGATGATGCCGTAACCCACTTTGGCTCTTGTAACCTTTCCCACAGTGGCACCTATAACCTTTTCTTGGCTCTTCACCATGGCTTCCACTACTTCTTGAGCCAGGCTTTGGAGTCTTTGGTTTTGATTCAAGTTTTCTGTTGTGACCATTTTTAGCATGATATTTAATTCCGTTTACATTTTTGTATCGCTTTCCGCATCCTTTCACAGGGCAGACGTATCTTCTTTTGCCTTCACGATTTTCTTCAATATGGGCAATACGACTTATGACCAAATCATTTTCAGGGCATCCTGAGGTATTGGTGGACCATGAATTACAAGAATCTTCGCTTTCAGCATCACTTATGCTGCACATATCATCTTCATAAAACCCTTCAACTTCGTTTCCTGTCTGTTTCCTAATGACCTTGAGAGCAGGACTTCTTTTCCCGGGTGTTACGTTCAAATGAGCTTGTATCCCTGGTTCTTGTTTCGGGATCTTTTTCGGTGGCCTAGACGACTCTGCGAAGAAACAATTGATGTAACTCAAGGCTACAGCAGCGGGCTGCGTGGACTCTTGTTTTTCTAGTACAGATGGATCCCTTTCTATGTGTATGACTTCAATGTGGTCGATTAATTCAACGAGAGAACTACATTTCTTTCCACAAGTTGGCCAAAGGCAGATGTGCTTGTAGAACGCCGCCATGATTTCCTGTTCACTGCACTGAAGTAATTTGAGGAATTTGATCAACCACAGGGGGACAAGAACATTCTTCTTTCAATAAATACCAGCAAGGCAAATAAACTAAAACTGGTGGCAGAATTGCTTACATTCAAATTTGACATTGACAATCGAACTGATTTAGGATTGTTTAATCAAATTATGTCCCATTCTACCATTCTATCCAAATCTTCTGCTCAACATTGGCCTCCTCTAGCAGGTCATGACGTCATTTCCTCTGCAACAGGGTCTCAAGGAGGACAATCTTTGATTGGCGCCATATTTGTTGTTATCGTTTCCCGCCAAAAACGGTCTTAACTTTGAGGCGTTTTTGGGAGACTTTCTATCGCTTTGAAATGAACGAAGACGCTAATGCAGATTCAGAAGACGAAGAAATTAACTGGAGACAACCAACGGACACGTTTTACGATGACTATAAAACAGGCCAACTGCCAGAAGAAAGCAGTAGTGCCAGTGGCCTAGCTCCGTCCAGCACAATTGACAGAAAGGTACCATTTGTAACATGTGAAAACACTGGCCAAGAATTGATTGCTCTTAATTCGAGCTGGAAACAAACAGTCCACGATACAAATCAGAAAATGAGCGAAACAAAGCCATGTCTATCAAGTCACAAAAGATGCATTATACACATTGATTTTGATTGTTTTTACTGTCAAGTCGAAGTGATTAGAAATCCTGCATTGAAAAACAGACCATTTGGTGTTTACCAGAAGCATATAGTTGTCAGCTCAAATTATGTAGCAAGAGGACTTGGGGTGAAGAAGATGTCTACAAGAGCAGAAGCATTGAAAATTTGCCCAGAAATGATCCTGGTGAATGGAGAGGATTTGTCTTTGTACAGAGAGTTTTCTTTGAAAATGTTCAATTTGATGAAAGAGGTTTCTCCACTTGTTGAAAGGATTGGTTTTGATGAGAATTTCATTGATGTTACCAAAAATATAGATGATATGACCCTTTTGCCAACTGAAGAATTGATGATAAAAGGCCATTGTTATGGATATGAGGGAAAAATTGATATGGTAGGTTATGGAAAATTCTTCTTGTTCCTTTTCAAATGAAACAAAAAATCTTCTTGAAAAATCTTTGAAGGCCTCAAAAATCTGCACAGAATCTTAGAAATCCAAAGAAAATCATAGAAATCTTTGAAAATCTCAAAATTCCTAAAAATCTCTCCCAACAAATAATACAAATTATGAAAAGAATCTAGTGGCAGTTCTTTGAAAATCTCAAAGCATTTTGAAGATTTCAAAATGTCAGAAAGTCTTTAGAAATTTTGAAATATTTCAAAATCTTGAAAATCTTCGAAAAATTCTGAAAAATCTTAGAAACTTGAGTGCTTATCTACCTTTTCTAAACACCTTTTTTCAACAAGGTTGTCCTGTCTTGTAAACATTAAATCAAAGTTTCTTTCTCTGCTTTCTTCTCAGGGTATAATACAGCTTCAAAGCAAGGAAAGAGGCAATGCTTGTGACTGTGGATGCTTCAGACGTCTTGCGTTGACTTCTATTTTGGCAGCAACCCTGCGTAAATCACTGTTTGATAAACTTGGCTTAACATCAAGTGCTGGGATTGCCAACAGCAAAATCCTTGCAAAACTTATTGGTAAAACACACAAGCCTAACCAGCAAACAACAATTTTGCCAACCTACATGGATGATTTTCTGAGCAACAAACAAGTCAGAGAAATTCCAGGTAAGCTGCTGTAGATTGTAACCAAACTGCAATGTACTATTTTGCTTTCTTTACATTCAAGTTGATACTGAATGGTGCAAACTATCACAGAAAATTGATAACTATTTCCTTATCTCTCTTTAAATCTGACGTAAAATCTGTTTTCAAGCATTTTAACATAAACATTCCATGTGTTGCAGCGTTTTAAAAATTGTATCCTGTTGAGGCCCGTTTTGGAAAGGTTTCGGTGTAAATGGCTTTAGTTTTTTCTTTTCCATTTCAAAATGATAGGTTTATATTTGGAACATTAGTATAAAATGAATGGTTTGTTCCAATCACAGGAAGCCTTTATTATAGTTTACTCAAAAAAGTATTTCCTTTTATTGAAAATATTGATGAATTTTTATATAAAAATGTTATTGTACTCTTTCATCGGGCGCTAATTGTGAAATAAATAGTTTTACAAGAGAGCACAAGGAAAGAAGAGAGCCAAAAGTAAAACGGAAGAGAGGGAAAGAAGAAAAGAGGCAAGGAATCAATGCAGCTTTCTTAGGACCAGAGTCTCTTCTTCTTATCCTCTCTTCCATTTCACTTTTGGCTCTCTTGTTTCCTTGTGCTCTCTTGTTAAAAATATTTTTTTCACAATTAGTACGAGATGGTTGTGCAGGTAAACCAAAGGAGAACAACAATATTTTATATTTTTATGTAAAATTTCATCAACATCTCTAATATAAGAAAATATTTTTCGAATAAACTGTAACATGGGCTTCCCATGTTCTAATTGCCATTTTCCTCCATCAAATTTATTCAGGAATCGGATCACGTTGCTCGAAAGACCTCAATGCAATGGGGGTTCAAACAATCAACGAACTTTCAAAAATACCCAGAGACAAATTGATAAAGCAATTCGGCAATAAACAAGGCAATTTTGTGGCAGATATCTCTATAGGAATTGACAACACCGAGGTCAACCCCTCCGATGATTGTCCCAAGTCCATAAGCGAAGAAGAATCATTTCGAAAGTTGGCAGATTTTGAAGAAGTGAAGCGAGAGACAGTCATCTTGATCAAAACTTTATTGTCAAGATTAGAGAAAGACAAGCGAAAACCCAGAACTGTTCGTCTTTCTTTGAGAAGACATTTTGTTGGTAATAACTGGGCAAGAATTAGCAGACAAGCAAACTTTGATCCAAAGATTTTGAAACTACCAACACAAGAGGCTAAAGTTAAAGTCATATGGGATCTACTTGTGACACTTTTCGATAAAATGATTGATAGAAAACAAGGTTTTGATCTGGCTGTCATCAATGTTGGTTTCACAAATTTTGATGAAGTGTGTCCGTCGTCTTCGGCGATTTCGAAGTTCTTTACAAAAGAGAACAGTAGCAAAGATGAGAATGATACTCGAAACAAAGAGAGCCTGCTAAATAGTGGGTATGCCAGTAAGAGATGGTCACTAGACAAGCAACGATCGTTTTCGACTGCAACGATGTCAAAATCGCCTAATAAAAGTAATTCTACAAAAGAAGATCGTAGTGGAGATGATGAAAGATGCAATGCCGGGAAACTAACTGCAACTGAAGCTGCATCACCAGCCCTCGAATCTAACACCACACCACAAGAAACGAGAGAAGCAAAACTAGAAGATCCATTCATTGTGAAGAGCGGGATACAAAACGTGGGCAGCTTTGAGCGGAAGGTACGGCACACTTCTTGCAGTAAATCTGACACGAAAAGCTGCGATCAAAACATTGCAACTTTTCACGGTGAAGATGATAAACGTTCAGAGAATTTTTTATCAAGTCCAAGCTGCAGAGGCCTTGATCCTAGGCCATCTTCTGAGAGAGTTGCCTGCTTTCAAATCAACGTTACAGCATCTATGAATGAGGAACCAGCAGCAATGTCCGATGCGCAAAATTGTCCAGACGGCATTGATCATGAAGTTTTCAAAGAATTGCCACCAGAGATTAGAAGAGAGTTGATGCAAAACTGGAAAAACAAAGAACACGATGTTCGGTCAGCTCCACCAAAGAAGAGACAAAAGAAAAGCCATGGATCTAATAGCATCTTGAATTATTTTTCAAAATAGCTTGAAAACCCCTTGAAAACAATTTGTAATTTGCGGCTGTTAAGTTTTGTTCAAGTTCTGATAGCGCCAAATCATAATGATTTCGTTACCTACTGTGTTCAATACGTGAAAAAGCATAGTAAGCAAGTAGATAAATTGAAGGTAATCTTTTGAAAAGCAGCTAACCTAAAACTATGGCATAAGATCAGCTAAGAAATCTATGCTGAAAATGATGTTGTGTTAGCCATAATTGCAGGCGGTTTCGAGCAGTTTTGTATCGCAGTTATTCACGAAAAAGATGTCGAATTCAAAGGCTGTGGAATTAGAAGTCCGGGTGAGTTACTTTGTAGCCAAAGAAGAAACCAGAGAAGGCTCCAAGAGCCATTGTCACCCAGGGTCCTTTGCGGGCAAGCTGCAATTTCAGACTGTCTGAAAATCAAGTTTGGCCTAAGGGACAGTGCAAAATTTATTATATTACATGGCCGGTGAAGAAGAAAACTTCTTATAAAAGAATCTGCTCGCCCTGTATGATTATTGCAAACAACCATCTGCACCCTTTCCTTAAAAAATGTATCTGCCCCTTATTCATGAACAACAGATGTTGTATTACCACCGATGATGAATTAGCCAAAGACCATAACAAAATAGATTCTTGCCTTACAAGTCTTTGTCATCGAAAAATTCGACTTTGAAGATGAAGGTAAATGGTTGATGAGTCGTCCTTGCAAGCAACTGACATGGAAATTTGGCGTCATTTTTATACACATCCTTCCAAGCATTTCTCAACTTGCATAATTCACAATTTTGTCCTCAAGCTTATAAAAATTTCATGCCCCGTTCATATTTGCTTTATAAAAAGTTTTGACCCAGTTCTGCACAAGATCATAAAAAGTAGTTGCCCCGTTACGTTTTGCACCAGGCATGTTATAAGATAAACTGTGCACTGTCCCTAAGCGGACAGCCGGACACCATAGACCCACATTACAGTTGTTGCACTGATAGAAAAGTAAGAAAAGACAAACCTTTCTCTCAGTTCAACTACTGCAGTGAACAAGGGCAGATTTTTTAATACAATAGCATGAGTTGCTTTTGTTGACACCTCAATTCAAAGCGATTAGCGATCACAGACAAAGGCAATTCTATCAACCAGCAATTCAAAACAAATAAAGCCGCAAAAGTTTCTTTGAAACCCAGGTAGCTAGCTCGCTCGTTGTGCATTCCAGAAACTGTTTTTAAGGGCAAACATGAGCGTAGATCGAAAGAAGAAGGATGCATCTTCACATCTGCCGCGGGCATTCTATTTGTTTGGTTCAAAAGCCGTTTAGCAGGCGATTCAATTCTCTTATTTTTTGGGTGTTATCAAAACATTTACTGCTCAGCTTCTGGACCAAAGAAATAAAATGCCCGCGGCAGATGTGTAGATATCCTTCTTCTTTCGATCTATGCTCATGTTTGCCCTTAAAAATAATTTCTGGAATGCACAGCGAGCGAGCTAGCTACCTGGGTTTCAGAGAAAATTTTGCGGCTTTATTTGTTTTGAATTACTGGTTGATAGAATTTCCTTTGTCTGTGATCGCTAATCGCTTTGAATTGCGGTGTCAACTAAAAGCAGCTCATGCTATTGTATTACAAAATCTGCCCTTGTTACTGCAGTGCGGATCCATATTATTCGCTTAGGCCAAATTTCATTTTCAGACAGTCTGAAATTGCAGCGTGCCCGCAAAGAACTCTGGGTGACAGTGGCTCTTTAAGGCTTAGATTGAGAAACACAAACCAGCAAATTAATAATACTTGACAATCAACATCGCTATCTTTATTCAAAATTAGATTGTGCAATGTCTAACCAATTTTAACGAATTTAACCAAACAGCAATGTCAAAGTTCGTTAAAGGCACACTGTTGTGGCACTGATTGGACGAATAAAACAATGAAAAAGAACGGAATTAGGCAAGCTTCAGTAATTACTCGGTACACTGAAATTCATGAAGGTGATAATGATCTGACTCCCTTTATTCTCAAAACAAAGTATGACCCAAGAGTACAAAGGCTTGGTAATTATTTAGAGGCCAGGTTCTTTGTTAGTGATTTCAACATCACGACTAGCCAATCACAGCCACGACAGTGTGCCTTTAAACAAAAGAGTAATGTCAAGACAAACAGTTTTTGCAGCCTAAAGCCCAGTTTCCAGTCAGTAGAATTTTCCGCGCGGGCGGAATTTTACACAATAAAAAATCAGTCAACCCTAAATTTCTATTCAATTTCAAAGCGACATTTTCTCTTGTAAACAAAAGAATTTCCGCCCGCTCGGAAAATTCCACTGACTGGAAATTAGCCTCAAAAAATATGTTTTACACATTCGGCACAGCAAATCATAATGTGTGGAATCTATTCTTTAGAAAGGCAAATCGCTTTGTCTTATCGGACACCTGAGTGATTTGTTTTTATAAAATCTACTATTGCTAAACCAACAGCATTCACAGATGACAATGCTATAAATGAATTTTTTGCAGCGTTCTTTTTTGTTACATCATATTGCGAATACATGTCTTTTATGATATGAAATTCCAGTCTCTTTGTGATAATTTTGTGCGTAAATAACTTCTTGCAGCTATACTTGATATTGGCAGTACAAAAAACGCTAGATAGGGCCATTCGGTAGCCTAAAATAATTTTGGAATTAGCAAATGTTTTACCTCATTTTAATTCTTAAAGGGGTCTTTGTACCCAGCATACCTTGCTTTGTACCCAGCATACCTTGCATGTACCATCTCTTCGTTGGCGGAGATTTTCGTGCTCCATCGAAATGGCGAAAACAAAAAGTCCACAAAAGGATTTATTCACAAAGTATGCCGGTTGCAAAGGCCCCCGTACATTTTAGCTTTTACAACATGGGGAAAATTTGGTAACAATAGTATTAGTTGCTTTTTAATAACATGCAAGAAAGTGCAAAGCGATTGGCAATCACAAGCAACAGCAAATTTGATAAAACAAAAGACAAATGTCTACGACATAACAAAACAATTCATTGCTTTGAAGAATAGATTCCACACCTCTACATGCACTCAATCGGATCAAAATTAACATAGATAACAAAACATCATGGTTTGGTCATAGTCACTAGAGAGAAGCCCAATAGGTTTTTCTCTAATAATTATGGTCAAGTGTGTTGAAGGTGTGATATCTTTTCCTTGATCACTTTGTGATCTCGGAGCCTTGATTTTTTGTTTTACAAAATTCACCCTTGCGTATCGCAAAGGGCAATTGATCTAGACTTATGACGATGAGTCTCTTGTTTCCCTGTGCTCTTTGACTTGATGATGGCGCTTCAGTCAACAGAGACTCATAATATTACTCTGAAAAACCTGACCCTATTAGGCCTAATATGCTGGGATTCCTAGCATACCAATCAGATTGCGAGATTTTGCGAAGAACAATAAGTTTCGAATCTTCAATTCGATTGACGCAGCTTACTTAATTTGAAGGAAGTTGCTGCAGCAGGTACTTGAAGATTTCTCTGGTATGTTTTCGTCTTAAAAACATGGAAATTGCAGCATTAAAAGACTTATTTTGCACTCACCAGGTAAAGTGAACTTTCTTCTTCAGATGAATACCAAGTTTTGTTGATTAAGTGTCTGCTTACCGTGGTTTCTATCGCATTTCCTTTCTGAGGAGTGACCGTTGAACAGAGCCGAAGCAGTCGTTCGATCCAGATTCGATCAATCGAATGCAGAAGATAGGGTCAGGTTTTTAACTGTTTCATTATGAGTCCCTGTGAGCAAGGTACCGCAGGGATACAAGGGACTCATCATCATAAGTCTACAATTGATCAAGCTGCATGTGTGAGTAAATCATAGGGTGACTTAAAACGTGGGTAGGTCTGCAAGAACAAGTAAGATGACCGATAAGACATCTGCCGCCGAAATTTTGTCGTTAGTATTGCAATATTCATGTATTTGTTTGTGTAAGTCAACCACTTATAGCTCGGCTTCTGAATTACAGTAGATTAATCAAATTTCCACAGCAGGTATTCCGATTTGTCCCTCTGTTTTGATATATGCTCAGATCTTCTCCTAACAGCCCATTTCGCATGCAACACGAGTGAATTTGCCACCTTGGTTTCAACTATTTTACGTTGTTTCGTTTATCTATATTTGCAGCTTGAATTATCAGCGTTCTTTGCAATTGTTAATCGCTTTCTACTACCATGTCATGTCAGTTAAAGTACCTGATGCCATTGTCAAAAAATCTTCCCTTGTCAGCCTATACACAAAATAAAAAATGTAGGTGCTTCTTGCAAGGCAATTCGAATATCTTCTATTTGATACATTTCACAATAATTTAATACTATTTCAGTACTCATATCCAGTTAAACGTACGTGCTGTTGCTATACCACGTGACCTAAATCGTTCAGTCGTTTGGAAGGCTGCAGGAGTCAGTGAGATGATACAATGAATGAACGTGCTCACAACCATGCTGATATTGTTAGCTTGCCCATTATAAAGTTAAATGCCCATTATAAAGAAACGCCTGAGGGCTGTACCCCTGAACATTACCTTGATGGATTTCAACCATTCTTCAGTACGCAGGAACGGTATTGCTTTAAATAAATTGGTTCTATTTAAATCAACAGCAAACGAATCATTAACAAAAATAAACGTGTCAACCGGCCTATATTTGATAAAGGTTTGTTCAAGCATAATTCATCCATTATTCTCTCACTTCGAAATCCATCTCCGAAGCTGTTCATATGAGGCGAATCAGCGCAGCCAAGTCTGCTAAAGGTGTTTGTTTGGATAAATATGACAAACAAATCCAGTAAACTTTACAGGGCTGGCACCTCATATGATCCGCTCATTGCATTACAAGGTTGTGTCAGCTTGGTCGTGGTCGTTGGTGGTGTCTACCCTTTTTGGTGCTGGTACAACTGGTAGAACCAACGCACTTCCAAGATGAAGGTACCCTAAATTCCAAATAACTGAACTCTATTATTCCTAAAATCAGCCTCTGCAATCCGACCATCAGAGAGCACAGCTAAACCATGTGGATCATTAAGTTGACCTTCACGTTCACCTTTGGAACCGAATTTCATGAGGTATTCACCCGACGGCAAAAATACTTGTATTCTGTGATTGTCTCTGTCCGCAATAATTAGTCGGCCTTTTTGATCAACTGCTATTCCTGTTGGTCGCTGTAGTTCGCCATCTTTCTCGCCTTTCCTGCCGTAACTCATTCGAAATATTCCTTCTGCGTCGTACACCTGATGGAGGAAAAGAGTAATCGAATGAAGTGTCCGTAGATTTCGCTCTTTGATTGACGTCTGGTGGTAAACAGTCCTGTTATCGTATTCCATTCACTTCTGAGCCCCCCCCCAGTTTTAATGTTAAAAAAGCCAATCAAATAAGGCGAAAATGTAGCGAAGGGACATTGGCAACCAGAGAAAATCGTTGGAGCATGAAACTCATGAAAGCCATCCACATTCAGACAGGGATATATTCAGGAATTTGAAAGGTGGCAAGAAAATTAAAGGGTAAATGCTGCAAACGGCACTATTCAAAATTTACTCGGAAGTCGCCATTTTTCGTCGCTATGACAATTATTAGCAGAAAACCGAGATAATGTGATATATAAGGAAATAACAAAACTAACAAAACGTAAATGAATGCAAAAATGAATGCAAAAATGTATAAATAGGCTGCTTACCTGAATTTTGCTATTATGCATATCTGATACGAATATATGACCATCTTTATTGGTTGTTACATAACACGGATACTGTAATTCTCCTGGCCCATAACCAAATGAACCGAATTTGGACCATCGCTCTGAAAAATAAAGATAGTAATACCTGAGTCGACGAAAGGACAAATAAATGAAATCTATTATTTGTAAAAGCAATCTGTAACTACATGCAAGAGATGTTTGATTCGTTCATAAGAAAGGAGGTCTAAGTTTTTCGGTATCAAAGCGTTTGAGATTTGCACGAAACATTTATTTGATTCATGACTTCTAGAAATCATTTACTAAGATGATCGTCAACAAAACATTAAAATGTCCTTAAAATTGAAATTATCTGTAAACGATTCTATAGTCTGTCTCAAGTTAAATGTCACCTGCAAATTCCCGCGAATAGCAACAATAGAAGTGTCTTGCAGTGCAATCTCAGGTGACATCTAATTTGAGACGGACTTTAGTATGCGACAAGAACCTCAATGTAAAACGTTCGAAAGGCTGTCAAAAACAAAACCGCCGTTTTTCCAGGTTCTTGAGACATGGTAAATTGAGAGTGCCTTCCAAACCTCCTGCTGTTGAAAGAAGCGAGATTCTTTGTTTGTTTGGAAAGACAGGCATTTTTATTGTACAGCCATCTCCCTTTTGATTGCACTCTGATCCTGCTTTAGTACAGTCAATCCCTGCATATAAGAACCTTCAAAAATAAGAACCTAGAGGCTGTTTTTCCTAAATTATGCAGCTTGCAGTTAAGAAACTGTTTCAGTTTGATGAAAAATATCTTCTTACTGCAGGGGCAGGGCAGTTGATTTTTGATTGTCATTATCAAGTTCGTTTTTGTCCCAGTGGCCTGTTAAAGTTTGAACCTCCTTCCCTGCTGGTTGTAAGCTTAGAATTCGTTATTAGGTCCATAATAACTTTGCGAAAACAAATAACAGGGTTGAAAATCTTTGGTGAAGACCCTGAAAAGGCCTACCCAAGGCACCCTTCGAATAAGAACCTTTACACCTCGACATTGGTCTTAGAACCTATTTCAGCCTGGCTCTCAAAAATGTAGGTTCTTATATGCGGGGATTTAATTCAGCAGCGGATTTGAAATTTCTAAGCAGTTACACCAAAAGAAAACTGTACTTGCTCACCTAAGACAGGATCCAGAATGTAGATGCAGCAATTTGTATAATCAGCTATAATGATTCTACCATTCTTGTCGACTGTCAGTGTTGATGCCTTCAGTTCGTTTAGTAAGTAACGCCGTTGAAATCCACCATCCGTATTGAAAACCTTCAGGAAAAAGAAGTGATGGAACGAAAGGTTATACTCTGGACTTAGTAATGATATTGCGGGTAAGCAAAGATATACCAAATATTTGAAAAATCGCATCATTTAGATCAGTTAGTTATTGGTAAACGAAGAAAAAACGATTGATAAACATTCTTGTGAAAAAACGATCTGATAAACAGTGTCCAATAAACTGCAATAAAAGGAAGACAAAATTTCCTGCAACGGTCTTGACAAATGAATATAAAAAACAACAGTTTTTATCTGGAGTTAATTCGTTGTCCTAAACACGATTTTCCCTTCCAGTGGTGAATCATACAAAATTATCCTTGTTTATGTGGAAGTAGTCCAGCCTTTTGTCCAAAAATTTCCCCAGAAACCTCATCGCTTGTTCCTTTTTTCTAAGTTGTTTTTGATTTTTTATTCATATGAAACGCTTCTTTCTCAAAATAGTAAGAAACGTTCCTTAACTTTCCACCTCTTGAACAGTTGCAACAGATTTGCATGCTGCGTAACAAGGACAGATTTGGTAAGACAATAGCACGAATTGGGTTTGATTGACACCGTAATTCAAAGCGATTAGCGATCGCAGACAAAGAAAATTCTCTCAACCAGTAATTCAAAACAAGCAAAGCCGCAAAAGTTTCTCTGAAAACCAGGTTGCTAGCTCGCTTGCTGTGCATTCCAGAAATTGTATTTTAGGGCAAGCATGAGCATAGATCGAAAGAAGAAGGATATATCTACACATCTACCTCGGGCATTTTATTTCTTTGGTTCAGAAGCCGATTGGTAGGCGATTCAATTCTCTTATTTTTTTTGGGTGTAATGAAAACACTTACTGCTCGGCTGCTGAACCAAAGAAATAAAATGCCCGCGGTAAATGTGTAGATATATCCTTCTTCTTTCGATATATGCTCATGTTTGCTCTTAGAAAAATTTTGAAATGCACAATGAGCACGCTAGCAAGTTGGGTTCAGAGAAACTTTTGCGGCTTCGTTTGTTTTGAATTCATGGCTGACAGAATTTCCTTTGTCTGCAGTCGCTAATCGCTTTGAATTCAGTTGTCAACAAAAGCATCTCGTGCTATTGTGTTACAAAATCTGTCCTTGTTATGCTGCATCGCAATAACGATACGTAATAACACATACCTGTATTCGTCCCTTCAGTCGCTCACATACAATTATTTCACCACCTGGCCCAACACCAATTCCTGTCGGACTTTGAAACTGTCCATCCGCCATTCCTCTCTCACCAAAAAGAAACAAAAATTTGCCTTGTTCATCGAACACTTGCACCCTGTGGTTATTGTAGTCCGTGGCAACAATACGACGCTGCCTTGTATCCACGGCAACCGCAAACACACCGTTAAACTCTCCAAAATTCTGTCCCTTGCGTCCGAATGATTTAACAAAAAGACGTGGTTCGATATTCGTATGGCTAATGATCTGGGGTTGTGGTTGCTGTAGACGTTGTTGTTGCGGTTCATAAGAGTTCTGATTTGATGCATAAGTTTGTAATTTGATTGGTGAATGCTGGCTAATCGTGCCCGTCTTGTCTCCTGTTACGTCTACCATAAATGGACTGTCTTGAATATGCTTTCCGTTGAAACGAATTGCAAGCTAAAATGAAAGTAAATTTAAAATGATAAGTGTTAGCACAGAGTCCAGAAACTCTCACGTCTTTTTTTCTATCAAATCTTAAAAGCTCAAAAACTACAACTACAATTCAACTGTATGGTGCCAATCATAGCGGAAAAGACACAAGGTCATCAAGTTTCCACTATGACTGGCAACGTCTCCACCACTGTGAGCCAGAGGAAGGTTTTGCTCAAATATGTCATATCTGAGGATGGTTTTGTAATGTTTGTAAGAAACCTTGGACAATTTGGGATTGTTTTGGCAACAGCAACTGGTTAATAAATCTTAGGGTTATAAACGACGCAAGGAGCTCGATAAATCTGATTGATTTGACTTGATAAATTGAGGTTTTAAAAAGGTTTTACTAACGAAACTGGCATCCGGAGGAAAGTTTGATTTTTCCTGGACTCTGTTAGCAGATACATTGTTATTTATAGCACACTTCTTGTTAAAATCTATCCATGAAAACTTTGCTCAACTACGTTAAAAGTGTGGTTAATTGACATCATGTTTGCGATGGACCTCATTTTGGCCCTTATTTTTGCTCAAATTTGTCAATCCCCCCAGTTTTACTGAATCATTCATATTCCAGTCTTGCGCTCTTCATTCTCGCATGCATGCTTTCTGATTTATGTTTTGTTTATCCTCTCTTCAATATGTGTATTTTCTCGTTGAAGTTCTGTCATTACAAACATCTACTATAACTACAACACTACAGAAACTTTTCAGCTTACCGCTCACTTGTTACTACCGGGTGAACCAGGAAAAAAGTTCCCACTTTTGAAAATTCATAGCATCAAGAATACTGAATGGATTGGAATGAATCAATATTTGCTTGACAGCCAAAATATTGAAGTATTTTTGTGATCTTTCTCGCCTTGTTACAGGCACTGGAAAAATTGGTAAATTCAAATTTAGAAAAACTTTGTGGTTGCAAAATGACTGAAAAAGGCCTAAATACTTGATCAAATCATAAAGAACTCCTTGCTCAGAACAACAGAGAAAATGCAATTTCTCATGGGTGAGAGATATCGTCTGCACATTTATTGCCATGGGATTGAAAATCTTTAGTATCTGTTTGAGAATCTATGTCTTATTACTCTTGAGAGAGGTGAAACACCCGTAGTCTGTGCGAGGAGACTATTTGATCAAGTGTTTTAGGCCCTTTTTCAGTCATTTTGCAACCATGAAATTTTTGTAAAGTTGAATTTACCTATATTTGCAGTGCTCGTAAGAAGACGAGAAAAATCACAAAAATACTTCAATCTTTTGTCTTTTAACTAGAATTTGAATCATTGAAATCCATGAAGTACTTGTGGTGCTACGAATTTTCGAAAGTGGGAACTTTTTTCTGGCTCACCCGGTATATATGATATTCGTATTTCATAGTTCGATATCAGTAACTTCAAAATCTTTCTGTATGGTTTCTGTACGGTCTTAAGACAGGCTCCAAGTCTACAAAAACATTCTTCAACGGTATTATCACTCTTTATTGCAACAAAACTATTCAATTTACCTGATGCTGTCCAACTGAATATGTTCGGTATGTCATCAAGAATGCTCCGTCAGCCTTCTCTTTGATCTGTGAAAATATTGTTATAATTTTAGCGACAATCCTCTCATTGATTCAGTTTCTAACAACGAACCTAAATGAATTCAAGCAGAAGTATGGAAGATTAGAAAACAGAATTCTTTGTTTTACGAATACTATTTAAGTTTTATGTACCTCTGGGATGATTATTCCAGTGTCTGGAGTTCGCAGTTCTGCAGCAATACAATCTTTGTTGGCCCTTCGTTCGATTCCATATTGGTTTCTGAAAGAGGAAGCAGAGTAGTTACTCGATTTATTCAGAAATATGCATTCTGCGAGAACTCTGGCTAATTCTGGCAGCTCCACACCATTTGAAGATTCGAGTTTCATTTGAGGCATTTTCATATGAAAGTGTTTTAGCTAAACTCTTGAATTCTTGAAAAAGAAGAAAAACACTGACCATCCAAATGCTACTTTTTAAAGCCTTTTTAAAGATTTGAAACCTAAATAAACTTGTTGTAACAAGCCTCGCATACCAGACATTTCTCAATGAAACAATCAAGTAAAGAATCAGTCTGTCGAATGAACATATTAAGAATGTAATATATCTTGCAATAAGCCTGTTAAAAATGTATTTCCGAGATCGTTTCAAAATATCTTCATTCAACTGAATCGATTAAAGTATGTCTCAAAAATAAATCCGAAAATTCAAAAAAGAATTTTTGCAAGAACAATTTTGCTGTAGCGTAGATCAAGGGCGCCTACCTTGCAGGAACTGTGTTTATTCCCAGTCCTTTTTCGTGACATAATAAACAGAGTAATTGCTGTCTGGTCAAGATGACGTAAGAATAATTTTGTGGTTTCAAATTCCGGTGTTGATGTAATACGAGATCAACTGTTATACGAGATGACCACAGGGAGCCAGACAGCGTGATTTTTGATTGGTCAACACTAACAGACGTTAGAATTTGAAAATCACTGTAATACACGGATTCACAGGACGGCAATTACTCTGTGTACTATGTCACGAAAACAGCACTGGGAATAAACACAGTTCCTACAAGGTGGGCGCCCTTGCGTAGATCATACCTAGGATAAATGGAAATAACCTCACCTCACAATGAGATTTAGATTAACGATTTTTCCTTTAATTACATTCATATCTGGAACACCATCTATTGAACATCGAAGCACCTCCATTTCTTTTGTTGCTATTTGGCCATATTGCTGTATCGATGACGTAATACTGTCCACATTTGTGTCACACGACAATTGATCATTTTCATCCGGTTCAAGTTTCAATTGTAGTTTCAAAAGATCTTTCAAGTTTTCGCATAATTGTTTCTTGATTGTGAGTAACTCTGCATCATTGCTGAACGATAGGACTTGCTCTGTTGACGATTAAAAATGAGAGATCAATAAAGTAGCATCATAGATGGAGATACTCTAACCCGGCTATCGAAGATCCATTCTAGAGGATTACGTAGCACTAATACCGACTTGGTAATACCACTGATGAGAACTGGCAACGGCAAAAAGTCCTGTTTATATCGAGGTACAAATCTCTGGAATCAGCTAAAAGAAGAAACAAAATTTGCCACGACTATCCAGTCACTTAAGTCGAAATTGAGAACCTTTGATGTATCTAGTATCTAGAATCAAGAATCTAGTATCTAGCCTCTTTCGAGCGTCTATTACCATTGTGCACATTCGAAAATTCAATAAAAGGTAGCAATATATCATTCGATTCGGATTCTTTTCAGAATAGATAAAAGGTCTATTCTCGTTCCCTTACCAGCATTTGCTAATTTCTAGGCCCAGAATACAAGTACTTTTTCCAAATAAACTTTTCACATCACAATTAGCCTTTGACTGATAGATTTACATTTTAGTTTTGGATATCGGCCACATACCTTTTATTCCACAACCCGCCAAACGTGTTCACTTTTTTGACTCACCTGGTCTCACCCGCTATTGGTTGGTTATGTGAAGGAAGATTTTTATAATCGAAACGTCTGGTAACAGTCGTGTTTTTATCGGTTATTTGAAGCTAATTCTTTTCGATGAGAATCGATTTTTACTTTGATATCGCGAAGTCAAACATTTGATCAGAAGTAGCATATTTTCTTGAAACTAACAGCTCAAAACGAGCATTTCAAGAGAAGGTTTTTATAACTTTTTTCTCCCATAGATAGAAGGAATTATTTTCACAAGGATTGATTTGCTCGAATTGAAGAACAGATCTTTTCTTAAATCACTAGAGAATTCCGTAGCATTTCCAAGATTTACAAATTGAAGTTGTTGATGATAAGGTTAAGGTCTTTACTCGTCGTTGACTGTTAAGATTAGTTTTAGTTAGACATCTTTTTCAAAATACTGTTTTTGTTACATTCCAATAAAAATTTACAATACAAATTTATTAGTTACGCTACTTACAAAATACTTAACAACACTACAAGGACGATGCCACTAGATGCAAAATACTATGACTATTCCGTGGCATCACAAAAAATTAAACATATGAATAATCAAAGGAAAAACAACAAGACATGGAAAAAAACCAAGCACAGAACGCTACATTCTGTCTCAAATTAGGCATCAGGTGACAAATTTTCCGCGAATAACAACAGATAAGATGTTTGCTGCAGTTATGGGTAATTTAGTTATGAGTGAAATACTGTTTCAACTTACCTGTAAAATTCGTTGACGTACTCAGTCTTTTGAATTCTTGATCGAATAAATCCATCTGTTTCTTGAGAACCTTCTTTTTGTTTATAACCAGACTATCTAAATCCCCAAGCAATATGGTTTCTCTTTCTTGAAGAAGCCTCATTAGTCTTGGCGTTCTTTCTTGAATCTCAGACCTGCAAAACACGTGAGAGTGGTCCCTACTTCATTCTTTCTAAACTCAGCAGGTAATCAAAGTAGTTAGGATGAGTTCATCTGAAGGTCTTGCAATTATCAGAAACTAATGTGGTCTTAGAAGCCTGAAGAACCGCGTCTAGAAGTAAAATTGATAATTGTCGTCTGCCCAATGCATGCATCGTCGTATTGCAAAACTGTGATAAGGTAAATCTACTCGTGAATTTATCCGTAGATTTCAATAGACGATTACGCTAAAGATGGCAACAAGGAACTTTTTACCAAGATGCACTGCGTTCTTTAATCCAATTCCTACAGAATCGTTAAAGATTCGTTATTCGAACGCAATGCATCTTGGTAAAAAGTTCCTTGCCGCCATCTTTAGCGTAATCGTCTATTAGTCATAGATGTATAAAAAAAATCTAACTTGATTTTCGAAATTTTTTGACTCAAGCAGTAAGCACCTGAAGCAATAAAGCTGAAATAATGACATTATCTTACCATTTCCTCCGGGGGGGGGGGGCGTACTCCCATACTTGACCTGACGTGATGTGCCGCTCAACAGGGTGTCCTTTTGCGGCAAAAATTATGCGACAGGGTGTCCTTTTGTAACGAAATTTATGCAACGGGGTATCATAATAGCTAAGAAAATTATGCGACAGGGTATCACAAGCAAAAATTCGCGTTCTACACTGTATTTGAAAGGCAAAATTTTTATGCGACAGGGTATACTTTTGGCCTATTTTTTATACGACAGGGTGCAGGGTGTGGAGTGGTTTTCCGCACACCCCCGTCACTTCCTTAATCAAGTACACACCCCCCGGGCCATTTCCATAGATAACCAGGAGAACCTTACGGCAGGTTAAAAATAGCTGATTAATATGTTTAAGCTGAGGTCAGTTGCCTTCATTTACCAAAATAGTGGGTGTGATTGTTAAAGATTCGAACTATTCTTCAAATCGATTGTCAAAGATGCCAAGAAAATCTCGTAGAGCCTGGTATCTTTATGACATCACTGGGAATGAGTCACTCAGAACGGATTTTTGTTGTTGTTGCTGGTGTTATTGCTGTTATTGTTGAAGGGACACAGCAAACACACGTGTATTAAAACCTGCGAAGAACCTAGTGAATATTAAAAACCTCAAAGCTGAAATTGTCAAATTAGACCCATGTTTTATGAGAACCAATCCATTGTATGCATTGTACAAGAACCCAGGCTGACTTCCAAGATAGTAGGTTCTTATGGGCGGGTGTTTATTGTACATCAACAAGGGTACTTTGGAATCCTCCGGATCGAAAGGAAAATAGAAAAGGCTAGCCTTAATGGTTACCTGATCAAATCAGATCTTGCGTCTAATTTCCTTGCAGTGTCATCAATGTCTTGGCACGCTCTTGACAGCAAAGGAACCTTTTGTTGCAACGCTCGATGCAAGCTCATTATGTCACCTTTCTGTGCCTCGACAGCTTTTGGTAATGATATGTATTCATGATGTGAACTTGGGTGTTGCGTCATCGTACATTCACGGCATATCGTGTCTTGACATGTCATACAAAAGTATCTGAGAAGAAAATATGAAATTCTCAAAAGGTGAATGAAATTCAAAGTTTCATCATTGTGCTGAGATTTAGATACAATTTTGGGAAAATCTGTATGGAAGGCATGACTAATGGAAAGAGAAGTAGGGGAAGGCAATATAAAAGATGGAGAGATAACATTAAAACATGGACCGAACGTGATACAACTTCCTTGAACACCCTTGTTAAAGATTGAGAGCGATGGAAGCATATATCACACGTTAGTGCGCATTCTGCCGCAGGCAGAGATGGCGATTAATAATAGGGAACATCTTGTAACAACACCCTTCGTTTCTTTCGAATGACAAGCTGATATGAAGCGATTTGCCACAAACAAAATGATTTCCAAGGCCCTAGCCGCAACTGTAAATAAATAAATAAGCCAAACCGTACAAGACACCGTGAGCCCCGGTGGCTATCTCACCTTAGCTGTATGTGAATATGGTTTATCACTAGAAGACGTCAGTATATCTCAAGGATAGAAGGTTTAATCTAAGCTTTCTGCCTACGAAATCTTATCTATCTAATCTCGAAGCTGAACTTTGTAATTGCAGTGTAATTCCAAAATACACTGTGTCCAGCTCCTGCTGAATCAAATGAATAAATTCGAGCAGTAAATTTCTAAATTTCTTTCAATTGCTACACATAAATAAGATCCGATAGGACACCTATTTTACTTACTGAATTTTTTCGGTAGGATGAACAGCACAAGTAATTGGCCGATGCAAAAGTCTCCAAGCATCTTCGCTCATTTTAATTTGCTCCAATGTTAAAATCTGTGATGGAAATACTTCTTGGTTAGTAAATTTAAAAGTACAAGAGTTGATAGCAGATTCAGCATGAAATTATGGCTTTGATACAATGTTGTTCTTCTGTTTATATATTTGCACGAGGAAACCAGACCTATTGTTAATTTGTGTAGCTATTTTCTGTGATTTCCCTCTTTTTCTGCGCAGTGACCATCCGGAGCCAATGAATAAAAGAAAAAACAAACTGTGAAGGAGCACACGCAAAGCGAAGGAGATGAGAAAAAGATTCTCTTGTTTTTCACTTCGCATTCCTTCGCAACTTCTTCTCCGTTGATTCGCGCGCACTCCCTCGCAACAAAGGCTCCAAATCTTTAAAAAGGCTGGTGTAAAATTCAGTGACCTATTTCTTTGAACTGAATGACTTCAAAGAAACTTTAGCTATTTTGCTATAATTCTACCGTTGGAATTTTCTGAAATCTTCAATATTTTCAGAATTAGAGTGTTTTTCTTCTTTTTCAAGAATTCAAGAAAAATGTTCAAAAAAACTTTCAAAAAAACCATCGTAATTTCTAAACTGTTTGACGTAACATGAAATAATTTCGAAGAAAACCATAATTTATGAAAATGCCTACCAAATGGTATCAAACAAAAGTCTGTCATTCATCTGGTTTATGATTTAGAAATTTGATGACGTCACATCCTCAAATGAGTTGAAATGTAAGATACGCTGTAATTTCCACAAATATTCAAAATTTCTGAAAAAGTCCAACGGTAGAATTATAGATAAGTATCTAAAATTTCTTTCAAGCCATTCAATCAGAAGAAATAGGTCATTGAATTTTACACCCACCTTTTTACGCCGAGATAAAGATTTTGAACCTATGCTCTCCCTCGCGTTTCATTTTCCTCTCTTCATTCCTGGGAAGCTGAAGGTCGTTGCCTTCGTTGCGCTTCATGTTTAAATTTAATGCATTTATACTGTCCGAAATCACCATTAAATCACAGTTGAAACATTTTAATCAAACTTCTTCACAAGTCCAGGCGAGATGTGACCTAGAGTGCTTTCATCATTATTGCTAACTTACTACATGACATGATCAGGAAGCAAGAATCTATTTAGCAAAGATCTCGTATTTGAAGTTTTGATGAAACCTTGTCAATAAAAAGATCTGGTTTTTGAAAGCCACACCTCTTAAACGCTAGAAATAGTTTGAGCAAGAACAACATCTGTTTTTATTGTCCGGGATTCTACATCCTACAAAGTGAATCATTTGAGAGAAACGAGGATGTCATATACATTAACGCACTATGGTTTATACTTACCGGGATTTAAACACACGAAAGCAGGTGCGTGGAGATCGTGGGAAGTGGTGACCTTATCAGTGCCAAAAGAGATGTGTCTGATTATGTAACTTGCAGTTTTTACACTTACTAACAATTTATTCCAAAGACTCACTAAAAATCTCGCTCTGACTGACCTAGGTACGTGGACATTTTTAACAGTATCCCGAAAGGATGTGTATTTTTGAGTCTTGCTTTTCCTTCAAAGAAAAAGGCCAGGTCAATTGACTATCGTCGGGTCTGTGTGATGTTTGAATGAAAACAGGAAAGCTGTGTTGTCTTTTGATCGTTTGAAAACCTGCATCAAATCCGAAAATGCTTTTTTCTGTCTGTATTTCCCCTGCGAAGGCGTCATTTTAGTAGCGGCGCGTGGCAGAGTGACTTGATGTATTATAAGTAAATCTTCTCTTTCATTCCAATTTTCTACAGCTCGTGATATGTACAAACTAAAATAGATAGCTCCTCTTACGATTACATAGCTTGGCGCAAAAACATGAAGGATTGTTTCAAACGAAAGTTAGCTTCCATTGTTTCCTTGCCATATCGTAATTTAGTTAAAGTCAAATGAAATTTAACTGATTTGAATTAAACACGCAAAAGGTCTAAATTGAAACAATGACGGACACAATCACAAAATTAGTTTTGTTTCCTTTCCAATACGAGTGAAATCGAATTTCAGCGAATTTTTCGAAGTCACCTCTTTGTGCCAACCGATGTTATCCACAAAGATATGCTAAAAATAGTTATATACCTGATGGTCTTTTGTTATTCTCACTCGTCCATGCGCACTATGACAAGCATAACAAAGAAAATCCATGCAATCGATACATCGAGCTGTTGCTGGGAGTTGTTCATTACAGCTACTGCAAAGAATAGGTTTCTTGTCACTGTTTTTCACTGCCACAAAATCAAGCATGTTCACAATGATGAAATTTGGCGGAAAATCCTTGACACCTTTTGCCTGCAAGAAATATTAAAACAATGTAAGGGAAAGCAATTTTTGCGGCAGAAGCATTTCACAGGGTTTGTCTAATACTGGATTTGTCTAATATTTAACATAATATAATATTCAGTATTCAATAATTAAAACTGGATTTGTCTCATATTTTGCAACTGGATTTGTCAAACATGTTTACGTCTTTCTGATGAATGAATTTACAATCATTGTCGTCGCTTGCCTCATCCTTTCATTTCACAGGGATGGTCAACTGGACTGACTACCTAAGTCCCTAGTACCCCTTCAGTAAACCTTGCTCAACAAGAACTCATAATAAAACAGTTAAAAAGATGACCCTGCTTAGGCCTAATCTCAGCTATCACGTAACAAAAATGAAATGCAGCAAAAATCTAATTATTAGTCTCTGTTGACCGAAGCGACAATATCAAGTCATGGAGCACAAGGAGAAGGGGGCTCGTATTTGTTCCATAATTTCACTGATGTTGATCATTGAGTACCATTCCTGAAGTTGTGAGAAATATTGACACAATAAAATTATAAACTTATTGGCTAAAGAGTTTGTGCTAACATTAACTCATTAACTGCACCTAAATCATGGACTTTCTATCAGCAATCTTTTTTACGTGGGCTGAAAGGACTTCTAGCTATTTAGAGCTAATTTAAGCCAACTATGCATGCCGCATCCAGGCATGGGACCCCTAGTTTAACGTCCCTTCCGAAGGACGGCGTGGTGAGTTGCGAGGTCAGGCCTCCGAGAGGTCACCCATACGGAGTCTGACCTCACTCAACCGAGTTGAAGTTCAGTCACCTGACGGAAACTGTTTAAGCCACTCAGCAACTCACCCCATTAAAGTCCCATTTGTAACCATGATCCTTTGTGCGCCGAATGAAAAGCAAAACAAACAGAACCTAGGCCAGAAACAACTTTCATATCATACCAAAGCCGAATTTTGGTGGTAAAGGATCATGGTATGGTATGAGTCTTAAAAGCTAAGGATCATTTAAAGGTAGTCTGTCACGTATCTGATTGGCTGCAATAAAGTCAGAGCTCAAAGAGCTCAGCACAATGGATCTCTTCGTGAATCTGTATATTTAGAATAAAGGAGAGCTGATCATTATCACTTCCTACGGTCGTAGAAAGTCAAACCGATCAGCAACCATCCAATTCTCCTATTCTTTGTATTATCATTATCACCCAATCAGATGCGTGACAGACTGCCTTTAAGGCGACGAGTCTTTGAAGCTAAGCCTCTATCCTCGAGCAGCGATGTTGGGAGAAATAACTTATGCCTTGGGACTTGGATCCAAGCTTACAAAGCTGTTAAAGGCCCTGGGCGATTCAAACATAAATACATTGACAACCATAAGTCGGTGAAATAAAAGCGTAATAGACCTTTTAGCTATTCTGAAAAGAATCAGAATCGAACGATATTTTGCAACATTCTGTGGAATTTTCGAATGTGCACAATAATGATAGAAGTTCTAACGCCACTCGATCGAACGTCGCTTATAAATATGTATAAAAATAACGCTCGATCCAGGCCTTTTTGTAGAATAGCTAAAAGGTCTATTATTCAAAAACAAGACTGGCAAAGCAATCATTTGGGCATATTTTACTGGGCGTTGGTGAGACTTGTTAAAAATTCATGAGGTGAAGAGGTGTCAAATGAACTTCAAGCGAATAGAACGCAGCCTGTGGCGATAATTGACAGACAAAACAGACTATTACAGAGGACAAAATCTTGTAAAGTTTACAATCATTTCCGACGTATGATGATAAAAATATTTTGAAATCTTTTTCAATTTATTTCAAGAAATAAAGCCAAGATTTGAGGCAGCAGGTGCATGGGATATAAACAGCCTTCTTTAATCCAACGGCATTTTGTTTTGTTGAGATATTCATAATTCAAGATGAAATCAAGTCAATTATTTGAAATAATGAATTAGATTAATTTTTTCATTAATTTGAAGATCTAGATTTCACTGCTTCTCCCCCAAATTAAGGATTAAGTCCTGCACTGACAAAAATTAACAACAAAATTAGGCAAAATCTAATCCACGGTTGTTTTACTTCAAAATCTAGATTTCACTGTTTCTCCGCCGAATTAAGGGTTAAGTTTTGCAGTGATAAAATCAAAGGAAATGCTGCAATTGTAAATAGGCTTGTCTATAAATAGAACATTCAGACAAAGCATTGTTTCTTTGGTTATCCTATGTTAATGGCGCATATGCAGCATCGATTTGAATGAGGTATCTTTAGGTTGTTTCGCTATATGCAAATGCAAGCTTTTCACCTTGCACAAACCCCGGGGGAGGGGGGTACTACACATATTTTGGGTACGGGGACGTGCCATCGGGAAGGGTATCGATTTTCGCGATTTTGGTATACGGAACGGTATCGATTTTCACAATTTTGGTATAAGTACAACGTCGGGTATAAATTTTCGGAAAATTGGTATAAGGTCGGGTATGTTTTTGAAGCTTCGATGGCACGTCCCCGACCAAAGCCTGGTCAAGTACCCCCCCCCCCCCGGGCACAAACCCTTTAACAAACATGTTAGGCAAAATCTGATCCATCGAGCCTAAGCGATTTCAACAGACTTATCACATCAGTCGCAGTCAAAGATACTGCAATGCCTTTTTCTCTAAAATCAGTCATTGATGCTTTCCTTGTTTGTATGATGTCTTTGCAGATTTTGCATTAAACTTGGGATTTTGCATCAAAATTTCTCGAGCATTGTTTGAATAAATTTTACAATCACTCCATTGATAGAAATTTGCTGATTTTCAGCTTTGAAATATTGCACAGCTGTTTAGCAAAAACTTCTATTGACAAGATGTTCTCACCATATAATTTTGTTTTAGTAACTTCATTTACAAAGAATTTACTTTGCAATAGAAGCTAAATAAAATAGTTTAAAACACTAAGTAAGATAGATCCACATCCATTAGAAATCAGATTAAACTCACAGAAATTTACAGATGTTTTGGGCGTGTACATTAAACGATTACATGGGCTTATTAACAAGTTCAAGATCTTTGAGAATGCATACGAATGTCACATGAATAAGTTTCATCGTCTTTTTCCCACTTTTTTTCACGGGCAACGTGAAGATTAAATGTTGGCATACCTTAGTTTTTGTCCGTTATTTCCTAATTAACAATGCCCAAAATTCAACAACCTTCGCAACATACCTCCAGTCCTTTGTTGATTAAAGGATTCTTAGCATCAATTAAATTGTGAAAGCACCATGTTTGTTCTTCTTCTGTGTTCATCTGCTCTCGTATTATCGAAACTGTCAAGTCACACTGCAAGCGATGCAGCTGCCCGCCATCACTCCTTGCTTGGCCTAAATTTTAATTCCCTCCTGGAGGCGCATTTAAAAATTTAGGCCAAGCAAGGAGTGATGGCGGGTAGCTGCATCGCTTGCAGTATGACTTGACAGCGTCGATGATACGAGAGCAGATAAACACATAAGAACAAACATGATGCTTTCAACATTTAATTGATGCTAAGAATCCTTTAGTCAACAAAGAATTGGAGGAATGTTGCGAAGGTTGTTAATTTTTGGGCATCATTAATTAGGCCATAACAGGCAAAAACTAAGGTAGTCCAACATTTTATCTTCACGTTGCCCGTGCTCTCTTTGCTTGTGTTCGTAATGGGCCCAGCCATGTAGAAGCTAAAAGCAATGCAAAAACTGTCCAGGATTGTCTTGCCTGCCTTTAAGACACTGGTGTGTGGCTCAGTTTAGTGGCAGAAGATTTGAAAAAGGTTTGGGTTTTCGTCTCCGTTGCATCTTGTATACTGCCATCTTGGGCACCGCTACGAACACATCTTTACTCCGCTTTCCTGTACATACCTGTGTTAAATTTTCCATGCACCATGTAAAATTTGGATTTGACATATGAGCCATCTTTTACATAAATAAACTGGATGTCCTAAAACGATGTATCGGCATTTGCTGAACCTACAACCATAAATTATGTACCAATACGATCATACGACCAATTTTTACGAAGCAAAAGAGTAACTTAGATGATGAAATTCATCTCCTTAAAATTGGTCATATCGTTCCAGAGTTTTGGAGAATTTTAGTTGGAAGCTACTTCAGAAAATTTTTGAGAAAAACTAAAAATTACGACCAACTTTGGCTTTCAACAAGATGACAATTGCTTTCTTAGCAACTTAAACAAGCAACCTATATACATTTACATTTTTGATCAGGTTTTGCTTCTTGGTGGATAACTACGCCTACTTTCATATTTTGAAGTTGAAAGTTGGGAATAAGTTATCGAAATCTTTAGATATACTTTACATATGTTCAAAAATAAGCCCTAAGCACAATAACCCATAACTCTGGAATGGTATCACCGATTTTAATGAAACAAATTTCAAAATCTTAGTTTGACTTTCTGCTACAAAAAAATTGGGACTTCATTCAAATCGATGCAAAATTCATGACGGCACATTTTGGCAACGGCTGACATCAATTTAGGACACCCGTTATCGATAATGGTTCCGATATTCACAGCTATCTTCAAGAATAGACCTTTTAGCTATTCTAAACGATACTCGTGTAGATGTTGAAGAATTTTCGAATGTGAACATTAGTGATAGAAACTCCAACGCCACTCAATCGACCCTTTCATATAAAAATGTATAAAAATATCGCTCGAACCAGACTCTTTTTAGAATAGCTAAAGGTGTATTGAGAACTATCTAAAACAACAAGGGCAGATTTTGTAATACAATAGAATGAGTTGCTTTTGTTGACACCTCAATTCAAAGCAATTAGCGATTGCAGACAAAGGAAATTCTCTCAACCAGCAATTCAAAACAAACAAAGCCGCAAAAGTTTCTTTGAAACCCAGGTAGCTAGCTCGCTCGTTGTGCATTCCAGAAACTGTTTTTAAGGGCAAACACGAGCGTAGATCGAAAGAAGAAGGATGCATCTACACATCTGCCGCGGGCATTTTATTTGTTTGGTTCAAAAGCCGTTCAGGAGGCGATTCAATTCTCTTATTTTTTTTGGTGTTATCAAAACATTTACTGCTCAGCTTCTGGACCAAAGAAATAAAATGCCCGCGGCAGATGTGTAGATATATCCTTCTTCTTCCGATCTATGCTCATGTTTGCCCTTAAAAATAATTGCTGGAATGCACAGCGAGCGAGCTAGCTACCTGGGTTTCAGAGAAAATTTGCGGCTTTGTTTGTTTTGAATTACTGGTTGATAGAATTTCCTTTGTCTGTGATCGCTAATCGCTTTGAATTGAGGTGTCAACAAAAGCAACTCGTGCTATTGTATTACAAAATCTGCCCTTGTTATCTAAAACGAAACTCACCATCAATGAAACTTCTTTCCTACAACTATGACATGTGATAGTAGCAGATCTTGGGTTGACTGTATGTTCGAGGCATCTTCTGCAAAACGTATGCAAACATGGCAGCAATCTAGGATCGTTGTACATCTCCCCACAGAGCGCGCAAATCAATTCTTCTGGGATCTTGTTTACAACTCTGTGTTGTGGTTCTTCCCGTGCAGAAGCCATCATAGGAGGCGGTTCCTGAAACAAAGAGTTTTGATATTCAAGTAACTTGCGAAGTGTTTTCGGCATTAGGCTGTTCTCCGCATTGCCGCTATGTGTTTGCTCTTGACGCGAGGTGTTTGATACAACGCCATTAGCATGGCCCTGATACTTTTGCGGCGACAGTTGCATGTTCATCGAATAAGAATTATTTTCACGTGTTCCACTATTTTCATGCGTCCCACTAATGTCGCGAATTGCAGACAAATATTTATGTGAGTCTGTAGTCTGGGTAGAATCTACTCTGTCCGTGTAAAAGCTGGAATGCTCTGAATAACTGTTATCAGCAGCAGATTGGCCAGAATCTTGTCTTTGAAAAAGTTGACTAGATTTTATCTGTTGACTTCGGTACATCTTCAAAGCATCTACGATAATCTTCTCCGTTTCGTAGTCAATTTTAACAGAGTTATTTTCCATGTCTGGGTGCAATACGAGAATTAGAACCAAGGTGCTCCGTGCATGCACACTTACACGTTAATATGTGAATATCAAACAGTGCGCACGCGAACAATTGTTTGGGTATTCTTCACGTCGGTATGGATCCTAAAACGAATACTTCTTCACATTATAAGATACGAACACGCCATCTCCAGAAACAGCGCGAAGTAGAGTGAATGCAAAAATACCAAGCCAAAAACACAGTCATTTCTTCGTCAATATGAATCGTAAAACGCCTCACGCAACCTGCAACGGGAACACGCTATTTCAGTAAACAGCGTGCACAGTGATGTTAAATGGAGCACTGAATGTGAGACTGTACATGCGACAATACTACGCTCGATTACTTGTCTAAATGAATCATAAAACGTAGCATGTGTGGTCCAAGAAACCTCAAGCACAAATAAGCTACTTGACGACACAGTGTTGTCACGGCAATGTTGGACACAGCACTGAATGTGAAATTATGCACGCGACAATACGAAGCTCAATTAGCCGTTATTTTCGTGTGTGCGTGAAGCATAAAACGCACAGTGTATGCTTCCAAACATGAATGAACCACTTTTCACTGAAATTTCACACGGTTACACAGCTACAAATAAAAACACGCCACATCAAGTAACAGCACTGAGTCTGAAACTCCCATTCACGTGATATTACCAGACTTGAAATAACTGTCATAAGGTCTTAATCAAGCACTAAGCTAAAGCCACCTTATGCTTGTTCTTATTATCAATTCAACCAATCAATGGCGATATCAGTCTATAATTGGATCTTACTGGTTAGATTGCAAAATGCAAACTGCTGTTTGCGGTTGGGGGCTAATGTTATTGAGTAGCCTTGTTCAGGAATTTCGGGCGTTTGCACTTCGCAGACCATACCAGTAACGAAAACCTCATGTAAAATTATTAGCATTTCGAATACTTCGTAAGAATTCTTTTCATCAAATAACTCTACTGCAACGCTCCAGCGATCGCCTAGTTCATTCAAAAATTCTTGTTCACTTCAGCTCTGTCTGGAGCAAGACATTCCATAACATGAAACCAGATCATTTTCATCAAGAAGGATTCTTTAGCGTCTCCAATACCAATGCGATACTTCTTCGTTAAATAGCTGCAATACAACGTTTCATGACAATCCCAACATTTTTTCATCTACTTCAGAGCAATCTAATAAGCAGCCTAGTAGTAATCTTCCAAGTCTCTCAAATACACCTGTTCTTGCAGTAATTCTTACAACGACAACATTACAGGTACTTCCTTAGCCTTTGCAATAGCCTCGCTAACTGACCTCGTCAAGCATACAAAGCATCGGAAACTGACAATGTAATATATAGTTTCATGCATCTTATGAAAGAATAAAACATTGCATTTGTTTAGTAAATATTCTTCGTGTAGAGCCTCAAAATGTTCTTTATCTTCGATAGAAAGCAAATCCTTCTTTATCCCCAACGATATAGCCTGGCGACGGTGTAACAGTTTGAAATCTTCTTTATTCAAATATTCTTCGTGTAATTCCTCATATTCTTCCTCATCTTCGAATTAACACAATGGTGTTACAAACATCTTGCTCCAGATGCTTTGTGAAAGAGAGAATGAATAACTTGTTATGCGAATGTTTTCTTATCGCTCTTCACTTTCTTCTGCAGTCTATCTTCTTCATTTATCATCTGTTACATTCATCTACTTCTTATCCTCCCGTCAATGCATAACTCTTCCATATACCTTTCACATTCAATAAGGTCATTAACCAGCCGCTAGCCACAAGTAACTAATTCTGCGATCAACCTCAATGAGATTTTGGTCCTTATGACGGAAAACTAGTTAACTTTTACGTTCATCCAATACTGCATCGCACACCCTATGCATTATTGTTGCTTTGCTGTTGTGAACAGTTATCGCAAGTCAGCTCTTGATTGACTATCACGAGTTTCAGTAAATCTAGAGCTACATTTTAAATAAAAATGCCACAGAAGACTTTCACCAATTAACTTTAGCTCTCTCTCCTCTATCAATCCATCTAAATTATCGCTGGTTTTAAATCTTCAGAAGAGTCAAGCATACTCTTATCATCTAAATTCCACTAGATCTCCTGCCTGCATGTAAAAACCAGCATATCTCCTATGAAATAAACCAAATGTTTGATTATGTCAGCTGTCAACACTTAACTTTGCACCTCGTTTCGAGCGAAATTTCTCAAAATTATCTCTACTTGTTCGACTTTCGTGGAGTCGAACGTCTCTCACATCATCTAAGTAAGTAGTTTACTCCCTGCCTGCATGTAAAATCCGACACATGTCCTATGCAACAAGACACAAGAGTAAACAAGACATTGAATGAACTGAGATCAACTCTGGATACGCAGATGCTATGTCTATTAATATCTTCGTATACCGACGACAATATAGCAGATGAATTCTTGAACTTGACCGCAAATCAAGCCACAGAATTAATTATCTGTAACTAGATCCATAACAAAGACGTAAGATGACACTGTCAGGAGATGGATAATTCAAACTCCCCTGCGGATACCATACTGTGTACGCCTCCCTTAATAACATCAAGCGTCAGCCACACAAACTCTCCATTTTTCTTAAATTCGAAATCTTTCTGACTGAATTAATTAATTTTAACTCCCCTGTGGGCAACCATATGCCTCCCACAACAACATCGAACGTCAGTCACCACACGAACTCTCCATTATTGGTCGATTGTTAAACTTGAAACCCCTATTATATACGCCAAATGAACTTTTTAACTCCCCTGTGAACACCCCTATTATATACGACAGCCAGAAAACTTTCCATTAATAGTCAAATGTTAAAATTTCTGTCTCGAAATCTTTCTGACTGAACCAACGATTTGAAACTACGATGCTGTTAATTTTATCACCCTCGACTCTATCGATGTTTCTGACTTACAATCTGCTTGTGTTGAAACTATTTCGCTTTAATCAATTCTTTTCGTGGAACTCCGCATTTTCTTTCATCAAAGTTGACCATTAACAATATCGAAACATCACCCGGAAAATCGTCAATGTTTGCTCAAGATGAACGTTTCGGTCCGAAACTGTCTTCTCTTGAAGTTTATAACATAACAGTCTCGGTTTGAACAAGTCTTTGTGTCTACAATTAACAAACGCAAAAAATGCCTTCTGTTGAAATTGATCTTGAATATTTCATGAGGTGGATTTAGCAGAAACGGCTGATCCAATAACTAAAGAAATTTTCTGGGAGTTCTAGCATTTTGTTAAATCATTGGATACCTGCCAAAGAATTACTATCAGCGATAGGACACCAACAGTGTGTATCACTGTGAAAGTTTTATCAGTAGTGAGCCACCTTAACTGCATATCCACCTTAAGTCTTAACCTCCAGAGGTTTGTGCAGATCCACCAAAAGAAGTGGTTAAGGTGGCTCGCTGCTGATACAATTTTCACAGCGATATACACTCTTGGTGTCGAATCGCTCATGGAATTACCTTCCTACATGTGTTCGTAATTCATTTCTCCATGGTAGGTGTCTGCACAATGTTTTGTAAAAGAACAATGTTAATTGCACAAGGGCAGATTTTGTAATATAATAGCAACAGTTGTGTTTGATTGTAATTAAAACACTTACTGCTCAGCTTCTGAACCAAATAAATAAAATGCCCAAGGAAGATGTGTGGATATATCCTTCTTCTCTCGATATATGCTCCTGTTTGCTCTTAAAAATGATTTCTGGAATGCACAACGAGCGAGCTAGCTACCTGGGTTTCAGAAAAACTTTTGCGGCTTCGTTTGTTTTGAATTACTGGTTGATAGAATGTCCTTTGTCTTCGATCGCTAATCGTTTTGAATTGCGCTGTCAATCAAAACCAACTCGCGCTATTGTCTTACAAAATCTGTCCTTGTTTCTTTGTTGTCTAAATGGTAAGTTTTATTGTCATAGGTTAGGCATACAATCAACAAAGCACAGCCAATTGAGTAAAATGTATTCCCTCCTGAATATGCTTTTCCCCAGAGATGCTTCCAATCTGCACTGACATTATCACACAATTGCAGATATCAGGAAACTGCTTAGCAAAACAACACAGAGTTATTAACACCAACAAGATATTTTCTGTTTAGTCATGTCTACCAACAACAGGCCAAAATTCTTGAAGTTCATTGCTAAAATCATGCAGTATAAAATTCTCTAGAATGGGGAGCAAGCTTGCTGCGATATACCAGACATCAAATTTCTTGTTGTTTCTGGTCTATATCGTTAAACAATGCTTCCCGAGCACCAAACTCATAAAAATATGCAGTCCTCTAAAAATAAATGTCAATTATTTTCATTTTGGATTTCCCAAGAGTTGTCAAAATGCTTCTATATATCCTAGCTACATTATTGCATTATTTTTCTTCGAAAATCGCAGATGGATAATCATGCCTTAAGCCTGAGAGAGCAATAAACTATAAGAAGCTTACTCAGATGCTATCCAATCGCTAAATTTTGATGGGAACTGCCGCCTTTCATACGCCAATATTGCTGAAGCTTACAACATGAACAAGGACAGATTTTGTAAGACAATAGCATGAGTTGCTTTTGTTGACACCTGAATTCAAATCGATTAGCGATTGCCGGCAAAAGAAACTCTCTCAATGAGTAATTCAAACAAACAAAGCCGCAAAAGTTTCTCTGAAAACCAGGTAGCTAGAGGGCTCGTTGTACATTCTAGAAATTGTTTCTAAGAGCAAATATGAGCATGTATCGAAAGAAGAAGAATGTGTCTACGCACCTACCTCGGTCATTTGATTTGTTTGGTTCAAAAGTCGATTGGGAGACGATTAAATTCTCTTATTTTTTGGGTGCAATCAAAACATTTACTGCCCAGTTTCTGAAGCAAAGAAATAAATGCCCGCGGTAGATGTGTAGATATATCCTTCTTCTTTCGATATATGCTCATGTTTGCCCTTGAAAACAATTTCTGGAATGCACAACGAGCGCGCTAGCTACCTGGGCTTCAGAGAAACTTTTGCGGCTTTGTTTGCTTTGAATTACTGGTTGAGAGAATTTCCTTTGTCAGCAATCGCCAATGGCTTTGAATTCAGGTGTCAACAAAAGCAACTCATGCTATTGTGTATACAAAGCGATTTTCCCTTCAGAAGAATAGATTTCACACGCTCTGAGTGTACTTAATCAAATCAAAATAAACAGAGAAAGCAAAACCTCACGCTCGGCTGCGTCGAAGGTGTGAAATCTATTCTTGAGGCTGTCAAATTGCTTTGTCTTAAAAAGAACTGTATCCTTTGCTCCACAAAATCCACCTTGCTTCCCAGCCATGTTATAGTCGTTGCTTTTCTATAACTAGACGCAAAAGTTACCAAATGCTTTTAGTATCAACTCAAATCAAATAAAACTTTCTAGCCCAAATCTATGTTTGTTGACATTTCGCATAGCTCATCTAATGATTCAAGAAATTTCTAATTTGTTTTTGCTGAGTCGGAAAACAATCTAGATAATAAAGAAATTTAATAAACAAAAGCATATTGACAAAATCGTATCGAGATGATTTTCACGATGTATCAGGTCTCAAACTAAACATTTACTCAATGCATATTTACCAGGTAGATATCTCTTTTAAGATTGAAGAAATCTTCAAGATTCAAGACTTCAGAATGCGTCCAGAGATTTCCGATGCTAAAGAACAGAAAGGGCTCTCAGGAGATATTGAAAAGTGTATCTCAAATTAATAAAGCCTTACAGGTCCAAAAAAATATGCCACAACAGTTTGCAAGGCTCGAGAGCAGCAACTGATTTGTCTGGATCAACGGATGAAATAATCTGCAAGAAATTCCAAAACAGCTGCAGCCGCTTTTTAAGAAAGCATTCTCCTCGAGGATAATCAATTTCCTGCAACTCTCCAAAGAATCCTGGATCTTTAATCTTTAAAATCGATGATTTTAAAGAAGTTTCCTTGGTAAACGACTAAAAATTGGCCAAGGTGAAAGAAAATGTGAAAACTTCTAACAATTACATTTGCAAAAGCTTTTTGTAAACCGTCGTTTCTATTGCAAGTTGGTAAAAATGTTTTGAATGCGCAAATGAAGAAGAAAACGTTATTATCTTTCTTGCATTGTTTTTATTGATATCGGGTGAAGCTTTGAACAACTCCCCTCGATATCTCCTCTCATCTTGTCTCTCGATCAACTGAATGTCTTCTTAACAAATGAACGACAATTTGTTAGTTGTCTCCTTGTTAGAGCGCCAAAAGCGCCACGGTGGAATGATCCAATTACGAAATTTAACTCTGCTAATCAATGCTATGTTACCTCTGTGAAAACAGATGCCACCTAAACCCATTTATTCACGTCGGTGGCCGGAAAGGTCGCTCGTTTCGTCTGGCTGAAAATGTTGTTTTCGACGTGAAAAACAAATAGCCCACGCATTTCTCAAGCAACAAAAATAAATTTGATCCAGCAGGTCAAAGAGAACAACTCGAAGCAACAAGATTGATTCTAAAACTTGTTGATAGGATTCATTAGAACGGATTCATGTTTGTTTTGAAAAGAAATGCGCCATTTTGAAGGTGAATCCTTACAATTTCTGACAAGTGAAGCATTTTTCATGCTTTCTCAAACAAATTAAAATGCTTACTTTGCTGTTTTTGCTGGTATGTTCTTCTATTTCCTTGATTTGGTTTGACCTTCGCGAAGCTTTGAGTAATCATCCGCCATTACCAAATCAAAGAAATAGAAGAAAATACCAGCAAAACAGCAAAGTAAACCTTTTAATTTATTTGAGAAAGCATGAAACATTCTTAACGTGTCAGAATCACAACAAACCGAACTAAAACTTTAAACAACTACTGATATGTAAAAGAAATTTAAGAGAAGTTTGTCCACTGGTTACTTTTCTTTACCACTTTTTCGATCTGATATCAATTTGAAAGAGACTCGGGTATCGTTCTTATTTCTGTCATGTGTTGTTGTAGTTGCGTAGTTTAAGTAGTTTTTTTCATCTCTATGTTAATACCTTTAGGGTAGACACAGCCTTTTGCTCATTTGGGGATATCGTCCTAGTAGTATTGTAGAGTAATTCTTGTAAGTAGTGTAGGTCGTAATATGCATTGTAACATTTTATTGGATTATATATAAAACGTTCTGTACAATTAACTCAATCATGCTGAAAACATCAAGGGTTAGAATTACACCGCCATGATTTCTACAGAATCTTTGCAAAGTTAACCAATATTTCTTATGAACAACAGTACTGGATCGATATTCTGGTAAACATCATTCAAATTTGATCAATACAAGGAAATTCTTTGCCTCGAAAACACGAGGTCATTGTGACCACCCTCATAAGGTCAAGGTTGCATGGGTAATGAGGTGCCGAAGTGACTCTAGACACGTAGATTAAACCGAGAAAACATTGTTTGATAGAGCAAAAGAAATATTCCATCTAGCATCCGACAAAAATCTGCCTTGCAGACGGAACGGCCTCCCTGAACTTTAAAGTTTAAAACCAGCTTAATACATTGCGATCCTGTAATATGCACGCTTCTACTTGAAAATCTAGTTTGAGCTAAAATCAAATCAAGACAGAAGGTTACATGTTATTGCAGATATCTGTCAAATATTGGTCAAACTTTATACGGGGTTCCGAAAATAATTGTGCCCTGTTTATGTGGCTGTTGTGGAGGAGGTGTAGCTTTGATTGTCTCAGTTTTTACACAGTTGAATAGACCAGTCCTCAACTTAGAGTTTGGTGCGATGTTTAAAGGGGCTCCGTCGTCAAAATGTAAACAAAACGATGATTTTGCAGTTTTTTGAAAGGTGATATCACACAGGATTTTCATATTTTTTCAAAATGAAAGTTGCTATTTAGACATTAATCATTGTACTTCACTAAGGAACAAACCAAACATTCATATCTTCTACGATTGCTCGGATATAAGTGGATTTTTAACGGTCACTTTTTGGTTGCTTGGGTGAAGCCATCAAACAAACTTCAGAAGACAATGGATGAACAAGTGCGAGTTTACGGATTTGTTTACTGTTTGACGACGGAGCCCCTTTAAGTCAGTTTGACAAGTGGTTGCTGACTCATGGCAGAAGAAAAGCAAAAACGTGGTTGCTTCAAAAACAGCACTAAAATCCAACAAAAATTAGCCACTTCACAAAAACTCTGAGTACTCAAGCTCACCCAGCTATGGCTTTGAGTGATTATCGAGCCGTGTACAAAACAGGCTTTACATGCATCCCTGTTGGCTGTTATCATGTTTTAAGCATCAACGGCAAACTTACGCCATGCTTAGCGCCGTTTAAGGACACACAAAAATCACCCGCAATGCAAAAAAGAAGATAAAATTATGTCTAATATATCGAATACGGTTATGCGTCACTAAACTTTTAAATTTGCCGAAATAGCAGCTGATTTTGGTTAAACAGGCGGGCTCGGTGACTCGATACACAAATGTTTAACAGTATTAAAAACAGTTTGGAGAGCCGTAGGGCATAGCATGACGTGTAAAGTAGAACTTATTATGACTGTGGTAACTTATGGTCTAAATCTTCTACAATGTGTTGACAGGATGTGCACCAAAAGGGTGATAAAGATTTTATATCTGATAAAATAGAGCTGCAAGATTATTATATTATTGATGAAGGAAAAGTCAGGCTGTATTTCGTGAAGAACCACACTTGAGAATGTCAGATTGAAATATAGCTTGATTTATTAGAAAGATAAGTTGCAGGCCAACAATTTCTTTCCAATCGAAGAAAAATTAATTCGCAGATGAAACAGCTCTATGGTGTACAGTCTATTACTTATAAATGAATACGCAGCTTATATTCTGCGAAGAAACATGCTTGAAAATGTCAGCCTGAATTTAGCTTGACTTATTGAGACAATATCTTGTTACTCGGAAAGAAACATAACCGTAGAGGAAACATCTCTTCTTGAGTTTCTTAGTTAATTCTTTGAACGCCTAAAACTATTGTCTATTTAGAGTAGAAGAAAACGTTGAGATGTTGGACTTACATCTATTGTAAATCAAAGTTGCAGTCTACAACTCTTTGCAGTCGAAACGAAATAACATCGTTGATGCCTCCACCATATTTCTTAGCTGTCTTAAGTATAAATAGTTAATCTTTCAGCACCTTGACTAATGGTGTAGTAAAAATAAAACAACACTTTCAAAGTAAATTTTCTCAACAGAATGTAGATTTCACCTGTTCCCATTTCCGCTGCTCTCTGTCGTAAAACAAGAACATTTTCTTCTAAATTTCGCAACCAGTCCTGCAGCTCTTGGAAAACGTTGTTGTCATTGACACGCAAATCAAGATTATTTATGGAAAATCTTCTCTATATTTGTTATAGATTCCATTGCAAGCGAAACCGTTCGAAATGTCAACACAGCTTCTCAAGCAACGATGATATAACGACAGCTGTTCGATTGCCTCAATCACCAACCCCTTGAATAGTTTATTTTCTATCTCAAATTTAATAAAGATCTAATATAAATTGTTTTGTGGTATATTCTAATAAAGCACCCCCTGGAATCCATTCCTTCTGTAATCAGGCAAAGATTTCTTCAGTTAAGATCTAAACATTTTATGTTTGGTTATAAGAGCTAATTTAAAAACCCCGGAAATTAAAACGGAAAGCTTGTCTGCTTGTCAAAAGTCACACATACGAAATCGAGAGCTAAATTTCTAAATTGCGAAAGCATATCTTTTGATTATGTAGTTAGGAATTGCAAGTACTGATCTGTAAGTTTATTAAAATCTTGACAGATTAATCCGTCAGTGTAGCTAGCGGTCATTAGCAATTCAGCTCAGCAGGTTGACTGCATTAGGTGTGATTAGTCTTGAATGGAGAATTTTTTTCGTAAGAATTTTGCTTTGTTGAAATAGTCAATGGCAAATAGAATTTCCTTAAATTGAGCCAAAAGCATCAATGAACAGCATTGCTTCAACAAGAACAAATTTTGTGATCATAAAAATCAGGTTTTCGAAAGGATGAAGAATATTTTCACAACTCTGAGTGCGCTCAATCAAAGCAAAATGAACAGAGAAAGCAAAACATGGTCGACTGCGTTGAAGGTGTGAACTCTATTATTGTGACTGCCAAATCATTTTGTCTTGGTCAGACTTGTATTTTACAAACTTCGTCCTTCTTCAGTGCTTTTTCAATTCGAATGCCCTGTCTTACTTTTTTGAAACGTTACTGAGGAATTTTTGAAGTGTGCACAACAGTCGCTCGACCCAGACTCTTTTTTTGTAGAATAGCTAAGGGTCTATTCCTGATCGTTAGATTATTTCATCATCTCTCGAATGGCCACTAAGAAAGGTTTTACTCAACAAATTTCTCAACTTACTGCATGCTCAAGAGTAAACAGAAGTTCCCCCGGAATAAGTCTTATTGTGAAGCTTTTGATGATGGCATTAAAACTAGTCACGATTGGTTTTTCAAATTGACCATGAGCTTACCGATTCATTTGTCATGACTTGTTTTCCACACAGTTTTTAGGTCTTATGTGTTAATCAAAATTTCTGCCATTTGAATGAAAAGCTGCAGCCTTCATTAAAAATTCATCGAGTTAAAAGTTATTGTTTGTAAGAAAAGGGTGTTTTCCATCCATGCTGAAGCTCAAGAATTTCTTCACTTGCCGTGTACCGGTTACAATAAGAAACAATGTTCGTTTCGTTCTACAGGTGAAGTTGAAGTGAAATAAAGTTACGGTTTTTAGCGCCAAGCGCTGGGATCGCATCGCAGAAATAGAATAGGCCTAATCGAGTCCAAGACCCCTTGTCATGACGCTGAAGTGATGGGGCTCTACCTGGGATCGAACCCGGTCCACCTGGCTGTTCTGGCTGCAATGTCAGAGGATGACACCACTGCACCACAACACCTTCATGCTATGACTTTGTAGGCACTCTTCCAATTTATAATTGTAGTTGAACATTCAAAGATCTTACATACGAGAATTCACCCGTCCAAATCGTACTTGAAATTGCGCGTCATTACAACATCTCTCCATCTTACGAGCAATGACAAGAGCAGGGTTTGAAACAAAAGCATCATTCGCTTTTGATTAACACGCCATTTCAAAGAAATTTACAATCGCAGACGAAAAAGGATATTCTATCAATCCCCAAATCAAAAGAAACGAAGCGGCACAAAGTGCCCAGAATGCAGTATGGCTAACTACCATGTTGTGCAAATGAGAAATGTACGATGAAGGCAAATCGTGAGTATCATATCGAAAGAACAACGATATATCTACTCAAAAATGTATCATATTGAGAAGCTGAGCATTAAGTGTTTAACTTACAGCCCTAAATATTGAAGAACTGCAATTCCTACTGTTCAGCCTACTTGCAAACTCTCTTTTTTCTACACGATGCAAAACCATGATGTATCTTGTTAATAATTTCTTGAATTTTCAAAATTTCAACTTGAATTAGAGAGTGCATGCAGTTAAAAGTTGACCTTCCCCTCCCAAGAAATTAGATCTAATTAATTGATTAAAAAAACTTGCAAAAGACATATAAACCTATAAAACCGCTAATAAATTGTCAGTAAAGAAAAAAGGCAGATTTTATTACAATAGCAAAAATTGGCTTTAATTGACGCAACAGTGCAAACAATGGGATTTCATGCAAATGATAAGTCAAGCTGCGAATGTAAATAAAACAGACCGCAAAAGAAGTGAGTAGGTGAGTAAAAGGTGAGTTTCTGAGTAAACGAGTTTTCGAGAGCGTGATTAAATTGAATGATTGAATGAACGGTTGACTGATTTTGCGAATAAATTAGTTGATGCATGAGTGAATGATTAGATGAACTGTTTGAGAGTGTGATTGATTGATTGATTGATTGATTGATTGATTGATTGAGTGGATGAATATGTGTGTGAGTGGGTGAGCGATAAGATGTATCGATGGGTGAGCGATAGCTAGAGTGATATTGATTGATTGATTCAATATTTGATTTAATGTGTGCATGAATAGGTGAATGAGTATGAGTTAGTAAAAATCACAACTCGATATGTCATTGGGGGACTTTTGAGGAATATTTTAGATTCTACAAACAAACAAATGTGTATAACGAGGTAGTTTGAAGTCATACAAAATGAAACGGCTGCAGATCATCCTTTAGAGTCTACTAAAATCAACAGCATTTCAATATCTGGTAAAGATAGAGGCTTCATTAAAGCACCTCAAATTTGGAAGGAAAATGCGAGCATGCAGCTTAAGAGCTTCATTAAGCAAAAGCAAAGACTCAAAGAAAATTTCAAGAACTTTAATCACTTCTACAACCAGTCTGAAACTATAAACCTTTAAAGTTGTATTTTTGAGCACTTCGGTTTTGTAAAACGGAGCAACTGGATCAGTTTTCGAAGCAATGATTAGATTTCTCCAGCGTTGAATTAAGAATTGTGTTGGTCAAAACCTAATCGATAACGTGATGAGCAATCTATTTCATCTATTTTTGAGCCTTTCATGTGAGTGAGCTAGAGTAACTTAAGAAACTCACAATTGACATAATTTCTTCCCAAGGAAAGCTGACAGTTTAAAAATGATCGAAGAATTTGAAAAACCCAGTGAGAGCACACCATCATGGTCAGCTGCGCGGAAAGTGTGGAATCTGTTCTCCAGAAAGGCAAATTGCTTTGTAATGACGGAAAGCTGAATTTTTTGTTTTAAATAATTCACCTTTGCAGGCAAAAAACAAACTTTGTCATGACTTTAGAACGCTGTGACCGTTTTCAATGACGTTTAAGGCATACTTTCCACAGTAAATAATCTATGACTTTAGCACAAACTACACAGTGAACGAAGCTAGAGATGATACTGAGCAATCCAAAAAGTTTATTGCGTAAGACCCTGGGCGCTTTCTGGATTATCTGGAGGCAGAGAGCTGTTGGGAAGTCTTTAGGATTAACATCTAATTCGTTGAATTGTTAAAACTTATCGGGGCACAGCTGAATAAAAAGCGCTGAAACACGATTGCAGCACGTGAGCACGGGCTATAATGCACCGTTGAAGTGGCCTATATCATGACCAAACTTGTATACTCATTGTGTTGTTTCTCTTCCACGGGATTGCGAGAAGAGCTTGAGATCATCATCATCATCATCATCATCATCATCATCATTAATTTATTTACAAAGTAGGCTGAAAACAAAACCATAGCTAAAATTACAGCTAATTAAGGCCTGAGACTGGTGCCTTCCCTGCGTTGCGTTCTTTTCTTGTTGCAACAATGATGGAATAAAGTTCAAACCATTTTAAATTCTATATTCACTTGCAAGTCCATTTTAAATTCCATTTTATTTGCTTCGAATAAACGAGATTCTACTTTAAAAAATGTGCAATTTAGGGGTGCCTGGTTTCAGATATCGCACAAACTTGAACTTCAAAAGCTCGAAACTCTGTGAATATTTAGCTGATTCGCTAGCTTCTGGTGTCTAAAATTAATTTGAAATCTCAGCAATATGGCTATCTTACCATGGAGCCCATTCATTATTTCGTTATTTTTTAACATTTAATCAAACATCGAACAATATTTTTGGGACACCCTGTATTTCTTTAGACGAATTGCTTGCAAGAAACTTCGGCTACTTTGCAATACATATACCGTTTGACTTTTCAGAAATCTTCAGTATCTTTTGAAATTACAGCTCATTTAATATTTCAGCTCATTTGATGTTGTGACGCCATCAGATTTCAAAATCGTAACCAAAAAGAATCAAAGACTTGTGCTTGACACAATATCGTTGAAGAACTATGGTTTACTTGGAAATTACTCTATGTTCTCTCAAAACAGTTTAGAAATTAAAGTGGTAAGGTGGTTTCTTTCAAAATTTTTCTTGAATCCTTGAAAAGTAGGATCTTCTCATTGTGAAAATATCGAAGATTTCAGAAAAATTTAACAATAGAGTTCTAAAATTGCTGAAATTTCTTTCAAGTCATTCAGTAATCCATTTTACCCCAAACATACGCCAGTGAAAATGTATTTCATTACATACCAGCATTTTATTCCACGAGATGTTGATATCAATTTCCTTAATGAATAAATCCTGCACAGCCAAAAAACGCTGGTTATATTGCAGATCTCAAATGCTGCCAATATTGACGAGGCATTCCATTGGGCGAAATATCATGCGACCGATGTCACTAAAGTTCGTGTTGCAAAACAAACATAGCTCTTTACTCATTTTCGAACGTCACATCGATGAGGTATTCCATACGGCGACGCATCACTCGATTTCTACTAGCCTTTTACCACAAATTAACGTTGCAAAACACAGAAACTCTTCACACAGTCTCAACTGTACTATTGATGTGGCATTTCACAAGACGCAATATCGCTCGATTTCTCGTGGAGCTGGGGAGAATATCACACGATTTCTTTTACTACTGTAGACTATTGCATGTTCCAAGCAGACACACTTTGACACTCTGTCTCAAACGTAGCATTGATGCCAATTAATACAGCATTCCACAAGGCGCTCCACTTCTCTTGCTACAAACTCACGTTGCAAAACGAACAAACAAACAAACAAACCCTTTACTCCATCGTTAATCCCATCACGCATAAAACCTGCAAAGGCTCAATCTACAAAGCATCCAACGTGCAAGGTTTTGATAAAAATCACATGAAGACACTTGAATAAAAGAATTCAAGGATTAGTCGAACCTCTTTTAGATGAAATCTGACTGAATTTAATCATACCAAGGAAAATTTTCAATCAAAAAGTCGATTCAAAAGAACTCATTCGGTAAACTCCAGATGTCCTTATGAATTATTTGATCTTGCCATGAGATATAATTGCAAATGTCCTGCCCACGGAAATTTTAGATGCCTGCTCAAAAAGACCAAGGACAAGCTAGGAAATGAGATTGGTTGAATTGAAAACACGACAGGAAGGTCTGCAAAGTATTTTGGAGATATAGGTGGCAGAAGGTTTCTTGTCCAAGGAAATTTAGATTTCTGGTTAAAAAAAGACCTGGGAAATGTACACAAGCTGCAAAATATGATTGCTAACGTATAACTGCAAACAATAGAAGAGAGTTTGCTAAATATTTCGAAGATATAGGTGACAGTAAATTTCCCGTGACTAAACAAAATTGCCAAACTAAGCAATGCTTTCTTTGATACATAACTGAAGATGTATTGTCTGAGGAATTTTAGATTTCTGATTATAAAGACCTAGGAGATATGCACAAGCAATGAAATGTGATTGGTTGAACTGCAAACAATAGCAGGGGAGTCTGCAAAATATTTTGAAATAGGTGGCAGAAATTTCCCATCAAGAAGCAAAATTGCCAAACTAAGCAATGCTTTCTTTGATACATAATTGTTAATGTCTTGTCCAAGGAATTTTAGTGGTCTGATTAAAAGACCTGGGAAATATGGGAAATATGAACACCAGCCTCCAGTGATCTGCATAGAAATTACCAGGGGTGCTAATTTGAGACAGACTTCCTTCAATTTTATTGCAGGTTTTTTCCACAAAATCCTAAATTTCTTGCTAACTGCAGCGGGCTCTTTAAGCATGGTAACCAACTGCGTGCGGAAAACCTGGTCCAGATGTTCAGGAACTTCAAATAAAGACCAATTAGCAATGTTTTCATCATTACTGCCTGTGAACCTTATTAAATCATTTGAAAATTTAATCATATATTCAGTCGTATGGTGCAATAAGGGAATACATGAGTGGTATGATAAAAGATAATTTGAATTTAAAAGTGAATTCTCGGTAGGTGATTAAATTAATTTTTAAAACATGACATCTCTTCGCATTTTGATTCGCGAATTTTTAATTTCGTAATGAGCAGATGAAAGAAGTTTTAAAGGCTATAAGGTCACTGTCTAATTGCCACTGTTTTTCGCAGTAGTAACTACTAATGAGAGAATTCAGGAAGGCAAGATGCTGTATTTTTCAAGTAGGCCACAGGAAACAAACGACAGGACAATCGGCTGCAATTTGCTTTCTCAATCAGGATACGAAGTGATACCGGGTGAAATAAAATGCCGGTTTGAAAGGCCACTGCTCCCTGGATAGTACAGGAATATATACTATTTAATAGTTGCTCTGGTGTTGCCCTGGTGGCCGAAACTAGTTAGCAGATAACTGAATAGAAAATGAACAGCGCAAAAGATCAAGTCGATGCCTGCTCTCTGAAGATGTTGTCTCTCTTCTTTCTCATCGTTCACTATATACTATTTAATACTAAACATGTTCAAACCAATTTTTTTAAGTTTCATCTGACTGGAATCGGCAACTCCTTTCTGAAATCATGAGGGATTTCCTCAAGACACCCCTAGAAACTCCATGACTGTTCTGCAAAGAAATTCCAAGATTTGGGAAAATCGTATTTTTCTTTCGGATGGAATTTCCATACAGAACTTTGGTACCATATCCGTCCAACGGATTACTTCATGGGCTATAGAGCTCTTATTCCTAAATTTTACCAAGAAATTTGACTCAAAACCTTTAAATTCATTTGATTTCTCTAATGAGCAGCATGGTGAATTTTACCGATCGCGTGCTTGGAGAGCACAGAACACAAAAGTGATCACATGATAACATTCAAAAAGAATTTGTTCATACACATCTTAGTTATCTAAACTTGAAATGCTTCTAAATATAGCTCTTTTGGAGAAGATAAATTGATAGCTGTGATAAATTTGGATTTTCTACCGATGATTTTGGCTGATTTCCGGATAAATTTGGTTGTTTTGATGAATTTATTGCTCTAAATTGAGAACCCTGACTGTAATATTTCTATAAATATCTTACTTCTAACTTCTTATTCAAAAGGTCTTCATTCAGAAGCAGCATGAGCCAACGAAAGTTGAGCGTAACATCAGCACGATGAAAAACAACTGATTTCTTATCTAGAAAACCCAACATGAAATCATCAAAAACAAGTCGAGTCACAAAATCTGAAATCCGAAATTTGAAAACTCGAAGCACGTCACAGAGATCGCTGATTCTCTGGAGACTGGTTTCAGTGTCGTCATCATTTGGTATTTGGTACCAAGCTACCTTACATTGTACCTTTTTTGTTTGTTGAAGTATTATATTTGTAAGTGTCATCCAAAGTAGGGACCAGATGACCTTGTGTCTTTTCCTGCTTTGGATGGCACAGTAACGAGTAATCTTTTTTGTGTTTTAATTGTTTTGCTGATGATAGAAAAAAATCGAGAAAAGATGTTTCTTTTTCATTTTTTTCTATATCAGCAGAAGATATATCGAGCCATTGATCGCTGATATGCCGAAAAATTTGATCCCTGGCAGTAGTCGCTGAGAAGATTTGCTCTACCTAGGAATCAAATCTTTAAAAAACATTGCACGATTTGTTACTGCATCTTTGCTTTAATGGCTTGAAAGGAACTTTAGGTATTTGGTTGTAAGTGCTCACTGGCATAGGAAACAAATCTTTAAAAAACATTGCATGATTGGTTGATGCGTCTTTCGTTTGCTTTAATGACTTGAAAGAAACTTCAGGCACTTCAATATAAGTGCTCATTGGCATATTTGCGAAAGACATATTTGCATAATTGGTTTTCCTCCCTAAATGCCGTTTATGCAGCTTTTCGCAGTTCATAAGCTGGACATTATAGACGTTTGATCAGCATTTCTTGTCCTTCATCCAGCATTTTCCAAAACAACTCCATAACAAATTTTTTGATACCTCTAGAACGAAATGAGCTACTTTGGCGAAATAAATTTGAGCATCTAAGTTAGGCATTTCGCAGCATAGGAATCATTCGTCGTACATAGCCGATTGCTCCTGGCCCATGGTCGAAACCGCCAAAGCCTCATTTTGACGGACCAATCAGACGGCTAAATAGCGAGGGAGACAAAAGAAACATGTGAAGATTTTCCTGAATTTTACCTACCTTCATAAAACGCAACCAGGACAAAAAACTGCTTGAGATTTCCCGAATTTTTCTAAAGCAATCTACCCTCCAGATGTTTGGGAGTAAAAGTTTGGATGCCGGTTAAAATATCTTCAGGATTGGCGGAGTTATTGCCTTTCCAATAGACAAAATCGGCGAAGGCTTGTCGAGACCTGTTTACGCCACTTCAAGTCAGGTGATAAAGCCTCTTGATAAAACCTCTTTTGAATTTTATAAGTTATTTCGCAACGAGCAAACTTTTGCCATGAATGTAAACAGTAGTACAATACAGAAACTTCCCCAGAGTATTGCCACATGACTTGAAATGCGCGAACAAGCCTTTGTAGACTTTTTCAATTCGCATAGAAACCGTTGGGGCATTGAATCTTCAATAAAAGAAAATTTAGCGAAAGACAATAGCAAGAACAATTGAAAACACAGATTATGGCGTTTTCGGGTCGTTCTTACAACAATCACTATTGTTATTACTATTGTCTCCCGGCCAGAATCTCTATTGTTCAAGGTTCAGTGCCTTGTCGATTTGTTTTTGGCCATAACTCCACCAATCCTGGAGATATTTTAACCGGCATCCAAACTTTTACTCCCAAACATCTGGAGAGTAGATTGCTTTAAAAAAATTCGGGAAATTTCAAGCAGTTTTTTGTCCTGGTTGCGTTTTATGAAGGTAGGTAAAATTTAGGAAAATCTTCACGGGTTTCTTTTGTCTCCCTCGCTTTTTAGCCGTCTGATTGGTCAGTGAAAATGAGGCTTTGGCGGTTTCGACCATGGGCCACGAGCGATCGGCTATGTACGACGAATGATTCCTATGCTCCTTTTCGCTATAAAATGACACATAGTACGATAAAATTGGTGGATTAGTCATAATGATGCAGTTTGTCAAACGCCGATACTTGCTTTGACTATGTTTAGACTGACCCATACACCTGGACTTGCCCAGGGACTTAGGCAAGTCCACCATATACCTAAAAGCAGATCCACTGAAATTTTTGGCTTACCTTGATAGATTTTGCTGAATGATCTCCAACGCTGTTTTCAGGGCCTGAGAATCTTCTGAGAAAGTTTACTAGCATTTAGTTCTTGAAACAAAGTCTCTAGAGCGAGACGACATTCATGCCAAGATGGAGATCAACCATTTCTACAAATAAAAACATTTTTTAGCTTGTTCATCAAATACAGTAGCACATGTATAACCATAGGCAATAACGCACCGTTGATGTGGCCTATATTATGATCAAAATGGTATTTTTACTCACTGTGTTGATTCTCTTCCACAAGATTGCAAGTACAGCGCTTAATAATGTTGCTACTCCATCATTCTTCTCTCGTCACAACAAAGAATCAAATGCCGCCAATATTCAAATACAGTTGAAACGGTTGGTCGTAATTTAAAGGGAAGTTTGAAATGAGAAGTATCACTGCGTAGGAGCTCCAACCGTTTCAACTGTGTTTGAATATTGGCGGGGTTTGATTCCTTGTTGTGACGAGAGAAGAACGAAGGAGTAGCAAAATTATCAAGCGCTTTACTTGCAATCTTGTGGAAGAGAAACAACACAGTGAGTAAAAATACAATTTTGATCATAATATAGGCCACATCAACGGTGCATTATTGCCCATGGTATAACCAAGCGCCTTTTAGGACGAGACATACCGGATGAGTGAAAAAAGTTAAAACGTTTGCAAGGCAGCACTTTGCTTGCTGTTCATCAGATTTCTTAAAGTGGCTGTACAAGATTTTTGTAAACAATCGGAAAGTACGGGACAACCCACGAATGTGACTAAAGCCTTCAGATTTAATGGCGGCCAGTTTCATCGCAGCTTCTACGTAAATTTAATCGCAGTGTTTTCTTGTCTATATCTATGAAATGAAAAATTGGTAAGAAGATGGAGGCAAAGAAAAAAGACTTTAAATCAGCACACTAAGGCCTTTCGAACTTATGTTCTCTTCAGAGTGTGACTAACATTTCAATTTCAATTTAATTTCAACATTTCAATTTCTATGAAAAATGAGATGGAGCTTTTGATATCCATTAAACCTTTCAAATATTCGGCCTTGAACCAATTAAACAGATCCCCCACAAACGCTTCGATTACAGAGATTGTCGCAGATACTTTGGATTACTATTCTCTGTGTGAAATCGTCATTGGCTATGTTGTGTTTAGCCTAAATACATTCGATGATTTGACTCGCAGTGCCACGCAGAGAGGACGGGTTGTACAGCCCCTTTAAGACTGATAATCATGGTTTGGGTCACATGTCAACTTAGATTTTGGTTGCAAATTTAGTTTGTGGCAATCAGTCACATTTTTCTCGAGTTACAAGTGATTTGATATGAACGGCTTTTCTCACAATCGTTCAAAATAAGCCTGAACGTCAGGACAAAATTTTCCAATATCTAAACTCCACAGCCAGCAACGGCAATGAAACATATTCGGGCTACCTCACTGCTTTAAAGGCAGCCGTACTATTACTTTCACATGATGATTTTTTTAGCCGTTTTGCAGACAGTTTTTCAGTATCATCATGTAAGCAGATGGTAAGCAAATTTGATTTGGATTTTAGCACTGTTTTGAAAGATTCTGAGATTGAAATTTTCTATAAAAATCGGTCATAATTGGGGAACACTGCTACAGATTGAAAGGCAGTCTGTCACACATCTGATTGAGTGATAAAGACAATGCAAAGAATAGGAGAATTGAATGGCAGTTGATCCTGATCACTTTCTACGGCCGTAGAAAGTGATAACAATCAATCCTCCTTTGTTTGAAATTTATATACTCACAAAGACATCCACTGTGTTGAGCTCTGACTTTATTCTCGCCAATCAGATGCGTGATAAACTGCCTTTAAACAAACTAAAGTTTATTATCTAAGTTGACATCTTACTTACACAAAGGTAACTAACCAGTTTTTAGCAATCTGATGGACAGGTAGTAAACTACAGGCCTGCGAACGCTTCAAACTTTTTTGACTTACCCGTACATTGAAGTATTTCTGTCAGATATATTTAATGGTTTTAATTCAGCTCTATTTCACCATGAATTTGTTGTTCTCAAAAATACCACGGAAGAGCTTCTCAGGTGTCAATGAATTGCAATTGAGTCCCGTGAAGACGAAGAATAAGGACTCCAGTTAACGACTGCGGATACTTTTAGAGGCCAGATACTCCCATGAACTGTTCATAGGAAATTCAAGCCCCTGACGTTCTTTCAGTCTTTTGGCAAGTCCTGCAGCAGCTTTAAATCGAGCTTTAGATGTCCTCCAGGAATACACAACAAAACAGAGCTGACGGAAAACTCCAAAAGATACTTCTGAAGGATATTTCAGCGTGCATCTTGTCTTGGCCTCATGCAGGTCAGTTTCTATTTACGAGCTAAAATCAACAATGTGTGTTGGACGATTACGAAATCTGATCGTAAGAAACGATCAGCAAAAAATCGTCCGTGACGGCAGATGGAAAGCAATATCAAGATCAAGTAAACAGTTAGATCGAGTGTGAGTTACAAAATATTTAACACATACACTTGGCATGGGTTTCTCAGTTCGTCGGTCAATTCGTCAAGTCATAATTTGAAGAGGGCCTAGCCATTTGTTGCGATGTAGAGCTCACAAAATAGACTGGGAATTTTCGGGGATTCAAAATTTGCTGTGAAATCATAATCATGGCTTAGCTCAAATTTAGTAGTTTTACGAGTCAATTCGATAGATTTAGGCCTGCCATGTTCCTGTCTGCAAAACCATAGCTTTCTTCTTCACCACAACTCTTTCATCTCCCCAATATGGCAGTTGGGTTAGTGATATTCCTCCACATCAACTTGTTTTATAACTTTTATTCCCACAGTCATAAACAAATGCGATGGTCTCGAGAAAACCCAGAAAAAAACGGAGAGAACATCCCAAGCACACAACAAACTCACTGTGAGCAGCAACTGAGCCTCGCATGCCCTCCCAGATTGTACGTCACGGCCCGCTAGTCCCATTCCTCCTAGCCAAACGTGACATTTTACAATTGAACCCCAAAATCGGTGCTTTCGAGACGCAAAAAGCATGGGGAAACACGCTTCAAATTCAAAAAACTTTGCCAATCAATTCAGGCATATCGCTTTGGTAGAATGAGCTGAAAACATTGTTTGGCTTCATGCACTTTAAAGGCCATTAGAAAGTTGATGGCATCACATCCTCAAATGAGTTGAAATATAAAATACGCTGTAAGTTCGAACAGCATTGAAGGTTTCTGAAAAGTTCAACGGTAGAATTATAGCAAAGTAGCTAAAGTTTCTTCAACCAATTCAATTCAAAGAAATAGCGCATAGAATTTTGCATTAATATTTTTAAAGATTTGGAACCCTTGCTCCTCAAGTGTGAATTCTGCGTAAGACACCTGAAAATCTGTCCACCTGAAACCTTGTGTTGCTAAAGTGTGCCTTGTAGACACTTTGAGTATCTGTTTGGAACTCTTTTGTAATTAAAAGGACTAGGGTAATAAAGCATAAAAATATCTAATCAAATCCGAAAACGTTGGAAAATAAGATGTTCGACACTGTATTTGCTATGATTCACGTCAGAACGTGGAAAATTCGTACAAGTTGAACAAAATCATAAATTCACAATAAACCATGGGTAGTTAGACACTGCTGGTGTGCTTCTATGGAGAAGAGCTGGATAATATGTATCTGCGGGGGAAATTTTTTACAGTATTGTGGAGGAGATACCTGCGGGGGAAATTTTTTATAGTACTGCGGAGGAGATATCTGCGGGGGAAATTTTCATAGCACTGTGGAGGAGATAATTTCCCCCGCAGATACATAATATCCAGCGCTCCTCCATAGAAGCACACCAGCAGTGTCCAACTACCCATGAATAAACACGACAAATAATCCACTGAAGATAAAACACCGACTGTAGACTTATCTCATCTGAGCTTAACATGTTGTTATTATTTCATCTCTATTCCACGATACCGCAAAGGAGTAGTACGTATATAGACGATTAAAAACAAAAGAATATTTTCACTCCTTGGGTAATGTATGATAACATTGTTCAATGTAATGATGAATAATCAGAATCGTTTGCATCAATTTTTAGGGCGAGGTCTAATCGCTGGGAATTAGACTATAGCTATATTTTGTGTTTACAGGGATTTTATTGACCTGACGACAAGCAAACAAGTGTTAGAGGGATGAAGAAATAATAGCTTACGGGTCACATCTCTCTAGATGGCAGAGTAAGTTGTTGCTAACGGATGGGACGAGATGGAATGGGATGGGATGGTATAGACAAAATCGGCTAAGGTTTGCTTACACCCCTTTTCAAGCCAGTGATCAATCTCTTGATAAAACATCTTTTGATTTCACATGCAAAGTTGTGCCATGAATGAAAAAAAAGCATATACTAAAACTTCCCAAGAGTATGGTCACTTGACTTGAAACAGGTAAAACAAATCTTAGCCGATTAGGTCTATGGGATGAAATGGGATGGGATAGGATGGCCATTAAAATGGCGACAACAAAAGACAGCCAAGAGGTGGCATGCGCACGGCATGCTGGTTGAAACAGACCCCTTAAACACCACCTTTCGCATGCATAAGGCGACAGTTTGTCTTACTGGTTTCAGGGTCAATTTTGTTTGTTTTTAATTACTGGTTGGCAGAATTTCTTTTGTCTGTAATCGCTAATCGCATTGAATTACGGTGTCAATCAAAAGCAACTGATGCTGTCGTGCTACAAAATCTGTCCTCGTTCTTTCCAGCATGACTAATTATCGTTTTACTTACTAGGGAGATGATGAAAGATCAATTTAACTCAACCTCATTACCAGATTCGACATTTTTTCTACTCCAATAGGAATCTGGACCTCAGAACCAGGATGGATTACATTTTGAAACAACAGACAATATAGAAGCTGGCCTTTGAATCTACTTCGACAGGTTGCAACGATCAACAGAGAATCCTCGATTTCCAACGCTTGCATTCAAAAATTCACCCTTCAACAGAAAATTTCGTTCGTCCCAGACCCTTTTGATAAACATCTAAAACTTCATCACATTTTACTACTGTATCTGATTGCTTCTTAGTCTAGCGCCAAAATTTCATTCAAATTAAACAACAAACAAGTCAACAAACAAACAACATTCAACAAACAATTGGACACAGGCTACAGACAGGTAAGCTCACTTAAAACACACATTAAAAATAATTTTATGGCACATTAATGTAAACATCGACACCTTGATCATATATTACGGAAAGGTTGAGAATAGTTTGCGCTACTTTTGGATAACTGACTATCTGTGAATTATTGTAAACACATTGGCAATGGATGTTGTGATATAAAATAACCAAGTAACAAAATAATCATGATGACTATAGAAAGAGACATATGAGCCATAAGACATTCTTCCGGCGTTTTGGCACCCTTCAGGCAATTACTTCTCAAGGGTTGCTACACTTCAATCATGAATTTAGAACTGACAATTTTGTGGGGGGGGGGGGGATCTATCATTAGTAGAAGCACTGTGTTCCGTGGCAGCCATTTTCCAGATTTGTGTCGGCCATTTACCAGAAGAAACCGCTCTCCCCAGTCTCCTTTTTAATCGTTGAAATGGTCTATTAAACGAACGAACTGACTTGGATCCTATCTAACAAACCAACAAATCAACAAACAAACAAACAAGCTAAACAACTAACTAACTAAATAACTAACTAACTACTAACTAATGAGCTGGCTGAATGAATGACATAGAAATAACTATTTAACCATTTTTAACTAAACTAAACTAAAAAACTAAATGAATAACTAAATGATAATATACTCTGAAAACCAAGTTATTACTTCACTTATTCTCGTTGCAAGTAATTCAAATCATGAATTACATAAAGCAGGAAAATAGGAACCAGCAAATAATAACCGTATTTTTTATATGAACTCGGTTAAATATTTTGAATTTTTTGTAAGATCCACTGTCGTACATGTGAAATTTCCAGGATATAGCCTCTTATATTTCAATCGGTGAAAAGTGATGAATAGTGAGATAAGATGAAATCCTTGTCATAGAGAGGTAAACTGACGAATCATGCAAATACTAACCCAAGCAAAATTAGCTTAAACTAAACTAGTTTATCGAATGGGGCCTTCTAATTGGTCGATCCAAAATTTCGAATGGATTTGATTGGTTGAAACTTAACTTAGTCTAGATAACGATAACTTAACTGTGTTAATGTGTATGCGGTATAAGATAGGGTAAATAAGCCATAAGGTAAACAAATGCCAAAACAAACAAGCAAACAAGTGAGCAACTGGATACATCTAGAATACATCTGGAAATATAATGGTAGGCCTATATGCTGTATGGAAACTATGAGTGAAATTACCGAAAGCAAAAAAAAAAGACGAATGAATGAATTGAGAAAAAGTTAAATTGTCTGCGAAAACGACGTCAGAGGCTATAAAATGAGAATTGATTCCATTGAGGTCAAAACAAAATTTCTGTAAAGGAAACGAAAATCATTTTGCAGAAGCCTGGAGATATTTTTCATCTGTACAACGGTGTTTACAGATAGTTTCACATCGCATAAATTGATCGTAAATGACATAGAATAAAAAATAACACGCTGAAAAAATTGAAAACAACCAAATACGCTTAAATTTCTTTTAATTCAAACGAAAACTTCCAAACGACAGACTGGCATATTCTGAGAACCTGTGAGACATTTTCTACGAACAGACGGTTGTTTACATGAAACCGAACATCTGATAAATCGCTGGTAAATAGCACATCACAAAAACAACACATACCCACTAAACCAAGGCTGCAAAATAAGTTAAATCTTTTGAGGTCAACGAAAGCTGTCATGGCAAAGACGCGGATATTTTGAGTACCCCTGCTGAAGGCATTTCTATTCCTGTTTATACGCAACCAAGGATCAGATAAATTGATGGTAAATAACATACAATGAAAACAACACATACCCGGGCTAACAAAATCAAAGGCTGCTTCTTATAACTGGAGGTTGCAAGTAAGCAAAGAGATCTTCAACATATGCTTGACCTGCAATCTGCCAACCAACCAACCAAGAACCAACAACCAACAAACCCGGAATAAGCTAATTCATTTGAGAAATCTCGTATTCACAATCTCATGATGAGCAATATGAGCGCTCGATCCTTCACCGATCTATTGTATTCGAATTTGGTGCCTGCTATGGGCAGGTGACATTGACAATGTGTATTAGTCCTTCATTCACCTGCTACGCTCCGTTCTGATCTGCTCTTCGCAAAATGGCTGACGGATAGGTGGCTGTCCTGCAATGTTAAAGACAGCGCATTTGGTGTATTTCTGTATGTCACGAACAGGAGAAAATATTTCCCCTGCTCCACGATAGCAGCCATGTAAAGTTGTTTGTAACATTACAGACAATTGATTGCTTGTATTTGAATATGATCAAAACACTGATTGTCAAATTCAGGACAAAATACTCGTATGATCGGTCATTTCACTGGTGAAATGAAGGTGAAGGTGAAGTTGCGTTTTTCAGCGCCAATCGCTGGGATCGCAGAAATAGAGCAGACCTAATCGAGTCCGCGACCCCTTGTCATGGCGCTCAAGTGGTGGGGTCCTACCGGGTATCGAACCCACTCCGCCTGACTGTTCTAGCTGCAAAGTCAGAGGATTACATCAATGCGCCACAACACCTTCAACACCTACAACACAACACTGCTATTAGCCAATCCTGAAAGACTAGACTCACTAGAAGCTTCTTGTCCAAGAGCCCCGGAACGGACTAGGTGATTTTGTTTGTTTGTTTGTTTGTTTGTCAATCTATTTTACATCGATTGTCTTCATCATATCTAGCTTACTATATACAAATATACAAAGTAAACTAATCTAAATCAATTGAACTGAACATCATTGAACTGAAGCAAGAAAGCAAAATCAACAGCAACAACAACAACGAGTCAAGGACACATCGACTCAATAAAATCGTCGTAGTTTTGCCGCTCTTTGACTGAACTGATATCGCTACAACCACTCACTGAGGCAGCAACAACAACACGAGTCAAGGACACGTTGATTCAATAAAATCCTCGTAGTTTGCCGCTCTTCGACAGAACTGATACCACTACAACCACTCACTGAGGCAGTAACGACAACATGAGTTCAATGAGATGACATGAGCGAAAGTTGAAGGGAGGTGGAGTAAGGCTCGGACTCCTACGAAACGAAACTACTGTGAGAAAGAATTAAGTTCAACAATGAAGAATGAAACCAACAAAACTATTTGATCACCTAGAGGCAAATACATCCGTCGATAAAAAGAACAAAGAAAAACCGACAAACTCTTCGTCTCTTTAGCTCCAACACGACTTAACCACTTTCAATAAATTTTTCACTCGTGCCCAACCTCCTGTCTATGAATACACCTTCTGACCCTGCCGATTATTTCTGAATTGAAGTTATGAAGCTGAAAACAGCCTGACAGCGAGTTTCCTTTCATCTGGAAAACTGTTAGGAGAAATGGTTTGTTTTGAAGACCATAAATTTGCTGGTAGTTTCTACAAGTTTAACAACATGCAAAGCTAACAGTCAATGTATTTCTAAAGAAATCTAAATCAGTCAAGCATAACCCAAATCCGTCCGCTTGTTGTTAAAACAAATTAAAGTGAAATCAACGAGAATGGACATCTCTTTTTGATGTTTGCAATAGTAATTTCACTTCTTTTAAGAGATTTTAAATTTGTTTCTTATTTTGCAGAGAATCTGGCCTCTTCTTCACAGTTGATGAGGAAATCTTCTTGCTAAATTCAATGCCCTATCTGTAACAAAGAGATTAACTAATTTTTTACCAGAGGAGGTAAACTGATGAATTACCGCTCGATAAAATCACCAAAAATTGATTGTGCACACGAGCTGTATGTTCTGCCATAAGTCTTAAATTGCTAACATTTGGTGCTTCTATGCACTACGTAACCTTTCATCATCTTCATCCTCATCATCATCATCATCATCATCATCATCATCATCATCATCATCATCACCATCACCATCATCATCACCATCACCATCACCATCACCATCACCATCACCATCACCATCACCATCACCATCACCATCACCATCACCATCACCATCACCATCATCATCATCATCACCATCATCATCACCATCACCATCACCATCATCATCACCATCACCATCACCATCACCATCATCATCACCATCACCATCACCATCACCATCACCATCACCATCACCATCACCATCATCAACACCATCATCATCTTCGTCCCAGGGCCGTAGGAAGAAGCTTCGGATTGGGGGGGGGGGGGCAATTGTTCTTAAAACAATAGAGAACAATACATCTAATTAATTCGTGTGACGTAGCACCATTGTTTTCAAAATTATTGGGGGGGCTTGAGCCCCACCTGCCTCCCCGCTTCCTACGGGCCTGCTTCGTCCTCATCATAATCATCATCATCATCAACACGAATCATCATCATCATCATTCGCTAAATAGATATCAAGCAATCACAACAAATTTAGGCCTGCTATGAGCAGTGCATGGCGCATCCAGGCATAGGACCCCTACTTTACAGTTTCTTAAGTTACCTAACAGGAACTGAAAAAGCCGCTTGCCATTAACCGCACAATAACGCACAGAAAGGCCTTCGATGAAAGGTAATCGCGGATAGAAATATTAACCGTTGTGCAAGAATAGAATTATCATTTAAAATCACATTTTGGGCATTTCTGAAACACTGATACTTCCAGGGCCACTGAGAATAACCCACCCAATATTGTGAACAATCATTAAGCAACAACAACAAATTCTTACCTGGTGTTGAAGTATATTATAATTGTGTTTGAGTGCCTTCTCTAAAGACTGCAGAATCCTATACAATTTGTAAATCCATCTCCTTCATTTCATTTTTATCCATCTCCTTCTCTTTCCTGTACCCATTGCATCACTCCTTACTGCAGGACATTCTTTCCAATGACCTAAATGAGGATGCAGACATATTAATAACACTCTTCGCGCTAAGAATAATTCAAATGATAACTATCCCCTTACGAAAAATTACATGATAAAATCTCTTGCATACTGAGAAAATGAAAACAATCTTGCAGGTGCATTTATTAAACTGAAAAACTGAAAAATCTTCAAAGCAATTGAATTCTTAGCTTGTAAGTCTACCGTTTCTTAGTTACCATACAAATTTAGTTTGGGCAGTGAACAAGTTACAATGGTATTATGATAGTATCTTTAGATATTTAGGGCCTGTATCCATAATCCCGTCTTGCCGGGATATCTCGCCAAGCCGGGACGTTTTCTCTTTCTGCGTTTGCACAAGAGACAGAGGCGGGACGGGGTACAAATCGTCCACGTTTATTTGGTTTTACCAGTCACCATAACTAAAGACTGATCATTATCGCATGCGCAGTGATGTCAATTTCAGACAAAGAGGGCTATCCCGCCTGCGTCCGCCTCTTTCTGTTTGAAGAAAATCATCCCGGCTAGCCGAGACGGGATAAAAATATCCCGGCCGGACGGGACGGGATGAAATTCCCATGTAAACGCAAAGTGAACATTTATAACGGCTAGGCGGGATCATGTAAACAGGCCCTTAGCTATGACAAACACGATTGATCTTGGGAACTGTTACGATTGGATCGTTTCGAACAATGCTTTTACTCACCTAAATATTTTGTGAGCTTCTCTTCAGGCCTTCAGGCAATCAACGTTGGAATCAAATAAACCGCCAACAACAACTTTCCGCCTCCCATCCTACCTCAAACGCAGACTCCTCCGCATAATTTTCGCTGCAGTTCTTAGCGGTTTATTTGATTCAAAAGTCGAGGTAGACATATCATTTTAGTGAGCAAATGCACACTTTCAAACCATCCAGTGTCCACGGTGCCAATGATTTGATGCAAGCAATGATACATTACTAGCAAAGAGCAAATATTTTTGGCATGGCAACAGAAATAACGAATGTTTTCCCAAGCGATGTTTATCCGTTCAGCCAACAATTCAGAAACATGATCGTATCTCTGACCTTTTAAACAGGAGATCTTCGTTGATGCTAACGAGAGAAGTTTGGGTACGAGCGCTGTGTGCTATTGCTGTCATGTCAACATGGTTGAATGGATTTTGATAATGGTGTGGCATTATGAAAATGTATCTCTTGCAAAAGGTTTAACTGAATCTTCTATAATCGAATGAAAATAAGTTGACAAACAAAAAAGCAACCAGCTTTAAAATGCTATTTTACTTTGGGTAGGGTTTGCCTTCCAACAGCGATAAATGCCAGAAACCAATCAGCAAACAACCTGCGTGCAGATATCGCTCATGTCACTTAAACAATGTACGACGACAAGGATACATTCTGGGGCTATTCTTCTTTATTCATAGACATAAATTAATTAATTGGAAAACTGATTTCTCCAGACGATATAGACATCCTACAGCAAAAGAAGTAAAACAAGCAAAAATTGTACAGATGGAGGTAAAATTGAAGTCAAGCTCATGAGATAAAAAGATCCGCGCGGAAGGGGTCTATAATTAGCCTATTGTATTCTAGGAGCTTGAAACATGCGTGGACATTGTGTAGCTGAATACAAATGGCACAAGTAGGCGGTTTTCTTGACATATTTATAGATTACTCGACTTAGCTCCGTTCCTTTACTTTAATGCTGAATATGATTAATACTGCGCCATCCAGTGAGATCTCAAAGCCAACATGACAATATGGTATAGATTCAGTGCTTTTTCAAATATGCCTTGATCTCCATCAATAAAGCGAACAGTTTCTAATTTAAACATCAGCTATTCCTATCGATATACCCCGCAGCTACATGGTAGATCGCTTCATCTGTCTTAATCTGCATAACTACTTCTTGCTGTGGTTTAACCTCGTTCCCGCTGTATAGTCTGACATAAACTGTGCTGACATGTCCGTCGAACCCTTACAAAGCTTTAAAATCATTCTTGTAAAATGTTATGGCCCAACCTGGTTCCTAGGGCCAGTTGGTTATGGCCTTATCCTTCCAACTGAACTGATCTAAGGAATTTTTAGGGACAGTATTACCCCGCCACTAAGAAATTGACTGATAAGAAACTGCAGCCTGCCAAATGACACCATAGTCATTGTCCAACATTTGGTTTAATATAACATTTATATAATACAGAAAATTCCCGCATATAAGAACCTAAAAAAATAAGAACCTAGAGGCTGTTTTTCCTAACTTATGCACCTTGTAATTAAGAGCCTGTTTCAGTTTGATGAAAAATATGTTCTTATAGCGGGGGTAGCAAAGTTGATTTTGGATTGTCAGCAATATTAAGTTCATTTTTGTCCCAGTGGGCTTTTAAAGTTTGAATCTCCTCCCCTGCTTTTTGAAAGCTTATTAGGTATATTATAACCTTACCAAAACAAATAATAGGGCTGAAAATCCTTGGCGGAGGTTCTAAAATGGCCTACGCAAGGCACTCTTCAAATAAGAACCGTTATACTTCAGCCTACCTCTCAAAAAAGTAGGTTCTTATGTGCGAGGATTTACTGTATTCATAAGAAACCAAGCAGCCTGGTTTTACAAAATGAGTTTCTCGGTGGCGGGGTAATACTGTAATTTCCCACGATGCCAAAGAGAGCAGTTTTGATACCATCGTTATTTTCAGAATTACAGTGTTTTCAGAATTTCTGCTAGTTTTGAAGTTGTGACGTCATCAATTTGCGAAATCGTGAACCATAACGGCTAGAACCGTACTTGCTACCATCTTGTGGACCTTTAAAGTTGAGTATTTCTTGTATTGATCATATCGATTTTCCTCAATCGGTTTAGAATTCATGGTGCTTTCAATGTTTGCCAAAGCATTAGATACTCCTTATTGTACATCCTTTCATAAGCATAAAACTATTCGAACTCTGTCATGCCAAAAATAATGTTGATATTAAAAATGCTCCCTCTGGCATTATGGCAAATTAATCAAAGTTCCCTAAGAGCAATTCAGTTGAAAGAATGGAGCAATAACATTTTACACATTCAATTTTTAAGTTTTGCAAAGATTTTTGCAGTTTACAATTTTAGAGTTTTGCAAAGATTGCAAAGCCTCGTAGACACCTACCGCGAATATCCTTTCAAAGTCTCTGAAATCCAAACTCATTCTCTTTACCTGTCGTTCTGCAAAGTTTGTAGCCCTGCTACATTAGAATCCGTTGCATGCCATTGTTTAATATACGTTATAGCTGCAGTACCATTAAGACAAAGTAGGCAGAAAGGAGACTAAAACCAGCTTTGTCGACGAAACGCCCCAGCTCTTTTCATTGGAAATTCTGGGAGTAAAAGCTGTTGATTGCAACTGCCTACAAACCTCTTGATTGACGTCTTTTGAATGCTACTAAAAAGCCTTTGTATCTAAGGGAGCAAACAACACCGCTTTTGCTGGAGCCATAAGCGTACTAGGTAGAGGGCCGGGGGGAACTCTCCCAACGTTGTAAAAATGATTGAAAATCAGCCCCAATCGGGCAAAAATCTGTCTTCAGTCGGGCAAAAATGTTGGTAACCAATGGACTTTGTGTCAGACAGGCCCCCCTATATTTTTTTCCCGTACGCTTATGACTGGAGCAGCATAAACACCCGTTGTATTCAAACCGTGTTCATTTGAAAACAGAGCAATGTGAAATGTCAGCGTTTTCAACAACAAAAACAAATAAAAATGAATAAGGAACAGTGTGAACGTAGCCAAAAATTTGCCAAAGGTGTCCAGTTTTCAGACAAGATCTGTTATAATACTTTGTTTTGAGCAAAAAAACAACAAGTCTCACATCACCTACAGAGCAGGAGGACGTCCTTTTAGCGAACCTTCCCACATGTCAGAGCCCTTTAAAGATTATCTTTAACAGGTGATGATCAGCATTGAGAAACTACACATGGAATACGATCAATCTCAGTACTTTTAATGTAAACAAAGTAGGAAAGGCACGAAACTTGTCATCCTAGTTTCACCTAATCTGATGGGGGATGCAGTCGAATCATTGTAAATCAAATGACACGCCCTGATTTCAAGATGTTTTCCATAACACCTTTCCTGCTATCTACCAAATATGTTTTCAATAATTCATGAACAAGATGGATAAGCAGGCAAAAATCATTCAACTCGTTTGCAATCAAAACATCCACAGATTGCTGCACAACTTCCAGGCAAGATGTCTTCGCTAACTACTCAGGCGACAAATGAAAAAAAATGCGTGATCGGTCCCAGTTCCCTACTGAGTTGTAGGAGAGAGTGTGCAAGTACAAGCAAACAAGTTGTATGGAAATGCTTTGTGAGCAGATGGGGTGTCTCACTCTCTCCAAAAACGTACGAGACTTTCGAACCAAACTAAACACTGTCCTAGCTGTATTAGAAAAAGCGCCAACTTTAACTTGCTGCCCTAATGGCGCCAAAATTTCGAAATTATACCGGGTGTCCCAAAAAGTACTCCTGTCTGAGAAAATCACTTGAATGCAATAGGCCTTTTAGCTATTCTGAAAAGAATCCAAATCGAACAATATTTTGCTACATTTTGTAGAATTTTCAAATGCACACAATAGCGATAGAAGCTCTGACGCCACTCGATCGAACCTCGCACATAAAATGTATAAAAATAACGCTCGATCCGGGCTCTTTGTAGCATAGCTAAAAGGTCTATTACATGGGCAACCTTTACACTTCTTTTTTAGCACGTCGATCAAAGACCAAACTATTTTCCCAGGTATGGATGATGTGAGACTAAATGTACAAGCTCTGCTCTCTCAAGAAGAGAAAATAGAAAAGAATAAGAGAAGCTGGCAACATTATTTCGAGTTATCACAGCCCTGATCTGAGATCTAATGTTTTCAGGTAGATTCTAGTACGGTATTTAATAGTTTTTAATCATTTGTAGAATTTATGTGTAATGCATGTAGTTTAAGGTCTTTCATGTAATGGCCATGGGGTAGTCATACTCTTTTACTCCCCATTGTATCATCCTTGTAGAATTGTAATGTAGTTTTAGGAAGAGTAATCCGCAATATGCTCTGTAAAGTTATTGATGGAATACACAAACAACAACATGGAGAAGTTTGCAAAGTGTGATTGCCATAGTCCTTATCGTAGGGAATGGTGGTTTGGGTAGTATTTCATTGTGGAAGGCGTAGAATTCTACTCAGTAGGCCTTAGGAGAGACCGATTTTTAATATCGAATTATCAATAGCAGCTTTAAGAATACACAAGTCCGATAAACATTTGAAAATATTCATTAACTACGGATATAGTCATTTAGTTTATCAATAGATAATGCATACATGAAAGTAAACTTTAAATTCAAAATAAAAAAAAAGATGGGTTTCCATCAACATCTTACACAAAATGATTTATTCATTTTGAGGTACAGACGATGAAGAAAGTAAGTGTTTTTCGCATTTATGAATTTTGAGGTACCTACAATCAAGGACAGCTTAGGCAAGGGGGAAAAGCTCATCTCGAGGAATTAAAATGACAGAGAAAAATGAAACAACACGGAGTTTGAGCAAAGATTGGACCACAGATTAAACAGCACGAGAGAAAGCGGTAGCAAGAAAGAAGCGTGAAGGCTCACGGAATGATGGATGAGTTACATCAAGAGCTCATTTATTTTTATCGGTCATTATAAATTTCCGACTTAATCTTTTGCCTTTCATTGTTGAAGTGGACGATCTTGTATCTTTGCTCGCTGTGAATGGCACAGCAGAATTTATTTAATGCTCCGTTACTTTTCAAGTGTTATTTTGCTGCTTTGTCATTCTTATAACGGGCCTAGATATGATTTTCTAAAATAGTGTAAATACAATATTGCTACCTCGTGGTTTTTCCTCTCTTTCAAACTCAAATTCATTTTGTATGGTGACAAAAGGTTAACCATTATTGCCATCAATAAGAAACTACTCGAGGCAATGTCAAAATTTATTCATCCTACAGAACGCTTTTAACTGTTCCATCGGTCGCTGCAACCCATACATCAGCACCTACTTTTTGTCGGTTGAATTTGTATTTGTAATCATTCATTTAGTTTAGTTACTTTTTACTTGTTTTTGGCAATGGCCGTAGGGTTGATATTTACTACCATGCTGCTCCCTGTGGTATCATAATAGCAATTTGTCGTTGTGTTTTATGAAGTTGTATACTATTAGAAACAGTGCTATTGATGGGAAATATTTTTGAAAACCTTGGGGGCTTATAAAACTACCGTGACTCAAGCTTAAATTTACAGAAAACGCAGTTATCATTTAGATGTATTTCGATTCACTAAAAATAAATAACTCTGAATAAAATTCATTTACTGTCTAAAGGAGAAATACTTATCGTCTCTTAATCATCCCATTTTCTCCAGTAATGCCGTCACTCTTGCATCAATGCTGTTGCAATTTGCTTGAATTGCCTGCATATTTTCACCAAAGTTTCCCTCCACCTGTTAAACGAAAAACAAACAATTAGAAATATGAAGTCTAACAGCTTTAATACGATTCTAGCAGTTAAGCCAACAAAAACAAACAATTTAAAACACAGAACTTAGCAGATTTTATACGAAAATGAGACCACTGATTACTCTTTGTGTTAAAAGAATCAATTTGACAAGCGTGGGGCCTTATTTATGCCAAATGCCATTCAACTTTCAAGATGAAAACAGAACAGAAAGTGGATCAATATAAACAGCTTATCTGTGGACAGTGGATAAATATGTAGAATTTATCCGTCTTTAAAAGGAAAAGCTAGAGCCCAGTACAGTCGTCAATCTTTTAATTAATTGTGTTGCTGACAACTGATGTTCTACATTAGGCAACGCTATTTTAAAGGATCACACCCAGACAGTGTTATATTTGCTACAGCAAAAGTGTGTTATAACTTCTGGTCTAGACGTGAAAAAGTTTCGCTTGCCCCGGACGCGAAAGTTAGTTAAACTTTTTTAATAGCTGCCATTCAAATTGTTTGACTTCATATCTCGTGAATATTTTCATTCTAATATACAAGGAAAATACTTGAGGTATTGGGGTGAATAAAAGTTTAGTTGATAGTCGAAAGGCTCAAGTATTTTAATGGCTTTTTTGCTATCTTTCTGAGCACTGGAATTTTACAAAAAAACCTAACTTCAAAATGCGCGAAAAGAAGCCTAAAAACCTCGATCAAAATTATAAACAATATCATCTGTATCATCACGCAAACACATTTCGTTCCTCTCATGAGTTAAGAGTCGAATCTTTATAACAGCAACAACGTATTTTATCTGTCGCAAAAATCAGTTTTTAAGCCTGGAGGGGATGAAAAGTATTAGTGAGGAGCTCTTAGTGAGGAGCTCTAAGTGAGGTTATCCTTTTTCATGCAGTTCAAAGTAAAAGAACTTTCATAAATCCAATTCTACCTATTTTTTACAAAATATTTCAGATTCTCGGCTATCAAACAAACTTTGATTCATTCCAGTACGTTAAGTATTTTCCGAAGTACAAGTGTTCAAACAGTTGAAGTTCTGTTTCGTCCACCAGGTACCTCTTTAAAAAGAAGTTGAGTTGAGACTTTACAGCATGATTTGAATCAATTTCGTTTGATCCTTGACACATATGCATAAAAAGAACGTTTCAAGACCACTCCCACAATCTCATTTTGTTGATTATTCACACACTCTCCGTGCTTTTTAACAGCAGTAGCTTGTTACTAAATATGTTCAAAGGTTAAACGATAAAATAATATCACCTATATCATGGGACCTGACTCATAGCTTTGCAAGGTGGCATCTTCAAGCCAATCTATTGAATTGGCAGCTGTATTTTGGTTCAGATAAACTCGTAATCCTATTTAGATTTAAAAAATCCATTTGTACTGCTTTTCTCGCTAACTGATCCTGTTGGAGTTTGATAAACTGCATGTCGTGCAGACATTAAAGTCAATGGTATTAAACCTACTGAGAACTATCAGAAATAATGAGATTTCGAAGCTATAGAGATTTTCAAGTAGTAATAATTCCATGAAATTAGCTACCAAAAAGCGACGTAATTTAAGTCATTTTAGGAAGTATGTATACAGTTTTCTTATCGAGCGGCTAAAAATATAGACTAGAGCAAAGCAACTACCGGATGAGTAAAAAACGACCCTCATTTGAAAGGCCACTGCTCCCTGGATATCAAGGCGATAAAATATTGACAAATATATTACTTCATATTATAAACAACTGTTTGAACAAATCCAGCAACAGCATCCTTTCTTTAAATCGAAAGATCGTTTCAATTATCTAATGCAGAACGATGATCATAATATATGTCCACTGATACAAAGTTTTATTGTGAATTGTGTAACAGCTTCATACGATCTAAACCGTTCGCAGAACATAGCCGCAAACGTACAACCTTTATGATTTACTTCGCCTTGTTTTTAGTTTGTAGTGACGTTCTTTTAGACCAATGTTACTGTTCATTCGTTATTGTATTCATTTTGTTGTAGTTGTTTCTGAGGAGCTACTTAAAGTATGCAAGTTTCCTTGTAGCTGGTTGTTGCTGGATAAATGAAATCTGAAATAATTTTGTGGACATGTTCAAATCCATTTTAAAATTTACCTCACTGAAATAGGCCACTCCGTTCTCACATTGTGAGAGATTTTCTCGAGAAAGCCCCTTCAAGCAACCTTCAAAACAGGCCTAAAGTCACGACCAAATTTCTCAATATTCCTGCCTTACAGCAATGACTTTAACACTTTTTAGCACGTGTTATCCTATTGGCAGGATGAAATCGCCAGGAATATTGTTGTTATGCTCCTAGGGATGACGCAGTTGGGCCTGTCTTGAAGGTTTCTGGACGGGGTTTTCTTGAGAAAATCCCTCATGATTTCAGCACGGAGTAGGCGATTTCAGTCAGGTAAATTTTAAAATGTTTGAACATGTCCGCTATTGAATAATATACTTGCCAAAATCACTGCCTTGATATCGAGGGAACAATGACCTTTCAAACGAGAATAATTCGAAACAGGAACTTATGCTGAATTGTTTACTCACTCGGTAGACCCACAGTTCGAAAGCCAAACCTAGGAAAGGCTAATTCCTTAGGTTGCTCGGTACAACGAGAGAAAAGTGGAATACCTTTTGCAACATTTCTTTCTGTGACTTGAGATTGTCTTTTATTTGACTTTGAGTAGATTCTAGCTGTGTCATTGATTGGGCAAACGAGCTCGCTGTTGATTGAGAAAAAATGATTATGCAAAATGACAGTGCTGAAACGCCAGGCAAAGATTTAAAAACACATCCTGGCATATGCCTGAGTATGCTTTACTGTCAGGGGTCTGAAATTTTTTGGTAAAAATTAGATGGGGTATGAAATTTTTCATGGCTAGAATGCAGGGGTCTAAAGTTTTTTGGGCAAATTTTCAAAATGCTTCCACCCCCCTCCCTGTCATTAAAAATGACAGCTCCCTTATGGTATATTCTAAAGAAATCTCCTGCATGAATTTGGTCAAATAAACAAATAAACAAATAAACAAATAAACAAATAATGTAATCATGCTTTCGTTCAGAATATTGGTTTTAGGCTCATATAAATCTTCACACACCTCATTTCCATACCATTTTAAATTAAAACACAACAATTGAACAGAAATGAACTCTTCATTCCACGCTATTTTGTTGCATAGCGAAAAATTAGGATGATCATTCTGTCACTTTTGAAATAACGTTATTAATCTTGATCAGCAACTGTTTGCTTACCTTGCTCGTGAAGAGATTTTAACGCTCTAAGTCGATTTGCCTGCAAAAAGGGAGAAGCTGAAATAGGCAACCAAATGGGTGGGGAAATTATGTGAGATGCTTACCTTCATATAACTTATTTCTTAAACATTCTAAGTAGGAAATAACGAAACACTGTAGTAGAATGAATCCCAGCAAATCTGATACTGACTGTCTTCACAAATAGTCATCCACGATTATCGGTTTGGGCTTTATCAATAGGGAGAGACAAAGGCATATCTGCTAAGATTACATTTGCAGACAAAAATACTTCGTAAGTAAGTGTTCGCCCTTCTCAACAGAAGCCTTAAATTCCTGATACACTACCAGGTGAGTCAGAAAAAACGTGGGGTGTTTGGCGGACTGTGACGTCGTGTTTAGCCACCCGACCGTTGTGAACTAAATTATTCCGAGCAGCCATAAATCTGACTTAGAGCATAAACTTATCCCCATCGAAATCGGTCATGTGATTCATTATTTAAAAAAGATTTCTTCCTAAAACTTTGTATGGGGTTCTTGCAAACTGAGGAAACCTTTAACCAAGCCCCTTCAGCATTTTAGCCTTGCCAAAGCTGCAGGTACACGTGGTATTATCTGGAGAGCATGAAACAGTTTGGAAATAATATTTTCTCCCCTGGGATGCCTTGTCACGTCATAACTTGTCCTGCAAAGACAATATGTTTGAGAGACAGTAAAAACGCATGCTTCTTTGTGTTGTAAAGAGATTTATTTCAACAAGATCAACGCGATGTTTCATGACAAAACTATTTCATTCTCCCCTGATAATACCACGTGTACCTGCAGCTTTGGCAAGGGTAAAATGCTGAAGGGACTCTATCAAAGATTTCATAAGTTTGCAAAACTCCTATACAACGTCTTACGAAGAAAATATTTCTGATTAATACATCAAGTGACCGATTTCGATGGGGAAAGGCTTATGATCTAAGAAAGACCTCTGGCTGCAAGAATAGTTCGCTAGATCGGGTTGCTGAACGCGACGTCACAATCCGCCAAACACCCCACATTTTTTCTGACTCACCCAGTATATGGCACAGTGATGTTATATGGCTATACTCACAAGCTCAGGTACTACATCTGCTAGACCGTCCCATTTGTGCATGATCTCATAAAGCTCCGTAACCTGAGAAATTAATAGCAAATTAATAGTCGAATGCAAATGATGGTACCTGGAAATGACGGGAATTAATTTCCTTGCAAATTGTAATTGGCTTTCGGTGAACATGCTTAAAGTTAGTTGACAGAGATAAATAGCCACCTCCAGGCCTGCATATGCAGGGAGCTGGGCAAGCTAAAAATAGATCTTGTTTCTTAGCCAATGAAAATTGAGAACTCTTGTGGTGATCACCACTTTCACGTGATCAGGTTTTCTCGAGAACAAACAAATTTAAAATGGCTAACGGATTCAGAGTTATGTGCTCTCCTGCAAGAAACAGAAGCGAACTCAACGAGCTGGGAAGTTGTACACTTTGTTTGTGGGGTACGGGGAAAAGGAAGAGGAGTTGTTGGACGAGCACGACGATATCCAGTTGTTATTAGGCTTCGAGACTTCAGCTGAGACAACACTAACAGAATGGATTTTGGAAACAGTTGAGTTAGGTGCCTAGGCCGATCGTTGCCAAAGACGTACGAAACTCCCCCGAAACTCAGTCCGTGCATGACAAAATTTGAAAAGCTGGAAGATGGATATGTTCACATGCTGGAAGATATTCGTATGTAAGAAAGTTCCACGAAAAGAGGGCAAGTGTGATTATAGAGGATGATATTATTTTGTTGTATTGTAGTTGTACGGCCTTGTGCGTTTTCTATCCAGGGGTTTCCCCTCTTCCTCAATTCAGTGGCGTGACGAAAGGCAATCGCTGATTGGTCAATTCACTGCAATTGAGTTGAATTGAAGTTATTTTTAGAAAGCCGTTGGCTTTAGCTCCGTCAATTAACTTTAATTCTGCAACATATAAATAATATTTTATCTTTCGAGGAAAGAACCTCTAATTCCATGGTAAATATTCTACAATTTTACCATTCTTTGCCTTTTTCGTTTTGATTTAGAATCTGAAATCATGCTAATTTGTGAATTCATAATTTGTCTCAATTTTGCTACTGGGTTAAGTTAAGCATTCACCTTACAAAAAAACATCAATATTCAAATATTATGTCGCTTCCTAATATCTGAAACCAAATAAAGGAAATTAAGACCATGAAAAAGGACAAAAAGACGACATTTTTCTGCACAAACCTTGCTCTCTTTATCTGCATTTTCGATGGCCTCTTTCTTGTTTCCAAGTTGCAAAACATGTTGCAAGACTCCCTAAAATACAAAAGTGGACAGGACATATTTATCTGCTTTCCTTCAAATTCTTCTGATGCAGAGAATTAGAGATGGAAAAGTAAATACTGAAAACAGCGATCTTCTAGGTGATCTTTACGTGCCTAAAAGGCGATTGAAGGAACTGACCTGTAAACGAGAATCAACAATATCGATATTCGTTGGATCAAACAGTGACATCTTTGTTCTTAGAATTGTAACAATATCCTGAAAAAAATAAAATTCAAATTCAAAACTTATGTTGCACGTGAATATAAAATCGCTGCCATGATGTATATAGACTTGTTCCAAGTCTACTCCGTGGTCTATCAGCAGTCAGCACTAAAGTAATATACCGGGTATCCCAAAAAAAAGTACTCCTGTTTCAAAAATCACCAAAAATTTTTTATCAAACCTTTGATAAAATTTTCTTTTTGAGTTGTTTTGTCAAAGACCCAAAAATATTGATAGATGATAAAATGTTTGCTTTTGATGCAACAAGGTAGAACAATTACGCGTTGAAAAACCTTATTTTGAGCTATAGTTTTTAAGCAAAATAGTCAATCTTGCCTAAGAGTCAAAATTTTTAGATTTTTTATCATCATTGAGGTCTGCCATGATTTTGCGCATTTCTTTCTGTCATTTATGACCAAACTAGATGCTTTACATGCAGAAAGAAATCGATCTGGCGATCATGAGTGGTTTTTGCAGTATGGTTCAAAACCAGATAGCCCTAAAAAGAGCTAAATTTGCTACTTTTTAAGCCAATTACAAGATCAGCTATATATTGAAAAATAATTTGGTCCTTGATACACTTGACAAAAAAAGAAAATTGAAGATCGGCCGTGAAATCAATTTTTGGTGATTTTTCAAACGGGAGTACTTTTTTGGGACACCCGGTATTTACCTCTGCGGAGGCGTACATAACCTCTTATGTACACCTCCGCAGAGGTAAATATATTACTTTAGCGCTGATAGACCACGGAGTAGACTTGGAGCAAGTCCATCATGTATATGATATATCTCTTCAACATTCAGAAATGTCTTAAAGCATATTGATTGCTTTACTTGACCCATTTACATATTCATTTTACTTTCTCACTAGGTGTGGTGCCATTGTCATTTTACTACTATTTGAAATTTATTGCAACATTTTGACTGAAGTGTAGAACCAAAAGCGTAGTATCTCTCAGTAAACTATCTACTTTGTACCATAACTACTCAACGGCTAGCGAGCAACCAGGATTTCTCCTTTTACTTTGCACCATATATGGATACATTTACTTTAGAATGCATTTGAAATGGATTGTATAAAGGCGAAAACCACTTTCTTAGTTCTTTTTATCGTAAATGTTGTTTGCACAACTACGATTACAGAAAGAGAACTTTACTTAACAGAATATGATGAACTGAGAAAGATTGCCTGTATCATTAAAGTGCCTTCTTTTATTCTTGGATGTCAAGAAATTTGCACAGGACTTACCATTAATGACAGGTCACTATTCTCCGGTTCGGCGATTATTCCCGCCTAGAAGAAACAATGAAAGTTATACACATGAAGGAAATAATTTGAATTCCAGAATGATAATGAATATCATGCATTATATTCTCGATAAAGATATACAGAATGTTCCTAGGTGCTACGCAGTTTCATCTTCAAAGATTTTCATTCAGACCTTGAAAGTTTGGTGTTGTAAGAACCAAATCGATCAAGGACCAAATCGATATTATAGAGAATGGAAGCTAAGTAATTATCAACATGCTTTGATCTTGTCTACAAAATGAGAAATTGAAAGATCTGTCAAAATAAATATTTCAAGTTGTATTTTCTCTTGAATATGTCACTGAAGTGTCTCAAATTCGATGTCTGGTGAGACTTGCCATACAGTAGTGTCCCGCAGATAAGAAACACAAATTTAAGAAACACAGACCCTGATTTTCAAAATGATACCCCATTTTATAAAACACTAGTACAAGTCTGAAAAAAATATTGTTTCTTATTTAACAAAACTAAGCAAAAAATACCTTCCTGGAAGAATTATATCATTTCATGGAAGAAAAAATTTACAAATGCCCATCAAAATAATATGTTTTTGATCACAATCATATAGCTTGTGTCTGAGTAGTCGATAGATAGTGCATGATTTTTCTATTAAGAAACTTTACCCTGATTTGAATCTTACCTCATTTTATAAGAAACATGTCAGACCTGAAATCGAAAAGGTTGTTTCTTATTTGTAGCAAACTAATCACCCGGTGTGAAGAAACAAAATTTTTGCAAGCAATCTATCATTTTAAAGATATCAAAGTACTGACCATCTTTTGGCTGTCTTTTCCGATCAAATCTTCCATACCTTTCAGTCTTTTTTCGAGTTCTGCAACCTAAACGGGAAAGAAGAAAGAGATTCGTATGAAAACTATTCTTTTGCTTTAATTTATAAACAATTGAAAGTTCGCAGAAGTAAAAAATCACGTTCATTTATCTGCTACCATATCTCACTTGCAAAAATATTGAAGCCTGAAAATACTCCGTGACGGCACATAGTTTCCACATTCAACAAAAGAATCAATCAATCAATCAATCAATCAATCAATCAATAAGAATTAACAAAATCTCAAAAATTTTTCAAATCAACAAAATTCCTGGATTTTACGAAGTAAGTCGTCCAGATATATCTGTAAATCGGGTACAATCTTTAAAATATTGTTATGTACAGACATCACCTACATTTTCCATAAAAAAAAGTTCAACGTTATCAAAGAATCGAAAAGGAAAGATCAGATCTTCAATCTCTTCTCAGAATTATTTTATGGGCTGCAAATGTTTCTTGATAAGTGAATAGATAAACACCTGTACGGAGTCTAGCAAGGAGAGATTCATTTTTTCCTTTCCTCCCGTGATGACATGTTCGAACTAAAACTTGAAAAATTAAAATTGAGCAACATACCTTTGCAGTCTGATTAAATTTCGCATGTTCTGGACGGCAAAACAATTCATATGACACGTGTTCCTAAAAAGAGCAACATCAGATTACCCGTTGAGGTCTCAACAGTTTAAAGGGAATCTAAATATATATATTAAAGCCTTTGATAAAAATAGTCTTATGAGGACAATGGACTTTGACACCCGTTGAACCATATTTGGATAACTGATCAATGATATTTGGTAGGCTAGAATTTGACTGCAAGTGGCTTGAGCCACTTTTATATGCTTACATTCCCTTTAAAGAAGTTATGAAGGCGCCTAAAACAGAAATAAGGTCCTTCGGAAAGGACGTTGAACTAGTGGTCCCATGCCTGGATGCGGCATGCATAGTAGGCCTACTTTAAATAGCTAGAAATATGTGCAGCCTACTTTAGATAAAGTAATGCATAAATGAATGAATGAATGAATGAATAAGTGAAAAAACGGTCATAAAAGTTACATATTTTAATTCATACATCAAGAACAAAAACCCAACTCATAAGGTCAGTTGTTACTGTACCTTATCTCCCGCCTCTTTTCCAACTGACTTAGTCTTAAAGGTTTCCACTTGATTCATAATCTGCCTGCAATAAATATATGAACAGCAGTCATGTTATTACCTTAAAAACAGAAGCATTATCGATAATGGTAGAAATAAGAGCTATGGCATTTCCAAAATGGCATTAGAGATTCCTTTTTTATATCACTGTTAAAACTAAAACGACAACAAAATACAATATTATGTGCCGTCCATAGCAGAAATAGACACGACGTCATATGGTTCTGGCTATGAACGGCACTTAACAAATTCTTTAACAACAATCTTGTAAAACATAAGTAGAATAAAATAAATTATTATTTAAGCACTTTGTGTACCATGACACCATTCCATTGTGACAGGCGCTAGCATGCACCAGTTTAGGGTAGGTGAACTGATATGAAAAATTATGCACTGGTGCAAGACATGTGCAAAGATGGTTGAGATCTGAGCTACCAACGACTGATGCCATGATTCACAAAGAGCTTACTTAAATCAAAACTAAGCATAAATAAGAGGTCGCTAATCTTCAGGTTTCCGAAGAATTCCCAAAGACCCCGCAGACCAGTACGATTTTGTACAAAGAGTCATTACGGCCATGGAGCTTAAAACTTACCCAAGCCAGCTGCCTTGAGGTCCAGCGGCGAGTTGCTATGGTCAAAGAAACACATTGTGAGGAAGAGTAGGCCTCATTAAAGTGCCCAAGGGGGCGCTTGACACAAAATATCATCACATGTAGTGATCCAGGGCATGTAATTAATGCGAAAAATGAGAGTATCAGAATTGCACTAAACTGATTTTTGTATTGTTGACCGTTGCCTGAGGTATGTCAAAACTCAAAAATTTTCAAATCGGACAATTTAGTGATGAGAAAACAAGTTAGGCCTAAAAAGTGTACTTAAGGCTTCTTCTTAGCAAAGCAAGCAAGGTCATAGAAAAACAATTTCAGATTTCTTGGCTTGCACTCACTCGATTTTCATGATCTTGATTTGTAATGTAATGTAATGTTTTTGCAAAAAATTGAAAAACGATTATTTGATAAAAACAGTATCGAAAAATAGTAGAAGTGTTGCATATATACCTGTGTCCCAATAACTTTTTCTAAGTGTAAATCTTGCAACTGGAGAAGGCAAAGACATTAGTTAAAATGGTAACTGATTGGAAAAATATATACATTGTTTACTTGCAATGTAACAAGAAGAGAGTAAAGTTGGTTTCAGCATTAAACAATCAAGGAATCATTGGAGGTTTGCCACACACTTTAAGCTTGAACTTGGGGGGGGGGGTGATTTTAGCTGAAGTGGAAAGCAACATACTCATAATTATCAGACGTCTGAAACTTTCAATCCATTCACACTGCTTCATATTCATACGAAAACAGACAAGTATCCGTTTCCGCCTTGCATTCACACTGCTCCACCCTGAAAATGGAGACTTTTGAAAACGCAAAAAACAGTGTGAACACCGAAAACACAAAAACGGATACTTT